>JAFEKC020000021.1:0-742500 GCA_018257855.2 Cladonia borealis | reverse complement strand
GGTGCTGTCAGCATAACAGTATTTGCATATGCAGAGGAGAACTTATTACCATAGTATGCGTCTTCGTCTTCATTGTCTGCGCGATAGCTTGCCAATTGGGACCAAAGTGGGCGAGATAATTGCACATGTCCGTTTGTTCGGGTACAGACCAATAACTCGACGTCGTAGACTGCCCGCCAGTCTTTGTTGGAGGTGGATTAGGTTGATCTTGGATGAGTTGCTGGGGATACTTGTAGCCCGTATCATTATTGATCGCGGTCTGTTGCTCTGGGGTCCAGCCCTCAACAGATCCAGCCTTGTACATGGGCATGGCATACACTTGGCCGCTATTGAGCCCAGCGAGCGCCTGGGCACCTTCGATGTCTTCAAGACGTTGCTCATTCTCCGACTGCGGTTCCTTGCTAAGCCTTAGAGCGTCTTCAGGACCCTTCTGTGGGGAAGGACCAGGAGCTGCCGCCAACAATGGAGCTTTTGCCTTTCTGCCCCCCTTCTCCTTTGCAGGAACCGTTCTTGTTCGCTTGCCAGCAGGCTTCTCAACACTCATACCGCCATTCAAGTTCTCCTTACCCGCGGCGCCGCGGCGTGCCGGTGTCACTGCTGGAGTAGTCTCAGACTCAACATTGTCTCCAAATGTTGGAGCGGCAGCACGTCTTGGCCTTCCTTTTTCTGTGAGTGCTACTGTTTGGTTGGCATAATCAGCCATACCATCGAAGGAAGATATCAAGCCAGTTGATCTGGGTTTTAATTGTCGCATTGACGCAGCTTGAAGCTTCCTACCTTTTTTGGTCTTCAGGAAGGCTGCCTCCCTATCCTTGTATTTCACCGACAGCTTAGTAGCATAGTAATGTTGCACGCAGTCCCGATAATCCCGATTCTTCAAGTGCTCTGCGATGATGCCGAACCTCTTGGGATAGTAGCAATAGTTTTCAATAAAATCCTCATTCTCCTCGGGCGTAAAGTCATCCTTCTTCGGGATGAACTCCAGAGCTTCCAGTGCGAACTCTCGATCTACGAGGGTGTTTGTATCGAGGAACATAGACGCCTTTCTTTCTTCGTGGCCGAGCATGTTGGGGACCTCGGCTTCGCGATCAGGATTGAATGTTTCTGGTGAAATGTAGACTGGTTGCTCCCTTTCGCGTCTAGCACGTTCTTCTCTGGCAGCCGTCTCCTGAGATGCTCGTATCACCTCCTGCATGTCTAGCTCGCTTATGACCTTTCCGCGTCTGCCAACTACTGGTGGAGTCGGTGCCGTCAACGGTGCGTCATCCGGAGTGTCAGTAAACGCCATGGGATCCTCTGCTCTTTTCTCCTCCTCAAACGCCTCTACAGATTCACGCCAATCCTTGTACTGGCTCTGGAAGAATTCCCTGGCTTCATCATTCTCGGCCTGAAGTATTTCACGCTGTCTCATCAGCTTTTGAATGAGCAAATCCGTGATAGCGTCCTTTCGTGGGAATTCGTCCTGCAAATCATCAATTTGAGAGAAAGGAGTTGGGGGTCCAGACGCCAAGAATGGCAAGCTCTCAATGGGTGGTGTCTGGGGCCGCACTTTGATCGAAGGCGGGGGGCTACTTGATTCCCGCTTGAGATCCATATCGATATTCTCTTCTGGTTTGGGAGAAGGAAGGCCCCCTCTTATTTCCAAGGACAGAGATTGCATACTGGGCTGTTCATCGGATCCTTCGAGCTTGCTCTTATCCTCTAAAGCACTGGCAAGTGCATCAAGCTCTTCTAACAAGTCCAGGAGGACAGGGTTACTGCGCGGTGTTGGGGGTCTCTTTGCTTGAAGGGCTTGAAGGGATTGATCAAACTTTTTCTCAGCTTCAGCAAAGTCTCCCTCATCAAGGCCCATGTCACCTTCTTCCGCACTGGCTTCATCAGAATCTTCATCTTCATTCTCCTGATCGAGAGCCATCATTCTCGGTTTGGGCTCTCCAACACCTGGATCTTCAACTTTTATAGCATCGCCAGCGAGTTCGCTATGCCTAGCCTCCGGCGAGGACTTTGAGGAGCTCAAGTCTCGAGTCTTGTCTGATTCCTCACGAGATGAGGTCGCCGTCCCAGCCACTTCATTGGCATTACGCCACTTGCGGATCGCAGACTCAGCGGAGTCCATGCTTGGTGGGCCCGCTCTAGCTCTATCTTCGCTGATAGAGTCTCTTTTTGTAGGGACGGTATTCATTATAGATGGTCCACGTGGAGGAGGTCTAGCTGGATTGCTCCAGGTCCAAGCCCCGCGTCCCCGCCCCATAGGTTGTCCTCTACCTGGACCCCCACGCATAGTGAGAGGAGCTGGCTGTCTGATGGAGGGTGGAGCACGTTCTGCGCGCGGACCGGTGGGAATTTTGATGGGCGAACCCTGATTGGGGAATTCACGGGATGGGGGCCTGAGATTTGAGGCCGAACCACCTGTGGTAGGAGCATTGCCGTTACGACCTTGCTCTTCAACTGCCTTCTTAACGGACGGCTGTGTAGAATCAGAGGCAGGAGGGATTGAGGATATTATTGGTCGTACAGGCGATGTGTTTGGCGGCGGAAAGCGTCTCGAGATGCTGCGAGCTTGCTCAAATGATTCTTTACCAACAACGGCCTGTTGTGGAACAATCGCTTGACGTTGAGAGCCAAATCTGTCACCATCAATATCAGGAACACGCCTAATAGGCTCTAATGCCTCGTTGGACAGCCATCTGTCCGATGCTTGCTGAGCCTTTGGTCCGGTAGGAGCATTGTTGAGAACATGGGCTTTCGGTGCAGACGGTACATCTCTAGAGGCATCCAGTAGCTTAAGTCTGGATGGGTGGATTAGTGGAGATGTCTCTTGACGAGGTTCTTCTTTTGTAGGCGGTCCTGGAGCAATTGCAGAGGTTCTTTGGGGTATGGATCCGAAGGCTGGCACAGGTGGAGCTTGGGGAGGCGGCGATGCCGTTCGCGATTCGAACCGATCGATCTCCGTACGTTTAGCATATAGATCACCTCTTTCTGATTCTCGGTCAACGCTCCCTATTCGTATATCGGGGTTGGAGCTCTGAGGCCATGGTCTCTGCTCCAAGAAATCTCGAGAATCACGCGTGTTTTGGTTGTAGCGATCTACATTCGCTGTATGTACTGAGGCCGTGGATGTCGAGCGAGAAGGAATTGGAGTCGATGGTCCGCCTGTGGAGTTTCTCGAGGCCGGACGATACGGTGGCTGTTCCCTTCTGAATCGATCGTCTCTCTCTTCGCGTTCTCTCCTCAACTCCTCATCCCGCCTGCCGTCAAAGTCACGCTCATGATCTCTGTCATCGCGCATTTGCTGGTCCCATTCTCTATCGCGGGAGCGGCTCCTGGGCCTGATGACATCACGATCCTCCAGGTGTCTGCCTCTCCAGTCGGCCCTGCCTCTACCTCGGATACCTCCTCTGCCACGGTAGGGGAAGGATTCCGAGGTTAGACCAATAGAGCCGTCCCTAAAGTCTCTCCTGGGCTCATCTCTTGGTGCAAACTCCCTTGGGTCACGTGGATCTCTGAAGTCTCTTGACAGTGGCGACCTCGATCGCTCACGGCCTACAGGAGAGGGTCTTCGGTCTCTAGCATCGAAGCGGTCTCTAGGCGCCCAATCTTGACCACGACCTCGCCTAGCAAAAGGCTCATCTCTGATGTAGTCCCGGTCTCGGGCCTCTCCTCGACCCGAAAATCCTCTTCCCCTCGGTATATATCCACCTCTTGGTCCATCTACTAGAGCCTTAGGGCCTCGTGGCGGCTCTCGGGGAGCCTCACGGCCTCGACCCTGGTAACCGTAGGAATCATTTGGACGATAATTCGGCTCGTTTGTCCTAGATGGGGGAGGTCCATCACTGTATTGTGCTGATCCGCGTCTATCAAGTGCTCTGTTTGGTGAGCGCTCTCGCGAGTAGCGAGAGTCGCTGTTGCTGGTAGGAGGGAAGCGTGAAGACATAGGACATTGTCAATGTAGTGCCGATTTTAGTCCGATGCCTAGTCTTTCACTCAGACGTTGTCGAAGTCATGGACAGTTGGCGATCAGCGGCGAGTTGCGGAAAAGGCTTGCAGTCAATGCAGTTGGCTGTTTGTGATTCTTGTAGCCTCAGCTGTGACCCAGGTCCTTTGTATCTCCCGTGAAGAATAGCCAATCGGTTACGCGCGCTGAACCGACCCTTACAATCCTCCACACACAGACTTCAACCCCTTTTTAAGATGTCCAATCCGTCAGAACGGCCGGGTCTGACCTCTTAAAATTGATTGGCAGACCTCACTTGGCTCTTCAACGGCTGCAGTGTCGTCAAGATGGAGAATTCCAATCCCACATGAGGCTCAAACCACGGCACTCGCAAGATCACGCTATGCTTATTCTAGCGCGAAGCTAATTTCCGTGATTGCCGTTAAGCGGGAGTATGTTTACAGATCAATATGCTAAATGGCTTTCCAAACGGCCTGACAACACAAGCAGTAAGTTCTTTCAAGAGTCTGAAGGTAGCAGCAGCACGTCTTCCCAATCATTTGGCAACGCAGCACCAGAGCGACAGTACCTGAAACGACTCCATGTGTTCCTGCTTCGCGTAATGGTGGCGGATCATATGGTTATATCTCTGCACTTGCGGCTGTAGGTTGGACAATCTTCTCATGGTGTATTGGGAAATTCTTAGACAAAGGAGGTAATATACGTGGACGTAATATGTGGGATAACCAGCATGACATGTGCAGATCGTTTCCTGCTGAATAGTTGTAGAATATTCTGATGTGGAAATCATTACAGCTATGGGGATGTGAGACTCTTATAGACCATCAGGTAAGACATTCTAGCTTTTGGATAGCCTTTCTCCTATTGGACCTCGAAACATAAAGGGCCCAACGCCTGAGCCAACAATTTGAGCAATTCTGAGCCTTACTCGAAGAGAGAACTCAGTTCTTACACGACCCTTAGCTTTTCTATCTCGCAAGGCTGTCATAAGAGCTGTGTCCTATCTCTCCATCAAAGCACTATGAGTTTGAGGGAGAGCTTGTGGCCCTACTTACTACGTTGGGAAGAAGAGTGGCTTATCAAGTCAATTTGCACATTATTACTAGCACTCCTATAATCTTGATGTTGTGCCCAACCACAGCGCCATTCTTCAAATACGTGACAATAGCTACATGGCAATTGGGTGGCCAGTGCACAGGTACGAGCAATGTGTGGCGTGGTCAGCGCGTAAGCTGGAGGATGGCGATTCTTTCCACCGAGTCAAAGTGGAAGACAATCAGAAATTGTACGTATGGAGTCCAATACATTTGCATTGACCTAATTATTTACTATATTGTAACAATTTTCTGTCACTCAACGTATACGGCGTCTGAAACAGTACCAGCCTCAACACCAGCAGGCCGCCCTCAAAGTACTCAGCATTGGGTATCTTAACAAGCTCAATCATGCTTAATCTCCCCAGCCCCCTCTCGTTGTATCCCGTGGCTGCCATTCGAACTTCCCTCCAGCTCATGATCCGGGTTCTTGCCCATTATGATTCCGCCCTTATCCTCGCCCATTGCAATGCCCTCGATCTTCTTGCCCCGCAACGCACCCTCCGCATATCCACTGCTGCTTTCGCCGAAGACGTATGCCTCCTCTCCATGGCATGCGTAGTCACCAATAAGCAGGTCCTCTTCACTCATGCGCAGGGGAATGCGCAAGGCGAATTTGATGAACATCAAGATCAGGGATGTCCAGACGATGTTCCAGCCGACGACGAAACATGCGCCAGCGATTTGGTAGCCGACCTGTACGCCATTGCCTTCAATGGCTCCGCCGGGGTTCGTAAGGCCGAAAGCTGCGCAGCCGGAGATGGTGGCGAAAATACCTGTTGCGCAGCCACCAACAATACCAGCGACGAAATGGGTATGGAAGACGCCGAGCACATCATCGACGCTGCGCATGAATGGGACCTTCTTGCCGAAAATATTCATTGAGGCCCATGGAACGGTGCCCGAGCCAAGACCCAGAGCGATAGCACTCCAGCCCGCAATAACACCAGCAGCTGGTGTGATCGCGACCAGGCCACAAATCATACCGTTGACGGCACCAATAACGGAAGGTTTGCCGTAGTAAAGTACATCGCATAATGTCCAGCAAAGCATGCTCATAGCAGTGCAGATATTGGTGTTAAGCACGGCGACACCAGCGTCAGCACTGGCTGCATATGGATCACCACCGTTGAAACCGTTCCAGCCGATCCAGAGGATACCTGCTCCAACCAGGACCGAACCGATGTTGTTGGGACGATTGTCTTCGCGATCAACATCCAAGCGAGGACCGACCCACCAAGCTGCAACGAAACCAGCCGTACCAGATGAGAGATGGATAACGTAACCACCAGAGTAGTCGATGACGCCGAGGACAGCCAAGAAACCACCGCCCCAGATAGAATAAGCTGTGACGCAGTAGGAGAAAGTGAGCCAGAGAGGAACGAAGACGATCCAAGCTTTGAAATTCATGCGACCAAGGAGCGCGCCCGCAATGATGACTAGGGTGATGGCTGCGAAAACGAATTGGAAGTAGACCATTGTCGACATTGGGAAATTCGCAGTGATGCCCGATGTGGGGAGTACGGCTTGGGTGAGCTCGTATTCCATAGAAAGCGCAGGACCAGGTATGCCGGCAAAAGGCAACATGTGTTTTCCAAAGGCGATTTTATACCCCCAAATCACCCAGCAGATGAGGACAGACGCAAAGGCGTAGAAGGCCATGAAAGCCGAATTGATCGCCCATTTGCTCTTGACAATACCCGCATACAGGATCATCAGTCCTGGCACGCTCTGCAACCCAACGAGGGTCGCAGCGGTCATCTGCCAGGCATTGTCGCCAGTGTCGAGCCATGGTGTATCGGTGGCCATCGTGAGCAGTTGAATTGAAGATTGGCTGTGAAAAGCGAAAAAAAGTTGATCAAAAGTGATCAAAAGGTGAGGGTTGTGAAAGGGAAGGAGGGTCACTACAAACAAACGTGGAACGCGTTGCCAGGGACCTTGCAGAACTTTATAGATTACCGGGTAACCACTCTCATGCCGGCAAATTTGACAAGGCGAAAGACATTTCTACAATGTTACTTAAAGCATGGGTGAACCAGATGTTGGGGGAGAGTGGCAGGACAAATGAGAAGCAGTAGCGTTATCAGTGCCTCGTTTCCATTGTTAAACACCAATGCACATCACCCCCCTGGTTCTAGAAAGTTGGTGTCACTTCCCTCGAGCCTGACCAATGAGCGGACTCACTAGGCGAGGAGGAAGGGCACAAGGCCAAAGAGCAATGTGCGATGGGGTTTGGGGTGGTAAGAAGCTGTCATCAAACGGGCAACTGGAGACAAAGATTGCGCTGACTGCAAGCATCCCGGTACATGCTGCGGTCGCTAGCAGGGTCGAATCACGATGCAGGGACGTTCCCGGAGCACGTTCGTTAGGGTCTGATGGTACGTGCCGGAAGGCCCAAGGAGCTTAGCGAAGGCGCCCGGGCCAACCCCAAAAAGCTACTGGTCTCACCAAGAACTTCGCCAGACGGATGCGCCATCCAAGCTTACCACCAGTGCCCACTGATAAGACCGCATTGGACCAATCGCAATCCGACATCTAGCCTGTCAATATGAGGACAAATCTGCAAGTCGGTAGTCTGTTGATAGACACCAAATCAAATCACTCACATCATTCCGCTTCCAATGATATCTGCATATCTTGTACTTCGTATCCACCCACGCCCGGAATTCGGGAAACGAGATGCAAGGCCGAGATTGGAGGACAACGTGGCACACATCTGCCGGTTCTCTCCGCATACGCACCGGGAGAGTGCAGAAATTGCCTCTTCTTACATGCCCCTGCCAACATCTGACACCCGACAGGTCCTCGTGGTGACCATCGAAAATTCCTATATCAGCTTGGCATTAACAATTTTATTCCTCACTCCACGCTGCCTTTGCTCCGGCCAGAGCGCTTCACTTTGTTGTTCTTCACCAGTGCCGCGCCCCCAGGAATCGCTCCAGCTTCAAGATACGAGCCTGGCCGACGAGGCGTTAAGCTTTTACCCCACGGACTATGCCTCAAGCGGTGTTGCGCATCGCACAACGTTGCGACATCGGACTGCGAGCCGATAACCTCGACAGCGACATCATCATATCTCTCATTCCCATACTGACTGTACCTGTGAAGAAATAGCGACGAAGTCGCCATAATGATGAATTGACGGGCTAGTGCCTAGGAGTGGGTGCGACGGGGACGTCCTAGTTCTGTTCCGTGTGCACATGCCATCGAAGTTTTCCTAATTCAACAGGCGAATAGCGCTCCTGGAATGTGGTCTCTTGTTGGTCCTAGCTGTGGAACACATATTGGCGACCAGGGATTATTTCTGGGTAGGCACGTCCCCACATGTCCGTCGGCGTTATCGATACCCCACAGGTTCGTGCATAGGGTCGATAGCCTTATTTCAAGGAATTCCAAATCATTCTAACTTTCCGAATCCTTGCATTCCTCCTAAGGTATTATGCTTATCCTGTAAGCTTCCAGCTCTTGCATGCGCCCAACCGCTCTTTTGATCTGTAGGAGCACGAGTATGGAGGATAGGGAGTAGCGAGACGTCGCCGTATGTGTAACTAAGGAGGGGCGCCGGCCATAGATAGCTTGCTGTAACCTGGACAGTATAGACATGGGAGACGTGATGAAGATGACTTCTGCCTGCGTCGAGAACAGGGATGGCCTTCTGCTGGTACCTTAGTGCCATGGAGACACTGCCAGTAGTCTTAGGTATATATGGACAGTCTTTTGATTGTCAGCAAATCAGACAATTGGTAAGTCCTTGAAGTAGGAGCTTCTCCAATTCATCAGTGGCGTCAGATAGGTCATAAAGACCTCTGTGGGAGGCATAGTTGCTCCAATTGTCAATATGAAAGACTACAACGTGACAGCGCCTCAACTCCGTACTCCAGATGAAAGGAAGAGGTTGGGATTACCTACTTAAGTAGCCAGAAGCCAAGGGTCATAGAAGCAACGCCCAGAAGATAAGAGATGATGTGGACTTCACAGGCGCCAAGATCGCGTCCTACCAATCTTTGCGCTCCTATAGATAACACAGCTGTCGCCTCGGAGTTCCTGCACCGTCGTTCACACCCGGCAGCACTAAACGTTAAGCAAACGTCAAGAGAAGAACATCCAGGCCTTTTCAGCAGGGAAGGCCAACTTGGCAGGTTGCCAGTGTAGCTTGAAAAGGTGGAAGGAGGCGCCTCCCGCCATAGATCTGACAGATAAGGCGATAGCATATGATACACAGAGATAAGCCAATCCTATTAGGAAAGAGTCTAGCTACCTAGGCAAGTTCGAGCACACACGATTGGCGGATTTGTACGGAGCATACTCAGTAGTTCTTTTCAATAGGAAATTCAATGAGGGATAGAGGAGAGATGGAGTTGGAACTTGGTGATAGTCTTCCACCACAGCACAAGCAAGCAAGCAAACAGTCACGCAATCGAGGTGTAATAGCAGCTGACAAGAAAAGAGATTGGGATGGAAGTGGATGGAGAAAAGAAGGACAAAGAGCACGCAATTGTCCTCCACGGCCCATAATGCGAACGGCGCTTTACCCGATTAGTCTCCCGCGCTAAGCCCAGTCAAGATTTCACATATGCAATCTACATTTGTGGTTTTGGATGACAACCCATCTAAGCTGAGAAGGAGGGATACTTCCTGCTGATATACCTCCACTAAAGGCTGCTATTCTCTCGAAGGTGGGTCGATGTTCTCAGGGTCAAAAAAACCTAGCTGCCAAACATTGCCTCGTTCACTAGCTCCCAAGCAGTAAGGCTGCCATTAATCAGTAATAGCCTCGATCATAATCATCACATATGTACTGCTACCAGAAGTGAACAAATACCTGCTCGCTACTTCTAGTCTTCAAGTCTCATACGCATTGGCAAGACCTCAATCCCTTAGGGTGAAAATATTTTAAGACCATTCCCTAGCCAAGGATTAGCAAAACAACCAACCATGGAAGAAAGTAGCACGAATGGTGCTCTCAACGCGCAAGCACCACCTATCTCCACAGATGCCGTTCTCAAACCCTCAGCACCAGTCCCAAAAGACGTCCAAGAAGTCAGCGGCGTCGACTTCAATAACTACAAAGACCGCGACATCACCGTAGCTGAACTAGTCTCCCAAATGACAACCACCGGTTTCCAAGCCAGCGCTATCGCCGACGCGGCCCGCATAATAAACGACATGGTCAGCCTCATCACCTCACTCACCATCCACCAACCTCCTCCCAACTAACCTAAGCCCCAGCGATCCTGGCGGTCCCCCTCAGACCCCACAGCAAAAACGACAATCTTCCTCGGCTACACCTCCAACCTCGTCTCCTCCGGCCTCCGCTCCACCCTCCGCTACCTCGTCCAACACGCCCACATCTCCGCCATCGTAACCACAGCCGGCGGCATAGAGGAAGACCTTATCAAGTGCCTAGCACCCACCTACCTCTCCACCTTCACCGCTCAAGGTGCCTCACTGCGCTCGCAGGGCATGAACCGCATTGGAAATCTCATTGTACCGAATAGTAACTACTGCGCCTTTGAGGACTGGATAGTACCCATTCTCGACACCATGCTCGCAGAGCAGGAAGAATCCCGAAAAAACGACAACGAAGAAGACCGTCTAGTCTGGACACCAAGTAAAGTCATCCACCGTCTCGGCAAAGAAATCAATGACGAATCCTCCATCTGCTACTGGGCCTACAAAAACAACATCCCGATTTTCAGTCCTGCCCTTACGGATGGTAGTTTGGGGGATATGCTCTATTTCCACACGTTCAAAGCCTCGCCAAAGTCCCTTACTATTGATATTGTGCGCGATATCAGACGGATTAATGATATTGCTATGAATGCTAAGCGAGCTGGCATGATTATTTTGGGTGGGGGGTTGATCAAGCATCATATTGCTAACGCATGTTTGATGCGGAATGGGGCTGATAGTGCGGTATATGTGAATACAGCGCAGGAATTTGATGGTAGTGATGCGGGTGCGAGGCCGGATGAGGCGGTTAGTTGGGGAAAGATTAAGGTCGGAGGGGATAGTGTGAAGGTATGTGAATTCGCGTTTTGGGAGCTTTTAGGATGCTGATGGGTGGCCGTAGGTTTATGCGGAGGCTACGGTGGTTTTCCCGCTTATTGTTGCGGCTACATTTGCGAAGGTTGGGCAAGATAAGAGTAGTCATTGATGCGTCAATGCGGTAAATGTGTATAGAGTAACACCTCTGCCCTTAGATCCAGGGCTCATGGAAGCAATACCGTCAAGTTAATACCCTCCCGACAGCTCTCCCATAGCCTGTTGAAATTTTGTACTGTTCGGCGTACTGAAAAGTAGCCCAAACTAAAAGCTCTGGATGGACAAGAGCAGGGCGCTGTGAGTTGCGGTCGATAGGGATCCTTGCCGAAGTGGGCGAAGGACCCTTGGAAGCTCAAGGGTGTAGGCACAATGTACTCCATCACCCTGTTGATGTAGCCAATGAGATTTGTTCTTGGACAATAGCGACTTCAGAGAACAGTGCATATGAATCCCACCATTGCTGCATATATTTGGTTTCCAAAGGCACCCAAACAGCATATACCGATTAACCTCCATATATCCTAATGATGAATCATTGCCCAAAAGTTTTAGTATGAGATCATTATACCTTCCCTTGCTCATCGAGGTTACTCTCAGCCCATCTCTGTAACAGCGCAGCAATACTCTGTCCAGTACAAATAACAAGCACGCCAGGCAGGAAAGACCCAACTTTTACCTCATCTTTTACGCACCAAAGAACAGTCGTCACTACAGCAGCAATGATACCCAAAATCTGAACAGTCACAATAGGCAGACTCCATACCTTCTCCTTGAATATGAGTCCCCAACCTTCTTTCGCATGGACGTCTCCAAGTTCAAGGATCTCTCGCCGCTTTGGAAGAGCTGCTCGATTCGCTCGCTGCGTTCCCAGACAGCTGGGGCTCTCCAAGAAGTGCACCATAGCATTGCGAGGGATTGGTGGCGCTTGTTCCACCCGTGGTGGCGAATACCAGTACTCCACGCAACCATTTCCACAGCCGCTTTCACATTTCTGCGTACACTCGGGCACCTCTTCTTTTTCGTTGCGGCTGACGTCAACATAATCGCTGTGATATAATTGGAACTACTACGTCTTAGCACTATATTACCCAGAAGTAGGGGTTTCGAATTACCTTCTTGAACTCGATATGTGATAGGGTATTTAAGCGCCACCAGCTAGCCCTTTCAGAGTTGTAGGTTTTCTTGATACTGATGAAAGTCTCTTTGTCCGTCCTCTTGTCCTTGATATCGTCTGGAAAGAGCCTGACCCTACGCTGCTTTTGCTTTATACAGAGCATGATATACTCGGCAAGTGCTGGATCCGCCTCTGGGGTTTTAATATCGGTTTCCGAGCGAGTATCATTTCTCGCACACTGTAGTTCTCCGTCTGCTCCAGTTGCTTCCGTATACGAAGCCTCAATAGTGCCTGCAGCAGCTATAGCTTGAGGGGCCCGATTTGGGGACGAGGAAGAAGAAAGGGATGCTTGATCGCTTTCGCTTTGACCAGAACTTATAGACATGACCCATCTCTCAGCTGCGCCTGGCACTAGTTCCCGTACTGCCTCGTGGAAGGTCCTTCCGCATTGCTGGTGCACTCGTTAGAACCACCGAAGCCACCGAAAAGAGTTCGAACCTGATTGCAACTTACACACGTCCACTGAAAATATGTTATATCAATTTTTTTACCGTGTTTCCACACATGCAAGTAATTCGAAAAATCCCCTTTTCGATTCAGTATACCAAGCCAGAGCCTTGAAAGCTGATCTCCTGCGTCCATGCTCGCGAAAGGACTGAAAGCCGGGGTATTGTCTAGCGATACAAACCTGTTCCTCCAGAGATTCTGCATATACGTTTCCACCCAACGTCCAGTTCCACTCCCGTCATTCAAAGGGTCAACAAGTATGTAGGTAATAACGCAGATAGGTGGCATACTGATAGCAAAATATACGTAGATGTTTCGAGGACCCATATCGGTCATACCAAATATTGCAGTGAAAAAGCTAAGGGGTATGAAGATGATGGCTATCAAGGTCAATATTCTAATGTGATGACTTTGCCTTGCAGCCTCTGCCATTTCAAGGTCCATACGATAGGTGAGAAGATCTACCGCTTGATCCTCATGTTGTGTCTGCTTGAACAAACTCGATTTCAGCTCCATATATGGCTCGCTACCAGTCATGAAAACCTTTACTGCATCGAGGTTTGTATAAGTCGCACTTAGATCCTCGTCATCTGAGTTATCCAATAGACCATCATCTTCGTCATTGATCAGTTGGACTGGCGCCAGTGGCTCTTCCATTTTGCTCCGGGAGGCAACCTCTGCCTTCCGACCCGGATTCAAGCCACCGTCCTGAGCTGCTAACCATTTGTTTACCGCTAAGTCTTTGGACGTGTCGAACTCCATTGCTGCCTCTCTCAGCTTATTATCTTCAGTATCTTCCGGCCTCACAGTCGCTCGCAGTAGTGAAGCGGTTCGACGAGTAGCATGACCTATCCAAACTGCTGCTACTTTCTGCGAAGGCTTTGATGCAGTAATCTCTAAGTTCTTAGAGTACCGTTTTAGGAGGATGGAAAACGTTCGTTCGAACCCCGTAGCACCGACTCTCTGCAAGGCTGAGGCTACCAGACCAGGTAGAGCTGGATCGGCCATGAAAAGTTTGACGAGCTGCTCAGAAACGGACGTCCCTCTCAAGAATGAGACTGCCTTACGAGATATACCCAGTCTGACTGACGGAACAAGAGTTTCGCCCCTTGAAAATTGCGAAAAGACCTCGGATCCATATGTACTTTCGCCGTCATCCATATCAGCAACAGCGTTATAGCGCCCATCCTCATTACGCATGGAGGGAGCTGGATCGAAGAGTCCTGGGAACCGACCATTGAGTGTCGATACTGGGATAACCCGTTGCTTTACGGCATCCAGTCCTAGCAGGAACAATCTAACCGTAGGGTGCGAAAATGATAAAGTACAAGTCTTAGAATTGCCAACCACAAGATCCGTACAGCAATCCAAGATGTACTCTACATCGGTTAGTGCCTCTTCCAGGTCAGGACCATCTTCACCTTGTACGACAGCGAGCGATACCTGGATCTCTTGGAATGTGGGGGAGCGTGCAGCCCGAAGCATTAGGGCGAAAAGCGTCATCGCGATATCAAATTGATTACTATTTCCCGCTCTCAACTTCTCAATAATATCCATATAGATGCTACAAAGCCTGCTCGGTAAGGACTCCAAGGCTTTTAGCATCATTTTTGGGCTTCTTTGCTTAAGTACTTCGTCAGTTTTCGAAGCAACGGCCAGGAACCTAGGTTTTGTTAGCTGGTCCTACAAATCTGCAAAGATCTACTAACATTCCTTCCGCAGAGAGAGATAACCTTTCGAATAATTTGTTTCGGAGTGATAATTTGGACTCAAGCCTCCTTGAGTTCGTGAGTTGTTGATTGATGTATTTGTCTGTGTCTGAAAAGTGCGCTGCGAATGCATATGTACTACTGGATAGATTGACCGCTGCCCGAGAAGATCGAGAAGTCACAAGCGTAGTTATCGATGCTTCGAGGTTGAGATATCGAACAAGTTCGATGATAGATAGCTGTGACTCCATGTTGACCTCATCTAAGCCGTCTAGACAGATAAATGCATGATGTTCAGCCGAAGACTCAAGAACGTCATGCAATGCACGCCGTAAAGCCTCATATGCTGGAGCCAAACCCCTTCGGCCAAACCCATCCCACAGCTTCCGTACAGAGTCATGAACGCCATCAATTTGTAAGCATAGCTGACGTAGAATAATGCGAAGAACATCTGTTTTCGTTCGTGCTTGATGATCTCTGTGGTCCAAGTATATGTAGGCGAGCATGTGGTGTGCGCTCAGCAGGTCATCGACGACGAAAGAACTAAGCAAAAGTCAATATTAAGGTCAGAGAGAGTTGAGATTATGCATACCAAAGTGTAGACTTGCCCACCCCAACTGATATTCAAGTATGTGAGCTACTGCGGGGGGGTTCGGAGATGGCTATAGTACTTACTCCTTCCTTCTAGCCATAGCAAGCGCATATTTCCAGTCCGCCATTCTCTATATAGATCGCATTCTCGAAACCAGTCAAAAGTCCCCGTAAGTCGGAGGGACTGCAAATCGAGATGCCTTGCTTCAAAATCGTATGTCGATAGCCAATCATTGATCCTAGCCCTTTCACGTTCCTGTTCTTCGAGTGTTCTTGTTGTAATGATTTGGTCATTAGACAATCTATATAATATTGTGGTCAGAACATAAAATTTAAAGATAGAGACATGGCATAGGAAGAAGATACCCGGTAGACGCAGTCAACGCGAGCTGTATTGTTGATTTGCTGTGGTTGAGCTGATTCAATAAGGCGTTAGTCCTTTCTTTGTTGAGTCTCCATTCGAGTTGCCTTTTGGCTGAAGAGCTGGAATGAGAATCCTGTAAAGATTTTCTCAACTGTGCAACCGTTCTACTACAGTCTTGTACGGCTCCATAAAGGGTTGAACCCTCATCTGTATAACACCAGGTTTAAGCGCCAATGGCAATCAACGCTTAAAGAAAAGGTGAATGCTTACGAAAACTCTCCGCTACGACCGTGTTCTTATTGTGAAGCATTTTAGAGAGGACGCCCATCAAGTCCTCCAAACTGTGTGCCAAAGAAACGATGTCTTTAGGAGCATGGCGGTCATCCCTTAGCAATTCCTTAATACCCTTCAGCAACAGCCTAGAACCACCTAGCAAGCTCATGATCAAGATCGGTTCAACCATGATTTATTGAATCAAGAGCTTTCCTCTAGCAGGGTACCTCGACTCGGGACCCGCTGGTTGTCTAAGGCCGCTTGACACCACTTAGGCACGCTCGACCGGCACTCCGTACTTGTCAACACACACTATGCGCAAGAGGGACTTGGTGGAATGTTGTCAGGGTCTGTTTGCGTGAAGATCGCTCGTCAAATGTAGGTATGATACTCTTTCCGTATGAAAATGTTCTTCAGCCTCACCCATAGTGGGGCTCCCCAGCCCCCACGTGAAGGGCCAATAGGAGATACCCCCCACATCTCCCCCAAGCAAGCGCATCCAGAGTCTAACAAACCGGGCGCTATATCACATTTTAGGCGCCTAGCAACACTTGACCCTGTTTGCCGGCTATAAATAAAATCTCGCCAAATAGCAATGGGCTAGTTCCATGTTGTTGTAACGGCCATTCGAAGCCGTGAAAGCTAGGCTCATTCGAGCCTCATCAGACTTTGCGGGTATCTTACATATCTCCCATGCAGTCCAAGTGGAGAATGACTAGAGAAAGACGAGAATGAAGATGCGTCCCTCCAGCCCCACCAGTTCTTGCCGGCATCTTATCTCCCATGCAGTTTGCATGAAGAATATGTAGAGACAGACAGACGAAAACAAAGATGCGTGGTGAGTTGGAGGTGAATTGGGAGGAGAAAAAGACCCGGTTCGCAACGCATACATAGGTAGGCACCCTATCTGATTACGTCATCCTTCAGTACGCAGAAAACGACTGACCTATCCAAATTTTTTACAAGTTATTGCATTCTCGAACTACCATCTCAGAGAGGAAAGAATGACTATGTGCCTCGGAAGTACATCAATATGATACAAAGCCCACATCCGTCTAGAATATCCATCCGAAAGCCAAATCACCAAGGCATGCATCTTGGGTGCATTAGCCTCCAGAACACCACCGCTCCTATCATTCGCATACTGTGTAGAGTGTAGGATCATGATCATTATCTCGTCATTGCATTCCAAATGCATTTCATCTTTTGCCTTACTTTCTCGCCCCCCTGCTTCCGTCCAACATGCATTTATGTCTTCCAGATTTTCACTACAGCCCTAACGTTCCTTCTGCACACTGGACACACATCCACCTGTCTCGCGCACTCATCACATGCAACCACATGTCCACAATCATAGAATAGTGCATCCATCTCAACCTCGTAGCAGATTTTGCACAGATGCATTTCTTCATCCGCGACTTCGAAGACCATGTGCCCTTTGCCATGCCTCTTCCTCTTCTTGAACCCGCCAGTATAGACATTCCCAGTCTTTGCGTAAACCATTCGGCCCTGACCATTTGGCTCATTGGCTTTCCATTCGCCAGTGTAAGTATCGCCGTTCGCATAGGCCATGGTGCCTTGGCCCGATTTTTCGCCCGCGACAAAGTTTCCTGTGTAGGCGTCGCCAGCGAGGGTGACAAGGGTGCCCTGACCGTGAGCACGACCCATCTTGACCGAACACGAGCTATAGTAACGCCCAAAGTAGAAATTTGTGACGTGCTCTTGGAAGTAGGTAGGGTTATCGTGGCCGTGCAGGTAATGGAAGTATTCCATGGGATTGGAGCATTTACCTTCTGCTTCCAGAGCGGCAACCCTATAATTATATTTCAGTATTGTGCATGACGGATGAAGACGAAGGCTTTCACTTACTGTGCGCTCGTTGGATGGCGCTGTGCAATGATGATATTGCCATTCGCGCCATCAAAGATACCCTCGAAGGTCGCATTCGGTTTGATCTGATCTTTGGGCCTAATATGGAGCCCTTGTTCATGCCAGAGGTCCCAAGATTCATGTGAGTCAACTTTGAGCAACTTCTTGACCTCTTCTGCTATCTTTGCTTCACTCTTGACCACATTACTACCCATTCCACGTAGACTTTGACTTTCAGTGTCAAAAAGCTTGACGAGGAAGTATGACGTCCTGATAGGTGTTGTACTGGAAGACTCGGTGGGTAGCATTCCGCTACTTTGCTGCAACGATTGACGGTCATGAGTTATAGTGGCAGCGAGCCCTTCTTGCTGAAGAGTGTTTGCAGCTTCAGCCATCACGGTATCGTCTCCGGTCGCTATAATCCGATCTACAGCAGCTTCAGCTCGGATGGCAGCTAAGAGCGCAGCTCTTTGGGCTGTCTCTGCGGCAACTCGGGCATGCAGTTCCTCGGATGCAGGTTGAGGTGCTATCGACGCAGTTGCTCCAGTAGAATCAGGCCCTCCAGAAAACATCCAGAATCGACAGCCTCCTGTGTCACCCGCTATATCTTCCAAGGAGTCACTATCCCCGAAATTCGGGAGACCCGGATATGCATTTGCACCTGACACCATGGTGAACATGGGCCATAAATTAACGTTCCCGGGTAATCTGTCGCTCAAACTCTTCTTGATCTCACTGAGAGTGGTCTTAGGACCAAATTTGAATTCTTTCACCCAATTTCCACGATTTTGCTCGACCCACGGATCACATAGTCCTCGGCCAGTATGTTCATTGAAGAGCTCGGAACCATAGATGTACACGGGCACATCCTCCCGCATTTCTTCCTCATTATCCTTGCTATTAGATAAGCCACCATCTTCTGCAGTAGTGGTGCCTGACGATTTCTCAGCGACTACCTTTGATAATGGTTTACGCTTGAAAGGAGTACATAGTACACTCGAAAGCCTGTCCGTACGAACGTAGAGTGCAATATACGCCACAGCTGCGGTTCCATCCGCATCAATCCCCACACCTTCATGCGCGTAGATCGCTTTCTTCGTGGTTAATATTTCGACTTTTCTGGGACTATTATCACCAGCGTACTTGAGCCACCTAGTCCCCGGTCCTTCGGGTCTTATAACTGAGTAGTAATCCTTAGACTCCAAGTCACCTGAGTGAACGATCATGCCGTAAAGAGTATACTCATTGGAATTGAAAATGACCGTCTCGTTCAGCTCAATTTTATGGGTAAGCTTCTTCCACTTCCTTGATTCCTTAAGAAAGCATTGGCGGTGAAGTTCGATCTGAAGGACGGCAGGGTTCTGCACGAAGTTTTGCTCTTCGCCAGCAAAGCTCCTCCACATTCGGAAGGCCTTATCTTGGTGATGGCTAGCGAGGTCAATCGTCTCTTGTACGCTATGAGGCTCGGAGTCTTGACCCTGTACCTGCCGAGGTTGAGGTTGATAGCTGAGGTTCGTATCATTACCGAAAGGGTCTGGTTGTTTAAGTACCAAGACCTCGTTAAACATGTTATTCCCCGAAGACTTGCATTCCGCCACGGTATCAAGGCTTGACGCTTCAAAATTTAATATGCGCCGCAAGGTTTCCCATATCATCACAACATCCATCTTGCCATCCACATCTGCCCCATAGAAGTTCAAAGTCTTTAGGAGAGGTAGGAGGTAGAGCTCACGTTCTTCTGTGAAAGAGCCACCCGTATCTGC
This sequence comes from Cladonia borealis, assembly GCA_018257855.2. Taxonomy (NCBI): domain Eukaryota; kingdom Fungi; phylum Ascomycota; class Lecanoromycetes; order Lecanorales; family Cladoniaceae; genus Cladonia; species Cladonia borealis. Next base: position 723,216 of record JAFEKC020000021.1, on the reverse strand, counting down.
ATCTAGAAGTTCCTGAAGATCTTCATATGCTGGCCTCATTCGAACGTTAGCCTCCCAGATCGGATCGGGGAAATGCATGTTGCGAATGAGATCGACGATAGGCGTCAGATGCAACCAAGAAGATACAGCAGCGATCAAAGCAGTTGACTGGTGATGACAATCAAATGACCTAACGCCGGTCATGGCTACACAGTCCCACTCGGCTTTGTCCTTCGGCGGATGCCACCAGAGGGCCTTGGTATCATCCTTGAACGTACGGATATAAGCAGTCATCGCGAGAGTATCATTTCGAAGAAGTGCTTGTCGCTGATATCGCTGACGCTTGTGTATCTCATCCCACGGGCCGTGAAATCGTGTCCAACCCCAATCGGGGTTGTCATTGTAGAAACGATGGCAACCTTTCTGATTGAAATTTACTCGGGGTTCGTTTGGATTGTAGATGACGCAACTTATTTGGGCAGGAACGCCCCATGGCTCTTCCTCTTCGGTTTCATGCTTTTTGACTGGGGTTGGAGTTGCCTCCATATCATCTGCCGGCGCACTAGGTGCAGCATTTACGCTGACCGATGGAGCTGCTTCTTCAGCTGGAGGGGCACGTGGGTTATCTGATGCACTTGCTTCTGGGTCTACTGCAGGAGTGGCGCCTTGATCGGCTGATAGAGCTTCTGTAGGAGCAGCGGCATTATCTTCCCCAGTATCGGCCTTCTTTTCCTCAGCTTCAGTAGTCTCGTATGGTGTAGGTGAGCATTCAATGTAGATGCTTAACTGTTCAGTCCCATCATTCCCATGCGGGTAGTACTTGATATTCCAGTAGAATCCATCAATTAGCACAGAAGGGGATCTCATGAACTTCGCCTTGTTTGGCTTATCCGGGGTTCCATGGACTCCAACTACAGTCCAGGAGATACGATGTCCCTCACTTGGTACATATTCGGGATCATCGAGCGGTTCGAAGGCTTTTCTTTCCCAATGCTCATGATTCAAAGCACTGACTTCGTCAATAGTGTCTTCAATCATTTTCAATTCGTTTTCGTCAGGTCCCGATGTGTCTTCCTTTAGGCTTGCCCAAAACGGAGCGTCCTCCTCCTCCTCAGAGTCTTCGCTATTTTCGTCATCTCTATCTTCATGATCTTCAGCTTCCCGCCCTTGCCGGCCCTCATGCCTGTTTCTCTCCGTTCTCACTCTTTCAGCCCTTCTCATGCTGCCCAGAGCCGCCAACTCTCTCTCAGCGGCAAGTAGCCTTGCTCTCTCCTCTGGATTGTGTGTTGCTCCTCCTGCAATAGCGGCATTTAGTAGCTGAGCAGCATCTATTTCACTGGTAGGCATTTGAACATGTACAACACGAAGGGCAGTTAACTCCCCAGTAGCTTCGTTCGTAGGAGGTGTTGCAGCTACATCGGTATGCGGAGGTGTAGGAGGATTTTCATTCGCAGCAGGATTATCAGGCGATGTATCCATATCTTCATCATGCCTCAGAGCTGGTGGGACTATAATTTCAGTAGCCTCAGATACACCTGCTGTCGCTCCTTCTGAGGATGCGGCGTCCGGCGTATCTGCCTCTGCACCTGAGTCCGATTCGTCACTTTCTTCGTCTGTTTCCATTCTATCATGATCCTGTCCGTCGACTTCCAAGACTGGAGGTCGGCTGGCTGGGTGATGGTTGGGACCAGATGAGGCCAAGACAGGAGGAGGGGGCGGTGAGGCACTCGTTGGACGAGAATTTCGATGAGCATTCGGAGGTGGTACTGATCTTGAATGTTGACTACTCATAGCCGCTTCGAGTATGAAATGAGGTGGAGGAGGTGTTGAAGCTTCAGGTGTTGCGTAGCGGAGGTGTCGTCGATGATGGGTTTGGTTTTGGAGAGAGGGTTGTCCGAGTGGAGGTAGGTCATCATCAGTACCACTCATAGCTGCTTCTTCCATGGTGGCCCTTTTGAAGCAAAAGCAAGGAAAAGGAAAACACCTCCGGAGTCGCAATAGCCAGTCAATGATTGGTGGTGGTACAAATTCTATACTTTAATGGTTTGTCCGTCTCTGACGATGGAAACGAGGGTTCCAGGCGGCAGCAGATGTAGAACAGAATCCTTATATGGAGAGATGGGGCCTGTCAAGTTGAGGCTGCAACATAAGCAAGGTGTAGTAGATGATTCAGAGAGCTGTGTCATGGGAGCTAAGGTTCATTAAGGGCCAGGCAGCTTCTGGCTTCTGGCGCGGGATTGGGGCTTTCAGGTGGGGCTTGATGACTCTAGGCGCTCGTAGTGCAAGGCTGCCCGCTAAAGACAAAAGTTACTCAGGACTACCTTAGGCACTTGAGGGAATTGTCTCCCTTACTGTCTAAAGCATAATTTTGTCCTGTGGCGGCTAAATATCTCACCCTACTAGTCATCTATTCTTGGGTAGGAGCTGAAATGCGGCCAAATGCGAACATAGTTCTTGACACCACCACTTAATACGCCGACTTTGCAGAACAGATGGCTGTGCATGACGAGATGGGGAATATTTGCCCAATCTGAATTCGATACTACATAATAAATTATTTTCCTCCGTTAGTAGCTACTTTCGTAACCGGACCTGAGCTTGCATAGCTCTGCGTCTTGGAACCCTTGGCGTCGTTAAGCTCAGCAGTCTCTCCAGGTTTCGCACGACCATTCGGACGCTTCTTCCCATTGACCGCTCTTGGATCTATACCCTTCCTCCTCAACTGATTCCTCTTTGCCTTCTCTATGTATTTCTCATCTTCAGAATCGTTGAAATCACCGAATGGGTCATCCTTTTCGTCCCCTGAAACGATGGGCCTCTTGTTCTCTACCACCAGATCACCCCCAGTCCTATCTGCTGCCCCATCCATTGCTTTTGCTCCTGGCGAAGGAGCAACTTTCTTAAACTTGCTGACGAAAAACCCATCGACGTTATAAGCATGTGGATAGTACCTCTTCGTCATCTTCATCTTGGGATCAAATTGCTTGCCCATGTAGCTCACAAACCCGTCAACCCCAAATGTCAACCCTGTCTCGACGAGCTTGACATTCGGTCGCTTTGCCAGAGCATATTGCACCACTTGCTCGTTCTCCTCAACGGTAACACTGCAGGTTGAGTAGACGATATATCCTCCTGTCTTGCTTGTATGATCAACTGAATCGATGGCACAAAGCAAGAGCTGCTTTTGTAAGTGCGGTAATTGCATGAAATCTTTCTCTGTCTTATTCGTTTTGACGCTGGGGTCCTTGGCTATAACCCCTGTACCAGAGCATGGTGCATCTAGCAGTACGCGGTCAAAACCACCAATCACCCTTGGAAACTCCTTTGCATCATAACTGCAAATTATCGTGTTCTTAACTCCAAGGCGATGAACATTGCCTATTAAACCTTTTGCCCGTGATTTATTGCTATCGTTTGCAAAAATACAGCCTGTATTCCTCATGAGAGCTGCTATATATGTAGTCTTTCCACCAGGAGCAGCAGCCATATCCAGTATTCGCTCATGCTCCTGTGGTGCGAGAGCCATGACAGGAAGGAATGAGGAAGCAGCCTGCAAGATATAGTGTCCAGCCAGGTACTCAGGCGTAGCTCCCAAAGGTACTTGGCTTTCGAAGACTTGAAGTCCCACCTTGGACCACTTTCCTACTGGCTCCAATGTCACACCTCTGTTTATGAGTGACTGCGCAAGCTCTCGGCGATGGGTACGCAGCGTGTTTGCGCGCAGGACAACAGGACGGGCAGACTCATTAGCCTCGAAAAAAGCAAAGGCTTCACGGGGTGGAAATAGGTTGAATAATTTTTCGGCGAGATAGAGAGAATATCCGTAATAAAGGCAGATGTCTTTGAGGAGTTGGGCTGTGTACTCTGCTCTTGATCGACCCTCCTCAGCCAACTTAGCGAAGTCATCTAAGACTCGGACTGCATCTGTAATTCGTGACCGTAGGAGTTGTAAATCAGGAGCCAGTCTTGAAACCGCACCTTCGTCGTCATCGTCGTCGTCCAACACTTTCGGTCGATCACCATCAATGTTGGTCTGTAAAGCTGCTTCCTCTAGCTCTAACTGTGCTTCAGCAGCTTCCTCTTCTTGTTCTTCGTCTAACCTCCTCGACAGTCCTTCAATGTTTGCAGCAGTAAGCTTCTCTTCAGCATCAGACTCGTCCTCGTCTTCGGAAAAGCGAGCTCTCTCATGCTGTGGATCCGAATCGTAGACCGACGAGCCAGAATCCAGAAATTCGTCCTGTAAATGCTTCCCATTCTCAAGCATGCTATTTGCTGAACCATTGAGAAGCTCATCATCATCATCCGATTTATTCCCTCCGAGCAAATCTGCGGCATCATTGTCTGAGCTTTCGTCTAGTAGTGCGCCGGACATCATTGGCGCTGGCCTCGTAGGCACCTTGCGGCTCTTTTGTAATTGTATTATGTTTCCATTGGCCAGATTGCCCTTTGGATATTTCTTGAAATTTGCAGTCCCATTGGCAGAGCCTCTACCCAGCGACTGAGCCTTGACCTCGCCGGAAGCTTTTCTTTTCTTCCCTCTTATGGAGTCGTCGAATTCAGGAGCATTTCTCTTTTTCCCTGCAATCGCCCCAAGATCAGGCGGCGGGCCCTGCTTCTTCATCCGTCGTCCCACGCCCATAGCTGCTAAATGTAAGTTTGGACCTCGCCAAATGGAGCTGTGTCAATCTTTATCCAAGACACCAATTAGGAAATTCAAAAAGTTCGTTGATAGGGCTGACTATCATTTATCTTAGCGCCATCTGCTTTAGCCTTGGCATCATCAACCCTCCTCTCCGTCTTCCATCGCAGCATGACCTCTGAGACTCTTTGGAGCCAATATAATAAAGACCACCCTTATTTCACATCTTCTGGTCCAATGACTGAACTATCCTTTGCCAAATCTTTCCTGTCGACCCTCGACTCCCGCCCTCTAAAACTCCAATCAGATCATGCCTCAGATCCTAAGACTCTCGAAATTACGGCGCCCTACACGCTTCCGCGTATGCCTACTGCGTTCGACAAGTCAATTCCCAGTGGAAAGGGTGGGAGCGAAGCTCAGAAACAGAGTACACTAAACATTACACTCAAGAGCTCGAAGAATCCGGTCATGAGCTTGAGCCTGCCAAGCACTGACGTAGGAACTAGTGTGCTAGCATTAAAAGAGAAGGTTGCCATGGAGTTGAGGATAGAAGGAACGGATAGAATAAGGGTTCTTTACAAACGTAAACCGGCTGGGGATGTCAAAACCGTCAAGGAAGTAATTGGGGAAGAGGATGTGGGACAGGAGGTGGAATTTGGGGTTATGGTTATGGGGTATAAAGAGGATGCGACGAAGAGGGACGAAGATATACCTATGAAGGACGTCGAAGAACCGGTTGCGCAGGGACCAAGTGGGGAAGAAGTGCTGGCTGGAGAAGAATTCTGGAACGACCTGAGAGGATTCTTGGTACAGAGGCTACGGGACGAGGGAAAGGCAGGGGAGGTGTTTGATAAGTTCAGAGAGAGCTGGAAGAGAAGTGGGGGTTAGTGAAAGTAGAAGTTGTACAATCGAACATGACTATGTTTGGGCCTCATGGGGTACATTCAGCGGCATAGAGGACTCTAGGCCAGGAGTGAGTAGGGTGTCCTCGGGTGTTCGACTGGGACATGGCATAGTGAGGAAGATATACACCTGTGAGGGTTGATTCAACGTGGCATCAATAGTAACGATGCCGCAGTTGTCCCTGCTAATCGCACCGCGTTCAGAATGTCCCTGTCCGCCATCCTGGCGCTGAGGGCTGACACGGTACCCACGCGTATATGTTCCAAATGCAAAAGGATTGGTATTGATTACCTCTGAGTCTATGCAAATAACCGCTCTTCAAGCTCTCCTGTCCGCAAGACTGATAATCGCTCCCCTCCGTGTGAATCATCGACTCTTTATCATAGCCTTGCCCAGACTAGCGCGTCCCTTTGGTGATATCCTTCAGAATTGTTTCGTACTCAATCTCATCTTCTCGGTTGGCTTGCACCTCGTTAGCAACACCGGTTAATGCCAACTTCAGAGACTCTTTTGACGATGCGTAGGTCATCCTTGGCTATCCGCCCATCAAGGTTAGCATTATTTCACAGTTGAAGCGCGCATGATAGGCTTACGAATATCAAAGTACCCTCGTCAGGACTCCAGGCAATAAAGACGATCTTGTTCCTAAACGCTCAATTAGCGATTGTGTCTGTCCCTCAATGTCGACATGAGTTAGCTGGCATACCTCGTTCCCTCTCCACCCTCTTTCTCGTACTGGAAATCATAAACTGCGTATCGAGGACCCGCGCCCTCTTTACCTCTGTGTGATGACTTGGCGTTCATGAGCTTCTGCTGGAAGGTTTCCCAGTCTGGATCGGTGGATGTTTCCTCGACAACAATCTCCTTGTAGTCATCTGACAACTTGTAGATGATGTATTTGAGCTCTTTCTTGAGCTTAAGCTCGTTGAACTTCGAAACGCATTCAGGCGCCACAGATACCCTGAGAATGAGGGTCTTAGATAGATGTACGGCAATTGGCGAAGCGGCAACTGGAGCAAGGTGGGTGAGGATGGGGGAGGGAGCTTGCATACCCTGATTTACTCTGAAGGCCACGATGTCAGCACGTGCCTCCCTGCCAGCTTGAGGGAACCTGGCAAACTTACCATAGCTATTTAGAATCGATAGGATCGGACGAAGGAAGATAGGTTGGAGAGTTCGAGGAGCAGTCTTAAGCAAGAAGTGTCAGCGTCAGCTCGACAAAGTTTGTAGCCTGGCGCTGGTGATAAGGGCGGATGAGCGTTGCGCAGCAGATGACGTGGAAGGCTAGAGGCTAACAATCATACCAAGGAACAAGAGCGGCCAGTAATCGACTCTAGAGATCTTAGGAAGCGCTGGAGAAAGGTTTGAGGAGATACCTATTGTTAGGACCAGGTTTGTGTAGCAGCAGTTTGGTGGGGCAACAACGTCGCTTGGCGGGGGTCGTCCGTTTTCTACTAGCGTTGTTCGAGTCCAGGAGCCTTCAATTTCATCACTATCTGACGTAGGCAGAATTCGTATCTTTCAAGGGCATTGGATATTTTTTAATTATGAACGAAGCTATGAACGTTCTGTACATGACTATTCTACAGGAAATGGACCGCTTTGCTATGCCAATACACAAGGCCGAACATGCCTGAGTGGAGAGACCAAAGGGAGAGATAACGACATCTGTTCAGAATTGAAGAGACATCCATGGCGCCGGCTGGTGGTATCAAAGACACGAGATGGAAAGGGACAGTGAGCTTAGAACATTCCTCCTCCGCCCATGCCGCCCATGCCACCCATGCCTCCACCCATACCGCCTGGCGGGCCCTTCTCTTCCGGCGCCTCAGTGATGGCGACCTCAGTAGTGCCCAGTAGCGATGCAACGCCGCTAGCATCGACAAGAGCAGTGCGGACGACCTTGAATGGATCGACAATGCCGGAAGCGATCATGTCAACATACTCGCCTTTGGCGCTGTCAAAACCCTTGTTGAAGTCCGATCCGAACTCATCCATCAACTTGCCTACGACGACGCTACCTTCTGTTCCAGCGTTCTCAACAATGGTCCGTGCTGGCCGAGTGATGGCGTTCTTGATGATAGTGACACCAAGCTGTTGGTCGAAATTTGTAGGCTTAACAGACCCCAGTGATTTAGCTGCTGCTTTCAGTAAGGCGGTTCCACCACCAGGCAGAATTCCTTCCTCAACAGCAGCCCGTGTAGCATTGAGTGCGTCAACTACGCGATCTTTCTTCTCGCCGACTTCGATCTCTGATGCACCCCCAACTTTAATGACAGCAACACCGCCTGACAACTTAGCCAAGCGCTCTTGAAGTTTCTCTTTCTCGTAATCTGATGTAGACGGGTCGTTCATCACTCCGCGAATTTGCTCGCACCTTTGTGCTATTTTGTCTTTGCTACCCTCGCCGTTAAGTATTATGGTGTCTTCCTTCGTGATTGTGATGGATCCACAATTGCCGAGCATTTCTGGAGTGGCTTTGTCAAGTTTCATATCAAGCTCATCAGTGAACACATTTCCGCCAGTGAGTATGCCGAGATCGCCAAGTATAGACTTGCGGTTGTCACCAAAGCCAGGAGCCTTGACTGCGGCGACTTGAAGCTGACCACGTAGCTTGTTGAGAATGCAGACCGCTAGTGCTTCTCCGTCGATGTCTTCTGCCACAATGACCAGTGGCCGACGAAGTTGCGTAGAAGCTTCGAGTGCGGGTATTATGTCCTGAACGGCGGAGATCTTCTTTTCTGACAGCAGTATCAATGGTTTTTCAAATTCGACCTTTTGTGACTTTGTATCCGTAATGAAGTATGCTGAAGTGAATCCACGGTCGAATCGCATACCCTCTGTAACCTCTAATTCATCCTCGATGGTCTTGCCCTCCTTAACAGTGATGACCCCCTCCTTGCCCACTTTTTCCATAGCATTCGAGATCAGCTTGCCAACATGTGTGTCGCCGTTTGCGCTGATGGTGGCCACCTGGGCAATTTCCTCGGCGGATGTAATGTCCCGCTTGTTCTTCCTCAAGTATTCAACCACAGCTTCCACTGCAGCCTGTGTTCCCCTTCTAAGGTCCATGGGATTGCACCCCGCAGCGACGTTTTTGACCGTTTCCGAGAAGATGGCCCGAGCAAGGACGGTAGCTGTGGTAGTGCCATCACCAGCAACTTCATTCGTTTTTGAGGCGACATCTTGTAGTAGGCGAGCACCTAGATTTTCAAATTTGTCTTGTAGTGTTATGGCTTTGGCGACAGTGACACCATCTGTAAGCCCGAATTAGTTGGAGAAGTCATAGCTTGAAGAGTTGCTTTGATATATGCCTTTGGTAATCTTGGGAGATCCATAGCTTGATTCAATGAGGACATTCCGACCCTTCGGCCCCAATGTTGTTGCTACAGCTTTGGAAAGTGTTTCCACACCCTTGAGTAGAGATGCTCTGGCCTCGACGCCGAACTTAAGTTCCTGCAACAGTTAAGTTAGCCACCACTTCTGGAACTTTGTTCGGGATGCAACGCTTTCTATGTATGGCAAGCGGAATCTTGATACCGTTGTGTGGTAAGTATGGGAGCAAATGGGGACTGATGTACCTTATGTGCAAATCTCTGCTGCTGTAGACCGACAGCTATAGCTCCACCTTGCCGTGCCCTCGACAATGGGCTCGAATATGAAGATCTTGACGATAGGATCGAAGCCCGTGTTTTTGAACTTAGAGCTCTCTGCATAGCTGTGATTGAGTCTAAGTATCTACAAATGAGTGTAGGAGATGTTAGGCGTGGAGAGAAATGGCTGGAAAATCAACACGGGCCAACCAAAGAAAAACAGCGGAATATAGAAAATTCGAGATGCTCACCCAAAGTGGTTTGGTTCCCGCTCGCTAGTGTCCGCCTGTTCCTCCGGCCTGATTACTCATCCTTTGCCTTCGACAACATCTTAATAGTATTTTCCTTCGGTGATACGGCGCATTTTTAAAGGATCCATCTAGTGTGTATCTGGAACAATCCTTTCTCCCCGTTCTTGCAAAGATCGGGACTAGGAAAAAATCTGGTGGAGGAGCGACCAGTCCATTTTAACTCGCGCAGGTATCTAATCGTCAAAGCCTGCTCGAAATGTGCTTTGAAAACGTATCAATCACATTTTATAGAGATGGTCGAGTTTGGAGTGCTTTGTATACAGTGGTGCACATTCTGTCTATCGCCAGATGTTAAAGCTCCTTTTCTAGGGTTTCTGATAATGAAGCTATCATAAAGCTAAGCTTAGAGCCTTCGTCCAAGCCAACGCACATCCTATCTATCCAGAGTGTCACTCATCAGCATGTGAAGTGCTCTCAGCCGATGCCTTGCCACTGCGCAGTCACATGGAAGGCAAATGAAACCAGTGTTTTGCAGCTCTTGCTTTTAGAAGACTTTGATGGTATGTATACCAACCCCTTTTTCATTGACTTTGCTTGAAGCTGCCATTGATCGCAGCTCATACCTTGACAACTACTTTGCTCGCGGTTCATAGCATACTCTGGGATCACTGCCCTTCTAACCAATGGCGGTGCTGAAAACTTGTTAAGAAACGAGACGGTAGAAATGCAGCCATAGTGATAGGTGGCAATATTGTAAATTCTTTTAAGCGGCAAATTACATTCACGGCGAAGCCGCTAAAGCATCGTTGTGGGTGTTGAGATATACTGGCAATCTCTTCGCTCAGACATACCTTCTCTCCTAATTCTTGCTCCCTAGGCAGCCAACCAGGACATCTTAATCATTCTTTCGAGAGGTGGAACCGATCCTTTAGCTATGACCTAACGTGATAGAAGTACAATTTCGGGGTCTTCGATAGATTTGACACTTTGAACGCCCAGCTAAGACCGCATTGCTAGCATCTATCGAGTGGCCGTCAGCTAAGTTGTTGAAGAATCTGAGAGTGCTTGCATCCATTGATCACTATATCGAATGGCGAGCCTATGTATGCACCCCGAAATCACACTGTGGTCTCAATAGACTAAAGCGAATTTGGACGTGACCTGGTGCAACGACTTCCGGAATCTACCTAAGATGCGAAACAGGTCGTTCATCCTTACTACACATCTAGGGATGTCAAGAGTTTTCAGTAAACATGATGCTTTTATTGAGACTATCTAACTTGCTGCTGGGACTAGGAGCTTTTCTTGGACATGATGACCGGAGCCGAATGCATATCCGAATTGCTACCTACTTCCAAGTGAGACCCCATCTGATGAGGTTTTCCATGACCGAAGGCTCCCACTTCTTGTACAGCTGTGAAGTCGTTAGGGGATTGAAACGTTCTGAATATTGAAGCCATCCTAAAGCCGCCCATATCGTCTCGAAAACGGAAAAAGTGCTGCAGCCCGAGGGTATCCGCATTGGCTTGAAGCAATCTCGTCAACAGCCTGTATATCGGGGAAATAGAACGTCCACGTTCTCTCAAGAAGAAATCTTGTCAAGTGTGTTTGAATCACTTGATGTGAATGTGTAAGTGATCGTCATAATTTTGTACAAGGATGGAAAAAGAAAATATCATAAGAGGAATGTTGGTCTTTCAAAAAGCCTCGTCTTGGGTTCTGGGTCTTGAGGATTCAGAAGCAAAAGTTGCCGTCTCCATAGCCATCATACTGCTGATGCAGGGTGGCCACGTCGGAGGATTGGACGTTGTCGACGTTATTGAGATCCCTGCCGGTGGCCTTTCTGCTGGACGAACCATCCCGTGTCAGGCAAGGAATGTTCACCGAATCATCTGCCAAGTTTGATGAGGGTGTATGGTTTATGGTAGATGAACCAGAGGAAAAGTATTCGCCACCCACCGTGTCCTCTTGTGCAGCCGGTCCCAGCATGAACGAGGTTGATAGCTGCGGGAGAGATGATGGCACGTGCCCTGTTGTGGTCGACGTCCCATGAGCATTGCCGAATGGGGGTGTGGCGAAAGCGTAAGAACTATTGAACCGCCCGTAATGGTAGTCGGTGTTCGTCGGGTTCCACCCATCCTCCGCCATGTCATGATCTTCCAGATTGGCATCGTCGAAGTTCTCGAACCCGTTTGAATAAGATATTTGGGGCTGGCTTATCATACTCCCATATAGACTGGTCTCTGGCAGCCCATTCCTAGAGCCGTACCCAGCTGACATGAATTCAGAGGGATTATACTCGTGGTCTCCCTGTGGATAATTGCGATGGTTCTGCACAGAAAGATCAAAACCTGGGTAGGTGCCAATGGAAGAGGTACCGCTGTCCACAGTGGTTGGGTGATCGAGCTCGTTTCTCAGAAGGTTCGAACTCTCCGACTTTATTGGCTTCTTCGCTGGCAACTTAACGATAAGGCTTTTGGCGACTTCCGGTGTGGGCTGGCCTATCCCGGGGACATCATCAACGAGATCCAGGAAATCAGCACCAGCCGCGACAACCTCATCTTCATCTACACCATCTCCCTTCTCAGAATTGTCGTCGTCGCTGGACTCAGAATTGGAGCTGAAAGATGCCTCACGTTTAACATCACGCCTTGTGGAGCTCACGATCTCCTCTTCGGAATCACTGGTACTTGGAGTTGGAGTGTGAGGCGTGGCTTTGGACTCGGTCTTAGCACGCTTAGCGCGAGGCTTCCCGTATTCCGCATCCGAATCAGACTCGTACTCTTCCGTCTCGGTTTCCTCACTGGGAAGTTTCTTCGTTCGAACCCGGCGAGGCTTCGGCGGAGCTTTGCCGGCAGAAGTAGGATTCTTAGCGGGACGGCGGGACGATGGGATACTGAGTCCAGTTGATATCCTCTGCCCACCACCTCGTCTAAGGGGTGGTGGAACACTCAGGCCTTGTTGTACCATACCTGTGACTTGTTAGCAACCAGTCACCAAGTCGTTTCTTTACAGATGAACATGGTGGAGAGTGTTAGGGAACATACGAATACGTAATTTCGCAAGATGTTGAATTACAGCACTGCCAGTAATATTGGGCCCCACAAGAGCCGCAATGTTGTTCCAGGGGATTGTCACGCCTTGTGCGTTACATTCAGATTGTATGGAAAGGAGCAATTTTTTGTCCATGTCATCTGTTGAACTGTCAGTGAGGGCCATGGATGCTTGAAGTTGCATAATATTCATTGGGGGTGAGCCTACCCGTCCAGCGAACGAGATTACGTTTGACTGCACGAGGTGTGCGTTGTCTAGCCATGTTTAGTGATGGATTGAATGGGGGCGCCAATATGCTGGAGGAGGTTGGGCTCGGCCCCGGGGGTGCGTGACTTCAGAGATGTTTAGCAAGCCACGGTTGTCAGTCCATAAGAGCACGTACCACGGTCGGAACACCAACGGTTGGATTCACAATGGCCGTTGAATTGAGGAGCCTCTTTTCCAGCCGATGTCAGCGAATTCAATTGCCATTAAGACGCAGGAGGAGCTTAGCCTAACAACAACAGGTCCCAACGAGATGGGCGCTATCCCGTGCAGCAGCAGTTCACGCAGCTTTAGTGGAGGTCAACGAGTCGAGCTGTTCGCAAGATACAAAAGCAATGCACCCCGGTGAAAGCTGCCTTGATTGGATAGCTGGTCTCAAGCACTTGCAATGAAGTCCTGTTCTATTTGGAAGTCAGCAAAATGGGCTTAAATGATATGCACGAATAAGGAACAGGCACATAGGACGACAGGCCTCGGGTAAATCGCTGTTCTGTGTCCACAGCCTAGTGCTTCTGAGATGTCTCTAGTATTCTCATACCCCAATGTAGAATGCGGTGACGAAAAAGGAGGCAATGGAAGAAGACAGACACATGAATGAGACTGGGGCAGGATTAGAGAGAGGGTCGTTGGTTTGCGACGCTGTCAACAACTAGGTTGCTAGGTGACGGCTATGGAGTTTGTCTGGTAGGATGTCCTACACAGTCGGCCCATTGCGCCGCAACCACTTGCAACTCGGAATAGGACATGTATTACTCGGACTCCCCAATGGCTTTGGTAAACTTGATATCTGCAGGTACGTACCTTGTGAGCAATTGACTGATATTAGCTAGGTGTTTTGCACAGTGGGACTGGTGTTTATTTGATTGTTGACAGTTGAGCAAATAACAGGAGCTGTGAATTGATAAAGTGAGTTGATATAGTTGGCTAATGGAAGATGGTTTGAGCTTGGACCTTGAGGATCTATATACCTACCTGACATCCGTGGCAAAGAAGTGAATTAGGACAACGCCTTACCGCTTGCTTCTCTTTACAACGTCTATGCTGGATTCCAAATTGCATCATTCACATCCGAATGAAGCTTTACTACATCCAGATAAAAGACCGAATCGAGCCCCAGAGGGGAGCGGAAAGTGTGGATGCAGCCGTCAAATTGGAAGCCTCCTACTGCTACTGCTAATGCTGCTATGATATGGTCTACAAAACAAATTTGTCAAAGGTGGGTGGATGATAACACAAGAAACAAGCCACCGTGCAGGTCCAACGTGGGTAATCTGGGGTAATGGTGTGGAAAACACAATATTTCGTCCTATCTTCGATAGTCGTACCATGGAACGCGATAGGAAGTGACGAGGCTTTCAACAAAGTCGCCGCCGGGGCCCCGCAACCGAAGTTCCGCAGGAAGAAAGTTCCCGCACTTTGTTTGTGTACACAATTAGTAAATAATCGCATCTTATTGGCTCTCTAGCCGTTTTAACAATACAAGGACGATATTACCCGCGAAGACCTCGTGATGTGCGTTGACAAATACCGGAGGGCTAGTCCATGTCGACGACCACGCATTACATGCTATTGCTTGAAGGACGCCTGGTGTCATGAGGGGACACCAGGGTTGTTATGCAGGTCGGAAGCTCAACCGTGGTTCTGTTGACAACACAGATCTTGGCAAAGGGCATACATGGACAGGGGCAATCCAATAAGCATAAGGGTTATGCTTCTGACATCTCGATCGCAATGTCGATCCGGGACTCGGCCGTGAAGAATTGCAATCCGCGGAGGTGCAAGACTTCACGTAGTGAATGACGAGGACACACAAAAACATATTAACACGATGCTAGAACATTTAGCCAATGAGAACGGGGTTTGTACTCCAGTAGCAGGTCAATGTTCAAAAGCTGTACAGTAGCACGAGCAGCAGGGCAATGTCCAATTGCAGGTTGATAATCGAAAGCTGCACAGTAACACGAGCAGCACAGCAAATGAGATCTCGAAAGACTTCAGAAGGTGCATGTCTCTTGCTCTAGCAGTCGCTACCTGCATCCAACTTATCGCAACCTGCGATATCCATCCACGAACCCCGCATGCATCACGCTTCCTTCCCATCACAAAGAACTATCCCTCTAAGTAATACACCACCGTAGAAATAACATGCACGCCTAGAATCCATATAACACCAGAAATCTCCCTGAAGAGGCGTAATCCCTCCCCTGACCAGTAATCGTAGCAAGCAAACATGACACAACCTTAGCCATCTAGTCTTCTCCCTCACGAGAAGCAGCATTGCTGGTATGCTTGCGATGGTGTTTTACAGCAGTTGATGTCGGAGGACGATCTGCGACTTTGTCTTTTTCTTGCTTACGTTTCTTGACGGGGGGAGGTGTTGAGGATTCATTGTCGCTCTCCAGCTGGATTACGGATGCGGGTGCTTGTTGGCGCTTTTTTTGTGGGGGTTGTGATGGCGAGGGGGGGTCGGTGTCTATGGCTTCTTGTGGGCGCTTGTTTCGTGTGGGCAGCGATGGCGAGAGGGTGTCAGTCTTCATGGCTTCTTCTTGATGGCGATGGTGATTGCTCTTGTAGAAGGGAAAACGCTATGTCAGTTTGATGCTTGTTTGACAGGGACGAAGGAAGATCGAACCTTGTGGGAATGATTATGGGCTTTGGTAGCATTGGGAGACACACCAGCGTGGGAAGGCTCGTCCATACTGGGATCTTCACCAGCGTTGGAGGAGTCTTCTGTTTCTGACTCCGTTAAGATTTCTTGGGTGGGCTTGACCTTGCGTTTCTTGATAATTCTGGCTGTCCCTTTCTTGTTACGGCTCCGGCCAGTGGTCGCCGTGTTGGCTCTAGCATCTGTCTTCTTCAACCCGGGCTCCGAGTCCTCCCCTGGGCTTTCCGGTAGCGTCTTCACCTTCATCGTCCTGGACTTTCGAGGCTGGACAGCTGCAAACTCGGCCTCTCTCTTGGCGCGAAATTCTGCTTCCATCTTGCAGGTGCTACCGACCACGTGTGGTGAGGTTTCGTCCATCCGGACATTGGCATTCTTCTTTAGCTTCTTAAGGCGCTCCATGACTGCACGAGGGGTACAATTGGGTCCTAACTAATTCAAATTAGTGTGTGTAGTTGCGAGTCGGAAGGTGCGACTTGCGGTTTCAGCGATTTTCTCCATGTCAACTAATCTGAGGACATCGTAGCCCGGGACTTGTGATACGATGGCCAGGAGAAGCTGCTTATCAAGATCGTCTGCAAATAGTATGTGTTATTTAATGTCTGTATTGAAACATAGATGACGTTGTTTGAGGAAGGGATCTGGCTGCCGCGGTGTAGATTCTCCTGAGGTAAGGAAGCTGTCGCCGGGATAAGGGAAGGGTCGTCTGAGCAACCGGAGAGAATAAATGGAAAGGAAGGTGCTTACCACTCCATCTCATGGTCTTCCCATGAACCACCACTGCAGAATTGGACATCTTCGCGGGCTCCTGGGGTGATGGTTGATGTTCCATTTAGGGAGTCGCTGGACAGCCAAATGATCATATTAGCCAGTGTTCTCAGAGGATTTTGTAAGCCAACACGTATAATGTGAGTGAAGGTAGGAAGGTTTTTGCGCGTGAATAAGCACGAGGTGCATTGAAGGTACGGCCACATTAAGCAAGGTCTGGGTACTAGCACGGCAAGGTGTCTCTGGCTGCCTCAGGAAGCTCTTTATCCAACTGGACCTCGGAGAGAGTTGAACATAGAGCATTCAAAGCGCTTCATAAACCCAGTAGGGCCGATCTCGTGTAGTCTTGATTGTGTGTATTTGCATAGAAGCAGGAGTAGGAGGAGCACCGAGAGCAAGCAATGATGCTGCCGCCTCATGTGATCAGTTAGCTTCGCTTGTCACTTCTGCGGGTGGAGGCTGGACGTGCTTGAGAATTAGACAGCTGCATGGTAAAGTACGGGCCAATGTGGACCAAGTGGGCGATGAAGGACATGAAAACTGAAGCTCCCGCTCCTGGTCGTGGAATATCGTCGTTTATGCTAAGAACCTCTTGTGTAGCTGCAAGTAGGTTGACCGCTGGAAAACAAAGAGGAATATTGGCGCTGCTACTTACGTTCCGGGAATTTGTTTGCTTCACTCGCGTGGCAACAGCCAGAAGCGTCTTCAAAATACCAACACCGGGCTTTGAACGTGTCAGCCTGGCTTGAGGTGGGATAATGAAAGAGGTCAGGAGCTCAAGAGCTGGAAATTAGGCTTTAAGCTGACGCGGTAAGGGCCTGTACAACGGTGTTACGACCCTGTGTGCTGGTTGGTTCACGAATGGATTTATAGTAAGTACTGTAACGTAGATAAAGATGGAGGGGACGACTTGCCTCGACATCGCTAAGCAAATGACAGAAGCGGATGCACTGTGAATAATGTTCTGGCATAGATTGAAGGCTAGGATAAAGGCCTGGCACATTTGATCGACTTTTTGTAAATAGTCATGCTGCGTTACCACCACCTTGTATTATCTTATATTCTTCTTAGATATTCTATCGCTCGGGGCCACACTTTAATATGTCTAGCGTCGAACGATGGAGTTTTTTTCTGAAATACGTATACTAATAGAATGCGACCTGTAAACAATAAGTGTAGTTTGGAAAATAGGCGATCAAGAATATTTTGAACACAGACGTGTCGCGCCAGCTGCGGAAGTATTCCGCCCACCGTCAAACCACCCAACAGAACTGGAACAAACGTGTGAGTAAGGTACGGAGGACGACACGACAAGTCTTGATATGCGCGAGTGAAAGCCATCCATAATACTAAATAAGGCCCCTGATGCATGCTGCTGCCTTCAGGGTACTGCAGTGCCCAGACTTTTATTTTATCGCGGGTTGTCTTTAAGCGAGGGCCCCTTAAGAGCCCCCTATTGAAGGCCCCTAAGCGGATTTTGTTTAGGGAGCCCCTCTAGGGGCTTGCTCACAGGGATGTGTTTGGGAACGCTAAGACCGTTAGGGTAAATCATGACTTACCCTGTCGTTCTCCATAACAGAGGCAAAATTCCATACACACAATATTCCAGTTGAGGGCCGGCCTGCTGCAAGAGTAGCTTGCCCAAGATGATCTTTAGACTTCGTACTTCATGCATAGCGAGTGGCGACGTTGTCCGAGCTTTGGCCACTTGAATCTAGCCATCATACTGTGGGTAAGCATAGGAGGAGAAGAGGATGGCTGAGCAGTAATTGATACAATGCGAGGTTTGATTTGTGTCTGTCAACTTTAGTACCGCCCCTTAGCATACGAAAGCACGACTTGGTTCCGCCTGAGGCCCCCCATATCTAACATCTGAGGAGTCTGGAAATCTGAGAAAAGCCACCATCTGTGCCCTTGGCTTTGCCCGCCATAGATGTCTCTATCTGCGCTTCATATCTCACCAGCGTCCTCTTCAAATTTAACGGCTCCTTTCGCAATCTCCTCAGGCTCGCCAAATCCGCCGACGGCGATGGAGTCATTGAGCATCGATCCGTCGTTAGTACCAGCAAGACTCATAGTACTCGCTTCCTCTTTCTTGCCCGCCCCCGGTCCAGAAGTCTTGCGTGACTTCCTTGGCGACCTTTTCTTGACTTGCTCGCTTTCCTCGTCATTGGTATCATCATGTGGCTCCGTGGACTGGTCGAGCTTACGCTTCTTGCCGGATTTTGCTGGAGCACGCGTAAGCGTAGCTCGCGAGGTCTTCGGGGTAACTGGTAGATCCTCATTACCAGTCGGGGAGCTGTTTTGATAGATTCCATGCTCTTTCATCAAGCGATGAAAGCGCTTTGAACTGTGAGTGGTATTAGCTGTGATCAGACCAAAGCAATTCTTGATCACTATCCAGTACATACGCAGCATTCACGGAAACAATACCACACTAGATCACTGTCAGCTCTATCGACAAATACGCAACGGCAGCGCCAGAGGGAGCATTACCTCGTTCGCCACTTGTTTGAAGTCAACCTAGATAACAGTCAGCTTGTTCAAGCTCAGTATCGAGGCGAGTAAGGATCTTGTACCACTCCCGAATTTCCCCAGCGAATACAACTCAGTAAGAAGGCGAACTTCTCCTCGGTGGATGCACCAGGAGCCATTGTGATAGCACAAACGATGGTTTGTCTGCGAAGAGCGATGTGAAGAGCGATGGCTGAAGTAAGTGAGACTGGACGAGATAGGTCAGTTTATGGATAGGTGATGACAGAAGAGAAATTGTTTTGCGTGAGATGTGAGGTTCAAAAAAAAATCAGGCTCGACCACAAATTCGATGATACATGACTTCGTTCGTATACTGGACTGACTGTGAAGATGCGTACCTTATCAAGGTCGAGCTTGCTGACGGATGAGAAAAGAGTCTGCGGACAAAGGATCAAAGTGAGGAAAGGGCACCCGCCGCAGCTGTAAGAGTAAGGTAGGGTGCAGAAGCCGGCGCCACGCTTAGCCGCGTGTCGACACTTCCGAAAGACAGCGATCATACGAGACTGGCGCATGATTGTCTTTGCAGATATAGATCAAATATTCTACGCTCCATCACCTCATTCTTTTGGTACTACTACATTGTCAATGGAATTATAGGGCTAAAGACACAAGGTTTCATCATGGTCCTCATTCGATGCTATGACAAGGACTGGCTATACACTCAGTGTTAACCAGTGGAGACGGCCCGCCTCGACTTTTAAGCACAGCGACTTGGGTATGGTCCCCAAAATGTGAATAAGAAAACGTTCGTTCAGATGGTGATCAATTCGCACCCATGCGATTCACTTATCGACTACCCATTTCACCCAGGCAGACCGCACCTATGGTACAAAGACACCAACAGAGCCCTCTACTCGCTCTCGAGTGCATCTTGCTGGCTCTCTTCCTTGATTTTGGCCTTTAGATCCTTGGCTTCCTCACCAAGCTCCTCCTCAGCAACTGAGTAAGTTTTAGCACGCGAGCTCTTAGTTCCTATGGTAAGACTGATTAGCATCAAAGTACTAAAATAGTTTTTGATCTCACCTTTGGCATTACTCTTATCGCCTTTGTCCGCCATATCATCTGCCTTTCGCTTCTTAGGTTTTGGGGGGGTCAGGGTTTTGGTAGGCTGGCCGCCGTTCTGGATTTTGTCCATCAGACGTTTGAACATAGTGCGAGCGACGCCCTTGTTAGCGTGGCCTGTAACCTCTGCAACCTTCTCAAAGTCGATCTGTAAAGACATTGGTAAGTGAGAAATCCCAAATTGCTTTAGGTAATTAAGTCAAAGTGAGAATTGGGAATATTGATGACTTTGAGGGTAATTTTTCGCTTACCGAATTTGCGAGATCCGGGACAGTAGCGTTGGTAATAGCAGCTTGCAGTAGTAGCTGCTCCTTGTCGGAAAGAGTAATCATTTTTGCGGTTCAGTTGTTACGATGTTCAGTCAACGAACTAAGTTGGTGCTATGAGGTGTAAGAAGCTGGGATGATATGTGAGTTGAGGTGAGGCTATTCCATCACGGCCCGCGAGCAAACAATGCTAAACTACATCCAGATTAGATCATTCACAGCCCCATCCCTCTCGGCACAAGGAAGTCCTTTCCCAGAATCACTCCGATTTCACGATAATGACGGTCTCGTCCTTTGTGGACTGTTTTGAGTAGGCTTTGATAGACACAGGAACTAACATCAAGCAATAGTGCGCACCTGTCCGAGGTGTCCCAGAGCCAATGCTGCCCTAAGGGCCTTTCGTAGCTTCGGTAAGTACTTGCATAAGGGGTTTCGGGGCTTTGGTAACTCAAGACGCGTTCGCAAAAAGACTTATTCATTTTCGGCTATCTAATAAAGAGTCCTAAGGAGTGCTATCACAAGATGAAGTTGAAAGCGTATGCAATAACACATCGCATGATTCATGGTCAATACCAGCTACTGTCCTCGCCGATTCCTTCCCCTGGGGTGTCTTTCGCGATGGCATCTGCTTTCATAAGAACTTCTTTGCCATCTGCAACCATCTAAAACCCCGCGCGATTGACCTCTATGAAATTTATATACTTGTCTTTAGCTGGATGTTGTGCTTTCGGAAACAAGACAAAGGCCTCTGCAGGATTGCCTAATCTGACTCTGTTGATCTTGCACAGTGAAGCCCGCAAGGTATGAATACGGGTGTGCCTTCAAAGCACCAGGAAGTACGAGCAGTTCGGTGGAGTACAACCTGTCATCATCCATTCTGCAACGAATGTACATTTGGACTGCACAATTGACGCAGGGTTTGATTATGCAGTTTGAGGGAAGCTTAGAAGTTGGCAAAGATCTCTATCTATGTTTCTCGTCCATAGCCACAGAACGCATCAAATGGTCCAACACACTGATATTTGCATGTGATTGGAACTTTATCCCGATTGCTAAGCTTCACTTCAAGTTGCACGATCAACCCCTGCATTAATTATGCAGTCTATATGCACATGATCCAAGATGCATGATAGCAGGTCGTCATTTACCCAATTTGAAGGCACACTGTGTCCTTACATGCGGGCTTCACTGTGCGTTAAAACAATTGGAAGAGTTAATTAGCAACGAAGAAGAGAAGCAAAAGCAACAGAGTATTAGGGAACGAAGTGATCCAAGCTTTTGCAGCGATGTGATAACACGGGCAATAACACGGCTGGGCGGGACCTACAATATGTAAATGCGTACTTCCCCCCTCGAACATACCGCCACATCCCCTCCTGCTAACCACCAGTTCCCACTGGTATATATATCCATATATATATACACACACAGAGATATATATATATATTGTAAGTCAGTCCAGTTATCACTCTTTCAGAGCTTTCATTGATTTATCCCAAGTCTTCCTAAGCTCTCGTCAAAGACTGCCGATCATTGATTATTGACCTGCATACTGGATTGGTACCACAGTCAATCGCAGATATCTATCGAAACATCAACATCGATACTAAAGTACCCGATGACTGGTTGAGATATGCAGTGAATTGTATTATCCACCTTGAAAGACATAACAAAGTCCGAAGCAAAGGATGGATAAACCAATATGGTCAATCTCGCCGATCAGCATCCTCAGAGGCGAGTCAGAGCACAGCATCGTCACTGAAACGAAAGCGATCGTCAACACTAGTACAGGAAAAGACCGACGATGACAATGAGCCTCAAAAGAAACTAAAGGTACTTAGCATCGGTGGCCGTAAATGGTCCATGTTTGGACTATGAGGAAAATCCCACACAAGACATCGAGCATAACCGGAAGAAGACATGGCAAATGTCGCGTACACTGACGAATCCGAGGTATGCACCCAAAAACACGGAGAAGTCTCCACTTTGTACGCTCCTACAATTAAGCTGACATCTCGTCTCACTGCTCGGGCCTTCGAGAAATTGGTCACACCAACTTCTTACTCAGTCAAAACTTGCACGGAAAAGACACCAGAGGCATCGAGGTAACCTGCAGGACCGCACTTTGTATGCAAGCTTTGAGCGCGGAATCCTCGGAGGGAGAAGAAACTATCTCTGTGGCGCACGCAGCCGACGAAGACAAGATCGACGTGGCTCTTGATGCCTCTGAGCCTCGCACCCCTATGCCGATCTCGGCTAAGGGCGCATCAAGGGGTGAGGGGACGGTCACTAAAAAGTCCAAAAGAGGGAAACGTTCCGAGGCAAGCGCATTTGCCAGAAAGGAACAGGACAAAAGCCTCAGATATGTGAACAGAGATTTTCCCGTACAACACCTTCTTTCTTTTTTACCTAGAGCCACCAGACATCTTGAAGCAATTGGATGTATCCTCGAGATTGCTTCCACTGGCCTTGGCTTGATGGTTCCGGGGCGTCTGATTGCTGGTGTTGGTGTTGGTTTCATATCTGCAATTGTCATTCTGTATATGTCGGTAAGTTCATCCTAGCTTCACGTGATGCTGGCGAGGACTATATTGATATCTTGAAGGTACTAGTTCTTGTCACAGTTAAGGGTACATTTACTAATGACTACAAGAATCACCACAGCGCCTACATCTATTCAGTAATACTGTCAATAGGTAAGCTATATACCTAAAAAGGGGTAATATGTTTTGTTTCAAAGGCTAATTAGGCTAAGAGTTCTTCTTAAGTATATCAGTCTCCAAAGTTCCCTTCCACAATCCGAACAGTCCAACAATAGGTAATATCCAATCAAACCACTACGTATTCGGCCACATCATCCAGATTGACCCAACGGCGCGAACCATCTATCTATCATCTTTTGACGGCAGAAGCTCGAAGCCGCGTCTCTTGGCCCCCGGAGGATTCATCAACCCCCCCTTCTGGGGCATCCACTTTCTCTTCTCGAAGGGGTTCTAGAATTGAGGGCGGGGGGATCGTCAAGCCTGGGCAATCATCGAAACCACCCTATCGGGAGGTTTCACTTTTCAACCGGGCAATGGCAAATGGCTGCTGCTCCTCACGGAGCGATGTCATAAGTCAGACCCTCATCCTACCGAACAGATTCTAATCGAATCGTGGGCTGGTGCTCGGATAGTGAACAAGGACTTGCCTGAACTCAGGAAAGTCATTACTTACGGCAGCGCTGAATACACCTTTGAGCTTGGGAGCATGCAGGAGGCACTTTTTCAATATCACAACATCTTCAAGAGAGCAAACTCTCGTCTAATTCGAGCAACGTGCCTGGTGGTATCGTCGTTGACTATCCTTATCATCAGTTGTTATGTAGCAGCTTTCTTCGTCAGCATCTTCCAGTGCACCCCAGCGACCAGAGCATGGCATTCGAAGAGTCGCAGAGCAAGCTGTCTTCGTAGGTTTGCAGGATAGTCTTCTTTCGGGCTTATCTTGATCTATCTTCTCGATCGTTGATTGAACGAGTAGGAACCACGATAGAAGAGGAGGAGAATATTGATGATAACGATGGCGGTGGTGACCGTGATATATTCTACAAAGGGCGCACTTCACGATGTTCAAATTGCGGCTCATGGGACGGAAATCAAGATCCCGGGGGCTACTTCTCATTGGATCCATAGCTAGGACGCACGACTCCATCAGAACTTGTCATTCATAGACAATAAGAGCTAACTCCGAATGTGCTGAACCGGATCCTAGAAGCCACGCTAAGTGTGGAATATATGAGCCTCATACATCGCCGCCAATTCAACTACGAAACAATGTATTGTTTTGATGTCTCAGATTTGGCGTCAGAACTCTATCTCGAATGTGAAATTCCACACAACTTCGCCACTGGATCCCTTCTGAATGCAAACTCAACTGCGCTATTGTGGGTACTAGTAGGACCCACCGCGCTTTAACTTAATAGCATTTCTCAGTTCTTTCTTTATAATCTATCTAAGTCAATTTCTATATTTCAATCTTCCCCTTTCAATGTTATCCTTCGCTATGTAAAAACAATAAATATGCTAAACTCTGAGAACAAGTGGAGGAACCTGTTCAGCGAAGGAAGGGGGGTCGGAAGAGACGAGAAGAATCACCAGAATATGAGGAACCTACCGCGGCTGAAATAGAAGCTTACCACACGATTGATTGTTGGGAATCACCCGAGCTGATCGCTCCCGACCTCCAGAATTACCGTTCCCGTATGACCGGAGAGATATCAGAACGAAACACCCCCATTAGTTTCGATCCGAGAATGACATTAAACAGCGCCTAAAGAACTCTATCTCCTTGCGGCTCATGGGACGGAAATCAAGAACCCGGGGGTAGTGGAGGGCCCACATGACAACAGTAGATGCCTACAAACGAAAGTGTCTTACAGGATGTTATCGATCAGCTGTTCCATCTTTGGATGTTGGCAGAGACGCCAACAATGGCCAAACACTTTCGCGAAGTACATGAGATCACGTCAATACGACTGAAAGAACTTCGAGAAGTAATTTATCTCCTGCCTATACATTAGAGATGCTTCTATTAACGCCATCTTTAGAAAGGAAACATCTTTAAGATTCTAGATTCTGGGACCTGTCATATGTATACGGACTTATTCGCATTATTATCGGTGGTCTTGCTGGATCTATCGAAGCAAATGTCCATGGCCACGCGCTTCATAGCTTTTGATGGCAACTTCGACGGGCAAACGCCGATTCCCACTTCCCCTTGGCGTGCATACACCTTGGGGCTTGCCCTGGGTTTCGTTTTGGCATGGAAAGACGTAGTGGCCGCAAAATTTGCCGAAGACCAGCAATAATGAGAGCTATAAACAGGTAGAGGCTTGCTTAGGAGAGTAGGAAGTTAGTCATTTTTCTAAAACATCTCGCCGCGATCTTATCTTAAACTTTGGGTCCTATGGATGGATGCTAACTGTTTCAACGGTCTTATGGATGGACCTAAACTGTTCCGACCAGAAGAGGTTTCTATTCTTCCAGTACATGTCTTCTATACAGAGATTTGCAGCTCTCGCTGTTGTAAGTACTCAAAACGCATTCACAACACCTGCAAGAAAAAGTGGTATTCGACTGAGCACGTCCGCGACAATTGCTGCCCATGGTGTAAAAGTAGTGACGAGCTATTTAGTCGAGATAAGGAGTTCTGGTACGGGTACCGAAGAAGGCAGGAATTATTAGAAGAAGGGACTATTCACCAATGCTGGTACAAACGACCCAACGGAGTTCGTGCGTCGGCGTGGTTCTGGACTGACCCAAAGCGGTACGATGCGCCCCTTTTCATTGGGCAGCTCGCCAGGGTCAAAACCAGCGTGAATGGCGTGCACAATGAAGACTATGTCTGCTCGTCCAACCCATCGCCTTCGGGCACCTCGTCTGCAAGTTGAGTCAGTCGTCGACCTCAAGGGCGTACGTGATCGAAGATACTTGCATGGTCGTGGATAAGGACATGCGTGAAGCTTTGGAGAAGGCGTTCCCTCGGGACAAAATGCTGAAAAGGGCCGAATTTGTTGAAACGATTGGCTGATCTGACAGAAGCATTTATACACAAGGTTGTTGCTCGGCTCCTGCGGTTATTCAATTGAAATCGTTACCCTCACAAAACACAGCTGGTCTGCGCAATTGGAGATACCCTCTACCGAGCACGCGGTGGATGGAACGAAGAGATGTCATTTCGGGCATGACTTCTGGGCAAGCTCTCTGGCGCTCTGGCAATAATAAATCATTGAGAGACAAGGGTGTCCGTGATATTAAACTCCATACCGTCGACTCGAGGCAAGGAAGTGAGGCAAAGATGGTTATCCTAGACATGGTGCTGACAAGCAAACGCACTGGAAGATAGGGTTTCGAGGAGAGGACGCACAAACGTCGCGGATCCGCCGAAGCCGACCTTTTTTCACCAGGAGTGGAATGTCCGGTCAATAGTACTGAGTGAGAGATTATGGCAGCACTTCGCGGTGGATGCGATGAAGAGATGGCGTTTGAAAATGCTGTCAGGGTTAAGTCTGGCATGGTTCAAGGCATGAGGGGGAGGTTCGCAATTGCAGGGAAACTCGCAGACGACTATCAGTAGAGGCAGATATATAGCCAGCAGGTGGGAATGGAGACAACACAATATGCCATGGAAGTTGTCAAGAAGGTACTTCAAGCAGAAGAATAGCTGTCGAGGACGAAAGAAATCTGGGCAGGAGGAAGCTTGGTGTCGAGGAACAAGCTCAATTCCATCAAGAAATTACGCGAGACCCGGAAGAAGACCTTATCTTAATCCCTAAGTTTACGGAGCCAATGAGGTCTTTACACGAGCAGCAGCAAACCTGGTTAGATAACATACTATTTCAGCGTGAAGACTTGGAGGAGCACGAACGCTCCCTTTATTCTGATTGGTACATGCTCGCATATCCAGCTCACTTTTCTGCCACAACACCAATAACAATGCTCGTGACCGAGAACGCGTGGGAATTTTGTCTATTCCTTGGGATGGTGAGCAGAGAAGTTTCAGGACCAACTAGATGTCTTTGTCCAAAAAGTTAGAGCTTTGGCAACCAGTAGCTGTAAAGGCAATTGCCGATTTCGCTGAGCAGGAACCGGCGCTTGGCGGGTGCCTGTTAGCGGTGTAAGGAGGGAACATAGCAAGGACGTTTTTCTTAGCATGCGCATGCGCAATTAAGAAGCAGTAGCGTTGCTAGCCTTTTGGCAGCTGGACCATTTCTAGCAGTAAAGCACCTGTAGTTAGCATTTATCGATCAACGAATGAAGCAAGCAAATTCAACATCCTAATAAGTGGTTTTCTCAGCGGATATGATGGGGATCGGGAAGACGCGGGTAGTAATATGCTTCCTGCTGTGGGAAGCGTACGACAACAAACTACTCTCCAAAATCGAAACACCACCACGTACATCGGCTAATGGGCATGACTTTTGGAAGGAGAGGACCGTTTTGTGGCGCCAGGAGAAATCGGAATTACGATCACGGATACTCGCGAACTGGTTGGAACCCCGATCAAAGAATGGCGTCAACATCTCCATAGCTTTTGCTTTCGTGTGAAAGACTTTGCGAAGGAGTCCTTCCCCACGCATCCTGCTCTACGCGACAAGTGTTGCCCGAACAAATTTCAATACGGTTCAAGCCAGTTTGTGCTACATAAGGATACTCAACTTGTACTCGACTACTTCTTCCGAATTCCATCCGACCAAGACTCTGTTCAGTTCGTTAAGTCAATGGCTAGGGGTTACGTGGGACGTCTAGTCAATATCACCGAATGAGAGATACATGGCTGCACTTTCGCGATCAGTAGCTATTTATATGACAATGATTTTTTTCGCTACGTACCACTAGCTTGCTTGTGATATGCACTGGAGATAGAAGAAGCTAATTTGAACATGTAGAGACAATTAGATTATAGCTTATGGTCTATAAGTGGCACTGGTGGCTCCTATGACCGATGACTTGTATTGCATACTACATTCATTCCTTCCCAATCCGGCAAATAACTTCCGCATCGTCCACATTGCTTTCCGACATTAACACCAATCCGTTCTTTAGTGGTGAGCGAACATGCCTAACGAGAAGGCTCAGGCTCGTAAGACATTCTTCAAGTCCATTAATCATCGTCAACCGAGTTAGTAGAATGGGAGCTGGGCAAGTCCTCTTGCCATGATCAAGACGATGGCTAATGAAGACCCTGTACAGCAAGGGCCGGCGTCCCCCTACCAGGTGAGCTTTGCCAACCCAAGCCCGTCTCCGCTATAAAACCCATGGATTCATCAGCCTGTATCGAGTGCTAATCAGATTGAGCCAATCATGCACATTTGGTCGTAATAAATGCACGCTTTTCGGCAATCTCAGCAATCTTTCTAACAGTCTTAGCAACAACTTCAGCCGATTATATATATGCTGCCTGTGGGGCAAGTAGGTCCTATACTTCAATCGTTCCATCCTCAGGCTCAATCAGAATCCCAGTCTTATTCATCTCAAGACTCAACTTCTCCTAATGTCTTTTCACCTACCGATACCAACCCAAAGGCATTCATACCATCTATTATTACACTACACTCTACTTACCACAAGATGCATTTTTGAACTCATTCAACGCGTGCTGCACTTCAAGTAACCTTGAAACTCTCACGATGATCGAGGCATTTCCCACTCTGTTCCTCACCAACAGCTCTGTTCGGCTGGATGATTTCCCGTCATATCAGCATAGCTGTTCGCGAAGCACCTGTTGATAGTGATCTGGGCTGATATCCATCCATTGCCAGTAGATTTAAGACGGCAAGTTTCCATCGTGCATTACTGGTTTCTGACCTCCCTCTGAATTTCCACCGGCGTTTTCTGGTCGATGTTTGTGGTAGTAGTATGAAAGTCTCCGGGAGATCAGGTAAGAGAATGGAGTAGAAGTCGTATGTATTAAGCTGACACATGACATATTACAGCCATCTAACCCTGAAGCGTAGCTTTTTAGCACTCAATGAATATTTGGAACAAGATACAGGCTGCTTTAAACGCTTATAATAAGTATTGAAACCTACTTTAATAACCCTTTCATATGCATGACCTATGCGCTATCCTCTTCCAATTCATCCTTTTCTCTCCTCCTCTTCCCTAAAATGCTTCGCGTTTTATAGGCTATATCCCGCCCAATTTCAAAATCCTCAAGCCGCTTCGACATCATCACTACCCCTTTATTGATCTCGCCCTCCTCTTTGGTCTTCTCCATACTCTGCCTAGCGGTGCGGAGTTGTGCGATGTACATGGGCGGTCTCTTGACATTCATACCGTGCCTGGCAATGCGTGGGGCGAGAGCTGGAATGAACTCTGCTTTTGCTGTCGGTTTAATTGAAGATGATGGGCCCTGTTCGGCTTCGATTTGGATAGCACGGATGAGCATTGATGCGTCGAGAAGGGCGGGGTGGAGGAGGAGGACGGTTGTGGAGAGGGTGGTGCCGTGGTAATGGGCGATTTTCTTATAGTTGAGCTGGAAGGAGAGGGTGAGTGGGATAGATAGTTAGGGTAGGAGTAGAAACCTCGCTTAATAGGGCGGAATGAAAGGAACGGGAAAGCAGGCCGGTGTTACAGAGGAATCCGCTTTGGAGATGGAGGGGAAAAAAGCGAATGGATGGGTACGAAGGAATCAGTATCCAAAGGGATTTCAGAACGAAGAGCTAGTAGCAGCAAAGTAATAGCAAAGCATCAAGGTTAAACGAGGCTCAGAAACAAATAATTCAGTGTATGCAAGACAAACCTTCATGTCCAAACTCGCCACCAGCGCAGCCAGCAGACGTTGATCCTCCAGCTCCTCCACCTTCATCACATCTTTTTGCCTATTTTCTACCACTGCCTTCAGACGAAAAGTCGGTCCATGCGGATAAAGCGGTGTTAAAGACATAGCTGTGCTGTTATATTCCAGATATCGTGGGTTTTATTAGTATTTGGTATAAGAGCATCTAGGAGAATCATTTAAAAAGGTAGAAAGATAGTGATAGTGATAAGGGGAATGGTAGAAATATGGGGAGAAAGGTAGCCTTCTTTCTTATCAGATGTATGCTGTGTACAGGTGCATTGACATGCACGCTTCTCGTCCAGGCTCAAGAGTTCATAGAAAATTTGGTCTCATGCGGAGACGGACCCTTTTTTCACACTGATTCTGCACCGCGTTGTTTCGAAATCTGCTGCATGACCTACCGTGATGGCGTTGAGATGAGTGGCTCTCTATCTCCCTACCTTCTCCGCAAATGTATCCGGTATATCCCTAGGCCGCAGTGTTGTTATTCTCTAATAACGCTGATACATATCTGCACCTTACCAATTTCGTCTAATCTTGCAGCACTAAAGTAGCCAAACCCACCCATTTTCCACCTCTTGTTGCCGCACTGGCAAACAAGGCATGACTACTAGACTAACCTGAAGGATGCATATGAAACATTATTTGGTCGCTTGTACAGGGTAAGAGTACGTAACTCCACCTGCAGCATGCACCTCGGGAGCTCGCATGTTTGCAAGTATGAGTCAATGATAGGTAAAAAGCGAGACCGACTGGTGCTATGATAGGATTTGCTGTTTTCTGCGACGCAATATTTGCATGTGAGTTTGTCCGCATGCAAGATCCACGATGTGTGGTGTGCTGGCATGAGGAGAAGGAAATAGGATGGATCATGTTTGATGGACGTTGGGGGTAAGTTTGCCAGCAAGTTCTAGTGCTAGAAAGGGCCTACCCTCTTACTGTGTAGCCTCATAGGGCTGGATCTAAAGCTGGCAAAGCGGGCCCTGAAGCAACCCTAAAGGCGCGACGCTTTGGGGACCATTCTCGCCGCCCGGGGGACACGACTTAGAGGTTCTTAGGGAGTTGTTTAGGGTCCATATAGGTCTAGCCTTATAGGGCTACACAGTAACGGGGTGAAATGAACCCTTCTAGAAGATGGGCGGATTATCAAAGAAGGAAATGCCAGGTGGGAAAGTTGATTTCGTCGAGCTTGTTTCATTGAGGTTGCACCTTTCCTGTAACCAATCATCCTATCATACGGGCGCTGAAACCTAATTATAAATGCGCTGACAACCTCTTGCGCGGCTCAAGAACATAACATACAACGCCCCAATAATTCGGACCTGAGTCCGGTCATTCAAGGTTTCTTAATAACCCTCCTCGCCCATACTAAAGAAAACATTCCCGTCCATCATTTCCTCCCCTTCTGCGTCAGCGTCGTCCATAATAGAGAAGCTACTGGCAGTACTGTCCTGCTCCTGCTTGATGACACTCGCGAGATCGCCGTTCCCGTTCTTCTTGGGAGGAGTAGAAGTGTTCGATTTGCTGACACGACCAGTAAGAGTCTTATCCTTCTTCGTAGCGGTCTTTGGTTTTTTAGGAGTAGTCTGTCCGGAGTTGCTGCCGGCAGCGTTGGCATTGCGAGGAGGCGCGGCAGGACGAGTTCCGGATTCGACTTCGGCCTTCATCACCGCAGCTTCCTTGCGGATGATACGGAATCGGCCCTCGATCGAGTCGTAGGTCGCACCTGAGAAGGAGGGAAGATTAGTTGAGAATGGAGCTGCAAGGAAGGTCCGAAGATTACCGTTTCCATACATGGTGGCTATCTTTCGATAATCAAGCTGTGAGAGGGAAGTGTTAACAATGTTCTTACAGAAAATGATGCGACTTCCAGAACTTCGTGGTGGTGTATATTCTTAGAGCAGAGGAAATGCAGCTGTGACAGAGGCACGAGTGTGATATTGAAAGTAATTTGAGCTCGGAGCATCGTGTTAACTTACTTTGAGGTCATTAGCGGCAACGATGGCGGCCAAAAGGCGCGTATAAGCATCTTCTGCTTTCCAATTGACGGGCATATCGAGAGTATGGATGTGATGATGATGGTCTTCGTGTTGTGAACTTGATGCTGATTTCAAGAGTTGACGATAGTGTTAAAGGGCGAAGTTGTAGAGGTCTGTAAGGTCAGATGTGAGTTGAAGTGCTAGTAAGGACATACTTTTGGACCATTGATGAGAGTTGTGAATATACGTACTGCTATATGAACGACGGACTGCAAAGTGTCCCAAACTTTTGGACGAAAGCGTTGGTTGATGTTGAGATGTAGGAAGGACTTAGATGAAAGCAAGGACGAGGAGTATGAATGTCTTTGAGGTTGTCTCTTCGATCTTGTATAAAGCAAATTAGATCTTCAATTAAGGTTCGAGGATGTCGATTGCAACAGCAGTATAGTGAGATAGTAAATGTACGCACCCACACCTGTGTTCAGATATTCGTCGAAAGTGACGACTCGAGGGTACCTATGAAAAGATATACCTCACACCCTCGCACGCCGCCAACCTCTCACCATAGTTGCCCCCCCTACCATCGCTCCCGCAGGTACTGATAGATACAACCCTCCACAGCTCCCCACGCTATGACTCATATCTGCACTTTGTTGAAAGTTGAGGAGAACGGTCCATCACGTTCTGGCAGTATCAGCACATGGGTCGTGGTGATCGGTGATGGCGCTAATGCAGGTGCCATGCGGGAACGAAAGCCGCGTGTTTGCCTTGGAAACAAACTTCAGATGGTTGGATGATAACACAGCATGGAGGACGCCACCGATTTCTGGGCAGATTGGTATCGCGATGGTATGATGTAGTAGTCTGAAATGATCTAGGATGGCGAGTCTGGAATTCGGTACGATGCATTACATTTGGGAAGGTTTGACAATTGAACCGCCACGTACTACCTTTCCTGTTTCCTAAATTGAGTCTGCAAACAAGAGAATGGCAATAATCCATGCCCCTCGAATCCGGTTGACCTGGGATCTGCAAGACCAGCTTCCGCAGGTCTAGCTCCAAGCCACTTCTACCGGGGAAGCAGGGATGCGCCCAACGCGTGAAACCGCGTAATCGGGTTCGTACTTGATGCAAGCACTGTACATGCAGATTCGAGCGAAAGGATGCTTGATGGCAGGGTAACGCTTGTTGAGTCATTCGTTAGACTAGGTTAGACTTGCTCGTGCTGGTCGGACAACTACAGGTGGCTGCAAGATGAAGATTGCGAGCTTTCATTGAGACATCCCTGTGATGATCTAGGAAATGTGCATTGTGCAGTTGATCATGCAATTACGAACGGTCCCTGCGCTTCGATCACCGCCAATACTGCCCTCCGCCAGCCACCACATAATGAACGCTTGAAATAAAATGTACGATAGCATGTGGGTGGAAGGCGATCGCCTATGTGGACCAGTTGATGAGAGTCCCACTCAGACTACCTAGGCGTCGAAAAGCGCTACGGACAAGCGTAAATGTGAGCTAGACAACTATCACATCTAGACTGCCTCTTCAGTCTTGACAACCTCGTCATACTCTCCATTGAAGCCTTTGAAGCCTTTGTCGCTGGTCGAGTCTTCGCTATCCGAGTTATCTGTAGGAAAGACCTTTTCACCATCTGAGTTTAGAAAGGTGGTTCCGTTGAAGGGATCTTCGAGAGCCTTGTAATCCTTCTTAGTGGCAGAGCGTGGGGACGTCCTAGCCTTAGTCACCCGACCGCTGATGACTTTCTGAGCCTTTTTCGAAGACTTTGAAGGTGTCCCAAGCTGCTGTGCGAGTGCATCGTCCGTGTCCATCCCCACATCGTCACTAGAACATGTTAATTACTGAACAGAAAAGAAAGGCTCTCAGAAATCACAAGGGGGGTGCAGTCTTACTCAGAATCATCGCTGATAGGAGCCTTACGCTTGCGGTTGTTCGAGCTTTGCTTGCTAGAGGAATTTGCCGTGCGTTTGACTGGAAACGACTTCGCTGGAGGAGGGCTGTCATTGGAGCTAGACATGCCTGAGGCGGCAGCCTCTTTACGAAGGGTACGAATACGGTAAGAGATAGCATCGGCAGGCACATCAGGGCCTGTATACAACATCAGCCAGTGAAAGGAAAGTTATGGATAGAGACGTACCAAACAAAGAGGCAATCTTCTTGTAATCTTGCGTCCCACCATGAATGACGACTAGAGCCTGGAGCAGTTTGTGATTGTTTTCAGGTGTCCATTTCACTGCAGGCAGACCTTGAACCATTTTGGTCTAGCTGAATTGAAGCAAAAGTCAGGTATCTGTTAACGGTCGATAAAAGAGACAAGGTTTTGAGAAGAGATGGTGGTTGGAAAAGTTTTATGAAAGGTGTAGTAGTGGAACTACAGTTCGTGGTGAAGAACTGAAAGTTGCTGAAGCCAGCGGAGCTAGGTTGAAGTAAGGTGACAAGAATGCTGGACACAGGACAGGATAGAGAATAGCATATGGAAACACTTACTTGATGTTTGGTGTGTTGGGGTGACGAGCTGTGCTGAGAGAAGAACGATGCTGAGAGAGGAAGATCGAGGAAGAGAGGAAGCGAGTTGGTTATTAGAGGTTTGGAGTGAAGGTTTTGTTGGCGGTTTCGTAAGATGTGGATTCGGTTGCAGAGCTAGTATTTCAAATAGAAGAGGATCGAATTCGCAAAACCTCTGCTAGCAATGAAGATGAAAAGCAATTAGGACCAGTTACAAGCTTTGCTTATACGGAGCAAACATCGCCTCCCGGCTTAAATATATTTTCATGATAATCTGCATTTCTATGTGTGAATTCGAAAGGCTGTGGTTTCTCAGATATCAGGAATCGCGGACGCTAGTCATCACCCCCTAAGTTGTATGATCGTGCGAAGACAATCCGAGAAACTTTCAGCGGATTCCAAATTGACAGGTCTCTCGCCGGCCATCGATATCGTGTGTTAAGAGTCTGGTCTAGCCAAAAATTTGCATTGAAGACCCTCGGACCCCCCAGACCCCCACCTTCTTCACCGCCTGTCGTAAGCCAGGCATCCTGCAATCTCCTCTTTCGAGACTCTGCTGGCATTGTGACTCACACTTGTAAACAAAAGATACGTAGTCCTGTGAAGAAAGGCATGATGTTGTAGCAAGGTTCCCCAGACGCACGTAGCGCAATTACTGGCCCCCACTTAATTGAGTTTGCTCAGGGGCCGTGGGCTAAATTAGTGGTAGCGATCAACAAACGCGCTATTGTTCTTTAGCGCTCAGCGACGACACCTCAACCCATCACTTGCAGTATCAATGTAGGAGGTGGCGTGCAGGCAGCCCGTAATGTAGGTCAGGATGTAAGGCAATACGAGTCCGTGGCTTACCCCTCAATGCAGGGATTCGGCGCTACTGAATCTGGAAGGCTGCAGGAAATCTGTACCCCTGTCGAGTCCAGCAGCATTCCTCAAATCATTAACAGCGGTAGAACGTACCGATCACGATACACAGTTTATGCTCCTAGGTTAGATATAATTTTCTAGGGTAGCTCATCATGCAAACGTACTTCTGCTATCCACATCCGTGACTTGTCAGTGAAGCTTCGGAGTATCACTTACCCTTTAAGATTCTATCCTCCTGCTTTCTTCACCTTTCTCCTACTACTTTTCACTGCTCTTCACTGCTCTACAACTTTCTTACTCTCTTCAACACTCTACCGTAAATTAAGTCTTCGCTTCCTCCTACTGCTTTGCACTGCTCTAAAACTCATTCGCTTCAAAACTCTACCGCAAATTCAGTCTTCGCTTCCATCTCTTGTCCTTAGTCTCGTTCTTAAAGTCTGTAAGTCCTAGAAATACTTAGCCAGGCCTGATTGATCTAACCTTAGATAATCAATTCAGATTCAATTCTCTACGAAATCCAAAATGCCTATCAAGTGGACCGCTGAGGTCGACCAAGTCGTAAGTCTACTGACAAACTCCTTTCAAACCTCTCAGCTGAACGCTCTTCTTCCCCTTCTTCCGATCACTGATACACTATTTCGCAGCTTCTCCTCAAGATCCTCGAGACGTCAAACATTAACGCAGACGTTAAAGCTATTTCGGAAGCATGGCGTAAGTCTTACTATCCTAGTTCAACCTAATTACGTATTCTTTGCTTGAACTAATATCCCTGTGACAGCTCCTGAAATGGAGAAGCCAACTCCCCGTGCGATCACCGAACGACTAGTGAAAATCCGCACAACTGCGAAGAACGCCGGCACCTCCACTCATTTTAGTGTCAGTGGAAAACCTCCCACAGGTTCGGGGACACCACGCAAGCGTGCTCCCGCTGCCGCCGGATCTGCAAACGGTGCGAAGAAGGCCACGCCAAAGAAGAATGGTACGAAAGCAAACGGCAAGACGAAACGCAAGCACGGTCGTAATCTCAGCGATGAGTAGGTTCACATCCTCCTAGAATCAGCCAGTACTAACCTCTTTGTAGTGACGAATCTGGAGGGGAGGTGTTCAAGTCAGACGGCAACGACACCAATGCCTCTGACGATGAGGAGAGTCCGTCTAAGAAGACTAAAACTGCGCGTAAAGCTATCGTTAAGCTTGAGGACAGCGGCGACGACAGCGAGGAGACTAAGAATGGGGAGGAGGATACCATATTTGCCTAGAGGTGGCGAAAGAGTGGCGGAGTGATTCAGAGGAACTCTAAGGTTCCTACAGCATTGTCAAGTTAGATGATTTTTGAGGCGGAATCGTAACGAAGAGCATGTGCATCAATAGACTCCACCGTTGAATGGTACATTCATCATGCTGAAGATGATTAACCGTGCCTTCTCAAATTGATTTTGCATGAACTTACTGCCATCAGAAGTTGCCACCGAGTGTGACCCAAGAGGCAAGGATATCGACCAGTTCTTCTGAATGCCCATGCGACAGCTTAGGAGGACCTTAATTAAATTCCAGCCGTCAATGGTAATTAGCAATGACCCTATCAAGACTGCTCTAAGCAATATCCTACCGGAACGTAACAGCAGCACCAAGACTGGCCTATTCCTAAACGACCCAGTTCACAATATTCTTCAAGACCAACATCCTCAAATCCGCCACTACTACATCTAACTTAGGCATATCACATTCCTTCACCTAGTTTTGCTTCGTAGACCTATACCACACCCTCACCAACCACAATCCCTCCTCTTACAGCAAGATAAATTAATATCCCCTTGGGCTTCAATTCTAACCCTCCCTAACCCCTTAAAAATCACTTAAAGCTAATCACATCACTTAATTATACACTCAACACCCAGTAGTAAAGCCTTCCATTCCGTAACCCTAACTACGTTCGAACTAGCCACCCCTCCATCCTCTGCCATCGCAACATTGCAATGACAAAGAAACACGGAATGGCTTCCCATTCATAGTAGCACTTAGAATGACCGCCTGTTATCATAACATGTTACGATAGTGATTCAAGAATTCGAAGGTCGAAAACACGCTGATTACGTTTCATAAGAGAATGATATCTCCCCACCACCCTCCAACCGCAAGGAAAATAAACGAAACATATCCATCTCAAGGTCCCATTTCCAACCATTCCCCCAAAGATGGACCATCCAACATGCTATCTGATTTGCGAGCGAGGGAGCAACGGGCCAATACTAAGTGCGTGAGCGAGCAATCTTTCGCGCTACCTAGCTCCTCTCCACAGCAAATCAAGC
Organism: Cladonia borealis; assembly: GCA_018257855.2. NCBI lineage: Eukaryota > Fungi > Ascomycota > Lecanoromycetes > Lecanorales > Cladoniaceae > Cladonia > Cladonia borealis. The sequence goes on along the minus strand of JAFEKC020000021.1, from coordinate 686,241 downwards.
AACCTCCATCTTATCCGCCTCCCATTCCCCATCCTCCCCCTGCGTGTCAGCCTCGCCATCTGTGATGGTAGCATCGGTATTATCTCCCTCTGCATTCATCTTGTCTTCCACTTTCTTCCCATTCGCCTCAGCCTTAATGCCCATCTTTCCCTTAGCTCCAACAGCAGGAGCTGTCCTCTTCTTCACTCCAGCATTAGTCTTAGCTTTGACAGGAGTTGTCTTCGTTGCTTTATTCTTAGTGGCCGAGGTTTTGGTGGTAGCCTTGTCGTTGTTGGTCTTAGTAGGAGTGGTAGGGGTGGACTTGGCTTTAGCACTCGAGGCTGCAGCGCTGGAGCCACGCTTGTTCTCCTTAGCTGGAACGGTGGGACTGTCTTGAGTGGTGCCTGCTTGGGCTTGGAGGGCCATAGTGGATAGGTATTTTTCGGCCATGTTGCGGAGGGTATCCATACGGTGGCCAAGGGCGCGATGGGTGAAGTCTGAGGAGGGGACGTTAGTTTGGTTGGAGGAGAGGCTTAGGGTAACTTACTGTCTCCCATGTTGGCTGCGATAGCCGGATAGTTGGGCTTTACACTGTGCACCTTCATCATGGTGACCATGAACTATTGACAAATTAGCATTTGAACGAGCAGACGTTGTTTCGGGGGAGATGGTTGTGGAAGGAATGGTGAACTCAGATTAGACTCTGTAGTTCGGGATGAAAGCATACCAAAGCGTCAGGACCAGGCCCCCACTGAACCATTTTTGCAGTATGTAGATGGTATTGAAAGGGTTCTGATAGATGAGTGGAGCTAGAGAAAGATATTTGTTGACGTATAGCGATTGTTGTCGATAGATGTAGACAAAGGGTTGGATGGTGAGAGGTTGTTAAAGTGGACGTGAAGGAGGGTAGACTAAGCGAGACTTAGTGCAATCGAGAGTCTTCTATTTAATGAGTTGTGATGATGAATGGTAGCGAAAAGGCGTTGTAACCGAAAGCAAAAGGGTTTTATCAATGAAGTGTGGTATAGTAAGGGCATGATTTGGAATACATAAGGCTATGATGCTGCGATCAGTTGGATAGCAGATGTCACTAACCAACAGCGTGACACGAGCTTAGGCAATTTGGAATTCCAGCGCAAAGTTCTGTGGTTGTTAAGGAGACTAGCGAGGACTCGAATGCTTAAGCCACATCCGACTCAAGTGGTATAGCGACGCCTTCAGTCATTATTGTCGTTCTATCTCTGATGTCTCAATGTGTCAGCAGCGAGTATCTATCTACTTTTCAAGTGTGGGCTTTCAAGTCTGCCAAAACCCCGATTAAAGGTAAAAGGACAAACCACTCTCAGCAGCAGCAGCAGCAGCAGCTCAAGAACAGTCATGGAGCTTACACTCAGAGCAATTCAGTAGCTTCTCTCACTTTGATGTACCGGAGAGTAAATATTTTGAATCTGACCGTGTACCTTCTGTTGCATTGAATTTCTGTTATGCCTAGCTAGGTAAACAAGAGACTTACAAGAAGCCTACTCATACACTTAGGCCTGCAAGGGATATACAAAGTGTAATCAGCAATGTGGTAGAAGCGGGGATACTCACAAAAACCCAGGTTCGACGCATTTACTCCACCGGATTAGAAAAACTAGCGAAATATTATTGTCAAAGCCTGAGGAGTAAGGGCACTCACAGCAACCAGGACCCGGACGTCATCATCCCAACCTCGAATGCTCACTCACAAACTTGCTCTTGAAACTCCGTTGCCGTGAAGAATTCCCGCTCTGTATCGTCGCTCGCTTGTAATGTGACACCGTTCTCATCGTAATATTTGTCCTCAAGAGCCATAGGTAACAGGGACTCGAGGTTTCCTTCAAGAGAAGGCATGATCACCATGGCAAACACGTCCTGGACTTTCTTGAAGAGCGATAAACTATCGATGCGGCCACGGGGATCGCGTGTGAAGGTCTCGAACACGCAATCGTGGAGCTCCGGGGAGTAGGACTCGATTAGAGACTTCGGCACCCTCGATTCAGGCGACCAATACCATTCCATAACGTTCTCGTCTGTGTTTGGAAGGTGTGCGGGAAAAGATGAGATAGGTTCTTCATAGTGTGCCATTTTATGCATGATGGATCCCAAAGCCCACACATCTGCCTTCCGGGTAGATGCAGGCAACTCTGGAGGTTGATATAAGAGCGTACCCGCCCTATTGCATTCCATAAGTGTTGCCATTCCAAAATCACCAATAACAAGAGAAGGATACTTTCGGCACAGGGGATTTGGGGAGGAAGCATCCGGCGGAGAGAGGAAAACATTTTCTGGCTTGAGATCTCCGTGGACGACTGGTCGCCAGTTCGCCGGTACAGAATGGCAGACTCGTTGGTCATAGCCGGTGTGAAGAAATGCAAGCGCTTCAGACAGCTGGAGGTACACATGCCACATGAAGGTCTCCGGAATGTATACCCAGTTGTTGTCATGGTGTCGGATTACAGCATTCAGGTCTCCATGGGAATAATACTCATAGTACAGCTGGACTGTTGTGGATTGAACGAGGGCATCGTAGAGACAGAGGATGCGATCATGTTTGGGTAGAATATCCAAGAGAATCGAAGCTTCCAGGGGCTTGTCTTCGTACTCGTCTTCGTACTCGTTCTTTCGGACCTTGATACGTTTGGCAATCTTACAAACCCGCAAGGCTTGGTCGCATTTGCGCTTCAACAGTATGCAACGTCCGTACGAACCAGCACCAACTTCATCCAATTGCTGAAAGTCGTCCTTTTCATTGAATCTGGATCGCTGCAGGTCTTGCACCGGAAATGGTTGGTCAACCATGACGGAATCCATGGTAAAGGCTTTGTATATAGAGCAGCAGGATCAATCGGCAAGTCTCTGAACACGACGTTTGGTGCCGAATGCTCTGCTACCTGTGAAGCCGGAAGATGCGATGAAAACTGATCTCGACAATGCTGCAGAAAGATATGCAGCCCTGCAGAACCGTATTTATAGGTGGACAAAGGTTTAGCAAAAGACAATGCCCAAAGTGGAGGGAACAATGGGACAAAGAATCTGCATAATGTGCAATGTTGTGCACAAAGGCATTTAGTACAGTAGACCTTCTGAGGCCTTCAGCAACAATGGATATACAAAGGCTGTTGTCTCGCACAATGAACTGAGATAATGATTATGTTACAGCTGCCGTCTCGAACAAGCGATGATTATACCAGTACTCACATATTCGCCTATGACGTATTAACCTTGCCCGATACAAAGCATAGTATTAGTGCGATTTGGATGATGAATATACAGAGCCCAATGCATTATTCAGCACATAAGCAGAGTTCCACACCCTGAAGTATCGATGTGGCCATGACTCCAATCCGAGATAACGAAAACCCGGGTCCGCCTCGGGCAGCAGAATGCTCCGGAGAGGCGGGACAGAGTAAGACAATGGCTTTGCTCAACACGTGGTCGACAAAGTTACTGCGCTTCCAGAATCCACTGTTGGCGACTATGAGCCGTCGAAGAAGAAATTGCAGAAGCTTCTGAATCCAAGAATAGTTTGAAGCCCTTATATCTCTGAGCCAGAATGGCAGACTGCGATAAGCGTACAGGAGTCCAGACGAGAGCGTCACTGCTACCATGAGAAGTTCCAAACTCCTACGCCACGGCGTATGGCGACGGAAGCCTCTTACTGGGAATACGCAGGCTTCACCTTTGCACAAGCCAATCAAGGACCTGGCATTGCCTGCTTCTCAGGCTTCTGCTTCACATCAACGTATGAACACAGATGCCAAATGCTCACGTGCAGGCTCTAGACCGAGTTGCTCCTTCGGGCGTCGACCTGATTTTGGACTGTGTATGCATTCAGAGTCTGACTCTCGAGACTTGCTCACGATGCTTTACACGCCAGAGCGCGGTGACATCCAACAAGCATCGCTAACCAAGCTTCTAGGTATTTTAATAACACAACTTCCTTGAATCCTGCTTATGTTTTCGAATATGGGGTACCAGGAGACGCTCTCCTAGTTCCAACGGCTGCTGGTAGACTGGTATGCCAACGATCGTCTGTAGGGATCGCATTCATGTCTGACATAGCGTGCGAGTCGGGGGGGGGCTATTTACGGGGCTATATCCAGGGGATAGGCACAATCTGATCTTTGTTAGTCATTGACATGTCTTAGTGTATCAAGTACCGTGAGAACTGGATATGGAAGGAATAGAATGAAGAAGCTCTCCCTTTCTCATATCAGAGATCTCTTATGTAGCTTCCTTAGCTACAATTAATATTTGTTTTGGTGATATGATCTGTCCATATGCTTAAATGAACATAATAGGTAGACGAGCACGGACAAGGGTGTTACTCTTGCCAAGACAGCAACCAGATTGGCTACGGTTGACCATTTCAGCCTGACTGTCAAAACCTCGGAGTTAAGTCTTATTAAGGTCATAGATTTGAAATCAATAACGTCCTTGAAGGATTCTGTGTTGGATGCAGAAGCTATGGCTTTCTTTGCAGCATTGCCATTCGGCTTATTCAAGGGTTTTTCCTCCCGTTTGGAAGGACCCTGGTGGTGCCTGCCATTGGTCGCTTTATCATGCACGGCCAAGAACGGAAGGGGCGGTGGATGGTATGGCTAACAAATATTTCATCATCCTTCCGATTTCTGTCTCTCCTGCATGAACTTTGGGTCTCCAAAGTGCTTCATCCGTTTTCGTTCTGATGCGTCACCGTTATGTCTGCAGGATTTGGCTGGTCCCTGTCCGATGTGCGGTTGCTCGCCCTCTACGCAGGCAAAGTCTATAGTGCGTTGAAAGAAGAAAGTGGCTCAGCCGCCGAATACCAGCAGGCAACTACAACGCTCTCATCCCTACAAACAGTCCTTGAGCAAATACAATTTGGCTTGAAGGCCACGGATCCCAGCTTTCGTAACGCACTTAAAGCTCAGCTTCTTAACCCCACAAACTCTATCGCTAGCTTCAATACAAAGCTCATAGAAAAGTACGGTGACAAGTTGAACAGCCATGCTCCATCAGCTCGGCACCATGGCATGTGGCCGAAGGTCAGATGGGCTTTTTCAGCTGCCGAGGACTTGAAACGCTTCTGGATGGAACTCGCACGACATTTAGAGATTGTGAAGCTGCTAATACTCTCAGAAACAAAGGTTGAAGTAGCGCAAATACACAGCAAGGTCACCCAGAATCTACTAGAATTTCATAGGACTGAGCAGCAGCTACAATCATTGCACGCAGAGATCCACAAAGGTCGCGTTTCATCTGAAGTCGCAATTGCCGATGTGCATAGAATTTGTCAAAGCAACGGTTCAAGTATCCGCGAAAACCAACCTGTTGATGCTCTCCTCGCAACAGACATCCACAAGAGGCTTGCTGAGAACGATCGGAATCGCCCTGATATCGCAGCTGCTCTAACAGAGCTAGCCAGCAGGATGCCATTGAATAGCCTGTGGGTTGAAAAAGACTCAATTGCGGCTCCTGGGTTGGTAAGCGAAGGCGTTTCCGAGCGCGACAATGTGTTGGCAACCATTCAAGATCTGCATTGCTTAATGAAAGAGCTCATTGGTCGAGATGAGCGACACGAAAGTCAGTATACAGAGATTCAAAATCGTATCAATGAACTTCAGAGGGTTTCGAAGGATTGGGCCCTGGAACCTGCGGAGCTGTCAAAGGAAAAACGGTATATGGTATGGAAAAGTCGTAACAATATGACAAAGCAGTTGATTGGTGGAATCGACATTGCTAGCGCAAAACTTGAGGACAGGTCCGAAGTCGCCCATCATTATTTCGTGTGGGATAACAACTGACCCTGGACAGCTTCTCAGAATTGGTGAACGCATTACAGTTGTGCTACAATCGACTGATGTGAGCTCCATCTACTTGCAAAGTTGTTTATACTAAGTTGTATGAGTGCATTCTCTTGGGATATCCAACGCGGACTACGAGCAGCGCAACTACTGGCGAGCACACTGTATACCAGGATCCAGAGACGCTACATACGATTTGACGACTTTCTTGGTGATGTTCACTGGCTAGATACATCTTGTTTCTTGCACTATCAGGTACGTCCCTGCACTATCATGCTCCATGCCTCGGAAGGCTACATGCTGATTCCTTAAGGTCCTGCATGCACTCCTCACCCATAAGTACAAGACCGGTACTGTCCATGACAAGGTCCGCAGAAATGAGTTCGTGATTCACCTCGCAGGAGATACAGACTTCGCCATCACGGAAACGAATTGGGACGATGTGCTGTCGAGACGAGCACATTTAGTGATGTCTGCTGTGTTTGGCCCTTTGCCGTCTCAAAAGTGTTCGGCCTGCTTGACAGCTTTCCCTGAAACCGAACAAGACCCACCGTATGATTGCCCACCATATCATTGGTACGAGACCTGCCCGAGCCTGTTAGGCGCCACGAGTAGCTGACTTGAATCTGTTGTAGTATACAGTGTTTCAGACGTGACCACTTTCAGGGAGGGCCGAGGAAACTCGCTTTTATACAAATGAGCATCAAAAACAAAGCGCCGACAACCATAGTACTGAGGGGGCACCCAAGCCGATTCGACCCTCCGGAACCCGTTGATGTGGACCTTAGCATTTTCAAAAACTTGATGGTCTTCGGAAGTATCCAAAGACTATTTGTTCACACCACTATTGAAAAAGACATCGCGGTACAGAGGCTGGAACTGGACTGTTGGCCCCAAGATCATCACGAACTTCCAGTCAGTAGAAGCTCCAACTGCGGCACTTGTGGACTGTCATTGTCCAAAGTCGATGAAATTCCAAGTCGATAGCAGAGAGGAAGGGCGACTTGTTACGAACACCACAGCTATCGATTCATACAGACATTTTAGCCTCCCATCCGTACTTGTATTCACGATAGAAATCTACCTAAGGTATCTATCTATTATATATCCAACCTAAATGTAAAAAATCTATCCTAACCCACCCACATAAATTTCCAAAACAAGGTATAAAGTAATGAAAGAAAATTGAACACATTATATATATCCCACCATATCCCCCATTTTCCAGCGGCGGAATCGTATCGTCATTAGATAGGTATTTTAAAACCCGAGTTCCCCCAGCTCAAAGACGCCGCTTCGAGACTTCGGTTGATTGAATCCAAAAACCCGTAAGGAGTATGTATCTAAAGAGTATGAAAGTTTTCAAAAGGATAAATGCCCGCCCTCTGCGTCGCGTCTCATTCATGAGTATTCCCTAGCCGCGAATCTCATCTCGCTAGCCCCGACATCGAATACAGCAAGGACGTTTTTCAAAAACACATGCCCCAAGATCGAATTCCCTCCTTGTCCGGTAACTTGAATGCCCGTAATACATACTGTTCGGCTTAGTGGAATGATATTATCCACAGGGTTCACGTAGAAGATCTCAGGACCGATTCTGACGCCGAATTCGGGCGCTTTGGCATTGCAGTCGACGGTGTAGTAACCGATTTGGGGATTGTAAGTCGCTGGAGGGACGAAGAGGGCGTTGACTTCATCGGCAATGGTTTGGGGGAGGTAGTTGACTGTTGTGCCGGTGTCGATGATGACTTGGACTTGGGAGGCGTCGTTGGGGTAGCCGAAGTAGGTGAGCCAGCTTCCTAGGTTCCAATTGCTTTGGGCGCTCTTGTATTCGAAGCCATTGGTCGTGATGGTGTAGAATGTGTAGTCTGGTTTGCCGGTGCTCCCAGTGCTTGTAGCAGTGAGGACTTCGAATGGCGTGCTGGAGAAAATGGGGACGTATGGGACGGGTGGGAGGCCGCCGATGGAGAGCATGCCGCCGGTCTCTGAACGGGACAGGGCGAGACAGAAGAGAGGTGGGACATTGCCTTCGGTGTAGGCCGAAGTGAAGAAGGGATTGTAGTCCACTTGGTTTGCGGTAGAATCGGCCCCAGGGTTGTTGCCGCTGTAGGCCTTTGTGTTGGCAGGAAAACCAAGTCCCAATACGCCACTGGAAACGCCGTCGCCATTCCAATCGGCCGAGGTGACCACAGCTATTTGTTGATTTTTGACCGTGATACCCGCAACCGTGACTACTTCCGTACCATATGAGCCAGTCAAGAATTCCCCATCAGTGTATGATATTGCGAAATTCTCGTTGGCTATGGGCTTGAAAGTAGAGCTCTTGGTGTAAGTTGCGCCGAATTCGCAAGCGGATTCTGCACCCTTGGTACAGGTGAATCCAGTCTCCGCCAACCATGTATCGCTACTGCCAGTGTCTACCACGGCTGTGAATGTTTCACCCCCCACTTTGATCTCTGTAACGAAGACAAGACCTGTTCTTTTGGGTCAGCGAATGGCTTATAGGATACTGGAGGCAGGATCGGACATACCCGATTCGACAGAGGTCACTTCGCTATTGCCATAGACCCCATTGACCTCGTTGCCTTTGCGCAGTGACTGCACATAGCCCGCGCTGGTTGCCGTTCCTTTTGATTGGCGCGACAAGGGTAGGACGTGTACTGCCGGGTTATTGGGACTGGCTGGTTGACTTGCTTGCGGGGTATAAGTTCGAGTCTTGAAGTTCTGCTTGTTGCCTTGGGGAGCCGCCGAAGCACAGAGAGCGCATAAAAGGAAAATCTTCACAAAAACGAGAGTACTGAGATTAGACATTATAAGTAACGAGTGTATAAAGCTCGTCGCATGGACGACGAGTCTATAACAAGTGTGGAGGAATCATGAACGAATAGATCAGAACAGAGAGTGGGATGGAGGAGGATGGCAAGTGAGAATATTGTGACAGGGTAAAGCAAGAAAGCATGGAGCAGGGGCAAACGCCATAGATAGGCATGGCGTGAAGATGGTGGCGGTAATTTGCAGCCACCAAGAATAGTATTTACTTCCTTGGCGAATGGGTGGGCCCCAGCCCCCATCGAATCAGAACACGAGCGCGGTATCCACATGACAACCAACTTCACCGTGAAACCGTGCTTTTATACGCAGAAAACGACCATGTGTGTCAGCAGGATGATAGAATTGTTGAATGTAAATGCTGACAATGCGAGGCTTTGTAGGAAGGAGGAAGAGTTCCGATGTTTCGAAAATAGTCAATTCCGAACCCAGGCAAAACACAGTGACCGAGCTGACATAAGGCTGGGCGGGTGTACCTGAGCGATCCTCGGGTGGCTGCAACCCCTTTCGTCTGGACAACGCTTTCCCTGGCGCGATTCGCCAACTGCCTTCCGTGTCAGGGATTGCGAGCTTCGCAAAACAAGACTTTCGTATATCGTTCGTGTTCATAGATTCCTGAAGGATGTAGTGAGGGTTCGCAGTGTGGTACAAGTACAGTATGAGCCTGTCTCTGGGGTCTTTCGCGCCACAGCAGAGACATGATTCGGCGAGTACTGTTGAGAATACGTCACTGTTTGAAGAGCATCATATGGCACCAGTCTGTTTACTTGCACAAACTATGCAGCAGCACAGTCACTAGCTATGTTACGAGTGATAAGACTTTAGCAGTACTTTTGGTTTTCCTTGTTCAATGCGAACTCAGATATTCAGCATAGACACGTAAGCCTCATTTCCACAACTCCTCTTTCAAGACTAGCCAAGGCCAAGATACACGAAAGACAGAAGAAGACTACCAAGACCATATATGATTCATGATCATTACGAGTCATCGAATTTCTGGCCACTAGACGAGGGAAAAGCGATATTGGTACGCTTTATTCTCGTTCTCTTGTCCGAGGCATTCTTCCCATTCGGAAGCAGGTAGTTCAAACTGGCGCCGTGCGAGGAAGTTTTCTACAGACTTGGCTTCCACATTGAACGGGGCAACGGAGAAACGCCCTATCCGTCGGTACTCTCCTTTCGTTTTGTGAGTCGGCTCCACGAGCACACCATATACGGCAGGATACTCATTAGGAACCCAATGTATAGGCAGGCAATGAACCTCGCTCCCCTCCTCGAAATCTTCTACATCGGGTATAACCCTTGCAAGGCTATCGCCCAGCCAGTGCTTTTTGGCATACTCAGTCCGATCGTCGCGAGTACAGCATCCCACCGTAGTTTTTATAAGAGGTCCTTCGATTTGGAGACGCCCGCCTCTAACCTGACCAAAAGGATCCTGAGTCTCAAGCTCCACATCAATGGTGACGATCTTGATCATTATGTTGACGTTAGTATCCATGGAGATTATACCCATGAATACTGGCCTATTAACACTAGCCCATGACCATGAGGGTATTCGAGGATTTCTTTCTGGCGCCCTTGTGGACGGCCCTTCGGGTAATAAAAATCAAATGCAATACCGTCACCAAGCCCATGTTGCCAATAACCATAAGCGATTTTCTCGCAGCCTTCAAGGTCCTGTCTCTCAGTCTTTGTGAGTGACTCTATAAGAAGGTGACATAGATGGCAGCCTTCCTGCGCAACACCTTCCACATCTTGCAAGGACTGATCTAAAACCCGTGGTGCAGGATACGGCCCAACCTCTTTCTCTGCGCGCTGCCCTTCGAAGATGCTCTTGCAGCTCGGGCACAGTTGAGAGAGTTTCAGGGGCCCAGATGGGGCAGACTGGTCTTGCCCCATATGTAATAACCAAAAAGGTACCCCAATACTACGCGCAGAAGAGCCCAGAACCCTATGGTGAGTAGTTTAACAACTGGGTAGTAGGCTCACTTGATCTCAAACAGTCGATCACCCATGTGAACGGTCTTCTCTGCTGATGCCTTAACGTAGTACACGCCTCAGCCGCAGATGCATCGCCGCTATTCTCAATGACTGGTAGGGCCAGCAGTAAGGTATAAACATACTTTAGTAAAGCCCAAGCGCAGCATACTCGCCGAACATCGGCCATTCATCTCCTACTATCTGAACGCCTCGGCATGGCTGGAGTCAATGGCTCAAAGGAATCATGTTGTCCTCGCTATCCTGATCTCCATTCTGTAAGATCTTTTGTGGACTGCGTCACCTACAAAGCCTCGATCCCGACCCTTCGTCGACAGCATCCTGACCATTGTCTCATAGGGTAAGAAAGATCTGGCCAACATTAAAGAAATGTTCGAACTATCAAATTGTTCCATTTATGCTATGAGACTTAGCATAGAAAATCAACATGCACAACTTGATAATTTCTCCACGATTGCCTTTTAGAAAATTTTCATATTCTAAATTTATGAATTAGTGCTTAGAGTCTGTGTTGAAAGGCCAGATTGAGATTCCTTTTTAGGTACTCACACGTCCACTTTTTAATACTGTACCAATAGCATATAGACTTTTGTGATGACTGTACACGGTAGAACTTCGGCAGTAGAATTATATGACGTTGGAAGCTCTCTCTCGACATTCCAGGCCAAGTTTCTCCTCTCCGACGAATCTGTGCACAAATAGTAATTAACATACCACTTAGCTGTGGGTGTCTATTCTATAATCTCTTTTCTCAGCTTCTACATCTTACCTCCCACCATGTCAGGTCGCCGTCCAGCCCCCCGACCCAAACGCGGCGGTGAAGAATTCGCCCGCAACCACTACGACAGCTCCAATCCCAACTCCAAAAAGCCCCGCTTCGACGTACGCAATCCCTCTGCTCTCGCACCTGACGCCCAAGAAGAAGACGCCATCCTCGAAGCCGACGAAATCGGCAAGCGCGGCCAACAAACCAAGCGCAATGCTGTGAACATTGACGGCTACGAATCCGATAGCTCGAATGAGGGCTTCGATGCTAGGGCAGAGGCGAAGGCGAAGAAGGCTGCGGGAGGGAGTAGGGATGAGGAGGAAAATGATATGTTCGCCGATTTGGACGAGGGTATGAGAGATGGTGATGAAGATGAGGAGATCACGGGGGAGGGGAAGAAAAAGAGGAAAGAGGTGAGGTTTTTGGCTGAGGATGAAATTGAGGGGCAGGTGGGATCGAGTAAGAGCGGGGGACATGTTAGTGCAGATCTGCTCATGAATGGAAAAGGGAAAGCGAAGGACGAAGAAGTGGAGAGTAGCAGCGAGAGCGACGTTGCCGAAGAAGAGCGAGCTGAAATTGTAGAGGGAATGGATGAGGAACTTGGTGCTGGGGGCAAGAAACAACATGCGCCAAAGCTCGACGCCTTCAATATGAAGACCGAGCAAGAAGAAGGCCGTTTCGATGCGCAGGGTAACTACGTAAGGAAGGCAGCAGATCCGGATGCGGTACACGATTCGTGGTTAGAGGGTGTTTCGAAGAAAGACATGAAGAAGGCCAAGGAAGCCGCAGACCGACGAGACGAGGAAAGGCGGCAGAAGAGGATCGAAGACGACGCGGTGCTCACGAGCGATATCCTGAAGGTGCTGATACCCTACCTTGAGCGCGGGGAGACGGTGTTGGAAGCTTTGGCACGGCTGGGGAAGGGGAAGCAGAAACCGAAACCCAAGTGGCAGAATAAAAATAAGAGAAAAGGTGAGGAGGATATGGATGTTGACAACGAGAAAAGCACCGAAGATCTTGCTGAGACGAGACGAAGGGAGACTGTTGAGGCCATTACTGGGGCTGCGGATCAGCTGCTTACGAGGGGCCAGATGGAAATCTATGATGCGGAGAGGGAAATGTTGATGCGGCAGTATTCACGGGAAATGGGCGAGGACTGGGTGGATGCGCCTAAGGATGAAGGGGCGGAGGAGCGTGTAGATGGGGTTAGAGAGAGGAAGTTATGGGAGTATAGGTGGATAGATGGGAGGGATGGAGGGCAGGCTAATGGGCCGTATGAGGGATCTATGATGGTGCAGTGGAATGATGCGGGGTATTTTGGAGATGGGGTTGAGTTTAGAGAAGCTGGAAAGGAGGGATGGAGTCGGTCTGTTGATTTTGTTTAGCTGTTTGAGCTGATGATACCCCTCCGCGACCTGGCATCCATCGCTTTACGCCATCTATCTGTAAATGAACAGTCATCGCACTTTTTGACTTTTTTGCACTGTCAAACCCATGATATCTTCCCGCCTTCTCTGGGCGTGGACCCAAATTCTTGCTGCGTCACGTATCATGAACGATCATCGTACCTTCGCATGGGTATTATGTTACAAAATCTATCAGGATATCGCTTTTCTTTCCGGACGCCGGCGCTGAAGGTATTGTGCTCGATTGATTTCCCCTTCGCTAGGACATTTCCACATCACCCCCGTCCGTTATAGCGAGGTTGACGGTTCCTTCATCACCAATGAAACGCTTCTCGAACTCGCTAATGAAAGCGACGCTTCGAGCTGGATCGAGGAAGAGGCGGTAACTCCTCTCTACATCGGCCTGATCGATCTCTTTCGCCTTACGCTTGACTCGAATCATTTCCGAGGTCATAATTAAATTGCTCGCGTAACGCAGGCCTGCTTCTTTGGCGATCTTGGTGAGCAGTTCGAGAGCGTTGGCAGAAACCTCGACCTCTTCTTCTTGCGCGCGAATAGCGAGGATCTGACGGAGCTCATCTTCGCCGTACGCTTGCGTGCTTACTATCACGACACGATCAAGGAAGTCGAGGGGCAGGCCGTGGGGAGAGCGTTGGTTTGTTCCGCGGATTTTGGTGTTGCCACGGTTGCTGGCCATGATGAGAATTGGTGCTAATTCGTCTTCGAGAGCCCGATTGATGTAGGAGAAACACTCAATGTCTAGCATGTGCACTTCATCGATGAACAACACCCCGGGAACGATCTCAGCTTTGCCCTCCTCTTTCCACTCTCCGACTTTCACATTGATTTGCTCGCGTATTTCTGGACGGATTTCCCCAGTGTCTCCTGAGTAAATGGCCAGAAATCCTTGAGTTCGCGAATTAATGACGTCTATCTCATGCAGGCTGACTGTGTGTACAACCTCTTTTCGCTTTTGGATCTCGCCATCCGGGCATTGAACGAATTTAGTGTCTGCACCCATTGCATCGTAGTCGCGTGATCTCGTATATGATCTTCCTAACTTCGTAATCTTGCCTGAAGACTTGTCTATCGATATAACATCACCGGCACTAACGCGTTCTTTCGACATTGAATCGATCATCTTCTTTCCCATGTCATAGACGGTTTCCATATCTGTGGTCTTAATGGTGAGCTTGCCTTGTTTGTTATCCTAGAACCATGTCAGGATATGCTCGAAATGATCATGGGTAGATTGACGCTGTACCCCTGTGACACTCCGGTCGATCTGTATTTCCACCACTTCTCCCTCGATCATCTCGCTCTCCTCTTTGATACGGATACCAATAGCCTTCCTAAAAGCCTGGGTCAAAGCTTCAGTCTTTGACATCTCCATCGAAAAGGTTTCTGACGAAGAACACATGTTGAAGGGCACGTCGGGGCCTAATGACTGAGCCATCCCCATTGCTATTGCTGTCTTCCCAGTGCTTGGTGGTCCAGCTATCAACACAGCTTTCCCTGCAATCTTGCCATCTTTGACCATCTGTAGAATGATTGCAGCCGCTTTCCTCGCTCTTTCTTGGCCAACGAGGCCCTGGGATGAAGCTCTAGGCGTAAGAGTATCTTCATCGACTCCGAGCCCACTAATGTGCGAATGGGCGGAAATGAGACTGAGGCCGCGGAGGTCGCGACTTTCAGTGACTGTCGAAATAGGCTGTAAAGGACTTTAGCAGAACTCAACAACTTATATATTGCTAGGTCATACTGCAGTCATATTGACGTTTGAGAGCCTGTAGTGAAATCGCGTTGATAGGTGAGGCAGCCTCTATGAAGTTTACGTTGATCAATGGCGCAGTCTGTAGGTTTCATTAGCAAATGTACATACATTGGAGTCCCAAGGTCTTACTGGAGTTACATCGGTGGGTTAATTTGAACGGAAATTTGACGTAAACTCATTAATGAGCTGCAGGATATATCAGCGGACCCAAAAACATTCTGTCTAGTATTACTAATCTAACCACGTCAATTATCTCAAAATCTCGTGTGGCACGAACTTGACAAGGCTTTCCATCCGGCGGATGAGAACTTTGGCCACTGTAAGTTAATTAAGATACTACGTTAGCGGCGGATCATCCCGGTATCAACCATCTTCAAGAATCAGGTCCACCATGGTCTAAAACACCTGCAACTCAAAGCTGATAATACTTGCGGCATCCCTTTCGTCGAGGCTGAGATCGAAAGTGCTTCTACCACATCCTGGGCTGGCGACCCCAGCTCTCTCGCTGTCTCTGATGCGTACAGCACAGGCTATCTTGCGATCGAGAGGTAGTTGCACTGGCAGCTACCCTCGACGAATTTCTGCTCTAATTGTCAGTGCGGTCTTAGCAAACAGTGGCAGACTGACGACTCACCCTCTCCTCCTTCTGCACTGATGTCTTGCAGATCTTCTCTTTCAGCTATCATGCCAACTCGTTGGGCAAGCATGGCGATGTTTTTGAGTCACGTGCATCAGCTGCTTTCTGATTTAACCCGATTGGGTTACGGCTATTCCTTCTCAAACTGAAATCACAACATTCGCGCCTCGCTGCTCTTCCGACCTTCACACTCTCAACATCTTGCTCTTTTTCAACAACTCTGCCACCTCATAGCCAAAACACCATCGACACGCTACCAGAGTCGCGTAATCAACCTCTTTCACACCCAACTATTCACACGGTATAATACGCGAAATGCCTGGAGGAAAGGGAAAATCGACGGGTGGAAAGGCAGGGCCGAAGGAGGCAGCAGCAAAGAGTCAGAAGTCGCATTCTGCCAAAGCTGGTCTACAGGTTAGCATCACGTCCCTGTGGGCATCATATTGCAAGGCACTTCTCAATGGTCGCGTGTCTATCTTCCTTGGCAAGTCCAAGCGGCTACACTCGAAGACGTCAACAAAAGAAAAATGAGTCGGGGCGGCCTTGTGCTTGGCTACTACTCGAACTGTACTTTGAAACGCACCCTCTCGCCGATGGTCTTCGTGGCGCGTGTTGCACCATGACGAAGCCTGCGCCTTCTGTAGCTTTCATTTCGGAGCTGTGATACCGGACGCTTGCTAACCCATGAGTTTTGCGTTTCAGTTCCCATGTGGTCGTGTAAAGCGTTTTCTCAAGAACAACACGCAAAACAAAATGCGCGTCGGCGCCAAAGGTAGGCTTCGATACCAACCCCACCCTCATTTCACCTCTTTGCTTGGAACAGTTCTATTCAGAATTCTGAGACTGATACTCTCTTCTCGAACATAGCTGCCGTCTACGTCACCGCCGTCCTTGAATACCTCACAGCCGAAGTCCTCGAACTCGCTGGCAATGCCGCCAAAGATCTTAAAGTCAAGCGTATTACCCCCCGCCACTTACAATTAGCCATCCGTGGCGACGAAGAGCTGGACACTTTGATCCGCGCAACCATCGCCTTCGGTGGTGTACTGCCGCACATCAATCGCGCTCTGTTGTTGAAGGTGGAGCAGAAGAAGAAAGGCAAAGGCGAGGCTTGAAGTGTGATGAAGGATGCAAGAGAAGGAAAACACATGCAATAGTGTGGAGGGCGTATGAGGGAGCAGCGGTCTTTTGTTTTATTGCGGGTGACTCAATGACGCGATTTGCAGATGTGTGTCAGTAGCAAAGGGGAACTCGGTTCAGGTATTATTTAGACACCAATTTTTGCTTCCAGTTGGCTTTGCCTGCTGTAGTCCGCTTTAGCACTGAATGCAATTTCTCAAAATCCTTTTATATTCTACGTACAGAGTAAGATCTTATTTCCAAGTAGACAGTCTATAATTCCACTGTGTTCCCTAGGGGTTTCTTCCAATTCATTAGCAAAATCCAAAGCTTCCTATCATGGCTGATTGACGGCTCATCTGCGAATGATGCATTTGTTACAGAATCGGGGCTAGAATGTGGTTGCAGAATGAGGTTTTGGATTTGTGGGCTAGAACTTGAGGAGAAGTGGACCGGGGTAGTGGTGGATAAGGGGTGTGAGATGGTTGGAGTAGGGAAGGAGGACGAAGGCATGAGGGATTGATAGGTGATGGGAAGGAGAGGCACAACCTGTCATCAGCAAACCGCAGACGGGGGCCTAGCATGCGTCTTTGCAGCATGGGGCCTGTTAGTGTGGCTGCGGTTTGGAAATTCCTGGGTGGCCCATTCTCTTCTAGTCGTGAGTCATAAGAATTTAGCCTGTACGACTCAAGCGTGGATTTCATCCTACGTCCTACTCCTCATGGGCTCATTCTAGACGAGAGTCATGCGTCTACCTAGCTAGTATGCTTCTCTTTGGGTTGGGTACATGGAAGAGCCTGCTGCCGGCGGTTTCAGGATGCCGACCTTTTCAAGGTCGCTCAACAGCCGCAGCAGCGCCAGATCTGTGCCTGGTGGACTGAGTATGGACAAAGAGATCGGCAATAACATCTTTGCTTCTGTAAGTTTCGAGTGCCTTTCCACCTCTCCAACAGGAACGGTGCAGTCGGGGCAACCAGACAAATAACTTAGGCTGTAGATAGAGAAAGTTGAAAAGAATAAGTCGCGCTCGTCGGCGTCAACACGGTAGTCTGGGCGACCCCAATTCTGCGGAAAGATGAGCAGCGTGAGCTCGTCCTCATCTGATGTGGCAAACAGGGACTCATTGATCCACTTTGAGAACATCTCTGCAGACTGCACAGCGGCTTCATACTCGGCAGTACTGATACGTCGCCCGTGTGCTTGTCGAGCCTTGACTACAGGGTCAATGAACGGAGATCGACCATGATTGCTGGCTTGAAAATCCGCTATGAAAGGGTCAATGGTTTCTCGGACGCATGTATAAGTGCTTAAGACTGTATAAATATGACCGGTTGCCACGTCTAAGTTGTCACTTTGTCCGTTTGGCCGTGTTTCGCGCCACAAGTCATCGAGATTAAAGGCATGCCGAGTGCAATGTGTGTAAGCTTCCAATTGCCGTATAGAATCCTCGAACTGAGATTCAACATCTGGAAACTCGCCGGGTTCGCTGGGAAAGGGAAACCAGCGTTCAGGCTCCCCGAGCTTAAGACCCTTTGCACGAACAGGATAGAGCAGCTTGTACCTTTTCTTCTTCTGCGGCAGTGTGGGTCTGAGCACTAATGTTGACGAGTCCACCATGTGAATAAAAGCTGCTTCAAGCATTAATGTAGACCGAGCCATAAGTCCAACTGCGTCGAGGATGGACGACACAGGATAGATCCCTGCCGATGAAATAGCGCCTGTGGAAGGACGTAATCCATACACTCCACACACACCCGCCGGATGACGGATGGAACCCCCCGTGTCAGTACCAACCGTAAAATCGATCCAGGGATATGCAGCTGTAGCAACAGCTGATCCCGCACATGAGGAAGATGGTTTTTGGTAGGAGTCACCCCGCGGGTTGAATGGTGGGAGGTAGTCGAACCTGATCAATTCAGCAAGTTTATATCGATAGTGGATGCATCCCAATTATGCCATGACATGCTGTTCGTGCTGTCTGGCAATTTTGTTCCATTGACATATGGTAAATGCGAATGTTACGTACCACTGTAAAGGAACCTGACCCTCAGAAAATTGAGTAGTCTTTGTCTTGCCAACGAATATAGCCCCAGCGTCAACCAATTGTTGGATGCAGGGAGCCGAAGATCTTTTCCTTGGATAAAGTCGACGGTAGTCCGAATTTCCACATCCTGTTTCCAGGCCCGCGACATCAATTATGTCTTTAACAGCGAAACGTAGCTTGAGCGTTGTTAGTCAGGAATCTAATACATTGGGTTATGACATACGCCTGCAAGAGGCCGTGTCGGTATAGCTTCGTTATACAGCCTTGATGGGACTGCTACGCGTTTCTAAATGAAATCAATAGCGTGCAAATCGCAGCAGGTCGGTGTAACAGACCTTGATATTCAGCCACTCGAATGACCGGTCTGTGAGCTCTGGCCTTACAGAACCTCCAACGAATGCGCTATATCTATCGTCAAGAAGTCTGGAGACAGCATGCGCATCTCCACTCAAAGGTTCAATCACGCAGGGTCCATTTTGCAGACTATTGTTTGAGATTTCGGTCAACACTAAGGCTACATCACGAGTGACATTGACGGACACGCTCCCGGACGCTCGAAGCACGATGACTACAGATCGGGAAAAGGGTTAACAAAGGTAACAGTCTTGTTGCGACTGTAAAGAAAATGGCGTGTTTTACCGGCTAGGAACGCCTGATTCCAGACATCATCATGGCTTGCAAAGCTGGAGGCAATGGTATTCAGATCTTCCTCAGTGAATTTATCTTGGGCCCAGTTCACTATTGTGCAAGCGATCAGGTGTTCTGTAAAACTTTTCGGGGCTACCTCCTGGAAAGCTGAAGGCGAAAAGAAAAACCGGTGGAACGGTGACTGATGAACATAGTAGTCATTGCTCCCAACGGCGATGAGGGTAGTGGATCTCGGTTCTGTAGCCTTGGGGGCTTCAATAGTTTCTCTGCAGCATTGCGTGATCAGAGGCATTCTCTATCACCTCTCTCAATGATTTAATCGCCATATGGGATATATATATTGTGATATCCATGGGGCCTCAACGATAAGCACAAGCGCGCATTCCGGCTTGTAGGTGGTCACATGCTTGCTTAGTCGCACTTGGCGGGAAGTGTTGACACCTGTCTCAAAGATTGAAGTATCTCCTGGACCACGATTAGCGTAGATAGTAGCTGCACAATCAAGTTTGCGATAACCCTTGGGACCCTTACTTTCGTAGGACCCCTAATGCGAGGATCCGGCCGCCATAGATAAGGGCGGCTAGAGACCGCACTTCCAAAAGACGCTAGGATTAGCACCTTCTTCTGCTCAATGAGAGATGTCTAATGCATGGGCGAAATGCAGGAGACCCTTGGCACCATAATGCAGTACTCGACTCTAGTGTTCCGCACGGAAGTAGTCGAAAGGCGTTATACTATATGGTAAGGCGGCTGGGATGATCTGGCCTCGAATAGCGCTGCAAGTCAGAGCCTTTTCATTGAGGTAGTTGAGGCCCACTAGTGTAATAGCCTGATGCAGCGCATTGAGTATTCGCATGATGTCGCGTGCTTCTGGCGATTGGACTCCTGCACAGCATTATGCGCGAGGAACAGTGCGGTTTGCTCGTAGAAAGCTATTACTCAGAGACGATATGGAGCGTTTGATCTGACATTGTTGATTTGGAAATTCGTCCCGCCTTCTCCGCAGCTCACAAACTACCATATAGTAGCCTCACAAGATCTTGACGACCTGCTAGACGGCGACTACTGGGGCCATTCCAACTCGCCAGAACATTTCTCGGAGATTATCCTTTGATAGGCGAAGAATAAGTTAGCGCGATCATTGAAGGTTAGCTATCTGCGGCCATGTTTGAAGCCAACGGCTATCATCAACCGCAAGGCTAACTGGGTTGACTTGGAACGTAGAACAACTCAAGCTATGGGTATATTTCTCCCATTTATACTTCTCATTAGCAGCAGTTTCAGCCTACGGCTCTTCAGCAAGTCCCAAGGTGACGGTGGGCCGGTACTCATGATTTATCAGTCGCAATTGGTAGCTTCAGATTGCAGTCACCATCCCTTTGACGATGGTCTGTCAGCTGAGCTTGCGAACGGTTGCAACATAATTTCTGAATTAGACAACGGGACGAGAATGAGAATGGTCGATGTGTAAAAGATGGTTATCGAGCGAGAGAAAGAGGCATGAAGAGAGTCTCTTCTTCCTGAGAGTGCGGTGAAGAAGTCAGACAAGATGCGCAATCGAGGGATCACTATAGGTAAATGACGATAGTTGAGTGATGTCGGCACTCTGTAAAGAGTGGTATATGAAGTCCATCCATCCTGCAATGGTTTGTATGGAGAGCGAGAGAGTCCGTAGAGAAAAGAAATCGCCTCAACGTCACTTGACTGCCGAGGTTTCGCCGCAAGGAACCTACACCTCATGTCTTGCTGCCTTGCGCTGCTATAGATTTCCTCGACCACTTTTCGCAGTTTCGTCCTCCTAGTTTTCCGATATGGTAGTTAAAAGCTTTCCAAACTGGACCATAGCTCATGCTAATCGTTATTAGTTCAATCCACGCTTCTTTGAGGAGGATGCCATGATGGGCGGGATGTATCCTCCAGGCATGATGGGTCGAGCTGGAGGAGCTCACCAACGCTTCGACGAATACTACCGGTGCTATCCCGTTGCTATGCTCCCAGGTCCAGATCGAGAACACGTCAACCATGGCGGAAAGGTCTTCATGCCACCCAGTGCCCTCGACAAACTCACAAGACTCCACATCACATACCCGATGCTCTTTGAACTCATAAACGGCGCTAAAGACACCATCACACACGCAGGCGTATTGGAGTTTATCGCAGAAGAAGGGAAGATATATCTGCCTTTCTGGGTAAGTCTCTCTAGCACGATCGTGCGTTCATTCGGAGACCAGCCACTGATTCCCATCCGGAAAACAGATGCTTCAAACCCTCGCCCTGGAGCCCGGCGATCTCCTTCAAATAAAATCTACAGATCTTCCTCCGGGTAAACTTATCAAAGTCCAAGCACAATCCCCCAACTTCCTTGACATCTCGGATCCAAAAGCCGTCCTAGAGAACGCCTTCAGGAACTACGCCTGCCTGACCCGTGGCGACATCTTTACCTTCTCCTACAACGACACAATTTACGAAATGGCAGTATTGGAAACGAAACCCGATACTGCTGCAAAAGGTGCTATAAGCGTCCTCGAAACAGATCTGGAAGTGGACTTCGCAACACCACTAGGATATGAAGAGCCAAAACGGCCAAGCGGCACCAGCACACCAAACAGCATGCGTGGCGGCGTCCCTGCTGGCGGTATGCTACACCCTCAAGGCACCATGGCTCAAGCCATCAACTACGCCTCCATTGCACCCAACTCCGATTCTGCAGCCGCAGGCGCCAAAGCCGTCTCCTCCAACTTCCTACTCGGTGGCCAAAAGCTGAATGCCCGCAAAGGCGCCAAGGCTCCAACACCCAAACCCTCCACACCTGTTGCTGGTACCTCCACAAATCCGCCTCCAACGGTCGTGAGAAGGACGAATGGACCTCAACCGCTCCGTCTACCGCCTGGGAAATTGTTCTTCGGTTACGAAGTCAAGCCTGTACGCAAGACTGGGGAGAAGAAGGTTGAAGATGATGAGACAAAGCCTAAGTTCCAAGGACAGGGACAGACACTCAGAGGGGGGACTAAGCGGAAGGGTGCGGATGGTGAGGAAAAGAAGGATTCCGCTCCTGCTGCTAGTGGTGGCGGGCAGAAGCTGAGTGGTGGGAGGACATTGAGGGATACGCCGAA
This sequence comes from Cladonia borealis, assembly GCA_018257855.2. Taxonomy (NCBI): domain Eukaryota; kingdom Fungi; phylum Ascomycota; class Lecanoromycetes; order Lecanorales; family Cladoniaceae; genus Cladonia; species Cladonia borealis. The sequence goes on along the minus strand of JAFEKC020000021.1, from coordinate 664,118 downwards.
GTAACGAACACCACTACATCTACTGATGTACAGAAGCTATGACACCTGCATTAGCGATGGCGTTGAGGGTAATGATCATATGATAATTGCATAGCGTGGTCACTATAAAGGCTCTGGTATGAAACTATTTTCTTCATATCCCCCATCGTCATAAAGATCATCCATTCGTTTATTGCATCGCACGTATCTTGACTGCGATTTACCATCGGAATTATCCATCAATGAATCTAAGCTCCTATCCGGTGCGTTCCACCCTCTCTCCCATCCACACCTCCCCCAATTCCCACTTATCATGAAAATGAAAAATCAAAACGATCTCATATCTCAAGCCTCAACCATCCCCTCTCCCTCCCCCTCCACCTCCTCTTCTTCCACCATAAACGCCCCCTCCCCCTTCTCCTCACCCTCGTCCTTCCCATCCCCCTCCCCCCCCTCAGTCTTAACCTTCTTCACCCGTCCCTCCGCATCCTCCTCAACATCCGCATCCCCACCATACCCCTCCTCTTCCACCACCTTCCCACCGCGCTTACGTTTGGGGCCTCCACCTGTTTTCCCTCCCTTGCCATTCGCAACAGGGCCACCATTCACAACATCATCCTTCCCATTCTTAGCATTTTTCTTAGGACGGCCGCGAGCTTTCGCCGGGCTGGTATTATTGTCAATACTAGTACCAGCGAGATCGTTGTTATTATCTTTGTCAGTAATAGCATTGTTGTTGTCGGAGGTGGGGGAGGGAAGGATGGGGTTTTCAGCCCCAGCCCCGTCCTCGATGGCTTTGGATTCGCGGCGGAGCTTGCCGACTCGTTCGCGGATGGCTTTGGGGGTTGCGCCTGTGGGGGAAGGGGGGGGGAGTTAGTTGATTGGTGAGAGAGGGGGAAGGGATGGGAGGGAGGGGAGTTTGGGGGAGGGGGATGGGGTAGGGAAGGGATTTGTGGGTGTAAGATACCTTCGAAGAGGGTGGCGAGGTTGTCGATGTCGATGTCTTTGTTTTCGATGCGTTTGACGAGGTAGAGAAGCATCTTTTGGGGTGTTAGTGCTGGGAGTTGTTGGGGAAGGGCGTTGGGGATGGGAGGGGGGTGGAGGTACTTTGTGGTTGGCTTCGGCGTCCCAGGTCTGGAAGTGAGGTTAGTGGGTGAGGTGAGTGTTGGGATGATGATGAGTGGAAATGATAGTTGGGGTGAGTGCTTTTGTGATATTGATGCTGCTGAGACTTTGATGATAGTGCGTGGAATGCAAAGTCTTGCTGAAGTTCACTGAAGTGTTAGAAGTTTTGCTTACAATAGGCATGATGGCGGTATTGATTGCTTTTCTTTTGAATTGTGGAATTGGGGATATGTGGAGTGAGAGGTGTGTGCGTAGCTTTGTCTGAAGTAAAGCGATGGAGTTGCGTTGAAGGTTTTTGAATGAACGTTGATGACGAATGTGTTAAGGAATAATGGGAGACCTGGGTTGTGGATAGAAGGTCGGAAGATACGAAAGGGAAGAAAGTGGAAATGGGGGCGAATATAAGGACCGCCCTGCTAGACGAAGCGGTGTAAAGTGAATATGTATTTGGATTATATGCTAGATCTAGACTCGGACGATTTGCAACGAGGTGAAGTGATGCTTCGGGCTGCTTCGGAGTTGTTGATGGATGCTGTGCTAGAATTTTGAGGAGAAGCTTGCTAGTTGAAACTGCAGGTTCCAAGTAATTGCAAGCAAACTAGAGCATATCGCAAAAGAGCAATTGTGCTTTGCAAAGAGATCCAGAGACTATCCATGCATTTGCCTGATTCATATCTGCCCCCATAGTATCGTTGCATTATTATCATCCGCTTCTCATCCATCTACTCACAATAGCAACTCATGATTGATACAACATGTCACTTCCTCCTACATGTCTGTGGCAATGACTCCTCAATTGCTCTATCCCGCTACCCGGTAGACAGAACTCTTCCCAGCTCAGCAAAACGAAATAATCATAGGGTAGGCACTTGGAGTGCGAGAAGACTCTTCGAGAGGTAGAGAAGCAAGGCTTTTTCCAATTGTGCTAAAAGATGTGGGTACCGAGCCCAAGATTGTGTGGGATTGGGACTTCACTTCACAAGATACTTGAAGGGTCACTGCTCAGAGACTATGATGAAATATGATACGATGTATATCAAGAGGCGACTCAGAAGCAAAGTTTCATATTAAATCTATTACAACAAGTGCGTGCAGAACAAGGGAGAGAAACCCTTCAAAAAGTACATAAAGTATGATTATCTTATAATGTGTGAATAAGCTAAACAATGCATGCAATCACCAATGCCACCCTCCCGGAAACCTCATTCATCCTGATCCTGCAGGCTCGTGAAGGGACCCCGAACACCTGAACGTACCGGACTGAGTGGCTGAATTGATGGATGGAACGCAATATGTGAGATACATAAACATTTTGTTTTCATGACTGATCGGCGCAAAGGTGATAATGCTGCATTGGCTACTGTGTTTCGTCGTTTGCCTTTCCAAGCTCCGGCTATTGCGAGTAGCAAAGGGGAGGGCGGATGGGGGTTGCCGTATCGTGATTAAAAGATGGTAGTGGATGTGTAGGAAGGTAAAGCGCGTATGAGGAAATGGCGAGTAAATGCGTAAGAATACGAAATTCATTGACCAATCTTGAGGCCACGCCCACCAAAATCAAATATGAGAATATAGGGTGGCCCCTGTTTTGTTGTCTAGCAGTCATACCATCATTCTTCGTGATTCGTGGCCGAAAATATTTCAGGCCGTTTTTCTTTACTCAACAATGATCTCCACCTGGCTTGACTGTTGTCGTAGCTCATCGCTGCCTCGACCTTGATGGCCGTTCTGTCGTCCTCTGGAGAAAGCTGGTGGTCCACGCTCCGAAGGTCCTCGTGGTTGCCTTTGGGGGTGCCCTCTTTCAAGAGAAGAGAATTCATTATTGTTACTGACAGATCTGTTGCTGCCAATAGCTCCAGCACTCGCTGGTCCGCTTGCTATTTGTTGTTCGTCTGGATGGAAAGAGCTGGATGAAAGTGGGCCTCGTAGACGCCGTGGGCTGCCGCCATTTGGCCCTCCATTGCTCCCAAGAGATAAGCCACCGAAACCATTGATCAGCCCATCATCGCGGAATTGACCCAGCTGGGAGCCAGAAGCAGTAGGTGTTAGCGTGGGTGTAGCGGAGGCTCCACTCCCAGGACCGTACTCTTGGTAACGTGAGATATTCGATTGTAAATTGGGGGGAAAGCTAGCGGTAGATGCTGCTGGCGATGGCGTGAAAGTGCGTAGATCTGCGACAGACTTGGCTGCGCGCAGATTTGTTTGATTGCCAAAGCCACTCGGGGAATCAGGGATGCCTAGGAAACCAGAAGACTGTTGCCCTCTGAGGGTATTGTAGATTCCTGGTTCTGCACTCCTGGCCTCGTTGAAATCAATCGTAGCTGCTCGGTTTAGTCCTCGTCTGGAAGGGTCGCCCGCTTGGATTGCAGAAAATTGGGGTAGAGGGGGGCTTATCCCTTGCTGACTCTGGTTTGCACGGAACACATGGACTTGTCGTTGATCGCCGTTCCCACGCGAGACATGGGCCAGCGACATGTGATGTGCGAGAGTGTGTACCACGCGGCGCTGTGGTGGGGTCAGAGTCGACGGGAAGATCAATGCTTCTCGATTTGGATCTTCTCTAAACAGCATGAGCTGTGTATAGAAGCCTAAGTGCTGTGGGTCGTTCAGATCTACATCTTGAAAACTCTGGTTAGCTCAATTCTCTTAACTTAAAATGATGGCTTGTACCTGGCATTTCATTGCGAGTACCGATAGGCGATGGTGTATTTGCAGGTCTAGCAGATGACATTGAAGACATCGATGGTTGATTTTGTAGTTGGGGTCCACCTATTGGCCTATGTTGCTCCTCCAACTGCCCACGGCGTTCTCTCTTCTCCCTCTCGATTCGTTCTCGTTCCTGCAACGGTAACATTTTCTTGTATTCGACGCGCAGCTTCCGGCCTTGTAACTCATAGTGGTTGAGATGATCAATGACTTGAGCTGTCTCGTCTGCGGAAGTAAAATTGGCGAATGCAAGGCCACGGAAGACCCCGTTGTCGAAATGGTAGTTGAAGGCATATGGTAATGGGAGGTTCATCTGGGTCATCAATTCGACTAATTGCTCCTTCTTCACTGCAAAGGGGATATTCTTGATAACAATGGCTGTAGGAATGAGCTCGTCATCAGGATCGGTCTGAAATTGGTCAGAGCGCAGATGCGACATGCTAAGTGGCGAAGGGCCGATCCCGCCATACGGATTCGAAGAGGACATCTGCTGCTGGTCCATCCAGGTCTGCGCGACTGATTATTAGCAAACTGACTCTAAGGGAGCTGTGGAGTAATGATGGACGTACGGTTGGCAAAGCGCTCCTTCCTCGTGTTTGGGACTTCATCCTGGCAGGAACAGCAAATGGAGAGAAATTATTGTTGGTATTGAAAGCATTAGGGTTCCACGTCTGAGCTTGGGGAAGCTCGTAGCCGTAACCGCCTCCTTGAACAGGTCCATTCATCCTATCAAATCTATTGGTGTCGTACCTCAAAGACTGATCATCAGGTGTATATACATTGTTGGGCATGGTCCCGTAGGCATCGAAATGCCGTGATGGTTGGCGATGGAGCATCTGCTGCTGGTGTCGATGAGAGCCTGGCGATCGTGATGAGGGTTGGTCGTAATACATGTCATTAGGATGGTGATGATTATTCATGTTGCCAATGAGGTCTCGCGAGATGTTCGTCTTGGATCACGTGAAGAGTATATGAGACTCGTGGTCTTAGGGAATGTTGGGGCGCTGCTTTGATTGGATGTTGGTCAAAGAGTTCCTTTTTGTTCCCAGTAATATGCCAATGCAACGAAGCGACCAGTGGTCGCAGTGGCGATTGTTAGAAAGGGAGGTATTATTAGGTAAAGATATGATGTATCGATCTATGGGAAGTTTTGGAGGTCGTAGATCGTTTCCTCAGCGTTCATGTATCGTCATAGAAGTCGTAAGGGGAGCAGTTGAACGAGTGTCAGAAGCCAGAGCAGGTCTGGGTTGTAGCGATGGTTGTAGAAGGACTGGTCAGCGGGTAGCGGCAGTCGAGCAGCAGTCAAGAGCTCTCCATGCAGGTTGGATCTTCGCTAAGAGCTTCCTTCAGACGATTCACTACCCTGGGCGGAACGCGCATATGCTGAGCTGGTTTCGAGATGCTGGCCTGTATAGGACTATGGATAAGATAGACAACGACAAGGAGCAAGAGGTGCGGTAGTCAAGAGATGTGCGCTGCTGGAGACAAGCGTAGTGAAGTGATGGTGAAAAATGTGTAGCAGTGAACAAGAGCTCATGACCGGATTTCAGATTTAGTTATGGGTAGGTAGTCTAATTTCCTCGCTTAATCCCTGTCGACCCCCGAAACCAGGTGCTTAACCTTGCAAGCAATTAAATTCCTACTTGCTACAATCATGAAAAGGGGCCCTATAAATTCACAAAAATTGCTCTAAGACCTTGAAAATACGAGAGCTATCGCTTTAGGACACCAGTGTTGGTACACATTGAGAGAATGTATGGCTGCTTCTCTTTGAAGCCTCTGTTGCCGGCATATCTCTTAATCCGATCCCACGCCGACCCTGCCGTGCGGCGTTTAACTACTGCTCGTCCATACGGAGCATTCAGAAGCATGTTCACACAAATGATTGGATATTTTGTTGCGATGCTCCCGCAGCACCGCACGAGACAAACCTGGTCGCTATCAAGATGACTGGTCCTTCTAGCAACTTTCTAGATTTCCTAGGTCTCCTCAAGCTAACCCGGCCGGTGTAGTTGCTCTGGCGGGAGCTGCCTTTAGGGGCCGACTGGAGCAGGCATCCCACGTTTCTTGACAGATTTGTTGGAGTAAGACGTCGCTAGGGGGCGTTGGAGGTCTAGCGGAGAGTCCTGGATCTTTCACCCAGTAGCGTACAGTAAGCACATCGCGGACCTGATCGCTTTCGGCCGGTCTTATGGCTGGTATGGAAAGTGTTCCATGATAATCATAAGGGGTTGTGGCTACGCGCAGCTGAGACTATGATAGCGTACCTGCAAACCCCTCTTCTCTTGTGACTTGTCATGCGGGTGTGTGATGTGCTGGAGATCCCGCTGGCGGGAGTTGTATAGCAGAAGCGTAGAAAGGGTACGTATGTCGTTTCATATGCAGCAAAGCAGGGTATGAAACCGGTTGAAGCAGGCCGGCCAGAATGTGATGCAATGAAGGCCTGATTAATGGAGGCTATGGGGAGAGGAAATAGGAGGTGATCAAACGCCCCCAAATGTTGAGGTGGATGAGTGGGGCCATTGTAGTTCTAAGCTTTCCTAGCCTGTGACCAAAAGGTCCCTCCGGACGAAATGAGTGGTGGGAGACTGGCCCAAAGAAGATGATGGCTTTCAGGGTTGTGCGGGTCCCAAGCGTGAACCTTTGGGCTGGGTCCGTCTCAGTCATGTGACCGAAACATCCTGTGCGTCACATCTCAATGCAGGACGAGACTAGCAGAGCCTCACTTAACCAAAACTGCTGGAAGCCGTCCTCAAGCTTCATGCAGCCTGCAGCAACTGTGCAGACACCTCCATTATTTGTCATACTGTTACCTATCCGAACATTGCCTAAAATCCTGTTCCATCGCTAGTGAGTTTGTGAACCGGAAAAGGTTACCAAGTTGCTGCAAGACATACAACCTCGGAGACTTTGGGCAAGAAACTTGGTCTGCGCAGCTCGCACAATATTTGCCCGCAAGTCTCCATACGAATGTAGACATGAAGGAAATTGCGTCCCGCGAAAGCAGCAACGGCACTGCTAAGATGCTAGACAATAAGAACTCATTTGCAGTTGGCACATCATCATACTTCATTGCCAGGGTATCGGACTTTTGATATATATATTACAGATTATACGTCAGATTCGATCAATTCGCCGGCTACGCTCGCGGGCGTCTCTGCCAACGAAGAGGATGCTCTCGTGCTCCTCCGTGCATCAACCTTCCGCCGCTTGAACTTCCCCCTCGCCTCGATCTTTCCTTCTGCAGGCAATACCCTCGTAGCTGTAAAGATATATCCTTCCGAGCCACCACGCCCAGTCATGAGCGGATGTGTCCTCCCAGGTAGCGCTTGCCAGCTTCTACAACGCGCTGTGTGTATTGTTGGGGCAAGCAGCAGTGTCGGGTTGATGGGGAAATCTTCTGTAGGCATGAGACCTGGGTCTGGTGGGTTCTGGACGAAGGCTGTCCGTCGGCCTGTCGAATAGCAGTCTGATAACTCTATCAATGACTCGATCGTAGGAGAATAGACCACAACCTGAGCTGCTCCACGCAGAAGGGGAACGGTGTGCCGCAATATCGAAACAGGATTCATGACCGAAGCAATGATGAGACCATCAAATCCACCAGCACGCGTTTCGTCCACAATGGATTTCATTCGTTCCCATCGTCGCCGTTTCCTAAAGTGATTACTTCGCTTGCCGCTTTTCCAACCTTGCAGGACCTCTTCGGAGACATGCTCGGGTTCGGTGCAGCACGCGTCGTCTTCTGGAGCTACAAGCTGTAGCCACGACAGTATTTTGAGATGGCGCTCGAGTGGGTGCAAAGATGACGGATTAAAGGCATCGAAGTGGAAGTATTTCAACAATGATAGGTTCGGTTGAGCATTGGCATGGATGAGTGTTATTGTATTCGTGGTGGCAAGTGTAGAGCTCTTGCGTGGCCGTAGCGGATTTTGTGTTGGTATTTTTGAGCTGTTAGCCTCGGTGTTATCCTGGACCACCTCCCCTTTGACAGCCTCGTGCTCCTGGTCCAGAACCAGTGCATTCTCCAGTTTCTGGTCAGGCCGCTCTGGAGCGTGCAGTATACCCATCTTCTCTGCGATGTAAGCCACCAGTAGCCCTGCTGTCTCGTCGACCACAAGCCATCTTCCGCCTCCTATCTTAGCAATATTCTCGCTCATAAGCGGTGGTGTATGCAAGGGCGTGCAATGCACATTGGACCAACTGCCAATCAATGACAGGATTTCCTCCCTTAACTCCATAGTCTTCATTGGCTCCTTTTCGACGAACATCCACCTTGCCAAAGTAGATACATCCAGCGGTATTATTGTAAACCTTTTCAAATACTTTTTCGTCTTTCGGAGCGTGTACTTCGCAAGGGCAAACGCGGTCTTCTGGTCCAGTGCCGAGTGTGACTCGAGTATTTTGGCTATCAAGTCTTTTCCCGAACCTATACTCTGCGCTTTCATTTCCTCAATCTCGTCCATCGTCATGATTTGACTGTTGGGATCGTCAATGATCGTGCGATTCGTCCGCATGACTACCTCGCCGTCTTCGCCCACTATGTCATACTCCACCCCGTCTTGATCTTTGACCGTTCTGCCGGTCTCGGTTTCAATTGGTGTGGTAGCATCCTCATCTCTGAGGTCTGCGTATAGCTCAGTAGCGGGCACTACGCGAAGAGCTGTTTGACTTGTGTTGCTGATATTGGTCTTGTCAATGACCTCGAAAGTGAGGTAGAAAGGCCTTCCAATGACGTGATTTGCCTGGAAGTTTCCATATTTGCCAATGGAAATGGTGCTTTACTATGTATTCAGCTGCGAAGTACGAAGACAAGTTGACTCTGCTCACTCCAGCTATCTCACGTACGTATTTGGCAGAAGATGGACGACTATCAGAGCGTCTGACGGCAGTCGTAGCGCAACGTAGGCATTCGGTCGAATAAGTTCAAAGTTGTTCTTTGCCATTGTCCGAGCACGTCTTCGCTTAATGTTTTTGTGCTGGCCTGAAGGTCATGGCAGACCCTTGCCTCCCCATGAACGCGTTCTTGGTGACGAGTTTGGGCTCATGTGTAGGAGCCTGAGACCACGGGACAGGTCTGACCTAGGTCATAGACTAGCTAGCCCCTCCTGCGTAAGTTGTTGAAGATTGAATACAGGGCTGGGAGAGACACAAACCGGGTGCCTGGTGTGCCGAGGGTACTGTAAGCAAACATTTAGCGAGGGTTTCTACCGATAAGATAGCGGGTTGCGGTGCCACCCGAGTACGCGTGCGTTTACAAGTACGTTGACAGCAAGAACGTGGCTTTGACGAAGCACTGCTACCTTTATAGAATCTACTAGGTGCTTGTAGATCTGCCAACTCCACCAACGACTTTGTTTTGCCTGAGTGTATGCTTCTGCCTGCAATTGAGCATGAAACGCAATCTTCAAGACTTCCAATCACCAACGTGCACCGCCTTTTGAAATACGCCTGCCTACGACACACCTTTGGGTCCCAACTACTCTCTTGACTTGCGCTCATTGAATTTGCCGCACACATGCGAAACTCAACGTTTCCTCATCGACATTCACAAGTAATACTTTGGCCAAGCCTCGAGGCAGAGTCTTTGGAAAGAGTAGAACATGGTGGTCCGGAAGCCAGTAGCGAAGCCTCGAGTGCAAGCAGCTCAAGGAATACCTTATCCCGCAACACCTACATCGCCCCGTGGAGGCAGAGCAAAGACTGCTGTATCAGTTAATCGCAGAACTTCAGAGAATTACACAGCTGGGACCAATCAGTTACATTGGGGTGGAGACTCGAACTACGACACCAACGGACAGGAGGAGGGGACGATAGATCTTGGGCTCCCACCCTCACTAGCCGTCGGTGGGGGAAGTCAGGACTTTGAACGAGGGAGGAGCGGAAGCATACCAGCTGTACTACAAGCTGGATCCGCGGCGGTGACCCCAAAATCGTCATGGGAGAGTCATGGGTCCAACAACCCCGCTGCCAAGGTTGCTCCCTCCGAGGGTTCCCAATTAGATGGGTTCAGCCCAGAGCAAGTCGTGCCGAATAGACCAAGATCTGCGTCGAATAACCCCTACCATCGATTACACAATAGCAACGGCAAAGCGCCAGATCGAAGTGATCATACTGAGGAGACTGGGGCGGACATCTGGGGTGAAGACATAACTACAACCCAGGCACAAACAAATTCTACGCCATTACGGTACCCTTTCGCAGAACCGTGGATGCATTTTGGCCCATCACATGGTGAACCAAATGTACCTTCAGCGCAAGCAGGTTCTCATGTTACCAACAATGAATCAAATAATAAACCAGGTGCGCAGAATCTGATTGATACTGACGCGAGGGCTTCGGAGGCGCCTGAAATACTTGTACAGTCGCCGAGATCTGCACCGCAATCATATCCACAAAGCTATGGCTTAGGCCAAGCTTATCTACATTCTCCTAGTAATGGTGATCAAACACCAGGAATTCTCAATACGAATGTCAGCGACGTGCAGTATTCTCCACTGGACTCAGCAACCGGGGCCCCAACATCTTCTGGTGGCGTTCATTTAGGGCCAAACTACTCGACAAATGACTTTGGCCAAGATCAATCCTCGCCTATGAGCAGCAATGTCCATGCTCCAATAGAACCTCCGCCTCCAGGGAGAATAGCTCCAGTAGTACCACCTCATATTTCAGAAGAAAGTGAGGCAATACCGTTGGCTGCGAATACAAGCGGAAAGCTCGGAGAAGATGCCCCGAAAGAACCAGAAACGCAAGCGCAGCGGCAGGAGGTGGTGACTAAGAGAAGAGCTGTGGAAACTTATCAGATTAGGCTCGTGAACTGGTATGATGCTTCGTCGCCCACGAATCCTCGAAGATCACCGATAATGGTGCAAAATGCGAACGGTCCTTGTCCGCTACTTGCTCTTGTTAATGCGCTTGTGCTCTCAACCCCCTCGGATGCTGCCACTGCGTTAGTGGAAACCCTTCGAGTGCGGGAGCAAGTCAGCCTTGGCCTTTTGCTGGATGCTGTGATCGAAGAGCTCATGTCTGGGCGAAGACGTGATGCAGGAGGTAAATTACCTGACGTTACTGACCTCTATGCTTTCCTTCTCAACCTGCATACGGGTATGAATGTAAATCCACGATTTGTGCCTGAAGAAGAGACGATAAATTTGATGGACGCCCCTATCGTTACTGACATACCCACGAATCTGCATCAGGCTCGAAAAGCCGGTGGCTTTGAAAATACTCGAGAGATGAAGCTCTACAGTACCTTTTCAATCCCCCTTATCCATGGTTGGATCCCTCCAAGGAATCATCCAGCATATTCGGCTCTGAAGCGTTCAGCTCAGACCTACGAAGACGCCCAGAATCTGATGTTCAGGGAGGAGGAGCTAGAGGACAAGCTCCAACAACAAGGTTTGACACCAGAAGAACAAACGATTCTAGAGGACATTGCGAGCGTCAAATATTTCTTGAATTCGACAGCCACCCAGCTGACTGGATATGGACTCGACACGATGACAGAGTCTCTCGCTCCAGGTTCCATTGCTATCCTATTCCGGAACGACCATTTCAGCACTTTGTATCGACATCCTCGGTCTGGTCAGCTTCTGACATTAGTCACTGATATGGGCTACGCTGGACACGATGAAGTGGTTTGGGAAAGTTTGGTCGACGTCAGTGGAGAAGGGTGTGAATTCTTCTCTGGCGACTTTCGTCCTGTGGGAAATGTGGCAGGTGATACTCAACCGCAGCCGCCAGCAGAAGATGAGTCAGGATGGACCACAGTGGAGAGCAAGTCTCGAAAGGCGCCTCGACAGGGCCGGTCAACAAGCACCCAACAGGAGCTACCGCCTCTATCAACACTTAAAATCAACGACGACAACATGCCTGTCTCTCCGAACACCGAGCAAGAAGATCATGATCTGGCACTAGCAATGCAACTCCAAGAGGAAGAAGAAGAACGAGATCGTCAAGAAGCCGCTGCTCGACGACGAGAGGACGAGCTCTCCCAAGCCTATCTGAATTCCTCCGACACGAATGGTCGCCGCACATTCCCAGGCTTCGGTCGTGGCGCTACCGGAGCAGAAAGCGGCCCTTCTCCTCCACCACGAGGGAATGGGAGCGGTCGATATGCCCCGCCAACATCGAGACCGCCGCGACAAAAATCTACTTCCTCAGACGACGCACCGCCTTCTTACGAACAAGCTGCGAAAGGCCCGGCTTACATACCCCCTTCTACACATCCTGCCCATCCTAACGCCTCTCCCGGCCCAAGTAATAGTGCTCCAAGGCCACAAGGTCAGAGACCACGACAGTCTAGTGCATATAACGAGCATGCTGCTTCATATAGCGGTGCATCTCCTGTCATTGGGTCTCCAGCTAGGAGGGGTCACAATACTAGGGGCTCGGCAAGTGGACGCGGGAGTGGGGAACCAGGTCCAATTCGAAGAAGGAGTGGAGGACCTAACTCGGCTGTCTCGCTAGAAGATGGCGAGAAGAAGGATAAAGATTGCATTGTGATGTAGGAAAGCCTACTATTAATGCATTCAGGTGGGCAAGCGTGGCGTTAATGTTCTAATGGATATAAACCTTAGACTTTGGCATAGGAGGACTGCATTGGGGGAAGTACATTGGGGTTCCTTCTCTCCGCTTCAGCATACACACGCTTGATGAGGGTTATGACTGCGCATCTAGATGAGGCATTGACCCTAAACGCTAATGAATTACGTGGACTCGTCCCTAATGGAAAATTATTTCGTCCCAAGCACACAATTCTTCCCGTATCGAAAATTCGTCCTAATGGAATGGCCCTACTGAAGTGAGAACTGGCTTTGTGATACTCTAGCAATGCCTAGGTAAATCATCTCACGCCAGTCTACTCCAAGTAATCCACACATCTCTCTATACAAAAAGCTCTGAGTACATGACTTCTCACTCTTGTTCTTCATGAAGGAACGATCCTGGTTGTTACTTAAGGCTACTTCTCTGCATACCGGATTCATTCGCGACAAGCAGTAGACAGCAGTAAACGCCTGCGTCCAGATGAAATGCCTGAGGGGCATGTAAAGTCTGCGTAATTCATTGAGTATCGTTTCTGGTCGGACTTGCGTTCCCAGGGTGTGATATCGAGGATTACGACTTCAAGGGATTACACCACTAGTCGAATGCTTTCTTAGTGGCTTTTCGTATTTCTTTTGAGAGCTAATCAGCCGGACGTCACTTTGTGAATACGACGACTTGATATTCACTTCAGTAGCTCCTACAAACAAACAAGCAAACAAACAAATTCACGCTAGTGGCCTATTCACTTTCTAGCTTCAGACCTTCTCGACCAAGATCAGATGAACTCTTGCTATATCAACTTCTGCCTGGATCCTCTCTTCTTTCTGCAACACACCTATTTCCCATATTTCTGGCTCTTGCTATCGAACGCTACCATAATCTGAAAGCTCCGCTCCACTCTTCTGCTTTTCTTACCGGGACGGTCTCCCATCGTGCTGCGCAATCATCTTCATCTCATTACAAACGTTCATCTCAGTTTAAATGCTCAATTTTTTGCTTCGTGGGGCTTGATAAGCTATCCTCTCATCTTGGTTGGCAGTTGTTCTATATTTACTTTCATCATAAAGGTAGAGAGTCTTGCTTTTTGGACTCGAAGCCAGCTCACTCATCGCTCTCATACAGAAGTCCTCGATCTATCCTTGGTAAAGTAGCGCTTTACACCAATTCTCGTCTCAAGCTCTCTTTCTCTCCCTCGATACTACTCCAACCATCTCACTAGTCGCTCATTTGTGTCTATAGGAGATTAGAGCTTCTATAGCGGTGACTACGAGTCGAATTCTGTAATCAAGCAAAAGCCGTGCTTTGTATTCAGCTCGGTTCAACTTACCCTTCAAGATGAATCGTCATAACCACGGTAAAAAAGAAGAGGCAGAGAAGCGCAAGCGGGGAGGTAGCTTGCCTGTGGCGGATGGCGTTGATGAAGAATTCAAAGACAAGTTCGAAGCCATATGCCAAGGACTGGAAAAATCCTACAGCGGCTACGATAATGAGCTTCCGAATCTCCCTGCCTATCACCCATCGTTTGCCAACGTTGAGGAAATCTGTGGAGAACTGTTTGCTGGTGCAGCTCAGATCTTTGAAGATTCTGATTACCAAGATGGTTACACCGGGTCACTGCAGGCGAAGATCAAGAAGCATAGAAGCATTACGTATCCTCCGGCAAAGAAGATTGGCTTTATGGGTGACTCGGGCGTCGGTAAGTGTCTTTAAACATGTACCAGTTCCAAAGACATTGACTACAGAAAAGGCAAAAGTTCACTGATAAATTCGATCCTGAACACTCCGGGCCTTGCTGCCCAGGTACGTACCTTATTCTAAAGGTAATCCTACCTTGGGTTTTTCTAACAGTAGCAAGGGCGACTATGGCGGTGCCTGTACTTGCGTGATTACAGAATACAGACAGGCCTCTGAAACTCAGGTGCAGCCTTACCATGCCGAGATCGAACTGTTCAGCATGGAAGAAATCAGAAAAATGTTACGCGGGCACCTCGAGGCATATTATGAATACCATTTTAATCGTCAGGATGAACTTTCCGAGGATGAGCTGGAGATCGCAGAACTTGACGCTGGGACGGCGTTGAAGGTCTTCCAGGCCTTATTTGCCAACCGAGAAGAGTTTCGGGGTCAATATAGAGCGCAAGACTTCCTTCGGACTGCAAAAAGCTCATTGGACATGTTGGTCCTTAGCGACTTTGTGGTCTGGATAGAGAATCTAATCTCTCTGATTGGAGGTGACGGTGGGACTGTACATCGCTCGAGTGATACAACCGAAGACCTTGTATTTAAACTTGAATCGTTTGTGGGAATCAACCCGATCCTCGAGAATGAGTACGGCGAAACTCTCGAAGCGTTACCTTCCCTCTGGCCTATTGTGAAGATTGTCAGGGTTGGCCTGCAATCTCACTTTCTCAGTCAAGGCCTTATAATTGCTGATCTGCCTGGTATGTTGCATCTTGTTGGATTTTAGGGTCAATCTAATTGGTCAATCCTCGGCCTAGGTCTCTCCGATACCAATATGGCGCGGGTGAAGGCCACAAAACAATACATCAAGGAATGCGCATATTGTGTCCTTGTGGCTCCTATTGCGCGGGTAACTACCGACAATATGGTGCACCACAGGCTCATGGAGGCTTTTCGCCGGCCGGGAGTCCGAAAGATCTTGGTGACGACCAAGACTGATGTCAGTGTAACCCACAAACACTAAAGTCAATGGACACTGACTGGACAGGATCTATCTCCTCATACCAAACCTGCAAAGGTTGCGGTGACCCCACAATCGATCGAAGAGTTCACCAGATTGTCCCAAGCGCAAAGCCTGGTTGCTCGCAAGTTAAAAGGGTTGGAATCCACTGCTCAAAAAGCCAGAGGAAAAGCAAGGATGGAGGGTGAGCAGAAGAGAGCCAACTTAGTGTCAGTCAAAATGCAAAAACAGAGACAACTTCTGTGCTAACCATGTCTAGTTTCAGGAAAAAGAAGTATGACATATTGTACGGATTTCAAAGAACATCTAAAATTCGTTAAGGTGAAAGACCACTAATTGACGCCTAGGATACTCGATGCTCTTGTCAGAATGAGGAACCGTAAGGTCACTCTTGAATTGCAGAGAAAATATCAAGGCATAACGCCGAAAGCACGCAACCTCCGAATATATTGTGTATCCAATCTTCATTACGAGCATCACGTGATTGGCTATAATAGAGACTTTTTGCCCCTTCCAATCGAAACGACTGGAATTCCGGCTCTTCGCACAGAGTTGTTGGCTCTACCGGCTCCTGACAAATTATCGGTCCTCCAGCATCATTGGAAGGGAAACCTCATTGGTACGATCACTTCTATGAATAACTACAGCCGTCAAACCGTCAACCAGCGACAAGAGGAGCTGAAGATTGTGGTCCAGAAGTCATATGAGGTGAGGGAAATCTCGAGTTTATGCCTAATACATCAACTGACTCGTTGGCCTCAAGACCTACGCAGAAGACATTGCTCTTTACGTGAAGACTCTCGAGGACTCAATGGAAAACAATGTCCTCCGGGGAATTGGTATTTGGCTTCGAATATCTTCCGCAGGAGAGTCATTTGACAGGTAACTAGGGCAATGTGAGAAAGATTGGAACGATAACGGGCTTCGACTTGCGCGAGACTGGGAAAAGGTGAACTGCCACCTGATGGAAGGGTGGGTTGGATTAAGAGGCTGACTTACACACAGATGCATCATTCGACTTTTGGTGCCTGGTGTCGTAGGAATGGAGTCCATGCTACAAAGGTACAGAAGTATCTCGACTGGAATTATGAACTTTTAGAGCCTGTTGTGCGCGACGCTCCAAGAATATGGAAGCCTTTTGAGGGGAATGTGGAGCTTGGTAAAGAACGCTGTCGCCTCGCTCTTCAAGCGATGCTAGATAGCGTGAGAAACAATCTTCAAGGTAAGTGACTATGTCTCGGTCTTGAAAGTACGACAACTGATGCACCTACCTCCCGCATAGCTGAAGATGGAGTTGCTCTGTTGCCGATGTTACCATTCTTGGAGTCTTTGACCCCAAAAAAAGAAGAGCTTCTTGAGGTGCTGGACCGCTTCTCTGCCAAGGTCAAGGCTCTTATCAGGTAAAGCACGCGCAACCCAATCTAAAAGTTGGGCTAATTGTGCAAAAGAGACATCAAATATAGGATGTTGGATCATGATGATGGAATCTTGATGGAAGCTATGGAACCTTTATATGCTAAAATGACGAGCGCCAAAGGTAGAATATCAGATGAATGGAGACTACTAAAATTGAATCGGCTAACGATGAAACAGGCAAAGGGACGCATCTTCAACGCTTGACGCTGTTGGAAGACACGATGCAGCGAGGAGAGCCATTTGGCGGGTTCATGCCGGTCATCAGAGCTGCAATGAAGTACGGCATGGAAGAATTACAGCCAGAGCTATTAGAAGACGTAAAGTCCGTCTTTGAGGGGGTCTCAGACAACTTTGATTTGATGTTCGTGTTTAAGGAGGTCCCTAACGAGCGAAGAGATGCCCTACGTCAGCGCATCAAGCAGTACGTGGACTATGCTAATTCAAGGATCAATGAGGATTTGACTCTCGAGATGGCGATGGCAACTATGGGATGACATCAATTATTGATAATCCATTCTGAGACTCTCGTTTCATCAGCCAGATATTTCATTTTGTGTATTCTAGATGACGAATGGCATTCATTGCTAGGTCGTTCTTATCATAGCATCAGACATCAAATCTAATGAGCAAGCAGAAAAGTAAATACAAAGTGCAGATTTGTAGTGCGAACCCTCAGTGATGCTTGATCCCAAATAGACTGTCCCTAGACAATGCACTGAAAAACGCTCAAGCGCCTATGCAGTAACCAAGTCTCGAGCTTCAGCTGTTATTTGAAAAGGATTGGATTAGACGCCAGCCTTTCTCGTCACATAGCTCTTAGACATAGCTATTGGTCTCCGTTTTATGGATGCTAAGATAATCGAACATCTTCACCCAGGCCGATAATCAAACCACATGGAAAAAGCATATTTGGCCTACTAATTTGGCATTTCGTTTAGGAAGTTATTCATCTAGAAGTTGGCATTCATAAGATTTGTATCGTTATATCGTTAATTATAGATGTAAATGAGAGAACATCTTCTAATGAAATGTTGCCACTTAGAAAATTGTGTAGATGAGCAGCAAGTCTTGCCGTATGAGTAAATGGTGACGTCGGGCAAATTTGCTGTGGAGATTAGCAGACCATTTTGGGAGGGCCAGCGGGCGCGTCAATAAAGTTCACTAGCTTCAGATCTCATTACCCATGGGTACCTTACCCGCTGCAGACGACGATTATTTCTTTGCCCGCCACTGATTGACAGTCGACACAATTCCACTACCCCTCACATCCTACTACCGGGGTTATCAGCCCCAAAGCAGCAGTCATGTCAAACCCTACTGCTGATCCTGCATCAAACCTACCCAGTCTCTTTGCAAATCTGCGCGCCAATAGCGATCGAGCTCCGGTATCCTCAAGCATTGACGCCCCAGTCTCTTGCCTTTTCGATTTTACAGCTCCCTCAAGCTCTCCAGACACCCAGATTCGTGACAGTACTCAGTCACGCACCTTCTCACCAAGCTCCTCGAGCTTCAACATTCATCAATCCATTGACCCTGCGAACATGAGCACACCAACAAGACCACCAGCTTCGTCTGGCGCTCAGTCTGGCTCAGCTCACATGACCAACCCATTGCTAAATCTTCTTAAGTTCGGGCCCACCACGCCTTCACCGCAGACTACACCCCAACCACCGTCCGGTCCACCTTCAAGGCCTGAGTATGGTAGCCCGAGCACACACAGCGTCCATGGGCGGGGAATTTCAGCTTCTGATCTTGTGGCTTCGTTCACAAGTGGCAAGCCTTCTACACCAACATCACGCGAAAAGCAGACTCACAGTCAATCCGGTTCAACGAACCATCAGGATGCCTTGCTAAAGCTTCTGAATCAAACAACTGCTCGTGCTGAGGGTTCGGGGCCAAAGTCTAATGACTCGACAGGTGTAGCCCGAGCTTCTGACGATCCATCATCTTCGTCACTCGAAACCCGTCAGACGCCGACCGCAGACGTGAAGGGTAATGCTCCTGGGCGCAATGAGTCACCAATGCGCTTTTTTGGGGGCAGTAACAGTCAGACGCCAGCTTCCTTCGAGCCCAAGGTCTCACCAGAGGTCGGTGCTACACAGAAAGGGATATTTACCTATGAGAATCCGTTTGAGCATCTTGCGGCGTCGTCTCCTCGACATTTGCATTCCAAGAGTCCGGCAAATGGAGATGCACACAAGCGAAAGGTCAAATCTCCCTCACCTGCGGCAGTCCATTCCTCTTCACGACGGAAGCTTACACCGTCCGGTAATGAGGTATTGCAGAGCGTCGAGACCTCTGCACCAGGGCGTGTTGAAGATCCCCGTAGCCAAATTGAAGCGTTAATGGGGATTGGAGCACCCACACGGAATGCTGAAACAGTTGCGGAGGCCTTGAATGAGGTGGGAAGCAAAGTTGACCGACAAGTGGAAAGTGCCTTGGCTCAAGCAGAAGAGGTAACCGGGGGCCAAAAGGAAGGACCGGAAATCAAGAAGGAGGCTCGCGACGATGCCGACGAGCCAACACTCGCAGATATCCAAGCCCAGGCACATGAGATCGCTGTTGATGTTCAGCATGAGCTTCAAAAAGATGAGAATCAGGGTCTCCTAGAAGAGTCCATGCCTAAGCCCGCGGCTGAGGCTGTGAAGGACATCATCGATGAGGCTGCGGACGGACACTTTGCTGAGGACCACAACAGTGCGGACGACGAACAGAAAACTGCTACGGAATCGGACCGCATCGTCCAGGTCTATCAATTTCCTATGCGCCCATTTGTCTCTATCGATCTCGTACAGAAGGAGCCTGCCCATCTCGCCCTACGCGAGGACTCAGTGGTCAATATTGCACGTATGAAGAAGGAATTCGATCAAGCTGACCGCACCCTTGCAACTGCCTCCAATGAGTTTATTGCATATGGTATGCCAAAGAGTGGAGGCGTGAGAGTCATTCGACAAGATAGCGGTCTGTCCAGCTTGCTATTCTCTAAGACGCAGGACCGTGTCTTCAACGTTGCCATTTCAACCGCTCCATCAAATCCACCAATAAGCCCCTTTTCTGGCTATCAGACCGTCATTGCAACTGGAATTAGCGGGACGGTATATTGGGCTACGATCGCCAAGCCTGGAGAAGAACTCTCGCAGGATGACATGGAGAAGCAGGGCTTGGTGATCCCACCATTAGCTTCTCAATCAGACTCGCCTTCAGGCGGTCAACTGAAGACTAGAGCAAAGAAGAGCAATCGGCATCCCGAGTTCTTTGCCATTGGTCGCGGCAAATCTATTCATATCATCTTCTCGATGCATGCTCAGAGTTCGGAGTGCGTTGACAGGGAAGGCGTCATGGATACTGAGCGATACTTTGCGGAACGCAACTTAAAGATCACTACTGGCAAAGCTGGCAAGGATTTCACCTTTAGTGAGGACGACACAACGATCGTCACTCTTGATAAGGCCGGCAAGCTCAGGATTTGGGACATTCGGGATTTGACAAACGAGGCAAATGTATCCAGCTCTATGCTTGCTCCTGTGGAAGTCAAGACGCCAATATTAACTTTCAACACCGCAAATTCCACGGAGAAGTCCTGGCCTACTTCAGTCCTCTTTGTTGACAAACATCGTCCGTACCTTAAGGGCACAGCACTCCGATACATCATTGTCGGCCTGAAGCAAAATCACACTCTCCAACTCTGGGACCTGTGCCTGGGAAAGGCCGTTCAAGAATTGAGCTTCCCCCATGACAAGGAAACTGATCCAATTTGTAGCGTTGCTTACCACCCAGGTACTGGCATCATTGCCGTCGGTCATCCAACAAGGAATTCAATCTACTTCATTCACTTGTCGGCGCCGAAGTATAACTTGCAGACCATGTCGCAAGCTAGATTCGTCTCACGCCTCGCCGCTAAGGATTCAACGCTGGCGAAAGCAGAAGCAACTGCAATCATGAGCGGCATGAGAGAGTACTCGTTTGGAGAGATCGGTCAGCTGCGTAGTCTTGAACTTGTACCATCTTCGGGTGAAATGACCCGTTCCACAGATGACGAGGAGGACCCTATGCTTTTTGAGTTGTATGTGATGCACTCTAAAGGTGTCACGTGCCTTACAATCAAGAAGGAGGACATGGGTTGGTCTAAGGACAGCAGAGTGCTTCATTCACTAGATGCCGAGCAAGAAGGTCACATTATCATCAAAGATCTTCGTGAGCCGTCAGTGTCAACGACCACGGCTCCGAGTGAGCTTTCTATTATTGGTGATGAGCCACCACCTGCGGCTTCGGTGAAGGCGAAAGCGCCGGCGAAGGAGCTCTCAAAGTCTGGGGGCGGGTATTCCGATAGTGGGGAAGCTGCTCTGAAGACGGAAAAGAAGAAGGCCAAGCGGAGCGGCGCTAGCGAAGTAGCATCTCGTGTAGGACCAATGTCTGCGAATGCAGACAGTTATGCTGCGGCAGCTCAATCTCCATTAACCACTTCGAAAGAGAGCGGTCGAGCTAACCCAGCAAAGCAAGCTGTGCGCGATGCTTCGGAGTCGAACATGGCGCCCTCCCAGGATAAGCCTGTCCGCCCCGTAGCGAATGGAGAATCGATCAGTGTAGGTATCTCGGGTGATTTCCTTGATAGGGAGCTCAAGAAGATCGAGGCCGGGGTTTCTCAGGAATTCAATAAAGTACTTGGAGAAAAGCTTGAAAAGATCTACAACCGCTTTGCGGAAGACAAACGTGTTCAAGATGCAGCAGGAGCTGCTAAGCAGGACGCAGTGCTTCGTCTTGTTTCGAGCACATTGACCGAGAATGTTGAGAAGTCGCTATCTGATATCGTTCAGAAGAATGTTCAAGCTTCTGTTGTTCCTGCGATCGCCAAGACCACTTCAGCCTCGTTGAATGACACCCTTCCAGCCCTCATTTCCAAGCAACTACACGACACAGTCCCTGGTTCATTAAAAGCTGCTCTGCCTGATGCCGTTGGCAATGCTGTTAGCAAATGGATGTCGAGTCCCAATGTCCTCGCTCCCATTGCGGAGAAGATCGCCAGGGCAATGACTGGGCATGTAGAGAAGGAATTCTCGACGACGTTACACAACAAGATCATACCGGCATTCTCAAACCTCGCCTTAAATGCGGCACAGAACGCGGGCAAAGATATAGAGCGTCGTATGCAGGAAACACTACAGCAAACGGAGCTGCAACACAGCCAAGACAGCAAAAAGATCGATCAGCTTACCGACCTTGTTCGTGGGCTTTCAGAAACGGTCCATGCCATGGCGGCAGCGCAATCAGACTTCCAGGTCGAGATCCTCAAGCTACAGCAGAAAGTCAGTCAAGACAGCCAGGCACTGGCTCGCCAGCAGTCCCTAACCCCAGGTGATTCTATATCAATGCACGTGTCACCAGAACAAGAAGAGCTTGACAATATTGCTACGTCTATGAACGAAGGCCGATTCGAGGAAGCAACCATTATGGTAGGTGCTGCAATTGGTATACCCTTGGATAATACTGAACATCATTAGTGGCTTCAATCAAATCGACAAATTGAGCTTTTTGATAACTTCTTTGTCCGCTGTGACCCTAGCTATCTTCGCCAAACTTCAATGTTGGTTTCTCTTTCGGCAGGAGCGGCCGTCACTGCTTCCCTCGAGACCAACGTGATGGAACGCCTCGCTTGGCTTGAAACTGTCTTTCAGGTCATTGATCCTAGAGTTAGTGAATTAATCTCAGTCATTTTTGCTCACAACAGCTAACATCTTACTAGGATCAGGAAATTCGTCAAGTCGCGCCCAAGATTCTCGAAGTGCTCAACGAACGCCTCCAAACCGAGTACATGCGCATCAACGAGGATCAGCCTCACCATCCGGCTCTACGTAAGATCAGTGCCCTAGCCAAGCACGCTCGGAACCTGAGAAACTACACCCAATGAACCTCAATCAGAAAACAATAGGGTTTGCTATTGCATCGCGCATTGGGTAATCATCTTGTACATCAGAGGTAAGCTTCATCCCAAATCCGCTGCTGAATACTTCATGTCGCTTGTCATTGTCAGAGCTTTTCGCTAAATTACTTTTAAAGGACTTAGTCTTGCGGACCATGAAAATGTCTTTACAGTTCGAACTTCTACGACGACAGCGAATCTTTTATTTCTGCCGCGCCAAGGAATGGGTTCACTTCTTTCCATATCATAGCAGATTCATCGGACCTTGCTGGATTTAGAATAGGGCTTCCTTGCACCCGCTCTAAGCCTTCGTTCGACCTTGTCCCTGAAGATAGCTTTTCCGGACGATAACGACCTGTTCGCATACATACATAGAGAGAACAGAGAACATACTTAGTAATGGACAGATTCGTGGCGCACGGTGGATATCATTCATGTATCAATTAGCGGACGGATATCATGGCATAGCAAGGCGTCGATCATGAAATTCTTTGTCAGTCGCATTCACGGCTTGTATTTAGGCATGGTTGCTGTCATACAAACTCGTTTAGCCGTTCTCAGGCAAAAGTCAACTGCAATTCTCATAAGAATGCCTTGTGGCCCATTAGATCCATTATTTACATGTAGCCACGACACGTCCTAAACCTGAGGCTCATCCTCCCGTATACTCGAAATATTGTGCGAGAACGTCTGTGTTTTGCGTAGGTGTATTGGTGTCTCGCCTTCCGGTGAGCCGGGGATCTTCTTTTCTAGATTCTGTAACATAGAAGATGCATGAGCCTCTCTCTCTCTCTCTTTGGGGTGTTGAGGTCGTGAGGAGAATTCTTACTAGCTTGTCAAACACGCATTTATTAAGTAGCTGCTCAGGGCGCCGACAGTGCCATAGCTGCTGATTGTTGTTGTCCAGGCATTTCCAGTGTTTCCGGAATTCCTCGAGACAGTTCTTGTTGATGTCGTCCAAACTACACAAGAACACACGCATTAGCCCCGCCTCCCATTTGCACCCTCCCCATCGTTCCCTTCCCATTGCCACCATCCCGATCCTCTCTCCACCAGCTATTACCTTTGAAGACCAAGATAAAAGAAATATACTCACACGCTAGCCGCACATCTCGTAACCTTCCGCCCCTCCCTCATACAATCAATCTCCCCCCTCCCCCGCGCTTCCTCCTTGCACTTCATATAATCATCATTGAACGCGCCACAACGTGCACCAATGAAAAATGACGCTGATAACAGAGGGGCGGAGGAGGCGCCAATTTCGGGAACAGGAGGAACGGAGGCTGGGAGGGGAGTTGTGTCGAGGAGGACTTGTTGGTTGAGCCTGGGTGAAGAGTCAGAGATGAGGTCGTAACATTGCGGAAAGAGGAGAGTTGGAGAGGAACAATTGAAGGGACGGAATTACCGTGGCTGTCGTGTTGACATGTTGGCAAGGTGAAGCCTAATGGCTGGGAATTTTCCTGGTGAGAGGGATGGAGCGGTCGAGCTTAAGGTGAGCTTTGAGGTACGGCGGCTGTGATTGGCTGCACCAGAAGCTAGAAGCGCGTCTAAGAACCACCTACCACGCGAAAACGTTCTGGAAATAATTGCTGCCGGCGTGGGTCCCTTTGATGTGCTGCAGGTCTCCGCTTCGCTCATTTCAAAAGTGGTGCCAATGCTTCTGTGTATAGCAGGACACCTTTAGGCTTTTGTGTGCAACATGTTTTGACACTCACGCTCATTACTAGTTTGTTCTGGTTGTTTGTCACGAACGCGCCTCGCCTCGCTCCCTCCCTCGAATACTCGAATATTCTCCCCTGTGACTTCGCCGAATTCAACAATTCCTGTCTCAGTCCGAACTGATCGCGCACTGATATCTCTCTACGATGTCGCTTTTTGGCCAGAATAACAGTCAGCAGCAGCAGGACAAGCCTAACATATTTGGGAGTCTAAATTTGAATACAAACAACACCACATCAACTCAAGGGCAGAGTGGAGGAGGGCTATTCGGTTCGACGAGCCAACCTGGCCAGAGCAGCCTGTTTGGGACAGCGACGACGTCGGCAGCGCAGCCGAGTGGAGGGCTATTTGACAAGATATCGAAGCCTGCGACGACTGCTGCGAATCCATTCGGCTCGTTTGGTTCTACGACAACTCAGCCTGCGCAGAGCGGAGGTGGACTCTTTGGTAATCTGGGGTCGTCGACCAGTCAACCTGCTCAGAGTGGTGGGCTTTTCAGTAATTTGGGGGGGTCAACTACGCAGCCTGTACAGAGCGGTGGTGGACTCTTTGGTAATCTAGGATCATCTACAAATCAGTCAAACCAGCAGAGCGGTGGTGGACTGTTTGGTAGCCAGCAACAGCAACCTCAACAAGGCAGTAGCCTTTTTGGTAACTTAGGAGGCAGCACAAATCAACAGCAAAGTGGAGGTCTCTTCGGGGGGTTGGGAAATACTGCAAATCAGCAGCCACAGCAGCAAAATCAACAGCAGCAGGGTAGCAGTCTGTTTGGAAACTGGGGTCAGAATACCCAACAGCCACAACAGAATCAGCAGCAAGGAAATGTCCTTGGCCAGACGCAAGGGTCGCGACTGTTTCAACAGTCTGAGT
Source organism: Cladonia borealis (assembly GCA_018257855.2). NCBI lineage: Eukaryota > Fungi > Ascomycota > Lecanoromycetes > Lecanorales > Cladoniaceae > Cladonia > Cladonia borealis. Next base: position 639,141 of record JAFEKC020000021.1, on the reverse strand, counting down.
ATGCCCCGCGTAAGTTTGATTGCTTTCAGTACAAGATTATTCGTAAACTAATGAACCTTCTTCCAGCTCAAAAATCCGTGATACAGCAAATCGAGCTTGCCCATGCAAAATGGAACCCCCAGTCGCCGGAAACACTCTTTCGAACGTACCTTTACAACGTCGTCAAACCGGAGGAAGCGGCCTACTACGGCCCCACCCCGCAAGATAGAGAATCCGAATGGGAAGAAGCATTAAGCAAGAAGCCCCGCCCGGGCTCTATTCCCATCCTTGTGAGAGGCTTCGCCGAGATCGCTGAACGCATGAAAATGCAATATCAAGTCCTTACTGTCCTGAGGGGCCGACTACATGAAATCAACGCCGGGCTGAATACCCTCCTCCAAAAGCACGATCTGGAGATCTCTGTTCGCGCTGCGGAGTGTAGAAGGAAACATCTCAGATTGAGCCACCAGTGCCTGGGGCTTGCCGCTAAGACACAAGTACTGAGGAATCGGGGATATGCTATGGATAGTGCTGAAGAGGAATTACGGAAGAAACTCCTGCTCCTTGAAAGAAGCGTCTTTGACCCTGCACTAAACGGCCGAGGGGAGGAGATATGGGCACGAATGGTCAGTGTGAGGGAAACCGGGAGGCAGTTGCAGCGGCAATTTGAGAAGGCGGGGAGGAGCGTGCAGCAGGAGAATGGGGGGATTATCGATGAGGAGGTTATGAAGAGGGTTAAAAAGGTATGTTTACCGTTCAACTCCAGATGTCCAATCCAGATGGAATACTGATCAGATACTACAGATCTTGGAAGATTATAGTTCCCAACTTGCACAGCTGGCGAAGGAACTGGTGCAGATTCAAAAAGATTGGGCGGAGTGGGAGGCATCGACGAAGCCGGCGGCGCTCGGCAGGTAGCGCGCCTATTATCTATGTTCATATCTCCTGGGTCTGGAATGCATGTGCGGTGTGCATTTGTGGTGTGCAGGAAAAGCTGATTTGTTCCCAAAGCGGTGTATGAATAATCCGCCTCCTTGCAAAAAAACCCGTCTATAGAGCGAAGTAATGCATCCATCTCTTCATCTCCAGAATTATCGTACACTTATTCGCTCCATCATAGACGCCATATGTATGCTCACTTTATACACCTCTCCTATTGCTTCCCCACCCCGGTAAACGCCTCATCACACGAGCCTCTTCACATAATCGATGACGAACGGCGCTATAGTACACCAATCAATCATTAGCAATGCACTCCCTCAAAACCCCACTTATCTCTTCCCTACCCACTCCTCCCTCTTCCCCTATCCTTTTTCCCTTCCCAAATTTCTCCAATCCGACGACCTATAAGAAAGGCGGACTCACAAAAATACAACAGCACAGCCGCGGCGCCTACTTGTGCGAGCGTCCTATTCGATTCTTCTTCGGCTTCCTGTCCAGAAGTGCGTTAGTACGTTGAATAGTATACCGGTGTGAATAGGTGGAAGCGTAGTTAGTACCTTGATTTCCGCCTTGCTTTGCGCTGGGGCCGCTGGATGGGTGTTTGTTAGTGACTTTGCTTTATGGAGGAGGTTAGGGTGGGAGTGGGAGGTGGGTTGACGTACGGCCTCCGAACATGGTTTTGGGGTTGGTGTAGGTGGAGGGTGGGTTGGAGAGAGTTTGGGGGGGAAGTGTTTGAATGGTTGAATGCAGCGGAACGAAAGAGGTTCGCGTAAGGATAGCTTTTGATAGGGCTGAAATACACGCTAATTTTTTTGGGATTAGTTGTTTCGCTAGCGCTTACTGGCGCCTGAATGACAGCTGACAGGCTGCCACGTGGTGCATAGCCTCATCACCTCATCGCCTTCGGTATATGAGGGCATGAAATCCTTTGATTTCAGTCTGGTAGGCATAACGAGAGCCTTTTTCAAGTTATCACGGCAGGATCCTCAAGAGATGCTTCATGATTATTTCATTCTTACTGATGGGTTGTTATGTCGAGATTGGATTATACCATCTGAAATTTGAGCTACTGCTTTGAATTGTGCATTCTCAAACCATAGAGCTGCTGCCTATCGCGCTTGGATATCTGAAGATGTTGTATTCTAACTTCCCTCCCAAGAAGAAGGCAATCTGTCCGTGGGTAACAATCGATTCATCAAATTCAGTATGCTACCTAATCAACAAACAAAACGTAAACGTCATGACTGAAAAGCAAATAGTCAAGATTTAAGATGAAGATGACTACGCCATGGTTGGATTATCTTCTCTGCCAGCTTTCTGCCGAGAAGCCACTCTCTACCCTGGAGACCCTTCCTGCTGAGCTCCTCGATCCTATTCTTGAAGAGGTATGCCCATGTAATAAGGAATCTCTCAAATCAACTCACTTTGATAGCTTCATTCCAACTCCATCGTCGGTTTACGGGCCTTTGCAGGCGCATCTCGTACTTGTCGTGCCCTAGCCAGTCCATACTTCTTTAAGCCTATGAGAGCCCATCTTGACAAGACACCTTACGCTGTTCTTCTTTCGGCAACTGAGGGTTACAAGACTCTTAAGGTACACAGCCCGTCAACGGTCGTATCTGACTGGGAATACTTGCCTTCCCGTAGTCAACAGTGGGAACAGAAATATCCTTCAGTATCTTCTATCTTGAACATCGAGAGCACCTTCACGTGCATTGAACTTCGAGTTGGACGAGAAGCATATCGTTCCTATATACCAAGCTTCCCGCTTGACATTCTGAGAAGTGGTTGCCCCATGATCTCGAAATTGACTATCGAACTTGACGATTTCAGAGGCTACAGCACGGGATGGGACTGGTGCCTCTGCGAATTTATGAAGAATCATCATAGGCGATGTTATGTGAGGTCTACATGTAACAATGCTGCTATCTCTGAGATAGCCCGATTCGCCAATCTGCGATATCTCACGACTCATTTCCTCCACGGCCAAGCCCAATTTGCTGTCATGGGCCCTAGGCAGGAGCGGCAAGCAGCCTTTGATTTTTATAAGTGTATCGACAAACAGAAATGCGGTGTGAGGCTCGAGCGACTCGATGTTGTCTTCCACATATGTGAAGATTACTACGCACGAAGGGATGTCATGCCGCCAATCACGATGACTGTCTGCCCCTTCGAGAAGCCAAAAGGGCACCGCAAGTACAGTGTAACGTGTGACGATGCGCGATTCGAAAAGATTTCTTGCCGTACGGCAAAAGCTTTAGGGCTGGGTGGACTGGTTTCGCCGTTTGGTTGGCCCTGCCCAACGCCGGGGCATTTAAAGAAATCTAGAAATGAGGAGCCAGATTGGCCTTTCGATGTTGATACACTAGAATATGAATAGCGAATAACCCCTTTCCTAAATGGCTAGCTCTAGGCCGGATGTGATTGCGTCTACACCATCACCCTCGAGAGGATGCTCCACCGTAGCGAAGCAGCAAAGAACACTCTGCTGAGATGGTCAGAGCCCAAATCCATTGGGCCCTTCATTATAACACCAGGCGCCACATCGTCGACACTCTGCCACTGGTATACAGCTATGTAGCCACACCTATCATGAGGGCCACAATCACAGCCCAATGACCGCTATGGCCGAATCGTATCCTTCATTAGCTGTTTGCAAAGTGCGGGCTGCAACGCTCCACAGCCCACCGCCTACATTCTACTCATGTAGCCCATATATGAAGGCACTATCAACGCCCACCTCGGCAAACATCACACTGGCATTGTGCTTCACATACTTCAACCAGCAATTTCCGCTATTTGCAACGACCGCCGGATTCTGATGCATCGTATACGTATAACTAACCCCATAGCAATAAGCCGCGCTTTTATCGCCCATGGTATCATAGCTCGAGCACGCCCGGATGCAATCTTCGAAGGTGTAGACCCAAACGCTCATGATGTCGCCGTTGGGTTGGTTAGCGTTGCAGAAGAGGTCATAGGAAGCGTCGCTGATGACGGCATTATAGGTCGCGGTTATGTTGTAACAGTCGCTTGTGGGTACCATGGTTGAGGTGTTGGTCTTGCATGTCTGGTCTGTAGTAGGGCACGTGCCGTTGCCGAATTGACTATTCACTTAGCTTAGGCTTTGGACTCTTTGTTTCTTATGGGTTGTATTCGGCTTAAAAACCTTTTGACAGTATGTAATCGCATGGCCATAGTGGTTGCGATCGCAGCAGCAACAATGGCGAAAATAACACTCAAACCCAACGCTATGCTCAACCTGAAAAGGGTACCTTCCTGCTTTTTGATGATGACATCATGGCCTGGTAATTCGGATACTTTCTGCCTCGCACGGTTTTCGACGGGCGTTGGATATAAGGCTTCTGGTAGGTCATCCTTGTCGTACGCAAACTGAAGGCCGGCGTCATAAGCGTCGACTTCAAGGTCACCGGCCTTCGATCCTCTTTTACGTCTCATTGTCCGTAGCCTATTTGATTTTGCATGATCGTGACGGAAAATTGATGGTGGGAATACCTGTAGTTCATTGTCGGCTTTTCAGCCTTATTCGCATAAATGCTGTACGCGATGTCTCACTAGCGGGAACGGGTGTTATGACGACCGTGCGCACCTAGACGCGACCCATGAGGGTGGTAACGATCTGTTGTTTAAAATAGTACTCTGGTTGTGAGATTTAGGAGTAATTTTGTCGATACTTTGAGATGTAGATTGTATAACTTAAAATGTTATACCCGGCGCTGCGGTAAGATAGCTAAACACAGCGTCAACATCGTCAGAAAATGTTCCTTGCACGGATGTACAATAGTGCTAGGAGGTCCGAGAGCCAGATACTGCCCAAGTACTGAGACAACGGGCGGACCGCGGGATCTGATCCCCAAGCCACTCTCACCTATCACCCGCGCTTTCCTGAGAGAGTTGCAAGGAGAGCTATGGGCTCTTCGGCCCGAAGGAAACGAAGATAGGTCAGTGTGCCGGGAAAAGGTAGATACTATGAAACGTGAGTTTCGAGTTCCTGCTATGACTGGGAAATAAGCACAGGTACAGATAGATGCCAGAATTGATAGATTTGAAAGAACGGAACATGGAGATCTTAATGGAGACTTGCAGATGAGCCTAGTTCAAGCTTTCCGTTCATTACTTCCAGTCTAGCAAACCTATGACCGCCAGCTAGCTAGGTACAGTCCCCAAAGACCGAAGGCTGTCCTAGGAATTAGCAACGACAGAAACAAGTACCGCAGGAACGTGAGAACCTTACACTCAAGTGGTGGAGCGCCCTCCTCGCCACATCATCATCATGTTACGATGTCGGCACTAACCTTTCTGAGGTTTTAAGGAGTTACAACCTTGGACTTCGGAGAAGATTTTACTAGCGTCCTTCTAGTTTCTACCTCCTCGTGAGTACTGATTTTGAGGTGGCGAAATTTTCGAAGCTCTTGGCGGAGGTTTACAGGGGAAGTCATAGTGTAAGTGGTGGTCTTGTACTAACCTCCTCCTCGCCACATCATGTTACAACCTTGAACTTCGGGGGATCTTTTCGCTCCTCTCCCTAGCGTCTTTCTAATTTCTACCTCCTCGTGAGTACTAGATTTGAGGTGGCGAATTTTTTGAAGCTCTTGGCGGTGTTTTACAGAGGAAGTCATGGTGTAAGTCAAAGGGCCAAAATTCAGTGGACCGAGGATTACCCGGCTAGATATCAACTTTCTAGCACTCCTCCTACACCTACTTCAACACCCATCACGAACATCATGTCTTCGTATGCGATCAACATACCCTCCTACGTATTCTGTAGCGTGTTCCGGCAAGGATGCTCTTGCTGGTCAGATTAGAGAGTTACATAAGTATGAAAAATTCCTAAAATCGGGGCTATCTCTCTGCTGTCGCGTCGGCTTTCTCGTCAACCAAACTCCATGGGAATATGCGAAGCTCTATGTAAGGATTGTAGGCTAATTTTTTAATTGACTTGAGCGGAAGAGTAATGATCCAAGCAGCGTTGTTGGATAATATGTACCAATCGATGGCTAACAGAGCTTCTAAGGATCAAAGCGCCAGTTGGGTTTTTGGAACGCGTTGCAGTAGAAAGATTAAGGGAGAATTTGACATTACTCTCATGCATAGATTCCCCTCCACGTTTCCAGCGAGGTGGGATATTACTGCGTGGGGGAAAGGCAAGGATTGAAATAAAAAGGGATCCAGGCTCGTAAGTACTCAAAGTTAGACATGAAGAGAAACGAATAGATAAGTTGGTGCCACAGTGCTTCCCAATTCCAGCGAGCTTAAAGAGAAGAAGTGGAGTGGATGGGAAAAGATGGTTTGAAAACATGAGAGTGAATCAGCAGTAGATTTAGGGACTGTGGTCTGAGGAATGGAGAAGATGGTTGTGCCTGCTTGCGGACACTCAAGACTTCATGGTATGCCTCTGGGTTATCTGATGCTCTAGTATCATAATGCAGTGCAATAACGAACTTTACATTGCGCAAAACAATACGAATTCCCTGAGTGATAACTTTATAAGTAAAGGTCAGCTCTCATTTTGGAGGAGGCGTAAGCTGCTTTGAAAGGTAGTCTCCAAAAAATTTAGCCACCTCTGGACTTGCAAGGCCATCAGTGCCTCCTGTTGCCTGGGAATAACTTTTCCCGTCCAAGATCACCGTGACGGATCTTACTGCTTTCAGACATGACTCGGTGACATTTTTGATGCCTAGTAAATGATAAAGATCCAAGTCCAATTGGCTATAGTCGTGCTTTTTCAACAGGTCGCAAAACTTTTCTAATTCTTGGAGTGTGACGGGATTTGGCTTTCCGAAAGGGGGTAGAGACATTTTGTAACTGGCAGCCTGCACTGGGATTAGCATTGCTACCAGACTTCCTCGAGCTAGTGGCTAGTAGCGACCGACACTGACCAATTTCTCAATTCGAAGGTCGGTGATGTTCTGCATCTTATTGAATATGACGTTGATTGGATATCCTTGATAAGTGCACTCGGCACGTGAAAAATTCTTATGTAGTTTTGTACGGACATCATCTATACTCCAACGCTTTTGTTCTGCACCTTTTGGCAGCATCTCCTGCGCAAGCTCTGACGAAAGCAGGCACGCAAGAAGACCTGAGACATGTGGAGCAGCTATGGGTTTGTGTCAACGGAGGCATGCTTCATTGAAAAATTCCGACATACCAAAAGATGTTCCATTTTCTGTTTTCGCTGATCCAATGATTCGAATGTCCTCGCCTGGTGCGTATGCGATTACTCCTGGAGATACCCAGGTCAAAATCTTGTTCGTTCCTAGAGAGTAGCAAAGGTAATGTGGTGGGGAAGACGACGGACCTGGCCCATAGTTCGAGGTAGCCCGGATCTGGTTATTTTTATCGCTTGATCCAATTTTGAAGACATCTTTCAAATTTCCCGGAGGTACCAAGTCTTCTGAGGAGTCAATTTCCTCCTATATTTTGTCAGCACATTTGGCTGAAGCCTCGAGTCAATGAATGAATCGACCTACCCCGTCATTGCCAGCTGCCATGACTGTGAAAACGCCTTGAGCAAGTACTTTTTTAAAGAAATTACTCAAGTTTGCCATTGCTGTTTTGAAGTTTGCTGGGTCGGCTTTGGAGTCTGTCTCTTCGAAAGTGAAAGAAATATTCAACACGCTGTAGTAAGTCTTAGTATTGTCACTTTTCCATGCTTGATGCTTTTCCTCTTCCATCTGCAAAACTCTCTCCAGTGCCAGCATACAATCTAGACTGTCCCCCGGCTTCTCTGGGCTCCAAAGCCACACACTTGCTTCTGGGGCTACGCCACAAGTATCTCCAGCCGCGATATTCGCGACTACAGTCCCATGGCCCTCTGGCTTATCACCGCCCCCCGAGGGAACCGCAGTTTGAACGCGATGTGGGTCCTTGACCTAGCATAAAGTTTAGTTAAAAGCCCCTCCGTATCATTCAGCGGCAGCTGACATACGAAATCAAGGTTCATAAACCCGCCATCATCGATGATGTAGATGGTAACTCCCTTTCCCAAAAACTCTCCGCACCTGTACCTGTATACCTTCTTGTCCTCTCCACATTTAAATTCCTTGGTGCTGTCTATAGGCATTTGATTCCATTCATCCTTCTCAAGGGATATCTTGGCTGTTCCCCAGTTTCGACTTGGACGCTCTCCGCGCATGCTCATTTTGTATCTCTTATCGACCGACACAACGATATCCTAATGCCACTGTTCGGAACTCGACGCGCATGCAGAGGTGCCTGACTTACCTTCTTGTGTGCCTCAATTTCACTCACCACAACAGGGTTAAAGTGTCCCGCATACGCAGGCATTGCCTGCTCAAATCGAACTTCAATGCCTTCGAATTCATTTCCTGCAGCGTCACGGCTGTGAGTGCAGCACAAGTCGAAGATCGTGTCGATGTGATCTTGTCGCTTCTCCTTTGAGCCACCCTCATCGTCGGACTTGAGTCGCACAAAGTAGATATCATTAACATCGGGTTGCATGCACTTCAAGGTTGATAGATCGACCTCCTTGACACTCTTGATGTATACATTTTTTGGACTTTTGGGTTTCCTTGCCCCTCGGAGAATAGTCTTATCTTGCGGTGGAGCCTGCGAATGTGACTCAGGTTCCGTTGCTGGCATCTTGGGCGGACGTGTTAAACAGGACTGAGGGAGTATGATTGATGATGGAGTCTCGCCACCAGTGATTAGGGTATTATGGCATCCTCACAAGTGTTGGAGGATGCTGGCCTCAACGATAAGCCTTGTGAACAAGACCACGAGCCAAAGAACACCATTCATCTTTCGTCCGAAGTTACACCATAGCTCGGCCCCCACACATTCGGCTGTTGATACAGGAGTCTAGCCTGGGTCTAGCCGCCGTGGCTGCACGCATGGCAGCTGAGAAGATCCTGGCTGCAGGTACTTGCCACATTCGGACGGACCGTCTTTTGCGCTAGTGTGAAGATCCGTGCCGGAACCGAAAGGGAAAATCCATTATGCCAGTACGACTTCCATGGTAGCCTTTTTGCAACAAAAGTAAGTAATGTGACAGACTTGCATTAAGCCTTCCAGATCTGGCGAAATCCCCTGAATTGTGCGCCTCTCGCGATCCTAAAACAGTAGGATCGAGCCGTCCGTCATTTAAGTGTACGTTTGGTGTGATGCATAGCGGAAAGTACTCAATGGGAAAGGTGTGGGCGTGGCAATTTTTCCGCGTAATGGCAATCTGGCCAGAATTGAATCGAATAGCTTCCAAAATGTGACCTCACTCTTATCGGCTAGTCGGTCAAATTTCAAGATGACAGACTCGACCTCTCGACTAGGTACCGAAGCTGTTTCAAGCGATGGCCAAAAACTAGCATCGGCGGAAAAAGAACGAAAGAGCCCAGCTCAGTCGAGGACAAGAGGCGTTTCTTCTAGCCGTAGAATGATTCCTCCTGACATTCCGTGCAAGGTCATGGGGGTGTCAAGGTCTTGTTCCAGCCATTAGCAATTGAGCTTAGAAAGCGAGATCTCCTGTTCCAACCGCGACCCTCTTATAATTAAAAAGGGCAAAGATACAGTCAGCCCAGGACAGAACGATTCCACCTCATCAAACAAGATGGCAATGAACGTCGCTCCCTATAATACGGCGATGCGCATCGGCCAAGGGTATGTTTACAAGTCAATGGAAAAACAATCCAAGCTGACAAGCTCGCAGTTTCAACTCATATACCCACGAGATATGTATCAACGATGCTGTCGTAGTGGACGATGTCAGACCAGGCGGCGATCACTTCTCCGGGGACACAAAGCAAATTAGTCAAATCGTGACCTACTGCACCCGTCATGTTACAAAGATGAGCGATGTTACCGATGCCATGAACATTTCCGCCGCCCTATCTATCAAGAGCGCTACAGCGGGTGGAGGCCTGAGCGGCTCATATGTCGACTCAAATAAGTTCAAAGAAAGTGATATTAATTTCTTCGTTCAGGTGCAGGTTGTCAACCAGACTATCATGGCTGAGGATGTGACCAAGTTTCAACCTATCCCCGGTGTATCTGATGGTGGAACGTTTACAAAGGTGTATGGAGACTGTTTCATTTCTGGCTTTGTTGAGGGAGGAGAGCTCGATGCAATCGTTTCAATCAAGACCACTGACTCAGACACCTCGAGAGATATCAAAGCCGCGCTCGAGGCAAGTTTCGGCAAAGGTGGTGTTGGTGCGTCCGCGTCCGCGTCCGTTGCAGTAGCGAATTCCAAGGCATTGCAAAACTCTGAGACTACTATCACGGTGAATTGGAACGGCGGAGGAGATATCAAAGCGCCGGGCGAGACGTGGTCGATTGAGACGTTAACCAAGGTGGCAGCGGCCTTTCCTACCAACGTTGCGGCGTGTCCACAGAGAACTTAGTAGGTCTTGGTGAAACTATCCGGTGGATAATCAAGCTGACTCGAGTAGCGCCATCCTGACGAAGTACGAAAACCTCAGAAGCTATCAGCTGATTCAGCCAAAAATCTCACCTTTGGACTATGAAATCGCAGGATACTATACTAACGATCTCTTGGACTTAATGATGGCGTACAAAAATATTTGGAAAGATATCCACACCCGTAAGATTATCAATACACCCATACATTCCATCGTCTGTTGCTGACTCTAATGGAGGAGCTGTTGCCTTCGAATTCGACCAGATCACCCTAGAAAAAGCGGACACTAAACACGTTCAGAGGCAGTCGCGACGGAGGCAGCGCTCCCCTAAGCCTGACTATGATTTCATTGAGGATCTCCTCCAAGAGGGCCGACTCGAGCCGTCTGCTGCGACCAAAGACGTCATAGAGCGTGCAAAGACAAGGCATTCAAGTCATGGATCAGCGCCTGACATTGAATACCCAGAGCATCCTGGCATACCATATGACGCGGACGAGTATGGACTTGAGAAGGCGAAGAAGGATTGTCGGGTGGAGATGCTGAAGATTGTTCAGGAGGTATGTTGGATTCGCAGAGGCGCTTGCGGGAGCTCTGATCGTCTTACATACTCGTAGGTGGATGAAGTCAACAGCAATCCTGTCATTGCCTTGCGCCCGGATCGTGAGGTTCCGTGTATTAATCCCGCCATCTTTCGAAAGTTGTTGCCGGTGAGCAAGCGCCGATTCTGAATACGCGGATTGAAGATACTAATTCCGTCGCCAGATTGCCAAGGACAAACCCCAGAAGGATGCTCAACAAGCCAAGCATCAACTCTACGAGGCTGTTAAGAAACCCTTGCCTGGAAATATTAAGCGATGGCTCTCCGCCGTCGACCAGAAGAAGTCGGTGGATTTCAAGATGACCGAATTCTGTGGCGACCATTCGGAGCATGAGCCGCCAATCTTTGGATGTGACTTTGACAAAGTCATCAACACAGCCATCGTCTCAAAGGTTGAAGTCTTCTTGAAAGACAAAAAGTACATTGAAGGTTACAAACTGTCCTTCCGCAACAACTCCTACGCTGAGATCAACCACGGACCACTGACATCACCGAATGTCAAGAAATTCGACGTTGACGCAAATGACAAGATCACCGCGGTAACGCTGCATGCTGGGCGTGTGGGTGATTTCGGCACGACTAAAGTCATTTATGGTATTGGTATCGCAACTGCGCGTGCCAAGAGTGCATATCTAGGAGCTGATCATAATCTGGTGACAGAGCCGGAAGATTTGCTGTCAAATGCGCCACACATGAATTGGTCATTCAAAGGACTGTGGTATGAGGAAGGTGCTGCTTTCGACCGGATGGGAATATTCTACGGGCGGGATGCTCAGGATCCCGTTGAGCACTCGGTCGTACTGTATGCCAAGTCTTGACGTTGACGCGCCTGTTGATGCAGCTTGTACGATTTGGGGTTGCAGTTTCGTCGCAGTGCTTCTTGTTGTGTTTTACTTAACCAGTCCAAAGCAAATGTAGTTATAATAGCAAGTGTACCATCTATATCTGGTAAAGGGTTTTGTTTGATGCTTTCTACATGCTCTCTAGAAGCGCTGTTTTGTAGTCCCTCGAGCAACTGAAAGGCATGAGCATCAACTGTACAACGAGCCCGGAGTCGCATATTTTGCCACAATCCGTATACGACAGCTGCTCATGTTTCGCAATGCCCAGAATTTTGAGCTCTTGCATTACCCGTCTCGGCAACTGCTCAACATAGCCTAGATACTCTTGCGTCAAAGCCCGCATGTTTGCGTACTCTCCTTTGTTCTTCGCCGTGTCTGCCTTTTGGGATGCACTCATTGTATCGTAGCCACAGAAGACGCACTCAAGCCTCTCATCGTGGGTCGTCTCGGTAGATGTCTCGGTCCAACTTTTCGAGAAGAAAAGGACTTTGACTGTGACTGTGATTGATGTTGACGTTTTTGTGTCTCGAGAACTTTGGCTAACTGAGACGTACACGCCTGTGTCCCCACCAAGAATATATCCTGCAACGTAGTAATCTCCGAATGTAGTGCGGAATTTCTGCTCTCCGTTTGGAGATCTAAGGAGGCTGCGGGCTTCGGCTGAGAGGGATGGCTCCTTTGCGAAACGAACGCACCCTGCGCGGAAGAAGCAGGTTTTTGATACTTTGTTTGACTGTTCAGATTTCAGCTTTTGAGACTTGCTCGTTTCCTAATGCAGCTTATACATCTTTGCTCTCCAGGATGGTTTTATCATATGTCCCTGTCACGTTCGCCGACAAGAAGGGGCATCCAACTGTAACACCTAGGCTTCCACTACAATGAGAAAGCTCGGTAGAGTGCGATGTGCTTTCCGCATCTTTGAATGCCGCTTTTCCATCGACTTCACCTTCGTAGATCATGAAATTCGCTGCGGGATGCTTGACGTCGAAAGGTGATTGTGAGACCCATGGTTCCCGTTCCGATGACATTAAGCTGGACTGAAATGCTGTACCCAGCGTGACTTGCTTTCTCATCCATGGTACGATCAATGGTTGGCCAGCGTCCGCAGTCTTGCGCAGCGATGGTCTTGAAGGGTCTTCATCCTCCATTGCTCCTACGTGCTCAGGCGCTGTAAACTCTCAAGAAGCTTGTCTTTTGTCGATATGGCCTCCATTCCTCGAACAAACGGGCGATATCAGCCCCCAGATGGCCGCTAGCGGTTGATGTGGTCTAAACTCTACTTTGGTGCTTCTGTTGGAGATCTGCACGGCTTGCTGAACAATGAGGGGTCGCAAGTCGATCTGGATAAGGGTAAGGAGCTCGATTGTCCAATATCGGTCTGGTTCTGGGGGTCGAAAACTACCGTAGTACGGCGTCAGGCCCAGCCAATCATGCTGTCACGTCTTCATACTTGGCACTCAAGTTTCGCTCCATTAGTAAAGTACGCACTGGCTATATCATTGGACTAGGAGCAGCTACCATAGTAGGAGAGGGTACTGCCATAATTGTCGGAGGTGTGAAAGGACAGGGTAATAGCGGCGTTTGTCTTACCTAAGAATCGCATCAGATAGCGCACATAATGGATCGTTTCGGGGAAAGCTGGCCCATGGCTCGCTAAATATTACTAACAGCGGGCGGCACATGCCGAACTTGTAACGGCACAAGCCTTCGCGTGCCAGAATGGGGTTGGGAAGTGGGAAGTGGCTGGCTGAGATGTGACGGGGATAAAGTGTCTGTGGCTTGGTTGATGAATCTGCATTAGGTAGCGCTTTGATCGGGCCAAGAACCGTTCTTGGCTTGTGTGATGTCAGCATTTCCCCATTTGGCCAACCTAGGATTCCAGTGTTCCTGTGGCAACTACCGAGGTGTATTCCATAGTACACCCACCTTAGGCCTACCACACCATCTTGATACACTGTGGTCGAGTACAGAGTAAAGTTACATCAACCCAGCGCCAGCTTGAGAGCATAGCGCACTCCCGCCCCCTATTTCACCATGAGTTCATCGCTTGCCAATTTATTACTCCGAATGCACCAACGCTATTCAACCGGCGCCGGCATACCTGTAATACCTAGAGTAGACCAGATCAGAAACGACACAGGCGTTCTAGAATCCAGGCACGCCGTGATGCTCGATGCGGGCTGGCTGACGACGCGGGAGGTGTTGCCGTGTGAGATTTTCGCAGATGGTCCTTTTTGCTTTTGATTAGCTTGTCTTCTGCTATCATCCCAGTGGGATAGCCAGAATGTTCGCACAGCCCCCTGTCTGATGCGTCTAGACCTCTGTGTGTCCTACCCATACAGCCGAAAACTTGCCATGTCTGGTGTCTTTCCCTGTAACCTTCGAACGCCGCCTGTACCCTATAATTTACTTAAGCCTTCACAGCTACGCAAAACAATATGAATCAGCTCTCTCGTTGATGTTCTGCTGTTGCTTAGGTAGATCGAAAATAAAGAGGGAGAAACGAAGACCGACAATGTTGAGTCTGGCTCATCGTAGGTCACCATCTGAGGTTAGGTTTATTTCGATCTCTGATCGCTAAATCTCCTATCCAGTACGCGAGTATGAAGCCGAGCAGGCCAAAACGGGCGTCAGTACCATTACGGAACAAGAGATTTCACCATCGCCAACGTCGAGCTCACGAGATTTGAACGATGGCCTAGATATACAAAGTCACGAAGATGCATCTTCTTCCACGTCCGAGCCTTTGGTAGCTACCTTGCAGCGATTAGAATCATCGGACGTTGCCCCAACCCCATTATCACTGTCAAACTCGACCGAAGAGGCGATGTTGGTACCAAAAGAGTTGACCGTCGTGCAGGCGCGACCCTCGAACTTTGGCAATCGTGTCAGACATGCAAGATCTCGCTTGTGCAGAAGTATGGGGGTCGAACCCAATGATATCTATGCGACATGTTCACTCACAGCGTTGCTAAAAACAATCACCAGCCTGCGCCTGAAAAGCATCCCACATCAAGGAAGTCCACTTGATCGGTGCTTGAGACAGGCAGAAAGATTTGCTAGGACTGTTGGCGCATTCGTTAACCTTGTGGGCGAGTTTGATGAATCGGCTCACCTGGGCGGCTTGACTTTGTGGGGATGCTGTGAGATACTACTGAAGGTTGACACCGTATACCTCATAATGTCTGGGGTTTTCTGACCTTTTGTGATAGGTCGGACTGTCTCGAATTCACATCGTGGGAAAAGTCTTATCCAGCTTTGATCAAGTTGGATCCGTTTTACAACGCATGATCTCGGATTGCGCCCGGAATTCTCACAGGGTCACGGAAAGCTTGAGAGAAGTAACCTGGCGCACACTCGACCTGTGCTGTGAAGCTACTTGGTCGGTGAGATCACTAGGAAAGGGTGAGTCACGGTGAGCGCCAAGATCCACCTCCGTCAATATGCTAATGTCTTTCATTATTGATAAGTTATCAGCAACCAGCTTCTCATAGAGCTGGAAGCCAAACTTGAAGCCCACATCGAAGCTTTCTTCGAATGTGCCTCCAGGCTCAACTATCAACTTTGGCAACTCGCCATCGAGGATTCTGACCAGCCGACTGGTCCGGGCCTGCTACATAATGACTTCATCGACATCCAGACTTTGCGGACATGGCTTGGCGCGAATGATACCGAGTTGGGCTTCGATCTTTGGAGCGTGAAAACTTCTCAAGAAGATTGTCCTCCTAAAGACTGGCTGCAGCTGACGATTGATAAGTTCTATGGGAGCGAGAATAACATTCTCCAGATCTGTGGACCCGCTGGATGCGGGAAAAGCAGGCTTTTGGGAAGGCTCGCGAGGCTTGTCAGCTGTCGCAAGCAGAAGGACGCAAAGCTTCTTTGCTTCCGCGTTAGTAAGTGAAATTTTGACGATTGGAGTCGTTGTCGCCTTGACTAACATCACTGGTGGATAGATGCACAAACGCCTTCACAAAGCTCTTCGCTCTCCCTTATCAAGGGTCTCGTTTTACAACTCCTTGACAGCTCCATTGGAAATCTCTCAGTATATAGATCGCTCGGCAAAGCATACAGAAAGAGCAAGGAGAGGGTCTGCTATGATATGGAGGAGGATCTTTGGATCGTACTCAAAGATGGATTAGTGCCGCAACTCCAACCAATCGTGATTGTCGTTGACGGTCTTGACCAACTCGACGGAGGGATCAAAGCCACTACAAGGGTCCGAGAAAGGCTACAGGAAATTTCGATGCAGAAAGACTCTGTACGATGTATACTCCTGCTACGGCCTGGCCTCGGCAGACCGCCTTCTGGAGTGTTAGACCACACCTTAGACATCAGCTTTATCACTGAGGAGATCAGGCTATTTATAGAAGGAGAGGTAAGACAAGCCGCTGGATTTGCCCATTTCTCGGCTTACGAGCGTGAAATGATTATTCGACGGGTCCTCAGCAGGAATTTGGTGTCATTCTCAGAGGCTAAGATGCTACTTCGCTATCTGGAACTCTCGAATTCCTATGCCGACGTTCTACACAAGCTGGGCCAGACGCCTCGCCCATTGAGTAGTATCCTAGATGCCTTAATTCTGAAGGTGGACTTCAATCAACAACAGACATCCTCACTGATGTCTTGGCTGCTCGTCGGTGAAAAGCTCTACACTGTTGCGGAGCTCGAGATGTTGACAGGCCGTCATCTTAGTAGTACTTTGACTCAGATAACAAACCCAATGTCCTGGCAGACTTCCTCGTGTAACTCCATTGTTGAGATACAGCGTGGAAGAGTCCAATTGATCCACCCCCTGGTCAAGGACAGATTTCGAGAGCTTGCAAGTCATGGCAAAGTTGCTTTGACGACGAAAGCAGCGCATAAGAGCGTTACCCTGCAAAGTCTTGCCTACATCAAAAGGTGCTTGCCGGCGGATACCGAACCAACATTCTATGGTCTGTCGCCCAAGACCGGATCCCAAGCCAACGAAAGGCTGAACGACAATAAGCTTCTCGTACATTGTGTCACATCATATTTTGAGCACTATCAACAGTCAGACCTTCAGAATAGCGACGGGCGTCACGCAGTATGCCCAGCCAATTTGAAAGAGGTCTTCCTCGACTCAGTCACTCTGGCACAAGCCGAGTACACCTACTGGAAATCTACGAAAGATCATGAGTCACTCGAGCAAGCGCTACTCTGTGTGCTCAAGCTCAGGAGATCCGCCTTCGGCGAGCGATCTAGGTCAATAATACAAAATCTCGCGGCTATCGCGCTCGTACGTAATTCTGATGGCTCGCATTCAGCAGCTCTTAGTACTCTATTCGAAGCATGGGTTTCGGCCAAAGACATATATGGTGAAGCCAGTACAGTCTGTAAAGAGTTCGCTCAAGTGTATCATGGGAACCTCCAAATCTGCCGCAAGACACCAGGGTTTCATATACCCCGCGACGCCGAAAGAATCTTCAAATCCCTCTGGGAAACACTACGAAATGAATTGGGCGAGACGGACTCCGAAACCCTACGCTATGGCCAGGATCTGGCTCGACTCTATGTTGATATACAGCGGCTTGATCAAGCGGCGACTCTACTCCGGATTCTCCACCAAGCCTGTCTTGGCTCGTCTAACGTTCCGGGTGAACGCATCGCCGATCTCGGAGATGCCCTCGTTGAGGTCCTCGAACAAATGCCTGGCCAAGAAGAGGAAATTCAGCACTTGCTTGAAGTACTTTCAGACACTTCTCAGGGTAACCTTACGCTTTGGCACCCGAGACGCGTAAGAAATATTTTGCACCTCGTCAACCTCTATGTAAAACGTCAGGCATTGTCCCAGGCTGAAGGCAAGCTTCGAGATTATTTGGAGCAGCTTGACGGCGTGGTATGCCCTGATGGCGCGGCCATATCTTTATTCATAGCTATTAGTGACGTGACATTGCGTCTGGGACAACTACTCTCCACCAGGAATCGCATTGAGGAAGCCACTCAAGTCTTAGTCGCCTATTGGAGAAGATATGAGCAAGGCAACACTATCAATGGAATGTCACACGCCAGTAGCTCAGCACTTTCAAGGTTCCGCATCGTAGCGGAAGAATTGACCACACTTGGAGCCTCGAGCGAGGCGAAGGAAGTTTTGACACGAATTCGTGCCTGGCACTTTGCAAACCTTGACACAACTTCTGATGAGGCTCTTTTCGTCGCTTTAGCCCTTGCACGATGTTGTCACCTCATTCCCAGCGACGATGACGCAGGAGACTTCCTTAAGGAGCTATACGATGCTCTCTTCAGCGGCGACCGTCATTCAGATGGATTCAGCGCAAGCAAGCTCACTGTCTGTATCGATCTCGCATCGCTTTACAAAGCTTCTGGCCGTGTGGCTGATGCCATTGATGTTTGCTTACAGGCCTTGAGAATAGAGTGGGCCTCCATCCTCGAAAATGGGCCTTTTGACATTGTTGGAGCACGCAGCCGATCTCAACAGACGATCCATATCGCCGTACTTCTTGCTGGACTCTACAAGATATCAGGTCGTGAGGACGAAATGCATACATTATCACGCAGACTCCGCCAAACGATGCTTGCCCGCCTGGCTGCCCTAGAGACTACCAAGATTGACGAAGCGGATTGGTTCTCTGAGGTGGTTGAGAGTCTTGGAATGCCAGATGAAGCTCTCCTCTTCTGGAAAGAGCTTCGCGCAAAATGTACTGCTGTGCGTCCACATAATCCCAAACTCTCGCTTAAAGTGGCCTTCCATTTGGCTCGACTATATCGGGAACTTGACCACGCAGAAAGCGAAGGCACTCTCATTGATATTATCGATGAAATTGGACATGAATACTCTCCTGGAACCTCGAGGTGCCGTTTCGAAGCCATCATGTCCCTCTGCAAGCTTTATGAGAAGCAGCAGAAGTATAGTGAGCTGCGTAAATGGTACCTCACCCTTTGGTCTTCTTTCTTGAATCAGAGAGACGAAAGTGGAGTGAGCGGCAACGAAGGGTTGGAGATCTTCCACAAGTATGTGGCCGTGCTTGTGAAGCTTAAGGATACCTTTGGCGCAATAAGGATTGCCCGGGAGCTGCGCGCAGTATTTTTGGCAGAATTTGGTGCATCCGATCCTGTAGCGGTGAAGGCAGCGATGGAACTAGCTGCACTCTTGGAGCAGGATGCTGAGAGTCAAGAAGAAGCCGTTTCAATCTATGAGGAAATATGCAAATTCTCTCTCGGGGATGCTTCGACTCATCAGGATCTACTTATCTTGGTTCGCTCTGCAAGAGATCGGCTCGCACACCTCCTCGCTACCCAACCTGATCTTGCTCATCGTGCGGAGTTGATCTTCATTCAGGATTGGGAGGAAGCAAGAACGGTGTTTGGATGCAGCAGTGAGGAAACCCTGGCTTCACTCATAGGCCTCATCGGCTTTTACCGGAAGCATTACGGCCGTAGGTACACCAATATGGCTCTGGAGAAGGTTGAGATGACAGTGGATGGAATCATAACACAAGAGCAAGATTTGCGCAAACTTTTCAGCTCCGCAGAAGCGGTTGCCAAGATTTACATTGATTTGAATGCTCATGAGAACGCATTCCTACTCCTGCGCCGCATACGGTCAGACATCTCAACCCAATATAGTGTTGGCTTTCTGCGAAATGGCGCGTGGGTCGACCGTCGCTGGACCATTTTTGCCACTGCCCTAGAAGCGATTCTACGCAAAGGAACCGGTTCTACATTATTCACAGACATCATTAGCGACCTTGTTATCGAGACGAGCCTCCACGAATCTTGGGTACGTGTGCTCCAGAGTGAAGCCACGCTTGAGACACGGCTTTTGGTAGGCGGAAAGCTGCTTGCTTTCCTTAGCCGAAGGCATCGACAGCTCGAGGTTGTTCATATCAGAGACGAGCTTTGGGGAGTCTTCCGAAAGGAGTTGAGCCCCGAGTCCCCCAAGTCTGGTGCCATTTGGGACTTGTTCGAAGTTTGCGCTGCTGAAATGAGCCGGGAGCGGTCGTCGGCCACACTGCTTGAGACCGCTGTCCAGGTAGTCGTGGATTTCTGCCAGGCGACCAAGTATCAACAGGCATTTGAACTCGCCAGGTGGATCAAAGAACACGTTCGAGCGGGTGGAGGCTTTAAACGCCAAGGCCTGGGTTCGCTCGGGATAAAGCTATCTATCTGCCTTGTCAACGTCTCTGTTGTGAATATGGATAGTGAATTCGTTAAAGCCTTGCAAAGTCTATCTATGGACATTCTTTCGGAGACTCTTGTCGATATGAAAGACGTACTAGTCGATTTGCGCAATTTCTCTATCAAGCAAATCAATGTCTTCATTGATTTATTTGGGAAACAGAAGAACTATAAGCCAATCGAAGTAAGTGAAAACACTAGAATCGGTCTACGGAATTTTGTCGAAGCGCATGCTGACTTGATGCTCCAGCAAATCCTCCAAATTCTATGGGATTCCCGCACCAACGAATCTAGGAGTCTCAAAACCAATATCTCCATCGGTCGCCGCCTCTGCGAAGTCAAGTTCGCCCTACAGCACCACACGGCAGCCCTGTCCCTCCTTGAAGACATTTGCTACAACCTCCGCGACGTCCTAGGCTCACTGGACCCCATCACACTGGAATGCGAGCGTCTATGGGCGAGACTGAACACACAATGTGGTAATCATAAAGCTGCTATGGATATACACACGCATGTCCTGCAAAGTGTGACGACCCTCGGCAAGGACCGCGGTTTGTCGAGAGATGAGATCGCGGCCGTGGGTGTTGACGAGCTGAAAAATTTAAGGAAGTTGCATTGGACTTGCGGTGGGTGGGGAAAAGTGGAGCAGAACAAGTTTACTGAGCTTTCTCGGGAGCTTGTTGATACCGTGGGTGGTTTGGATGAGGAGATAGGGGAGATCGTGGATGTCTCCTCCTGGAGCTCAGAGGCTAGTAATAAAACACTCCAGCACCAAGAGAGTAGTGCAAAGGAGGTTCAGACTGACTTCGGCATTGAGGACGATGAGGAGGGGTTGGAAGCTCCTCCTGAGCCCGAACAGGCATGAGTGCGTTGAGTTACTAGAGTAAATGGCGTTGTATTGAATCTGTTTCTTGTACAATAATATAATTATTCAATCTATCATTCTGCGCCGTATCTTTTGCCAAAGTCACACGGAATCGGAAAGCACGCATTAGGAAATGAAAAGCGAGCCTAGGCTTCTGTCATCGGCAGCTGCTCTCGCAAAACAAATCATAATTCCCAATCAAGCTCTACCTAGTAATCTTCCATTGTAGCCCTCAAATGGACCAATATGCCACGCTCCCAAAAGCCATCAAATGTCCGACAGGAGTCCGCACTATGCGAGCTATGATTCCCGCTCTCGCTTGCATGGTTCGAGACTTTACAAATGGGGAAGTGTGGAGGCTATTTTGGCATCCAATAGCGTTGTCACATGCAGAAGTCGCCTAGAGGAGGTGTGGTTGCTTCCATGTCTAACCGCTCTCTTCTTTGGTGACTCTACACCTCCTTGGGGAAGACTGAGCGTCCAGGCACATCCTGTAATTGCGGAAGTCCCTAAACGGGTGAATCTGGATTTTCGGCGGGTCTGGATTCTTAGGGAGAAGGGATGGTCATATCTTTGTGTTCGAAGCAGCACACCCTCCTCTTTTGTAAACCTGTGAAGACTTTTTGTAGCTGTTGAAGCTGAGGTTCTTTTTCTTGAAGATTGAGTTTAGCATCTAATCTTTCTGCTCGCGCTCCCTGGTATATGCGAAAATGGTTGAACGAGCTTTCAATCTGGAAGTTGACAAGGTGGTGGGAAGCCCAACTTTTACGTCATTGGCTATGAAGAGCCAATGGGAGGGACATTATGGCAAACAACCTTACATTGAACCCGCATACACCTCTTTCATCAATGGAGGTTGCATCTCCGCCGATAACTTCGTGAAGGCATTGAAAGCAAGGGCTGCGAAGCACTTGAATCTGGTCGTCGTAGACCTCAGGGAACTGGCTACTCGTGAGTTTTGGCAATTGATTCTCTACTATGTAGAAGACGGGGGGCTGTTGATCGAAGCTGACGCATCGTATAGAAGGCAAAGAAGGGAATACCAAAATTGCTGGAGCACTTGAGGCTGGCATGGAGACTCTGAAACCTGGAATAGCGGATTTTGACAAATTCAAGACTCAATATCCAGCATTGTTCCCAGCAAATCAGGGCGCTCTTCCGGAGGCGGTAATATTCTACTGCGCCCAAGGCCAAAACCGTTCACCAGCAATGGCAATTGCCTACAAACTCTGGATGTTTCAAACCTTCGGACTAGATCCGCATGTCCAAGCTCCACCCTACCATATTTGTTTTCTGACGGGCGGGTATGGCAACTTTATAAAAGCAAACATCACAGTTCAAGACTCACTGGGGCTACGTAAGCGTCTTCGTGTCCTTTGCAAGACTACAACTAAATACCTTTAGTTGAAGCGTACTCGCAAGAAGCAACACCCTTCCCAGTGACGAATGTGAGGGGAGCGAGGAAGGAGTCCATCAAGCGATGAGCACTAGCATTAAAAGACGTAGTGTTAAATGGAAGGCTCACAGCGCCAGACGTAGCCTTTTACAATAGGAACTAGTGGGCACGCGTTTTGCGCAAAAGCTTAAACAAGAGATTCTGAGTACTTACTAGAACAATAGAGGGGTCCAATTTCCGCGATCGTATTAGTAGAAGAATCAATCAATTAGGATTCCTCAATGTACCAAGTAACTTCAAGGTTTGCCTGCTGTTGATTGGGTCCGCTTATGGGCCTTTCCTACGACCTAGAACAATGCAGCTGCTTACGATACCCTGTTCGGTCCAAGTGATCCAGTAACCCGGTCCTAGACCAGTGTTCCTGTTTTCACAGCCGCTATTGGAGAAACGCCACACTGAGTCCGTTATAAAAGGAGTGGCTTCCCACCACTCTTCCACCTTATCTCATCTTGTCAAGTGACCACAAGGTTAGCCATCATTGCAGCAAACATGAATTCAATTCAGCGGTACCCGAACAAGGATTCCCAGGAGCGCGCAAAACAAGGAGATGCAAAACGATCGCCGCCAAAGGAGACTAAGGCTGAAGAGCCTTGGAAATTGACGCCGGATCAAATCCAGAAGGAGCTAGATAAATGGAAGGACAGTAAATCACCACAGGCGCAAGCGCTGCTCTGCGAAAAAGATATCTGGGACATGTTTAAAAATGAAGATAAGGAGGGGTTCGCCAAGGATATTCTTCAAGCCGGCGTCAAATTCGCGACAGGTATTGCCTGCTCTGGTGGCCCCCCTGGGTTGCTGATCGAAGCCGCAACGGACCTAATGAAGGAGAAGTTCGCTGAGAAGGGCACATCGCGTATCGTGGGCTATGGCTTCCAAAAGATAAGTGGGATCAAGACGTAGACGGGGTTCTCGTCAAGAAGCTCTCGTGCAATGTTCTTGTCTTCGCTGTTCTCGTCGCTGCAGGCACCAGCGTGATCACGGCTGGTGCCTCCGCCATTGCCGGAACGGCCTTCGCATTGCACACCTACCTGGATAGAAGAGATGCGAAGAAGTATGAGAAAATGCAGGCTGATATCGCGAAAAACATGGTAGCAACGTACAACAGAATCAAGAAAGAAAGCCAAGAAAAACTTGATGACAGGAACCGGAACAAGATTGAGAGACTGCTGCTTTCCTCGTCCAAACAGGATTGGGAAGACGATCATGGCCATGTTGTCGCCACGTACTGGTCAGGGAGAAAAGAGCCATTCGGGATTATTCAAGACTACCACTTGAAACAGCTTGTGGAGGTGTGTCCCGACGCTTCTAAGCTCATCACATACCGTCAGGCGCAAATATGGCTGGCCCATCGTAAACGGATCAAAAGATCACTTCGGACCTTATTTGCAGGTCAGGGAAGTGATGACACACTTAGGAACGACTTGAAGAAAGCTGTCGCTGACTACTTGGAGGAGCAACAGGCCGAGGCACAGATAACAGAGGGGAATTACCTTGCTTTGCCGCCAAAGGTCTCTGACTTTGAGGGTTCTGGAGGCGTACAATTCGCTCTCAAAGGCTTCGGACATAAGAATTGAATACAGCTGATTGCACAATCTCTGGCAACGGGCGCTACCTTAGCTGAATCACAACATTGTGCCAAATATCTCTTGGGTCCCACCTTGTTGCCATCAACTATCTCGTGGCCTTGCTGCTCAAGTCGTTAAGAGATGCTACGATTCCCAATGCTATGGCCGAATTGGCAGTACCTTGCGCATCCGAATGCGCTCTGGCTAGGTGGTGAGGTTCTCTGTCGTTGGAGCTAACGCGGCCCCTTGTTACCTTAGTTCTAGACTCGGCTCACCTTGCCAGCGCCACATCGTTGGCGCCAGCTGAAAGTCCAAAAGCGGAAACATTAACCTCCACCAAGTCCTAGCGGGTTGGATGTGGCTGGCTGTCTTTCCCATGCGCCTCTTCTAGATGGCATAGTCCAACCGATTTGCTGAATTGCACCTTCCTTAAGCGTGCAGGATGATTGCTGTTCTCGCTCTAATACTCCTCTTGTACTGTCTCTTCAGGCAAGCCATCGATGAAAGCCGTGAGCTGATGACCCCTATCATCCGCATGAACAGTAAATTGGACGGTTCTGAAATGAGTCCAGCTCATGCTATTCGTGGATTGCCTGGCCCTCATTTTAACCATAAGGGTGACCGCAGTCTCGACTTCGAAATCAGCCAACGCCGACACGGCCAGACTTGGGTCTGGAAGCTCTCATAGCAGTTCATGTGGGAAGTAGATCTGCGCTTTACCTCTTGAAGGGGGAGTTGGGGGCCAATTCGAACCGAATTCGAAACGTCGCACGTCTGGCTATCCGTCTCTTTGCGGTGCACGATCTCCGACGTGCATAACCAGAAGCGATTTTTGGCTGGCTGAGAGATATGACAGCGGATAGTTAGGCGCTATATGGCTTGTCATATCTGAATTCCATTGGACAAGGACTGCTGGGACAGCTGGTAACGTTGGGGCTGCATCCTACCATCAGCTACACTGGCCTAGGAGTGCGTGAGTCTAGTGTTACGCCTCTCGCTTTGTCTCACCGTCCGAAGTCATGTGGGTGGACGGTCTTATCCTCAATAAGACCATATGATTTGCAAAAAAGAGGCCTAGGCCTCCGTTCTCAGCGCTCTCTGTGCAAGCTCTTACTTCAACAACCCCTGGCATGTGGACCAAGCTAGGGAGGGGCGAGACTCTCCCCCCACCTCTACTCGAGTTATAATAGACTGCTCTGTTCCTCTCAGAGAATTGATGTCCAGCCCGAAACGCATCCATCATTGTCGAGCACGGCATTCTTGTTGTTGTAATATCATATATGCCTGGTGTAGTATGTTAGGTCTTCGTACTAGTCCTTTTAGTATGGCACAATCCTATGAGAAGCTTCCTTTAGTATCACTCCGCATGGCTAACGACGAAAAGGACAGCATCGATCTTCCTCTTCCGGTGCGACAAAGCATACACCTGACAGAACCGAGGACAACTTAGATACTGCAAAAATGGCCCCTGAAGCTCTCACGGTCAACGGAAATCATCAATCAATTGGCGAGGAGTCTCACTTAATTGTCAAGAACCAGCATGCCAATCAGAATCTGGACAGCAACAAATCCAATTATATGAGCAATTCCATGACAGATCTTAGGGAGAGATATTCCAATGCTCTTACGACACGCCGTAAGTAATCAGTACTGTTTACATGGCCCAAACTGACCATCATCTCGACAATAAGGCTCCGAGACTCGTACAACTACAATGAGCAGCAGCAGTGAGACTCATGTCTCATTCTCGAGAGAACAACAGGTCACAATACTTCAAGAGACAGTCACCTCTACACGTGGGAAATTCGTGTCAGCATTTGCATATGTCGATGAAGACTATATCTACAGCATGACAATTGATGGATTTCTCGAGTATATCGAGCGCCAGCGCCTCACCTACATGCCGCACCGAGGAAGCCGATGGGACAAAGTACTCAAGTGGGCCGAATTTTTTGGTCTACAAGTGTCTGGATATGCCAAAGCTGTCGAGTCCTTTATCCCAGAGAGTAAAATAGCGGCGCAATTGATATGGACTGCATCTCGAACGCTCCTTGAGGTATGTCTCCTTCAGCTCTTATGCTGGGCCACTGAAGCCGGCTTGAAACAAAGCTTCACGATGGATTATCACTTGAGTTTCCTGAGTAAGAGCTACACGTCTAAGATTTGCTAACGATGCACAGCTCGGCCCAGATAACGCTAAAGCCCTTGAAACAACGTTCGGTGTTTTCTACCAGCTTGGACTATCCCTCTCTTTACTGCTTCGCCACAATAAGCTCCTCTATGCCAATGGCAGAATTCGCATGGAGGTGGGCCAAGCCTTCAATGGCATGCTCTTGCTTGTCCGAGAGATCAGCATGTATTATAATGCAAAGGCGATCGGTATGCAGTCTAGCGAGGCCAGTGTCGACTTTGTCAGTCTCTTCGGTGCCCAGATTGAACATTTCTATTCTCACAGGAAGCTTATCACAGAAGAGATGTGGAAACATCAACTTGGCGAGGATGAACAAATGGACATTGCAACCATAAGCGCTTGGCTCAGCCCTCGGGAAGGCGTCCTGAAGAAGCTGCATAAGGATCGCGTGCTCACGCCAGAACACCGAGACGAATACACCTGTGAATGGTTCCAGAGATACTTGCTAGACTTTTCACGAAGCCAAGATGATGTGCTAGCCCTCGTTGGCCGTGAAGGTTGTGGAAAGACCTATCTGTTTCGATGGATTGTTGAGAGGTTACAAAGACCAATAGGCAAGAAGACTCGTAAGTTTACCAGTCATGACACTCATACTCAACAAGACCCATTGCATAACACGCAATCGAGCTTCACAGCTGGTCATAACCAATTCTCAACCTGTATCTTCCGCTGACTTCGGCATCTTCCAGATGAGACCCTCTCTTATTCAGTCGAAGTCGATGTGCCGGAGATGACAACTTCGCTTGCAATCGCCAAAAGTCTCTCGCTACAACTCCTCGAGAAGAATATTGGCGATGAGGCTCTATTCCATGCTCTTGTAAAGGCCTATGACCTGTCACAGTCAAATGAAACGACTATTTTCAAGTTGGAAGAGGCACTGTGGGCAGCTTTGGATCGCGGACTCGATCAATTTGCCGGGAAAGGCAAAGATCATCTTGTCATTGTCATCGATGGCCTTAACGAACTCAAGAATCACGACAGCATCAAGTCAGTCATGGAACGCCTGGGTGTCTTCACTTCGAAGCATGGCAGGCTCCAGGCCATCACCCTTTCCCGAAGTTCTCCTCATAAGCCGACCAAGGGCAAGTTCCAGGAATTTGAGATCAAGCCTGATCATACCCATGATGACCTCCAGCACATTGCGGAGCATGCATTTCACGGTTACGCTCCTTTCAAGGATCTGGGCGAACATGCGCGGGAATCAATCATCGAGCAACTGGTCGAATCAGCACGCGGAGATTTTCTCTGGCTTCTTTTGACTATCTACTTGCTCAGGAAGGAACCAAGTCACGAAGCCTTCATGAAGCATCTTAAGGCTACAAAGGAAACACGCCACTCCTTACACCAAACTATTGGACATATTACCGAGAAAATTGACTTTTCTCGCTCAGACGCCTACCTCATCTTGTCCTGGATGCTTGTAGCAAAACGGCCTTTGACATTCTCGGAGGTCCAGTGCCTTCTCCAGATAGACCTCCAGAAGAAACATACAGTCGAACGAAAGATGGACATCAAAAGCGAAATCCATACAGCTCTAGGACCGCTGGTAATCTTCCAAACGGATTTCGTCAGATTAAGGCACCCAGCCATCCGTGAATACCTTGAGGGACTTCAACTTAACGGAACAACAAAGCTTCTGAAACCTCAGCCTGCCCAGACGGATTTGACAAAAAGACTCTTGGCGTACTGCCAATTCAATCTCAACAAGCACCGGGAGCCATCATTGGAGCAAATTTCTAGGAAAGAAGTCAATGAGCTTTTCAGCAAACATGTGCTGCTCGAGTACGCGATACGCAACTGGACGGGTCATTTTTGTGTTTCGGACATGCATGCAGGCGAATCTCTTCATCTACCTGCCGACTTGAAAACGCTTTTCCCAAGCTCTACTCTGGTTTCCATGCTTGAGTGGGCTTGTTGGACACCTCAAGCGGTAGGCAAGTCAACCTATGAGCTTGCTCTGAGAGTGAGAGAGGCAGTGTTTACCGAGAAACACGAATGTGTCCTCCAAAGCCTGATCATTTGCGGTACTTACTACAGGACATTTTCTAAGATTCCAGAAGCTGGGGCCTACTTCTACCGAGCTTGGCGCATTGGTCAAACTGTTCTACACAAACACCACGTACTTATCGTTAACTGCGCTACAAGCTTCTTGACCATTGTCGAGACCATTACAACGACCACACGCATCGAGCTCACCACAAGAAAGGAGGAAACGCTGAAGTATGTCATTGATGTTTACAAGCACCAACATGGGCAGACACACGAACTTGTCATCAAGTACTACAAGATGCTCGCTCAGCTATACGTTGAGATACATGAGGAACACAAGGCCGAAGTTGTCTGGCGCGAGCTTCGTGAGATCATGGTTTCTCGGTTTGGAAAAGGTTCTGAGGTGAGACAATGCACTTTCTTACTGTTATCTTCATCGGATCTGGATTGTGACCTTAGCTGCCCTGGGTGATTACTGCTGACCATATAACTGCAGGAGGAGATCAGCGTGTCTGAGCAACTCACTATCGTTCTCAAGAAGCGCGAAACTAAGACCGACATCGTTGAGTACGAGGATGGGATCTTCGATATCACCATGCAGCTCGAAGTGTGGGACATTCGTCGTATTGAACTGACTTTGAAACTGGCGCTATCCTACGAAGCACGGAAAGAGTTCTTCAAGGCCGAGGAACTCTACATCACACTTTGGAGGCGCCTGACCGAGCGGTGCCATCATCATCACCATCATCATGGTGTTGAAATACACATCTATATGATCGATGTCGCCCTCGAGTATGTGAGATTCTTACGTCGTTGCCATAGACACGAAGAGGCTTGCAACATCTTGATCTGTGTCTGGTCCGAGTACGAAGAATATGACTTCGAATCAGAGACAATCTTCCTTAGGTTAAAAATGGTTGGTGAGCTCATGAGGGCTGTCAGCCTATTCTCTGTCGCAGTGTCCGTCTTCAAGAAGTGCATGAGCTGGTTCAGATTCCGCGGCAAGATCGAACACACGGCATCTTGTGAGATTTTGATTGCCGAAACCGTCCAGGAGATCATTACCACGACTTCAACGACCACTGTGTCTACCTCGACCACTACTTCAACAACTACATCGTCGACTACGGAGACAGTAGTGAAAGAAATTTTCGAGTCGACGCTGACGCGCAAAGAAGTCACCTCCGAGACGATCTCGATCTGCAAGAGCCTTATTTCGTACCATATGAAGCTTGAGCAGTGGTCAGAGGCTATTGAAGTCACGAAGAGGTCTCTTCTCGTCATATGGAAGTTCGTGGTGGCTGGCACAGGTACTATGGCATTACCTCAACATTTTGGGGCTGGTGCAATAGACATTGCAATTAGTCTGGCGCTATGCCACCATCGCTCGCACCATTTCCATGAAGCTGAAGAGATCTATGTACGCATTTACCGCGCTTGCCGGAACTCTTGTCACATCGAGGATGCACACTTCGTCAAGTCTTACGAGATGCTGATCAAGTTTTATGAGGAGCATCAACACTGGCACAAAATGATCGAGATACACCAGGAGCTCCTTGTCTATTATCGCAAGACATTGGGGGCAACGCACAAACTTACCATACAGAAACTGTACCTCTTAGGATCTCTTTGCGCTGATCATGGCCATGGACCTGCTCATGAGTATTATGAGGAGATTATTACTGTCCTGAACAAAGGATCGAGCGTCTGCCACGTTGATGCATTAGACGCTATGTTTGTCATGTGCCGAATCCACTACGAAGCTGGTCACTGGCATAAGCTCAAGGTTGTCTGTAAGGTCTTGTGGGGGACTTGGAGAGACCACCACCACGGGCACAACAAATTTACAACTGACTTTATCGAGGTGCTCTATCTACGCTACCGCTACGTACTGGAACATCATGAAGCCTGCGAGTACTCGATTCTGCGGCAGCTGGTTATTGAATATCGTAACACTTGCATCAAGGTCTTCGGCGCAGCGGTTGCAATCTCGATCAAGGCCTCGATCGAGCTTGCCCAGATCTGCATCAAAAGCGAGACGTACATCCACGAAGCCATATCTATCTATGAGGAAGTACTCACAACGACCAAGACAACTACCACCACCACCACTACCACTACAACTTCGGTGATATCTACCTCAACGATTACGAATATCAAAGAAAGCCTCACCAAAGCCTATATCTCAGTCTGTAGTTATGGTTCTGTATCCACTTCCACCATGGAAAGAGCCATAGTCATGATCCGTGAGCGCTTCGAATCTCTTAAGATCACATTTGGGTGGGCCCATACCACGACTTTGACATGCCTCCGAGAGCTGGTCCTATTGCAAATAAGACTGAAGAAACAAGAATCACATGCGATAGTCTTGCGCACGCTTGTTGAAACATGCGTTGAGATCATCAAGAAAGAGAAACATTCCAAGACATTGCATGAAGCCGCAAAGTTGTTGGGCAGCATTTATACCAGCTGTGGGCTTTCGGAACAAGGTCGCAGCATGATTGAGGAACTACGTCTCCAGATCGTCACCGGCACCTCTAAGGACAAATCTAGCTTCAAGATCGATAGATCTATTGGCAAAGTCTCCTATGTCTTCATTGTAACATTCGAGCAAGTCATTCGCGGGGAGATGCTCACCTACTCAGAGATCATGGCAGACCTCCTCACTGAAGATATTCTTTATGAGTCATATCACCGTTGCTTGAAATCCGAAAAAGACGTTACTATTACGATGGTGCACGCCGCTCGACTACAAGCTTTCCTGGCAAGCCATCATCGCAAGGTCCAGAGAGCGCTCTTGGAGAAGGAGGCTTTCGAGATCTTCATTAAAAAGTGGGAATCGACCATCAAGCGGCGCGACGATGTTTGCTTCGCATTCTACCTTGAGCTACTCCACGAGCTTGGCAAAGAGGAGCGCGATGTAAAGATTGGCACTGCTGCATGTGCGTCGAGCATCTCCATTGTTAAGAAGCTCCTGGACGAAGGCAATGTTCAAAAGGGTTATGAAGTTGCGAAATGTGCTCTCGACTTCATCAACCACCAGCGCTCTTTCCACCTGCTGCAAAACGTACCTTATGGTTTCAAATTGTCTGCACTCATGGTAGGACGTGGTCTTGCTACTCCTCTCAAAGCCGACATCAACTCCAAACTCCGTGAGAATATGCTGGAACTTTCCCGCAACATTATCCACGAAGTCCTACATGCATGCAAAGATTCGAACATCAACTTCATACGACTCAAGTTGCGTGATCTGAACGAGCTTGTTGGGCTCCTGGGCGAACAACAGAACTTTGCGGATCTTGAAGTGAGTTTGCCCTTCCCCACGCTCATTACTGTCTATCATGCTAATTCTGTTGGTTAGTGGTTACTAGATCTTCTCTGGTCTTCGCGCGAAGTGCAGAAGAAGTGGAAGACGGAAACCATTATCGCCATTGGCCGCCGTTTCGTGCAAGCCCGGTACCTCAACAAGGATCATCGCTCCCGCGCCATCCGCCTTTGCGAAGATATCTGCTATAATCTGCGCCGCGTATGGGGTTCTCTAGATCCCAAATGCCTTGAGATGTCTGAGCTCCTCTCCGAACTCTACACTTCCATGGGGCACTACCGTGAAGCACAAGGCGTGCACGAGAACATCCTTCGCCTCGTCGTAGAAGGCGACGATGGCGATGACAGGACCATCGACACCATGTCTCCCAAGGCAGCACGCAAGCACCTTGACCTCCTCAAACAGAGCTACCTCCGTCTCAAAGGCTGGGACAAATCTCCTGCTCTATACAAAGACCTGATCAGCGCGCTTATTAAACTGTACAAAGGCAAACCCGAATGGAAAGACGTCCACGGCACCGACTCCTGGAACTTTAACAAAGAACATCCCTCCGAAACACTCGGCAAGTTCGTCGCGCCAAAGGAATGGGAATTCGCCAGACCAGAAGATCTCGATCCTCAGGGCGATGCTAAGGAGACGAAGGGATTGAGACGGCCGGGTACGGGCGTTAAGCGTGCGACTAGTAATTGGGGTATTGGTGAGGTGCATAGAGTGCTGCATGGGTTGCCGGAGCAAGAGTGGACCGATAATGGGAGGATATATTCGGTGAGCAATGGAAATGGTATTGCGAAGATGCCGCAAGTTGGGGTCAGGGCGGTGATGGGGGATGAGGATGATGGGTATGAGAGTGCGGCCGAGGAAGTGGTTCTTAATGGGCATCATGGGAGTAATGGTATCAAGGCATAAATGGGATGGATAATGGACAGCTCGAGCGCGTTTCTGTTTGTTTGGTTTTTGGGTCGGGATGTAATGGTATTGTATTGTTGGTGCTATGCTCGTCGCTTTTCTCATACTATTTAATGGTGTTGATGCTACGCTCGTCGCTGTTCTTATACTATTTAACGGTGTTGGTATATGTATGGATAATCTTTCATGCGCGCAGGACTGTTTTAATATCGGAATCTTCAACATATACCGCAAGATATCTTAGCCATAGGTTTCACCAATGTATACACCCTTGACATTTTGTGCAATCAAAGTAGTTGCCCGTTGGAATACTAGGATTCAAACCTCGTACAAAAGTATCTATATTTGGATGGAGACTTACTACAGCATACATACTTACAATTGAACCGTGTCTTTACGCCTCTCTTGCTTTGAAACTTCTCTATCCTGCAAAATGTCACTATTGCTTACAAAAATAGTCCATGCGACGGGTAGATAGGGTCCATCTTTCACGGTTCTAGGGAAGGGTTTTCAGTGGGGCTTCTACCACCACCGCCATTCTGAAGTTGATATGTCAGTATCATCTAGATACATTTTCTAATGATTATATGAGGAGCCAGCGAATTCCAAGAATTATTGGGTGCGATCTGATAGGACTGGATGAGGGATGAATCGCCCGTACCGGCAGCAGGATAGATTCTAGATAGAGATCCTCGATGAGGTATATACGATTAGCTTATATTTAGGCAGTATACGGAGCTCATCCCGTGCCTGTCCAAATAAGTACGATCCTCTCCAACGTCGATTGGATCCACATCTCTTTCTCTCAGGAACCTAGGCTAACGGGGTAGGGGATTTTTATGTCATTTATTGGGTCTATTGAAATAGATTCAATTATTGTTCTACGTGTGTGTATTCCTCGTAATAATCCTTACCCCTTCGACCGAGCTCCCTATGCATCTACTTCAGTTCTGCGACTCAACGTCTCAAACCTCGTATAACCCTCCTTATCCCTTTTCAACTTCTCCATTACCATCTCATACGCCGCATTCCCCGGCACCACCCTCAGCGGTGGCTTTTCCATAATCGCTAACTCATACATCGCCTTTGCGCCTTTGACCGGATCACCGGGTTGAATGCCGTGAAATTGACTGCTGTTCTTCCTGGCGTCGATGTGCTCGTAGGCGGGGTGGCGGTGGGTGGCGTATTCCATGCTGCGACCGGCTATGTCGGTGCGGAAGGCGCCGGGCTCGATGAGGGTGAAGTTGATGTTCCAGGTGGGGAGGACTTCGTGGGAGATGGCTTCGGTGAAGCCTTCGATGGCCCATTTGGAGGCGCAGTAGATGGAGTATGTGGGGAGGCTGTTGGGTATCAGAGGGAGGAGGGTTTCTTTCGGTTGCTTGGTTGGGAGGATATGGGGGATGAGGAGAGGGGTATGGGGTGATATTTGGGATTGGGGAAAGGGAAGGGAAGTGTCGACTCTGTCGAGGATGGATGATGCCTCGCCTGAGGTGCTAGAATCTATGGAGGTCGCTGCTAATATACATGATGAGGAGTGCTAACAGGATAACACCTAATGGTGGCAAGCTAATGGTGACGCTAGGGGAAGGGGCTATGCTGCTGATCCTCCAACAGGAAGGTAGATGTACGTACCCTAACTGTCCACCAATGGATGTGACCTGCTGGATCAAACCCCCACAAGGCTGCTGCTCGCGCATCACCTGCATTGCTTTTCGTGTTACGGCCATGAGGCCAAAGAAATTCACGTCCATTTGCTTTTTGATTTGGGTGTCGGAGAGCTCTTCGAACGGGCCGCTAAGGCTGTAGCCTGCATTATTGATGACTACGTCTACGCGACCAAACTGTTCGAGGGCGGCAGAGAAGGCTAAGTCGATGTCCTTGGGGACTATGACATCAAGCTTTACCGCGAAATAGTTTTTCGGGTTTGTGTTTTCGAAGGAGAGAGTCGAGGGGTTGCGGGCCGTGGCTACGGCGATGTCGCCTTTGTCGATAACTTCTTGCACGAGGTGCTTGCCAAATCCAGTGCTCGTGCCGGTGATTAGGAAGACGCGGGGCATTGTGGTCGTAGGAAGAGTATATACAACATAAAGAGACTTACGTACTATTTTCGCAACAGCGGTGCTATAGGACTGTAGCAAGTTGAGGTGGGATGGGAGAGCTCAGAATACTTGGTTGTCTGCGGGTCAGCTTTGTGAGAAAGCGGCAAGCGAACGAGCCAAAGAGAAAATAGACAGGGTATGTAACAAAAGTCGTGCGTGATGTTTTGAAAAGCGGCTCAAGGGGCGCCTTGAGCAGGTGCGCCTACCAGCTGAGAGTGGGTGTGCTGGAAGCAAATATAAAGTTCTTACGATTGATTCGAATTTCAGGCCAAATGATTTACCACACGGCGAAGACTGTGATGCATGAACAAGAGCTGTCCTGTTCTCCGGCCATTGTTGGCTTGAGACATGTCTAGTAATTACGATGACTTCACAGTACATATTACCCCGCACGGCCTACTTGAGCCTCTGCATTGTAAGGTAGCCTGGTCGTGCATCTTGAAATCTTGTAGCAAAAGGAAAGACGTTCGAGTATCCGATTTCCTGGGGCCGAAGCTTGGATGACGTTGCGCTATTTCTTAGATCTTCAGTGGATGTCTATGATGGACCTTTCTTTCTTTTTCCTTTCTTAATATGTGAATATACGTCGGGCCAAGTAGAGATTAGCCAAGATTCCGAGCAAAGCTCCAACGATGGCGATCATAAGATTAACACCCGGGATTGTTCTTCTGCAATTTGAAGCTGGAAAAAAGTAGAAAGGACTTGTACCATTTCGTTCACTGGAGGTGAGGGAATTGCAGTATCACAAGAGAGACGACGTTGCTAGGCTACGGCGTCTAGGCGCCAAGTCCCGCCTAGCGGACGCCTTGGGTGCCCCCTCATGGCGGGCCGTTCTAGCGGCCCTGCTACCCAGTGGCATGCCCTGTGGCATTAGAATCGCGTGCTCAGACGACAAGTAAATCGGTTATCATAATGCATTGATATCGCTGTAGTATCAGATAGAGAAACGCGGATTTTGACACAAAGAAGCAATGTTGAATCGTCTAAAAACTTCATTATCAATAGTGGTCAGAATCAAGACTGAAGAAGTCGTCCAAAAAAACTCGGGATCTTTATTTATCGGCAAGTTATCGTGGATCTTTGTTCTCCCCCATGGGAAAAAGTCTGTTGGCGAATGCGGGTCAGCACATAACTTGTTCTTGAGATAATTCCTGGTGTGACCTTATGATAAATGAGTTCCTCCTGTAACGCAATTATAGGTTGCACAGAGATTCAGTACGGGCGAAAGCCGTGTCGATAACCCTCAAGACTAGAGTAACACCACACATCCCGACGAGGCCTTGATAACGTAAAGATCTCTTTTTGAGTGTACAAGGCTATGCCCAGCAGTATTGCTGAGAATAAATAATTTGAAATTCAGAGGTATCATAAAATTGTGCAAGGTCCAGGTTTAGGGCGTTTTTTCTTGGGCTTGCTCGTACTTGCAATAGCCATCTATTGATAGAGTCAGCAAAATTGCACTCCGAATAGGCCCCCGTATACGTTATTCAAGGGTAAATCACCGCCTCGACAACCGCTTGAAGCCCGCCTTTCTCCCTTGCATCGCATTCCACATATGGAACTTTTGACTTGCTCCACCGTCCCAGATTCTTTGCCAGCTGCTCCGCTTCCTTCCGGCTCACGAAATCCCGCCCTCCATCAAGTTCTTTGCTAGAGTTATGCTCACTCTTCCTTTTATCAGCATGTAATCCCAGCAGCACCCACGTGCTATCCGCCTTATTTGAATAGGAAGTGGTCTCATAATACCACTTTTTCTTTATAGATTCAAAAGACACCTTTTCGGCGATAGAGAAACAAAGAAGGAAGACGTGGCCTTGGGGGAAGTATAGGGGGCGTAGCCGGTCATAAGCCTCGTCACCTATAGTATCCCACACCGACAGTACGTTTTTTTTGCGCAACAGTCGCAACAGTACATTTTTGCCGTTCTTATTCCTGTGATAGAAATAAGACACTATGGTCAGCAGAGGATCATGCTGCAACGGCAGAGCAAATAATTCGAGAACTCACACAAACTCTATTGTATGTTGTCCAACATTGGTGTGCATCAGGCCCCAGCCGTCCTGCTGTGGAGTTGGAGGTGGTAGATCGGCAAGGGTGGCAATGAGAGTAGATTTGCCAGTATTGTCGTCGCCAACAACGATGCAAACTATCTCGCGACCTGCATCGGAAATTGGCAGCTCTATACGTCTTTCCAATAGAAATGTTTAACTGAGGTTCATGTGAATTAGATGCGAGCGGAGGGATACCTTGTGGTCATGGTGTGCGTAGCCTGTACATTTGTCTCTCCAGTCTCTTCCAATTTTTCGTAAAGTGACCTATCCAGCCCCTCACTAGACTTTGTATCCATTCCTCTTTCTTGTCGTGTTAGCGACCTTCGAGGGTTATCAAGGAAAGTAAAGAAGACAGAGATAGCGTGTGCAGTGAAATAGCACGGCAGTTTTGACAACGTCAAAAGACTTCAAAGAGAGCGGACGAAGGGGAATGAGGATTAATGAATGGCAAAAGCCCGATCTATATGCAATACTTGACTACTCGATGTTTCAAGCAACAACTGACTGAGATGTCGTGGGAAGTCGTGGGCAGAGGTTGTTGGCTCAGCCCCCTCAACAATCCCCGACTGAGCCACAGTCAAACCCGCGAATTGTCAGAAAGGTTGAAATGTACACACTACAATCCTATGGACACGAAGTTCGAGAGGCGCATTTTGATTAATTTCTGGGACCAGGGTCTAGAACGGCGTTCATTGGAGACACAGCAGAAATCCTTTCTTTTGTCATACGACCGGATCATAGCTGCCAGAGAGCAAGATTCAGAGTTAACTGTTAGAAGCTTTCTTATTAATTAATTGAACGTAGCTCCAATGGACTATTCAGTTGATAGCTCCAATGGACTTAATCAATTGAAAAAAAGCGGAAGTGCTTTTTGGATGTTCTATGGGGCTTATGCCTACCTTAGAGACCTCTGAAGCTAAGCCCTTGGGAAACCAAATTCGGGCTTGAGAAATATAGCTTCGGGGACTAAGCGTATCGCCTAAGTGACCAACTTTTAGGGCATCTCTAGGGGGCTATAGAGTTGATGGGTGTGTACGATTGACAGGTGAACCCTTCTATCAAACAAAGCTGCTAGATCCGATACTGCAGGCCTTTTTCTTTGAAATGCTTGTCATTTGCAAGCTTTACAGGTTAGGTATCTTCAGACCCGTTGTGCTTATATTTGATGTCAACTACATTGTAGACATTATGATGCCTCGGTCTCGTCTTTTACCCGATTCTTTTCTAACAATTTGAGATCGTTGAAACGGATTTTGACACTCGCCACCTGGGCAGTCAACGGATTCACCAGGGCATCAGCCGCAGCCTTCGCTCCTGCTTCCTGCTTACTCAAACCTTTCCCCGTTCCTAGCCTCGTGTTTTCCCATCCCCATCCTGTCAGATACACGCCAATCTGAAATATCAGCTTCCCTTCCTTCCTAAGCTCTTGAGGTGGCGCTTCATCGCGATAATGAAGTTTGATATCTTTCCCCATGACCTTATTAGCCAGCTGCACCTTGGCATTTGGATCTGCTGTCTGTGTCTCGATGGTAGGTTGCTTCGCTAACTTGTTCTCCCATAGCAATCTGAGCCATCCTTCTGCAGTCTCAAAACCATCAGTAGGATCAGATAGAACAATAGCTGCGACGTATGCTTCGAACATATCTCCCATAGTCTTTGTCCATTTTTTCTTGCTGTCCTTCCCACCCTGCTTCATGCTAGTCGGCAACTGCCCCTTCTCATCAAAATTATAGGCGAGAGCGTATTCGGCGAGTGTTTCGTTCTTGACAAGCAGTTCTCGTTGCTGGGAAAGACGGCCAGCAGGCATCTTGGGGAAGCGGGAGAAGACGAGACGGGTGGCTATGATTTCGATGTAGGCGTCGCCGAGGAGCTCAAGGCGGTCGTAGGAGGTATCGACCTTGGTAGATGAATGACCATTAAGCGTTCCAGGATGGGTGAACAGCGTTGAGACAAGAGACTTGTCCCGAATTTCAGGCAGAGGTGGTAAGGTTGATGGGTTACCAAGGTAGGGGCTGGGTTCGGAAGTTGCTTTTCTGAGGGTCAGATAGCTTGGAACTTTTGCGTCCCCGCTCTGAAGTTTGAGAAGATTGTTCGTAGATGCAAGTTTCTTGCTGGAGGTTTCTCCAGACTGAACGTCAGGCTCGTGACTCCTCTTACTACCCATGACTGGGCTTTAGACGCCTTCTGCTTCTTTCGAGCTTCGAAAAGAAGTAAATGGCATATGTTTTGGTTATGTGAACCTTGGACTGCAAGTGTCGAGAGCAGAATTTCTCAAAATGTGCAACAGACTCTTGAGAGCTTACTTGGCAGTTTCAATGACAGATTGGACTGTATAGACTGGGAGGTGGTGTTTTGAGATGTCAACGTTGTCAAGTAGACAACTGATAGTTTCTTGAATTATGTATGTAGCTGAATTATCAAAGTCATCTCAAAATCTCCCATAGGGCTGACCACTAGCGCGCGCCATTGACCTCTCCAACATTTTCCACCTCTACCCAATCATCCCCTCACCACCACCACAACCACCTTCAAAATGTCCGTCCCCAAATCCCGCCTCCTCGACCTAATGAAGGTACCTCCCCCTCGCCCTCCCCCCTCCCCTCCCCCCCTCCCCTCCTCACTAACTCCCCCCCAACAGCTCCAAACCACCCTCTTCTCCACAACCTACAACCCCTTCCGCCACCGCACCGGCTCCCGCATCCTGCGCCAACGACTCCGCGGCCCCTCCACCTCCTCCTACTATCCCCCCCGCCTCGCCACCATCAAAGACCTCAAAAAAACCTTCTCCCATTTCCCCGAGGAATTAGAGACGTGGGATGATTTCGAAGAAGATCGGTTAGAGAGGGTGGCGAATGCGAAGATGAGGGGGAAGGGCGCGCCGAAGAAGAAGAGGAGTAGGGAGGATAGTAAGAAGAGGGGGAGGAAGAGGCCGGCTGTTAGTAGTGAGGTGGCGAAGGCGAAGGAGACGACGTGGGGGGCTGGGAGGTAGGGGGGAGGGGAGGGGAGGGGAGCATAGCGAGGGAGTTTGGGGAATGGGTTTTAAGATTCAAGAGCATTTTTTCATTACCCTTTGGGTTGCTAGTGTACATACTGCTCTTGAGGAAGACACGCTTACGTATGTTGCTGAGCCTTAGCTGTGAGAAAGACTGCTGGCTATAGCGATAGTAAGATGTATTTTCCAGCCTTCTTGATGAAGAACTGGAATGATCTTTCAAGAGATTCCGCATGATGTGTGTCCAACCCCGAATGTAACACATGGCTGTTGGTACGAAAAGTCCTCTCAAATTCGGTGGGCAGGGGCTCAAAGACCTGATATTATCGGAATCTCATCCGCCTCCACAATTGATCAAGAATTAGCTCCAAATTTTGCATACCCGTTTCAAAAGGCTGCTCCGCCAGTTCCTGGACCATCACCATTCATCCTGTCCAACGCTTCCTCGGCCAATTCGCTTTTCAAACTATCCCTTCTGCTCTCCCTCTCCCGACTTCCCCACTCGCGTAAACCCTTCCTCTTCTCCCGCTGCTTCTCTTCAATTTGATCCAACAACTTCTTTCTACCCTCCTCCAGTTCTGCCAATCTCTTTCTCGCTGCCGGATCGGTCGCGCTGGGTAAAGCCTCGCCACCGTCTTTGATAGAAGGCACAGATGCAAGGTGATTATTCGAGAAGCGCTGGGTACGAGGGTAAGTCGTGGACGATGAGTTGTTCGAACGAAACGGAGGAGGTGCGCGGTAAGGTGCTTCGAAGGGTGGCGGAGGACCATGGTGTGAACCACGAGGACCTTGAGGAATATGATCTCCGGGTGGTGGCCGAGAGTCATAGTGT
Source organism: Cladonia borealis (assembly GCA_018257855.2). NCBI lineage: Eukaryota > Fungi > Ascomycota > Lecanoromycetes > Lecanorales > Cladoniaceae > Cladonia > Cladonia borealis. The sequence continues at coordinate 598,954 of JAFEKC020000021.1, read as the reverse complement.
CCCCGCGAAGGAGGTCCATGGTACGAAGAAGGTGCTACACCACGACCTCCACGAGGACCATATTGATGATCTCGTGAGTCTCCTCGACCTCCGAAGGATGGACCACCTCTGGGACGAGTCGGTGCAGATAGGAGTGAGGCACTTGTGGGACGATTGTGCGCTGACATGGATATTGGAGCTGCTGGTGGAGGTACAGATGGCGAGTCTCTGCTGTATGAGTCCCTCACCGCTGGACCGCTTGGTGGAGGACGAGTGTCTCCGTTACGGTAGCCCGATGTCTTAGGTCCCGCAATCTGTGCGTCTGACCATGCAGCTGGAGTAGGCCCGGTACGGCTGTCGTCTCGTTCATGTGGTGGGGGCGACCGTGCGCGGTAGGATGTTGGCTCTCGCGCTTGAGGGACTGGAACAGGTGAGTAGCCTCGGCGTGGAGGAGATCTGTCCCGATAAACTTGATCTCGAGGGCCAGCAGGTGGTGCTCGCCCACCACGGATAGCTGGTGAGTGTGTACCAGATCCGGTATTCGCAAGCCGGTCTGGGTGGATAGGAGGTGAGGAGCGTCGAGAAGAAATCGGAGAGGGAACGCGCGAAACATGTTCAGAGCGTCTCGGCGGAGTAGGTGATCTCTCTCCGGGACGATAGTTGTTCTCATTTGGGAATCTAGGTCGCGAGTACCTTGGAGGGGAGTAGTCACGTCTAGCTGGAAGAGGCGAACGAGGCCTACGATAAGGTGAAGCATCTCGTCTAGCGGGAGGGGGAGACCTCGCGCGGCCCACAGGGGATCTAGAGTATCGTCGAACCCTAGGTAAGGGTGATCTCGCACGCGTATCTCTTCTAGGTGAATATGCCCTGGGTGGAGATCTTGGCCGCGCTGCATAACTGGGCCCACCTCTTCCTCTATAACCTGGGCTCCTCGAGCGGCGACGGTCTGTTGCCGGAGCATATGAATCGGCACGTGATGGTGGGGTACGGGTTCTTCGTGGTGGGGATCTATAACCTCGTGCGTTGTGGTCTGAAGGGCGATACGACTCCCCACCGAGAGGACGGTTGTCGTCGTAATATCTGAGTGAATAAGGTTAGCACACAGAGATGAATCACTGAAGCTTATGTGTACAGTAGCAGTCAGAAGTCAGGCAGTCCCAACTAATCTGAGGGTCTTTCAAAAAAAAAAAAAGGGTGCGGACAAACCTTCTATCACGGCTTCTATCCATGATGCTGGGTGACACCTTTGAGCGTCAGAAAAGCGAGGGAAAGGGTTAGTCTGAGCTGAGCCGGAGCAAATTGTGATCGCAGCTTCTGGGCGTTGTTGGTGGTTGGCTCAGTCAATCATGGATGATGCGAAATGTCAACAGTGTAAAAGTTTAGTGCGCTAACCATATTAGGCAAGAAGCTTGAAGCTCCCATGAGAACCCAGCCGTTACCTTTCAGTACGCTCCGCTGCGGCGCAAGGATGGCCTTAGCCTTTCTCAGGCAAAGGCCCAGGCCCATGACATATCCGTCCTAGTCATTCGCCGCATGTCTTTGCTCCTAGATGCACCTGTACGAGTTGGATTCACTATGGGTGTTGGGCGGTTCTATGCCTTCAGATCTTGATGTCTTGTATGTGATGAATGATATGCTTCTTTCACTCTACCGCTTGCTTCGCCTTTCTTCATCCCTCTTCTGCCTTTTCCGGCTCTCGACAGCTATCATGTCACTTAGATCCTCTTGGAAGCCCCACTGCCCTTGCTCCTGTTTCTTCTCCGCCTCATACAGCCTCTTCAAATCTTCTTTATCCATACTGTCTTTTGCCTGAAGAGTATCAGGGTCCATTGCAACCTCTACATCACCCGGCTTCTTTCTCTTCCTATTCTGATCTTCTTGACCAAGCACAGGTAAGCCACTTTGAGCAGCTTTAAGATCGTACGTTCGATCACCCCCAAAGAAGCCTGAGACTTTTGCAGACTGTTCTGGTATAACTTGATATGCTGTCCGAGGGTGTGTGGATTCCTCTGTTTCTGTGCCACGTCTATGCTTGCGAAGGTCAAACTCGCCAGCCACACTTTCAGCTCCTCCATACTCTGAGGGTACTGTGGATGCCAATCCTCCAGGAGTTTCAAGCCCACTCGGTGTCTGCAAGCCTGCGCCAACATCCTCATTATCTCCTTCTTCGTCTTCCTCGTCGCTCTCTTCCTCTTCAGACTCCTCTTCCGGCTCCTGTAATTCGCCCCACAGGGTCTTTTCGACTGGCTCGCCAAGTTGAGTATTCTGCTGGGGCTGTAGCACACCAAAGATATCACCACCATACAAAGGCCGATTATATTCATCGACAGGCGGTTTGCCGTATCCGCCGGGATGAAAACCCCATGCACCACCAGGAGGTGGAGGAGCGTTGAGACCGGGTATCTTAAGTGCAGGATATGATGGTGGTGGACCAAAGCGCTGTTGATTGATCAGCCATGGCGGCGGAGCGCCGGGTGGAATATTTAGAGCTTCTTTCAACTCTTCGCTGAGCTCACCAGGTCGAAGATGTTTGAGATTAGTCTCATACTCCTTGCCCTCGTAGTACACCTCTCCGTACCGTGTGAGCTCTGGCTTCGTCTGGAACCTGAAGAAGGCTTCGTATAGTTTTTGGTAGTCAATATCAAGCTTTCCCATCTTTGGCTGAACGCGCTCTCTTTGCTTTTGTTTGAGACTTGCTTGATCCTGCTTCTCTAAGACCGCATCCCGCATCTCCGCAATGCCGGTCTCCTGAATAAATTTAGGTAACGCGAATGGAGGCTTTTCAACACCACGTTTAGAGGATAGATACTCACGCTTCAGAGACCAGTGTGACGGTACAGGCACGACATTTCGATATGCCTTGATGTGCACCAGTAAGCGAGGATCTGAAGCTGAAGTGTCTGTCCAATCCACCGTTTCCGGCTTTTCGACCAGGGCCTTGAGTTCTGCTACCGATAGCTTATTTTGCTCTTTTCGTTTCTTTTTGGACATTTTCGGCTGCCCTGCCTCCTCATCTTCATCAGGTATATCGTCGTCCTCGTCGAAGTAAATTTCCGGTTTATCAGGCTCCTTCGTCGAGGGGTCCTCCTTATCAACCTGTTCAAACCTGCCCATTACATCTTTGTACATTTCGTAGAGGGGATCTGTCTCGTCAATGACATCAACGTCATCAGTGATCTCATCTTGCTTATCAGCTGCGGGAGGAGCAGGTTCTACTTTGATGGGTAGAGGTTCTGTCTCGGAAGAGGGTTCCGGGGTGGAGGTGGCAGCAACCTGTGAGCTGCATTTAGAATATAGTTCTCTCGCATTATGATTGCCGCTTACTCCATTTTGTTTTTCTGCCTTCTTCTTAGCTCTCCTTTGCTGATTTTTTGACGGCTTGATTGCGGTAGGCATTATGTCGACTCGGTATATCCCAGTTACACAGACGAAAGTATCCAACGCTCATACCATGTAAAGCGTACAAACGCGCTATGGCAGTATTTACTTCGTCCTGCGACGGCTGAGTCGCGCGATGTCGAGATTGGAGGTCCGGATGCTGGCAAGGATTTAGCGCCAGTGCTCAGCCCTAAAATTTTAGCACTAAGAGTGTCTCTCTTCTAAACCGACTTCCTACACATAGTACGCTTCATATTACTTCTGGAACTCGGTATCATACGTTGCACTTGCTTAACTATTTGATCTCACAGCATTATGACACCTCGTATTGCAGATACTGAATGAAATTGATCTATCAAATGCTTCTACCATAGATACACCAATGCTCCTCATGTGATCTTCCATTGCTCGCTCATGCATGCCATGCTTCATGATAGGAAATTTCAGATCAGACAGCGTTTCCAATGTGTGACATCGTGTGATGCAGATATGAAGTAGTTGCTGGAAAGTTTCCCGATTGCTGCTAGCCACCAGGGACCTGCAGGAAAGCATCGTGGGTTACCGTGATGATCAAATTGAGGTACCAATTGGGGCCGTAGAACAACAGGAGACACGGTACGTGCTGGAAAGAAAGGCGAGATGTCGGGCAAGTCGAAAGTCGCAAGTCGTAAATCGAAAGTCGAAAATTGTTGATGGAATCCACGGTAGAAAAGCTGTGACAAAAGGAAAGACAAGGTTGCTGTATCATCTAAGAAGGATATGGATACAAAGAATCAAATCGCTGCATCTGCTTCGCGTTCAGATCAGTCTCAGAGTCTATCAACATGCCTCCGCTAAACAAAGCAGAATTGATGTCAATTGAACTCCTCGCAAAATGATGCAGGCCGTCAAAACGTGCATCGTAAATGCTGTAGGTCAAGATCCTGGCCGGGTAGGCCATGCGCTTGACATATATTCGAAATCGTCCAAAGGCATAATTAGCCAATCGAATCCATGTAAACATGAATTAACATAGCGGTCGTATGAGTAAATTGCGTATCATCAAAGGAATCTGGTCGTAGTTGCGTAGAATTCGTTTCATCATGTCGATTACAGTCTAGATCAACGAATCGCTTCAAAAGAAGCCACCATTGACCTGAGGCATGCGCGCAAAAGACGGTGCAGACTGTTGTACAGATTGATGGCTGTTTTCTGGGCTGAAATGCAGGAAGTTGTTGGAGCCATTGCTCATGTTGTGGGCGTGAGCAGGAGGTGTGAATTGAGGATAAGGACCGCGGAATTGAGGGGAAAAGTTGTTATTCATCGCATTGTAGCCGTTCGCTGGCGCGGTATAGGAGGTTGAGATAGGGCTAGAGGTCATCTGTAGGCCCAGTGGGATCTGGCCAGAGGAGCGGTCGGTAGGAGTGCCGCTACCACTGAAGCGACCCTGACCTTCCAATGCCATAATCTTGCTTTGGATGCGACGGCCATGAGGAGTCTGGCGGACCGCAGGGAGAAGTGGTCGGATAGCTTCGACGAGACGAGCTTTGGTATCAGGATCTGCATAGTCCATTGCGGTTTGGACGACGTAGTTCGCGTATGAGTCACGCAGCATTTTTTCAAGCTCATTTCCACGCATCATCTCCTCAATCATGACGCGCGTAACATGCTTCTCAGCTCCGCGAAGGCACTTCTCAATCACGTTGGAGCTGAACTTCTGTTTCGACAGAGTAGCAATTTGCCCATCAAACGCAAGGCAGAGAGGGTTAGTGAAGCATTCCTCTTGAAGATCGACGATGTATTGAAGGACATAATTGCCGAAAGGATCTTGCACGAGTTGGAAGGCGCTGTTGGTGATCTGATCAATGAGCCTAGCCTTCTGAATGCCGGTGGCATGATCAATGCATCGCTGCAGGACACAACAGCCATGACGATGAGTCCCGACCACAATGCAGTTGGCGCCAACTGTGTCGAAGATAAACTATTGAAGATTAGTCTGAGAGATAGTTGGCTCGCTGCTGGGGCAATATACCTGAGCGTCTTCGGAAGAAAGACGGTTAAGACACTTTTGAATTACGTGGTTGCCGTTGAGATCTTGAATTAGCTCCACCACTCGGTTGTTCAAGGCATTGATGACCGTTTGGATCTGCTCGCGGGTGGTGATGAATTCAATCATCTTTTGCAAAGCTCGGGTACCATGGGCGTTAAGCGCAATCTCGACCATTTTCGGAGCGGCGTTGTTGATCAACACCGTGCGCTGCTCGTCGGTGGAGAACTCAAACAGCTTTTGGCAAAGGTAATTGCCGAATGGATCTAACGTTATCAGTATGTGTTGCAGTTTTGGCGAGAACAGCATTACCAGTCATAAGCTCAACCACGTGCGGGTGCGTCTCAAGGAAGATGAGGTGCACATGCTCCGGATTGCGCTCCTCCAGCTTCTTCTGCAGAAAGCGACATCCATGCTGATCTTTGCACAGACCTAAGATCTCCCCCTGCATTTGCTCCAACTTGACGTTGGTGAAGCGAGTATTCTCTGAAACTCATGTTAGTAGTGTACATCATTAAGGGAGTATGGGTTTGCATGCCTTCACCATTCTGCATGCGTCGTTGCTGGATAACACGAGCCTGACTGTCTGGGAAACGGCCTTGAATGCCGAAATTGGCATAAGGTGAAAATCCATTTTGGGGTTGGAAAGCTTGCATTTGATTTTGGAATGCCAATGGATTCGCCATAGGCATCGGAGTCATTCCCATGTTCATCATTTGCATCCCATAACCAGGGTAGAAGGCCTGATTGGGGAACTGCATTGCAGGGTTGAATTGGGCCATAGGGTTTGGCAAGTCGACTGGTGAAGTGGCTGTCGTGGCCGGGCCGAACGGAGCAGCACTGGCTTGCAGACCAGAGAGAATTTGCTGATATGTAGTAGCAGGATCATCACGTCGATTATCGCCTCCAGAGAGCTCACGGCTATGGCGGTTGTTAATGACAGGGTTGTTAATGACAGGGATTCGGCCCAAGCTCGCATTGTGGTTATGAAATTTTTGCTCTGCTTCATTCTTGGTAGGAGTAGAATTGGTTGTAATACCGTTTGCTTTCTTCAAGGTAGGAACATCGTTCGTCGAGTATGATGCGTGGATGCTGCCTAAAGTAGTAGGGCGGCTTGACTCGGTTGAAGAAGCTTGGCCTCCCTGTGACGTCTGAGTGTATGCAGCGAGGCTGGCTTCCATTGAATGGCGATTTGGGTTACGAATGCTCATGGTCTCCGATGATACCTGTGAATCATTGTTGGAAACTCCATTGCTCATTTGACCGTTTGCGAAAGTGTTGAGTGCGCTCTGAGGGATTCCCTGCTGAGAAAGGCGGTGACGTGCGGCTGGAGGCCAGCCATTAGCCTGCGTCTCTGGCTTGGGAGTCTGCGAAAGCGCGAGATCCAATGCAGCCGAAGATGCTGAAAGCTGCAGCGACATGTCAGCAATGACTCTGAAACTAGCATTCGGGCAGCCACTCACCACACCCGGATACTCATTGCGACGAACCAGGATCGGGAATTTGTCATCCGTGGCATTCATTTGGAGGTAACTCTTGACATCAGGCGAAGTCGTAGAATCTTTAGATTCATCATCATCCCCAAAGAGGAAACTTGTAGTATTGATGTGTCCTAGGCCCATGGTAGCAGAGTGCTCAGGAACCGTCTCATGGTTGCGACTCCTCAACCCCGTGACAGGCATGGAATAGCGGTTTGTCCTGGAAAATGTCAGTAGCTTATCACACTCAAATCTGAAATAGGTCATAGTGGCGACTTACACAGCACCACGACGGCTTGTACCATTGGTCTCAGGGACGTAGGCCCGGACTCCTTCATTGGACCCACGACGAGATCCAGGTACAGACTTTGAAGGGAGTGTGTCAGAGTTGATATGATTGTGCAAAGTCTGAGCAAGCTCCGACGGTGGTGAGGTAAGTTGAGAACCTGAACGGCTGCTTCGATTAAGGCCTGGAGGAGAGGTGATGCTTGAGGTGGAGTATCGGTTGCTGCGAGCAAAAATCCCTGAAGGCAGTGCGTGATCACGATACTCGGGAGGTGTTGTTGGCTCGCTGACATGACCGGCAAGACTAGCTTGCTGAAGGTCTTGTGTCATACGATCAAGCTCTTCCTTTTCTAGAGCCTGTTGCTGGTTGAAGAGAACCATTTGGGCTTCGAAACGCCGTCGTCGCTCCTGGAGCACTTCATACTCTTGTCGCTTCTTCTCGACCTGGAGAGTGTTAAACATTTTGTAATGCATGATGCATGTAGGATGGAGGGGGAAGTTGTGGGGTTATATGTGAAGTGAGAGCGGGGATCTTACAAGCTGAGCTTTGTGGAAAGTCTGTAGTGAAGCAAATGTCAGTGAATTCGGATTGAAAAGCATAATGGCCACCCAAAGTATATCTGACAATGGCATGTTTCAAGATGGTGGTAGACAACACCACGTGCAAGTCTGCAGTGAAATTGAGGGAAATGCAAGGGTTTTTGTCTCACCGTTGCAGCTATATCCACGGACTCCCCCTGAGTAGTTGGTGTAGGCTGTTGCCCGATTGGGGTGATGGCTGGCATCTTGCTGAGGTCTGTGGTCTGCCTACGTTGCACACTTGCTCGTGTATCGCCGAATGGCTGAGAGTGGCTCTGCATAAAGCTGCCAGAGTATCGTGATGGTGTTGTAGTTCCCGTGGTCGCTGAGCTGGAAGGAGGATTTGGTGATCTTAGCTCGTCATAGCGGGCAGTGATTGAGTTGTTGAAAGCCATGTTACTACAAGCCAATACGATGCGTTAGAGCTGTTGTACAAAGCATCCCAGTAACGGGTAGGATGTGGGGTGCCAGTGGGCGGTGAGGATCAGAGAGGGGGAGGTGGGAGGTGTCAGAGAACGAAGATGTGGAAGTGGTAGGAAGATTCAGATGGGACTTGAAAGGGTCGGAACGGTGGTGGTGCCTTCATACGTACGAGCTGAGTGACAGCGAATGCGGAGTTCTCAAGAGTAGAGAGATGGCGTCAAACAATTGGTCTTCGGAGTGAATGCACAAGGGTACATTGGCTCCGCCTGCGAAGCCCCCCAGATTCTCGTGTGGTGCAGAAATTGTACAACTTTCCAAAAGGAATGGGATGGTCTCAATTGTTGATATGCATAGGTACAAATACAAGAATTGGCGCCAACGAGGTGAGGTGATCGAAGAGAAGATGCAAGTGGAGGAGTAGGTGCTCTGGGCTGGATTATCGAAGCAGAAAGTGCTGGGATCTAGGCGCAGCGCTACCGCGAGTGGGCTGGTTTGTGGTACCTTATTCATTCCCTACGCCTTCCCACCATAGTTAGAAGAACACCTATGGTCTACGATGGTGGGGTCTGCTTTGGGGATGTGCGCATTGCTTTCTAACAACAATATGTATATGGCTCTACAAGGAAATGATATCACAGTGAAGAAAAAGAAAGAATTGTGTCCTCGCAGCTTCACTCCTCGGCGGTACCCTGCAAGCTGGATCGGTATCTGCAGATCCCACGAGTACGACAGAAAGCAAGGGGCAATAGGTACAGCACATGCACCAATCTGTGCTTCCTCAGGGCTTCGATGAGCATTCTGTCATGATGGCAGGAGGCCCAATCTTCCTTAAATGACACTGTTATCGTTTGGCTGGTGGGGAGGGAGGGAGGTGAGGCTCAGGTTCAAGCATTTGAACCCCTGAAAAAGTCTAACGGTTTTCCGCTGCGGCTCTGCCTTAATCCACGCGAGCCACATTCACTTACTGGCAGTTTGAGACTTCTGAGCAGCTGTCGTTCGGAAAATTGCAGCAGAGGCATTGTCTGATGGGGTGGTGCGTGGGTGTAAGCGTGGCGAGGGGTAAATAGCGGAAGGTGGAGGTGCAGAGAGGCATGCAGTGATGAGAAAGCGCACAATAGGATTCAATAGGTTTACGGTATTTGAGGCGGTGAGCAACCGGCTAGTGCTGGCCACCTACCTTACCTTAAGCTGCTTTAGGCTCGAATATCAGGGTCCACCTTCCGCGGGCCAGCCAGGTACTTTGTACTTTAGTTTGCCGGTCTACTTTGTAGGTCGGGTCTACCTTACGAGAACACGAAAAAATACAAAAAATACAAAAAATACCCAACTTTTTATAGCCAATCAGATACTACTACTTATATAGTAGAAAATGAGAAACACCTACATCTTATAATATGGTCCCTCCTCCTACTCGTAACAGATCTACTGAACCAGTACAAGCAGCCAAGAAGTCAAAAGCTGACCAATCGTCTGCTGAAGTGTGTAGAGCTTCGCAGAATCACTTGCTATGACTGATATTTCTTAGCCAGCAACGAAATCACCTGCGAAAAAGGTGAGGAGGCCTTCACAGCCCAAAAATGCTGCAGTCCAGCATGAAAGAGGACCGGACAAGCACGACTCAGGGAAACAAACTGGCCAGAAAGATGTATACACTCTTCCTCTTCAGTAGAGTCTACAGATGCTAAACTCGTCTAGGGTTTTGATGCCCTACTCGAACCCTTCTATCATGAAAAATCTTTAACAGATCCCATAGATACTGCAAAGGTAGGACCTAATCATATATTTCGATCTTCATAAAGCAAGACGCTGTTTTTATTATCAGTGGGAGGGAACAACTGTGAAAGTCATCCGTGAGTGGCAAATTGTAGCAGCGAGAAAATTCGAAAATATCAGAGGTCTGCTCTACCTTCGGGCTTCTGGCTCATGCATTTTTCAATAGACAAACGGGACATGAACATATATATTTCATCTGACGTTTTGTTTCACATGAGGCTGACTCTTATTAGGACAAATGGAATCTGCTTCCAGCCTTCCTGAAGGTCAAAGGCCTTGTCAAGCAGCACATCGATTCATACAACTTCTTCATCGATGTGGACTTGAAGAGAATAATAAAAGCCAACCAGACCATCCTCAGTGACATAGACCCTAGATTCTATATTACATACACCGATGTCTACGTTGGATGGCCAACTCGCATCGATGAGGACCTACCAGAAATGGCACGCGCACAGTGGACATCCACAGTCACTCCAAACGAATGCCGGCTCCGTGACACGACCTACTCCGCACCTATTATGGTCGACGTAGCATATTGGCGAGGTGTTCGTGAGGTAAGGAGGAAAGGCATCGTCATTGGAAGGCTCCCCGTAATGCTCCGGAGCTCCCGATGCATCCTCTCGAAGAAGTCAGAGGAAGAAATGGCCCAACTGTCAGAATGTCCGCTAGATCCAGGGGGCTACTTTGTCGTCAATGGAACCGAAAAGGTGATATTGGTACAAGAACAAATCAGCAAAAACAGAGTCATCGTGGAAAAAGGCACCAAACATGGAATCGTCCAGGCATCTGTGACAAGGTACTTTAGCTCTATAAATATGCTTTGTCTACGCTAACTGCTTCAGCTCAACTCACGAGCGAAAATCTAAGACTTATGTTATCATGCGTGGCGATCGGATCTACCTGAAGCACAATTTTCTTAGCGAAGATCTGCCTATAGTCCTCGTTCTCAAGGCCCTAGGTATTCATTCAGACAACGAGATCCTTCTACTCGTTGCAGGCCATGACTCTGCCTACCAAGATACTTTCTTCGTCAATTTCGAAGAATGCACAAAGCTCGGCATCACCACCCAGAACGAAGCACTAGAGTACATTGGGACTAAGATCCAGATGAAATCAAGGCCGTCATATCATGACTATAGACGAAAACATGTGCAGGAAGCAATAGAAGCCATGTCCAATGTCATCGTCAATCACGTCCCTGTCCGTGATCTTGACTTTAGACCCAAGGCACTTTATATAGCCCACATGACGCGAAGAACCATGATGGCCTACCATGACAGCACTCTGGTCGATGATCGAGACTACTATGGTAATAAGCGGCTCGAGCTGGCAGGCCAATTGCTTTCATTGCTCTTCGAGGATCTATTCAAGAAATATAACCATGACATAAAAATGGCTGTCGACAAAGTACTGAAGAAGCCAGCGCGGACTGAAGAGTTTGACTGCATCAGATACCTAAATTTACAAGCCAACCACATTACTGCAGGAATCCAGCGATCCGTTGCTACTGGAAACTGGGATCTGAGAAGATTCAAAATGAAGCGAGCAGGGGTAACACACGTGCTAAGTCGATTGAGCTTCATCAGTGCCCTAGGAATGATGACTAGGATTACCAGTCAGTTTGAGAAAACTAGGAAAGTTGCTGGACCTCGTGCTTTACAGCCTTCACAATTTGGAATGCTTTGCCCGTCAGATACCCCGGAAGGAGAAGCCTGTGGTCTGGTCAAGAACCTGGCTCTAATGACGCATATTACCACCGATGACGAGGAAGCTCCGGTAAAGAAGCTAGTCTTCGCATTGGGCGCAAAAGACCTGTGCCAAGTGCATGGTACAGAAATATACAAAGAGAGCTCTTATATCATCTTCATAAACGGAACACCTACCGCGCTCACCAAACAGCCCAGAAACTTCATTAACGCCTTCCGACGAATGCGGCGAGCAGGTCGTGTTTCAGAATTCGTCAGCATATCACTGAATGGCCACCATCGATCAGTACAAATTGCAACAGACGAAGGAAGGATATGTCGCCCTCTTATCGTGGTTGAAAAAGGAAGATCCAAGGTAACCGCAAGATCTCTCCAAGCTTTGCGGAAAGGCAAACTGGGTTTCGATGACTTCCTCTCCCGTGGCCTCATCGAATATCTAGATGTCAACGAAGAAGACGACTCCAACATCGCCATGTATGAAGCCAACATTAACTCCTCAACCACCCACCTTGAAATCGAACCCTTCACCATCCTCGGCGCTGTCGCAGGCCTAATCCCTTACCCCCACCACAACCAGTCCCCCCGAAACACCTACCAATGCGCTATGGGCAAACAAGCCATCGGCGCCATCTCCACCAACCAATTCACCCGGATAGACTCCATTCTGTACCTCATGGTCTACCCGCAAAAGCCCCTCGTCAAAACCCGAACCATCGAACTCGTCAACTATGACAAGCTGCCGGCGGGTCAAAATGCCACTGTGGCCGTAATGTCCTACTCAGGATACGACATCGAAGACGCCCTTGTCCTCAACAAAGCTTCCATCGACCGCGGCTTCGGCCGCTGCCAAGTCTTCCGCAAATACAACACCATTCTCCGCAAATGGCCCAACGGCCTCGAAGAGCGCATCGGCGACCCGATCTACGAAAATGGCCTCCCCATCCGCAAACACGCCCTCCTAGACTCCCACGGCCTCGCCCGCGTCGGCGAAAAAGTCTCCCAAGGCGAAGTCTACATCATGAAACAAACCCCCCTCAACCCCCACGCCTCCCCCGGCTTCGGCGGCTCCGACTGGGGTGTCGGCGAATACAAAGACACACCCATGACCTACCGCCTCCCAGACCCCTCCTACATCGACAAAGTCCTCGTCTCCGTCATGGACTCGGACCACAAAATCATCAAAGTCCTCACCCGTCAAACCCGCCGCCCAGAAGTCGGCGACAAATTCTCCTCCCGCCACGGCCAAAAAGGCGTTGTAGGCCTCATCGCCCCGCAAACAGACATGCCCTTCACAGACCAAGGCATCACCCCCGACATCATCATGAACCCGCACGGCTTCCCCTCCCGCATGACCGTCGGCAAAATGATGGAACTGGTTTCCGGAAAAGCTGGCATCCTCGCGGGTGACTTACAATACGGAACCGCTTTCGGCGGCTCCAAAATCGAAGATATGGGCGACATTCTCATCTCCCACGGCTTCAGCTACGGCGGCAAAGATTTCCTAACTTCAGGTATAACAGGCGAATCCCTCCCCGCCTACGTCTTCTTCGGCCCCATCTACTACCAAAAACTAAAACACATGGTCATGGACAAAATGCACTCTCGCTCCCGCGGCCCCCGCGCCACCCTCACCCGCCAACCAATGGAAGGCCGTTCCCGGGACGGCGGGCTCCGTTTAGGAGAAATGGAGCGCGATTGTTTAATCGCGTATGGTGCTAGTCAGTTGTTGTTGGAGCGATTGATGCTGAGTAGTGATGCGCATGTGGTGGATATTTGTGGGGGGTGTGGGATGATGGGGTATAAAGGGTGGTGTCAGAGTTGTCAGAAGAGTGAGGGGGTGTGTAAGATGATGATTCCGTATGCGGCGAAGTTGTTGATTCAGGAGTTGGCGAGTATGAATGTTGTGGCGAGGGTGGGTTTGGTGGATGAGTTTCCGAGGGAGGAGGGGGAGGGGGGGTAGGTTGTATGGTGCGTAGGGCAGATTACAGCGAGCTCATTTTTTAGATATTCAGCAGGGATTAAGTCTTGCAATATTGACGGTGCGAACGAGATTAAATACAGCAATACCAAACAATCAAAACCCTCACCGCAAAACATCAACATTACAGTACACCAAACCCGGAATCTCAATCACTCAATCTACCCCTACTCTTCCTCTCCCCAATCTCCAGCACAAATCCAAATACTAACCAATCAGTTCCCATACCGTCCCACAACACCATGGCATCTAAACGCGCCCTCCCTAATGAAATTCGTGAAGCATTTCTTTTCCCTATTCCCCATCATCCATCCATTTGCATACGCCAAGCCTATACCAAATAAAGATGAATAAACTCGCGTACTCTATCTCGGGGATCTAATTCCTCCTCTTAGTATCAGCTTTCCTAGTTTCGTGAATGAGCGTTGTTTTTTGACTTCCTGTTTAGATCACAGCTTTCCTTAGGCCTGTGAGTGAGCGTCGTCCTATTTCCTTCCTATCTAGATTCTAGCTTTCCGGTCCCATGCGTGAGCGTTATCCAGTCGAAGATCATGTATATATATATAACCAGCAAAACCTCGGACCCATCCTGCCCCATGCGTAAACCTGATGCCTTAGCAGATACCATGCCGAACGAAGTGCTGAGAAGGCCTGCGCCCGTCCTTAGATAGCAGTCAAACGAACAAAAGAGAAACCTTCATCTGCACTCTTCCTAATACGCCTAGCAATGACATACCCAGCACTTTTCGGGAAAGTCCTAGGTTTTGCTGACTGCGTGTCATCTCTCGTGAGTAATTTTGGTCCTTCTATGTATCGTCCGACGAGTAGCCAGCGTATGATCTCTGGGAAGTTTTGCGCTTTATCGAGTGCACGGACTGTGGAGCCGTCTTTTGTGTAGTGTAGCTTTGCTCCTTTTGAAACGAGACATTTTACTGCGGGGAGGCGACCTGTTGCACAGGCAGCCATGAGTGGAGTTCCGTGGTCGCCACCTTCGAGTTCGAGGGCCGCGCCTGCATCGAGTAGAACGCAGATCTTTTCTACTTGATCAGAGGAAACATCAGTAGAGGCTGCGTAGAGTGGCGTTCCTTCAAAATACGCTTGATGACTTAAAAGCTGGGGCAAAAGGTTTTGAGGCAGGCGTTTCAGTAACCGCTTCAGGATGGATGTTGTCACATAGCCATTCCTGACAGCGGCTGTCAAGTCGTTGCTTGTCTGCGGCAAGTAGGCTTGATCGGGTAGGGCATGATTCAGAAGGCTCGAAAGATAAGGTGAATGCGCGACCCGGAGACCACGAGTGATGACCGTGTCCCCATAATCATCTTCCGCGGTCAGCTCATACCTAGTAGTACTAGGTAACAAGTAGAAGAAAACGTTCAAGGAATTGCTGAATGCCGCATGATGCAGTAAATTTCGATGATCGATGTCCCGGGCCTGACGATTTGCTCCGGCTTTCAGAAGCTCTCTCACGGCATCCAAGTGGTCATTCGCGGCCGCACACATACAAGCGCTTCTCAAAGTCCGGTCCGGAAGGTGAAGGTTGGCCCCGAATTTGAGCAGCATCTTAATAGTGTCTACACGACCGGTATCTGCAGCAAAGTGTAAAGGTGACCACCCATGCTCATCTACGACATTCACAGAAGCTCCTCTTCTCAGTAACGACTCTACCAGCGGGATACACCCATTGCTTGCCGCGATTTGCAATGGATTTGCAGAGAATAAGTGCGGTGGCAAATCCCTACCGGGTTTTACCTCCCAAGTCCATTGCATCAGAGCCGGATCAATAGGCCGATTGATCAGGAGATGCCCTGGACTTACACCGTGACTCCGTGCATCTCCGTCCATTTCTGAGGATACATTAGTTCTTCTGCATTTCGAACTGGATAGGCGCATACCATGGTAAGATTGGTCTAGCATCATCTCAACGCATTTCGTGTGACCATTTGCCGTGGCAAGATGAATTGGATGCACGGGAGTTCGCATGTCAATGAGCTCTAGTGCACCTCTATTGAGTAGGCATTCAAGCAACCCAAGGTGACCATCACATGCAGCATAGTGGAGGGGTGTATAGCCTTGAGATGACCAGTCTCCGCATGTTTGTCCGGTAATGGGAGCCCCATGGCGGACCAGAAACTCTGCTATTTCCCACTGATACTGGGCCAAAGAATACAGAAGAGGTGTGCACCTGTGGCAGAACGAGAAGCCAGACTCCAAGTCCTCACCACTCTCAACTAGGCGCTTACAGAGCCCCATGTCACCTACATCAATCGCCACCTTGAGTGCCTCCGAAGCACGCGGCGACTTGGCAAGACCTTTTGGTCTCTGGGATGGAGTAGACACTTTACTTGACACTACGTACGAGTCAGGCCTGTGTACACGGACCATAGGATGCGATTGAGTATGAAATCAACACATACCTTCTTTCTGCGCGAACTCCGCAACCATCTGTGCTAGATCCTTGAAGCCGGATTTGAGCGCAATCATTTGACAATCTAGACCCTCCTTGTTTGGAATCTTGACATCGCAGCCATGTCGGAGAAACTCAGAGACTGTATCTCGATGGCCGAATCGTGCAGCCATGTGAAGCGGAGATTCGAGGTGTCCACCTCCCAATATATTGGCATTGGCCTCCTTCGAGAGCAACACAGCAACGTTACAAGGCTGTACTGACCAGACAGCTATGAATAGGGGCGTTTCCCCGCTCTGTGTGACACAATCAATATCAGTTATCAGCTTCTCATCTATTAGATATTCTAAAAGGATACTATGCTTATGTTTAGCTGCAAGATGGAGAGCTGTCACATCTTGGAGCATTCGACCATGAATAGACGTCCCCCCCTTAGCCTCCCAGTCAAGCTTGCAGTGCCTTAAAGCATATACAACCTCCACGTTGCCGCCCTCCAATGCGTAATGAGCCACATTACAGCCCTGTGCATCTGATACAGATGGATCGACGCCACGGCCGACCAGCAACTTCACGATGTCTACATTACCAGCACGAGCGGCAAGCATTAAGGCATTCTCGCCTCTAGAGGAGCGATTGTTCGGGTCGAAGCCTGCTTCGAGAAGCACAAGAGCGCTAGCATAAGCTTCTGTATCGCTTCTTTGGCACGCTAGGCGAATCAAATCTGAGCCCATGCCTGCGGGGTCGGATCGAGCTTTTGATAATTCAAGAATCGTAAGCAAATTCTTGCGATCACAGCCGTAAAAGCAAGCTGCTTGCATTGGAGTCATTGCTGGAAGAGTCGCAACTTTCAGGTCTACTTCCGGTGACCTATCAAGCAGTTTTTGAACGAGTTCTGAATCATCGGTTTTGATGGCCAGAGCCAGCAAAGCTGGATCAGTGATTATCTTGATGAGGGACTCATCCCCACCAACATAATCAATGGCAACGCTTATCATCTGCGATAATGTTCTTTGGCCTAACTTCTTGGTCGTCGCTGTGAACGTGCTGACAAGATAACGAAGTGCACTCTGATTTAACGGATCCACAGCTCGAAGATCTGCACCAGCTTCCAACAGGAGAGTCAGTATTTGTGCCCACAGCGCAGCATTGCCATTTTCCCTGACATCCAAAAGTCCGAAACATGTTCGGAGAAAGAAATGCAAGGCTGTCAAACCTTCAGCGTTGGTCTGAAGCAAAGTCCCCCCTTGGCGAGCAAGAGTCTCGAGGACAATGAGGTGTATACTTTGGTCACACCATCTAGGGCACAATTCGTCTATAGTTACATGCAAAGCTGTATCTCCATCGCAACGGGGATGACAAGGATCTACCCGATGCTCCAAAAGGACGTTCATAACGTCAATATGGGAGTCTTCCAGGAACGTTTTTCCGGCAACGCAATGTAATGCTGTCGATCCATCATTCATGAGCGCTTTTGGATCGCAGTTGCTGTTAAGCAGAAAATGAAGAACGTCCAATGATCCTTCCTCTACAGCAAGATGTAATGGAGTTTTACCATCTGCCGTCTTTTGCGAGAGAGCTTGGAGGAAATTCTGCCTAGTTGGAATGATTTCTGCTTCTCCTACTATACCAAGCTCTTCATGGAGTGGACTCGTGGGACCTTCAACAGCCTTCGAGCATCCCGAAGCATCAGAAATTTCCAAACGCTCTTTTAGCGCTATCAACGCATCAATATTCCCATTTGTCGCCGCATGATGGATCAAGGTATATCCATCAAGATCCTTTGCGTCAATATCGTACCCCTGTCGTAGAAGGCTAAGAAAACAATGGGGTTCTGTCGCTTTTGTGGCTAGAGATATCGGTGTTCTGTCGTCACTATCTACCAGATTGCTATTGGCTCCGTGCGCCAATAAGAGTGCGACGACGTTAGAATGGCCATTCTTTGCAGCATAGTGGAGGGCGGTCCGACCAGTCTCAGTCTCAGCAGTATTCACGTCTAGCGAGCCATCGACTAATAAATTGGTTATTATACCCGGTTGCCCGAATATCGCAGCTAGACGCAAATGATCGACACCAGCACCATGTTGGAGCTCCGATACCGGTATTTCCGATCCCATTGTCTGAAATTCGTTAAAAGCTAGCATACGCTCCAGAATACAGGCATAGTCATCTTCTTCAAGGTCCTTCCTACGAAAATTTTCTGCGAGGACACCCTCTAAGTAGTCACCCGAAAAAACTTCCCACATTTGGAATTGAGTCCTAGTATATTCGTCGACGACGGCCCCGGATCGGATGAGTTTCAAGCACGCATCTTTCCAGATTCGTTTTGCAACAATGCCAAGTAGCGATTGCTTTGCTTTGCCACCGTCATAATAGCAATTCGGGTCCGCCCCGCCGTCGAGAAGTACTATGAGTGTGGCCATCACATCTTCAGATTCGTATTGTTCATGTCCAGTTCCCCATTCGCTGTCCATTTTAGTCAGTAGAGCTTGTGTTCCCAAGATTGTGCATTGAAGCGGCGTGCCATATGGACTTCTTTGATTAACTTCACACCCCTCATGAAGTAGCCAGGTACATAATTCAGGTAATCTAAGAATTGCAGCATAATGTAGTGGCCCTGTCGTGGCTAGGTAGAGATTGTCAGCAACGAAGTCAGAGCTTTCGATGAGACGATAACCTCCGAACAGTAGTAGGTTATAATCTTGAGCCCAAGTTGTGAAGTTGATCGATTTCGATGGGCAGAAAAGCTGTTGAATCAAGTAAAATATTCGCTCATTGATCATTTTGCTACGAGCATGTAGTTGCCAGTTGCTCACAGCATAGTAACGGAGGGCGTAGTCTTCCATTCGGCGGGTCCGAACGTCTTCGTCAGTAACGTCGACTTGCGCGAAGTCATCCAGATTCAGATATGTAAGGCATACTTCTGCTAATTCGATGTCACAGGGAAGATGCCGGATATGGTATGTGCCAAATTCGTTGACCGCCATGTCGTCAAGTTTTTGCAAATATTCCACCACAGTAAAATGAGCGAATTCCAAGCCGTAACCGTCCGCGGATTTTCGTACGAGGCTGCTACAGTAGCGAAGTATCTCTTCCACTGCTGGAACGCCTTCGCGATTGAGAACTGTATCCCCCGGACTAATAGAAATGGCTTCGCAAAGAGCAGCGACACTCAGCTCCTTTTGGGCATGCGCAATCCAGCGTAGCGACCTCTGAACCAAGACTTGGACGTCATGATTACTTTCCTTCACTCGTCTTAGGATGCGTGCATAGGTAGCATCCAAAGTTGGCGGAAGCGAGTTCAAGGCCTTCTTTCTCGCAGAGTCCGTTGGCAGCTCGCAAAGGTAGTCCATTTGGCAAGTGACCCAGCGGAACCTGTTGTCAAGACGGTGGTGATCAGCCTCACACTAGTCTATGTGCAGGAGTTGCCAGATATCAGAATCGTACGACGAAGCGTACTATTGCTGGCCTCTGGAGCTACACACACAGCACAATTATGCATGGATGATTTGATATGAAAGTAAATACGGCCGCCGTTTTAGTAGGAACTATTCACTTACATTCCCTCTGCACCGCTTACCAAACGCTCCATTATGTGCTCCTTCAACGACGGATCCTTCAGGCGAAGAACGTTTCTGCGTGTCCTATTCTCGATCTCTGCGCCGACATATAGCTTCAAGTCACTGCTAGTGGCGGCTATAGAAATCTGACAGTAATCATTAAGCAAATCTCTGATATCTTGTTCGTCACGACTCAGGAACAGAGTTTTGACATCACTCATGTTGCCATCGGTATTCAAGCTCGCGAGTAGCTCAACCACAAAGCTTGTGCTGTTTCCACATTCGTCGAGAGCATCCACAAGCAGCAATGTGCTATCGAATGTTGATGTCATATCTACAATGAGCTCACGGAGTTCCTCCGGCTCGTACTCAGTGGTCATCTTGTTGTCAGGGAAATGCTTTTCATACAGTCTTTGAAGCTTTTCAAAAGCATGTTCGTTCTGCCTAGCAAGCTGTCTTGCCAAAGAACCAAGGATGTTCAAAGGGTCTTGAGTTGCCGCATCTTTATAGTCGCAGTAGAAGAATGCCACCGCAACACTGGGGTCACTCGCAAGTACAGCTTCTTGTATCACAGAAGATGCGAGCACAGTCTTCCCTGCCCCTGGAATGCCGTGAAGCCAAAGCTTTGAATGTGGAGTATCCAGCCAACGCTTAAAGTCGTCACTTTCTGTAAGCCATACACCAGTACCAGGGTGTCGGAGCTTTAGACTCATTTTGTGGTACTTCTCTGGATTACAAGAGCCAAGTGAGTCTAAAATTTTCTGGCGATGCTTATTGATGGCAATTCGAGTATCGGCTTCCTGTCTTTGACGTAATTGGTGTTTGATTTCATTAACGCCATTTTGTAGCTCATTCTGCCTCGAAAGAGCTGTGAGGAGGCCCGTCATTCCGTCAGCTGTCAAAGCCAGGCCCAAGGCCGCCTTATGTCTTTCGACTTCAGCGATCAGGCTTTTGGCTTCAGGAACGGTGAATGGCCACATCAACCTTCTCTTCATGGCGTCTACGGAACGTCTATCAGAGTTGAGGGTGTCATGCTTGTCCAGCATCGTTTTGACTTTCTCGAAGGTCTGATAACATGAATGGATATAATGGACCTGGATGGCGGAATCAAATGTTTCCCCTTCGAGTTGACAAGCTATAAGGTGGACATGATTCAAGATACCATAAAGGGCGCCAATTTCCGAAGACAAGGCTGCGATCTCCTTCGGAGCTTCTTTGACGGATTTGATGTAGTTGAACGTTCGACGGAAGACTGAGTCGGCTAGGGCAATCAGACCAGCAATGCTGGCAGAGATTGAGAGAGGGTCTGCCATAACTTCGATGGGAGACTTGCGTTCGGTAAGTGTTCACGCGGCACAAAAGGCTATGGTTCGTCAAAGCAAATGCTGGGCCATCAGCAGCCGTATTGTCACAAGGTAGCGCCTAAGGCTACAATAACAGGATCACACGAAACAAGTTCTTGCATTTTGCATTGCATGCTGGCGAGAAGGGCAGCGTGGAGAGGAGAATGGTCAGATAAAGCTCCACTGAGGCTTGGGAAGGATATGTATTTTAGCAGTCGAGTTCTGATAGCTTAGGCGTTCTTGAAGTCGTCCTTGGAGTCCTGCAGCCCTATGGTCACAGCCAACCACCATCCCGACTAAAATAAGCCCCATCACCAATCGCTGAGTATCATGTTCTCTACTACGTAGAGTGCCTTGTCAAGGTAGCAGCTTCAGGCAATCATCTACGCACGTCGAGTGGGCAGCGTGTGTGGTAAGGAAAGAATGTAATGATGATGAATGGTTCAAATTCGCCACTGGTAGCTTCTATGTAATCTTCGCGTGGTTGACAAATCCATCTACTTGTGCACTTCACACGCTCTTTTCTTTATATTCTCGACCTCACATCTACCTCACTACTTGCTGAAGCTTTCATCACAACACGAATATGGCAGACAACGAAGCCCAAACGACTCCTACCCCGCCGCCTGCCTCAGACTCAGACATCAGCATAACCTTCACCCACCATGGCACCCCTCACACCCTCACCTTCCCCCCTTCAGCCACCATAACCGACCTCTCCACCCACATATCCGCCACCCTCTCCATCCCACCCTCCCATCAAAAATTCATCATACACCCCAAACCCGGCCTCCTCAAACCGCCCTTCCCCTCCCCCTCCCTCCCCCTCTCCACCCTCACCAACCGCAAAATCACCCTCCTAGCACCCACCCCCACCGACCTCACCACCCTCTCCAAACCCACCCTCCCAACCCGGCACTCCTCCCCCCTTAAACCCGCCAACCCCACCCCCCACCGCGACTGGAAAAAAACCCACGACACCACAACCTACACTTTCCACACCCTCCTCCCCCTCCCCCACCTCCCCAACCCCTCCCGCTCCCTCTCCTTCCTCCAACGTCTAAAAGCCGACCCCGGCATCCTCCACGCCATGAGCACGCACCACTTCTCCGTCCCCGTCCTCACAGAAATGGATCCCGCCGCACACACCACGCACGCCTCCCGCACGCTGGGTCTCAACCGCAATAAAGGCGAAGTCATCGAATTACGCCTCCGCACAGACGCCTACGATGGTTACAGGGATTATAGAACTATTCGCGACACGTTATGTCATGAGCTCGCCCACTGCGTGCACGGAGACCACGACCGTAATTTCTGGGATTTGTGTAAGGAGATTGAGAAGGAAGTCCGGCAACATGATTGGAAAAGTGGCGGGAGGGCCGTGTCCGAAGAAGTTTTCTACGATCCACAAGGAAGTGAGGGCGCGGGGGAACATGTGGATGGGGGAGGGTGGACGGGGGGGGAGTATGTGCTTGGAGGCAACACGGCCACGAATTCAAGAGCGCCAACACAAACCATGAGTAGACGAGAGGCGATGGCGAAAGCGGCGGAGGAAAGGATGAAGAGGCAGAGGGAGGCAGGTGGTGGGGGAAGTGGTGCGTCAGCATGAACGGATGGGGAGAAGAGGTATTCTATATGTCACCAGGAGTCCTCTCCACGGTGAAAACTGACGCTACCCAACGATTTTTTGATCGGTAAAATGACTACGGAACGCAAATATACCACCGGACGAGTAGTGACCGTGATTGCCTGGCTTGAGTGCTCGGATGGTACCGAACGCTTCCACGCGGCTGATATACTGGAGTGCACGGATGGTATGAAACGCTTCAACGGGGCCAGATCCACACGATGTGCTCCGATGACGTTGCTCTAATATACAGCGAGGGGGTCGCCAGCCCGACTCCTGCATAACGCGCCATGAAATGGAATGACCAATCGATCGATGGAATGATGTGATGGAATCTGCACAGCGATAGCATGTACAACTGACGAGATGGACGATATGAAATACAGAATGAATTTAGCATAGCGATAGCATAGCATTCGAGCGTTGAAATCCTTTATTATATTATATCATACATTGGCTACATAATAGCCATATACCTACCCAACCATATACCTACCCAATCGTCCATCATTACCTATACCTACGTCCTCTTCCCCATCCCCTCTCATCTCCTATCGATATCCCTCCTTTCCTTTCCCCATCCCACCACACTCCCCATCCATCCTGGGCTGTCCACAAGACGAACCACATGCCCATGCTCGACGACCCGGGCGCTATTACCCAAAGGCAGCCTCACCACCCTATCCACGTCTCCTTAATGTCACAGCACCCCATTAAGCACCCAGTCTTCACACCACCACACACGATCCATGCTAATACCAATACTCAATAGCAGAAACGCTTCGACGATCCAGGACCATATCTGGTTGTTTCTAAGGACGAGGCGGCTTTGATGATTTGGGTAGCTCGGAAGCTCGCCACCCAGACATTCAGGCAGGCAGGCAGGCAGGCGCAGATGAGTCAGATTTGGTGGCCGAAGACTGGTTCTGCGCTCGAGTCCGTGAGTAATGTTGAAGTCATGCCTTGCGCTTCTTTTCTGTGAGAGATCGATAATGGGTCCAGGTGGCGGTATGGCATCTGAGCGCCCTGCTGAAACTGAGGCTGGGTGGCTTGTGGTGATCTGTGCGGTTGATGATAAAGTGAGGAGGAGATTTTGTGGTGATTGCGATGATGCGTGGGACCTTGGGTGTTGGAATTATTCTCTTCCGTGGATAGCTCTGGTGAAGGATCTTGATATGCTCCTTGCGTGGCTCGTTGGCCGTCGCATGAATGAATTTGCCGTCAAGAACTCTGGCGTTACGCTTCCCATACTCTCCACCTCCCTCACCGTCCCCCTCTCTTCAAGCCCGGTATGCGTAACCTTCGTATCTTTTCTCTTACATACCCCCAAAGAAGAGCTAACCCCTGCTCAACTCTATGATCTCCCTTCCTCCTCGCCCAAACCACAAGCAACCCCAACAACGCCAAATCAACCAACACGTGTCTGCACCCAACCCAGATTAACCAATTAAACCATGCCCAGACCCCGTTCCGTCTCCTACCCTCCCCTATTCTTGCCGCGTCAACCACTTCCCTTAAGGCCGCGATCTCGGCTGTCATTTTAACGAGCGTGCGCTCTATCCGCCGTCTCCATTTTCTGTTGCGCACGTCAAGATCGCGGGTGGGGTTCGTGCCTGCAACGGCGATTGCTTCTTCGTCTTCATTTTCTTCGCCGGTGGTGGGATGGCGAGCTGCGTCTTCGAATTCAGCATCTTCGTCGTCGTCGTCTTCATCGCCATCGCTGACGGGGCGGAGGACACGGAGGCCAGAGGCGGTGGTGAATTCTTCCGCGGTAACTCGCTGGCTTGCATTAATATAGCTTTGGTCCTGGCCAGCACTGCTACTTCTCTTGCCCGGCTGGCCAGGAGAGGTGGCTGAGGAGGAGACGGAGTTTGATTTTATCTGGTCCCAGACGAATTCTAGTTCTGCGACTAGTTCCCGCGCTTCAGGTGTTGTGGTGGCGTATTTGTGCATGGTTTCGATCAGTGTAGAGATGTATCTTCGTTTTGCTTCCGTCCTCGAGAGGCCATTGTGTGCATGCCATGCGTCCCTGAATTGGCACACGACATTAGCCTTGGGTTGCCGATCAACGGATCAGGGAGCTTGCTTACCATTTCTCCCTCTCTGCTATCGAGTCTGGGTCCTTGCCCGTTGGTCTTGGCGAGATACCTTCGACGTCACCCTCTGTACTTTGTTTGTAGAGACCATAGAGCTGGAGGCGATCAGAGGGTGGAGGGCGAGCGGAGCCTGTTCTAGGGATACGTTTAACGGTGTTGAGGGCATGGACGAAAACTCTGTCTGTGTCATAGGCATTGTCAGAAGAGCATCGGGAGAGGTTGAGGCGTAGACAGGGGATCCTTACCCACAGAGTCGGACATGTTTGTTGTAGAGCGAGAGGGAGGAATGGGCCGAGGTTCACCGTTGCAGCATTGTTAATTGGTATATATAAAGAATGTGTAGGCGGATCTAATTTCTTCAAGGAGAAGGAGTGTACTCGTAAATCAAGGCTCTCTCAGCACCGCGTTATGATCGGAATCCTCCGTATCTGCATATTGGGGCGTTGGATTTGGAGTATTCGGGCTGAAAACTGATGACGCCGATCCGCACCGCGGCGGCGACACGCTAAGATGCATACGTTACCTACCTTAGTCCTCAATTTGGCACTTTCAAACGCTTCCTCGTCTCTGCGGCAATGACTTCTTAAACCCTTTCAATTTCCTCAAATATTATTCTGGCTCTAAAGGATTGCTGGGGGGCAGATAAGAGTATAATCACTCACTGGTGAGTTCCTCGTCTCAAGCAGTGGACAGCCTTTAGCCAGAGATCCTACATCAATTCTGCGTACGCCTAGGAGATTTGATATGACATAGACATATTGTTTCTCTATTAGAAACAATGTCTATGCCTTAATATGTTTCTTATGCTCTGTTAATCGCACTAAAAACAACGTCCAAGCTCTTCTTTATCAGTCAAAGCGAGTCCCAATCCCGGTGATATGAACGCACCAGCATTTTCTTTAGTGGAGATGATTCTATATATATCTCTAAACGTTTCCTACTAGATCGGTTCTACAGTGCTTTCAGATGTCGCGCGTAATGAGCCAGACAGGTCTCAAATGTTTGGGCCCATCGCTTGTCGCGTTCAAGCAGAGTCGGCAAACCAATGGTGAGGCAAACTCCAGCAGAGTCGCTTTTTGGAGGATATCTTGCGAGGAAAAATTCCTATATGAAGCTGCATCCCACATCATGATTTCCCTAAATTCGCCTAAAGGTCCTCCTATAGCATTCGTTGCCTTACTGCTTGGATGTGATGTATTTCCAACTGGCATTCGCTCTGGTATGGCTCCAGCTCATCATGTTCAGTGCAGCAATAGTGCCACAGCCTTCCGGCGTCCAGACTATCAACAGTACCATGGCATCCGATAGGTGAGTTACAGACTCCAAATAAGATTTCAACGAATGAAGCCAGTCAATTGATAGAATCTCAGTCAAGTAGCAGATCCCAATCTTGGGAGCTATATCGTTATTGGGACCCGAGTCTCGCTAGGCTTCATTACCACGAGTCACGACGCACCTATCGCAGCCATCGACATACTGATGTGCGTGATCCTTGGCATGGACAATCTTGGGGAGATGGCGGGTGGTGATCCTCTCAAAGATGGAAAGGTGACATATGAGTACGGCGGACTGGAGATAACACTTCAGGATCAAGGCACGCCTGAGGGCAGATTCACGAATGATATTGGCTTCTCGACGTTGAGAGGATTGGCACAATGGATGACGCAGTACTCCCGCTACAGGGAAATCACTGCGACCGTGACCTACAATAATGTGCACTACTGTGGAACCGTAACAGTCAAAAAGATTGCAATGTCAACAAACGCCGCAAACGAGACAGAGGTATCGACGACGCCATCGACGGCGCCGACAGCTGTAGCGTCAAGTGCTGGAGCTGGGGATGTCGCGGCGGCATAGTAGGCTTGCTTTCTCTGGCTAGGTAGAGCATATATAGACCCTCCATGTAAAGGAATGTAGCAGAAGCCATGAATACAAAGCGAATACTTGCGAGCCCGATGCTTAATAAACAGCCCATAGAACTTTTTTATGGAGTCAAAGCCCCTAAATAAAGGGAGTGATAAGCGTTTGCAAGGACATATTAATTATAAAAAAGCCTTGATACCCTAGTTTGTCTATGCGTATGAATTCTGCTCCATTCTCCTGTAGCTTTGCCTGATCTGCCAGTCAGGCTCACTGAAGCATGCCACGCATTTATTTGGTGCGACCCCATGCTCTCAAATGTCATGGTTGGTGGTTCGATTATTGCAATACAGTGGTAGATTGTAAATGCACAGGGATTATGTTATGCAATCTGGAGAAGTCCCAGCTAATAAATACACCGTTAGAGTAAACACGGCACCCGGGTATCTATAATAGGTAAATGAGCCCCCGCGTGGCTACTAACCCTGATGAGGTAGGTGGCTCTTCCTGTAAGCGAGGTGGAGCCATCTACTATAGTACTTAGTATGCCGACTTCCACATGGCTGAAGATAGGCAAATTGGACAGTGTTCATGGAGGAAGTCGTGCCGGAGTATTGATACACCGTATGCCATCTCCCACTCGCGGGAGGTGAGTTGGCAGGCTGCAACTGCATGAAGATAAATATTCCGCAACATCTTATCGCTTGGCGCCCTCCCCTGGGGAACATCACTTTTCCACTTGTCGGGCTTTCTTACACTGGCAGAATATCAGTAGACAGCACATACGTAAGATCACGCAGGGCTGCAAAGCGCGTGTAATATCTAGAGTAACAGTGACTAGAAGTATATAAGCAAATTGACGATTGGCATGGAATTGTGCCTGGATAAACAAGACTACGTAACCCTTGCAAATGATAAATGATAGGCTTTACTTAACCCACACGGGCAGGAAGGATGATCGCCGAATCGCCAAGGAAGCACACGACCAGTTACCTCCAGCAATCTTTCTCTTTCCCTTCTTCCCCCTTAAATCTTTTCACTGATGTTAATGTATTGTATTCCGTGAACTGTACTCTTCCTCACCGTCTGTTTTCCAACGCGCCGACCAACCAGATCGCAGCAGTCGTCATCCCCCGCGCATCCTCCCGCTTTGCCTCACTAAGCATCCCTGCAGATTCGCAAGCCTTTTGCGGCTCCGACCTTTCATAACATCTTCCCTCCGGGGATAGATGAATGGAACTGTGATTTCTCCATTCCCAACACCCAAAAGCACCTACCGAAACCCACAGTTCCCTCACAGTCATGAAGATACGACATATGGTCCTCAGCCTCGCCTTCGTCTCCGACCTCCTTGTTGAAGCCAACCTCATACCTCGATCACTGGCTGAAGTAAAAGCACGCCTAGAGACACGGAAGAGAAGGAAAAAGCCAACAGCATCAGCCCTGGTCGAAGATGGTTGGCCCAAGTACTTCCAAGAACCAGGAGGGAACGACCTCGCCAATCATTACGACAGTAGATATGAGCACGGCATACTAAGCTATGAAGACAAGCAAGATACCCAAATACATATGATGCGCGCATATTTGGATTTTTTCAAGAAGAATAAAATAGAAACATGGCTAGCACATGGAACACTATTGGGTTGGTGGTGGAATGGAAAGGTAAGGCTTATCACCGCTAGCCGTAGTTTATGGGGCTGACGATTACATTGCAGATGCTTCCGTGGGATTGGGACATCGACACCCAAGTTTCCGGCCCCTCACTCATGTATCTCGGCAAACACTTCAATGGCTCCATCTACGACTATAGCTCTAACGACTCAGACCCCGACCTCACCCCCGTCGTTGAGCGCCAGTACCTCCTCGATGTCAACCCAGCTATCATAGAACGAGATCGTGGCAATGGCAATAATGTGATTGATGCGCGGTGGATTGATATACGAAATGGCCTCTACATCGACGTCACGGGCTTATCGGAAACGGAACCACAAATCGCGCCGGGAGTATGGAGTTGCAAGAACTTGCATCATTACAAAACCACAGATCTTTATCCCATGCGGGAAAGCATGTATGAGGGCGTCGTTGCAAAGGTCCCTTACGCATACGACAGAATTCTGGCGGAGGAATACCAAGAAAAGGCGCTCGTCGTCACCGAATACGAAGGGTATGCCTCTACCCTCACCTCCTCTCCCAACATCTAACACAGCCCCCACTAACTGCCTCGCAGCCACAAATGGCATCCGGAGCTCAAAGAATGGGTCAAAAAGACCCCGGCCGAAATCAAACAAGAACGCCTCGACCGCCAAGACGCCCGTCGAAAGAAACAACAAGAGAAAATGCAGCGAAAAAAAGAAAAAGAAGAGAAAGAGAAGGCGGAGCAGGAAGCTAAAGAGAAAGGTCTTCCATTACCCTTACCTGAGGTGAAAGGGGAGGGTGATAAAAAGGTTGAGGTAGATGAGGGAGGTGATCAGGGTATCAAAGAGCCGGAGAAGGAACCTATTGTTAAAGTGAAGCGGGGTGCGAATGCGGAGCCTGACACAGAGGAAGAAGAAGGCCTGGTGCTAGAAAGGGAGACAAGTGGGCTTAAGCACTTAAGGAGACGCCGGCTCGAACAGGATCTACGACAATGACACGGTCACTCCACCTCTATGTTCTTACGAAATACACTCTCGCCGTCTTACCCAGCACCCCGTTACCAATTAAGATACCCATTCTGCCATCAATACTGCTCCTCGTCTATCACATTTACAGTACTATTCAGCATTTCCACGGGCGTTCTAGCGTGCATATATCTTTCCGTTGTCGCTTAGAGACATTATATTCTTGACGGAGGATTATTTCCGTTCTAGCCATGTTATCTACAAAAGGAAAGGGAAGAGCCAGGCCACAAATTTCTATGCAGAGGCTACAAACAAAGACACCTCAACCGGCGGCTCTTACGGAAGGCTTAAGGAGGAGGGAAGCTCACGTGTGCCTATACAATTCTTGTACATTTATATACATAAACCTACTAACCTACCTACCTATCTACCTACGTTAGCAAATCGAATCGAATATGCTAGAAGATTCAACAGAATGTATCCCTTCGGAGCCCAAATCAACCCATTCGTATCTACCACTTGAATATCCTGCTATATTGACTTAATCATGAAAGTATCTCACCCTCACAGCATGGAGTTCCGTTATACTAGGCTAGGCTGTGCGTGTTATCTCATCTCACTCCATCACATCACAGCTTAGTACTGAAACACCAAATTACCTTTTCAACTCTCTTATTTCATCTCCCCTACCCATTTCCATTTCCATTTCCATTTCCATTTCCCATCACCATCCAGTCGTGTATACTCATTCTACTCTCTGTATTGAAGGGTTCACCCCCCAGCTGTATAACCCCATAGGGCTGGACCTAAAGCCGGTGAAGCGGGCCCTGAAAGCTCCCCTAAGATCCTCGAGTTAGGTTACCCCAGCAACAAGAATAGTCCCCGGAGCATCCCCGCTTAAGGGTATCTTCAGGCCCCCTTTCACCAGCTTTAGGTCCAGCCCTATGAGATTACACAGCTGGGGGATGTATGCAGTTGGGGGGTCAACCCTTCTACCAATTTTATAATTTTATATCACATACACCAAGACTTATATTTTCAACCTCTGTACTATCGCAAAGAAGATAGTATATATACATAGGTAAGTGCGTAATTTCGCCTCAAAATGTGTAGTTACTGTTCCTGTTCCCGCAAGGAAGTTAGCAGGAGGAAGAGAGTAAGGTATGCGGGTGTTTTAGCTCCCAATACTAACAGGGCGTACCTACCTTACCTTACCTTAGATAAGCCTGGATTGGCTTCTTATGACATAGCCTAGCTTTGCTTTGGGCATCAAATTGCTGCCAATCGCTTAATGAATTGCCTTCAAGACCAGGCAAATGTCTGCGCCTTGATGGAGTGGACCTTTGGGGAGCTCTGTTACTTCAAAGCTATTGTGCCAGACTTTGCAGAACTTGTCTAACCATTCTTCCGCAACCCAGAGGCAGCCCGCTTCTATTTTAGAACTCGCAATCGCTAAGTGCTAATGGCTCTGCAAGTGAGTACCGGCTACGGCTCGCTTCTTGCTTTGGGCGTAGGCGCCGGTGACATCGCGAGCATATTATCATTAGGACGCCGCGTTGGCAACTGGTGGACTGCGTCGTCTGGTGATGAGGAGTTCCTACGTCTACTAGACGAGGATGAGTTGGAGATACTGACACGGCGTGGCGTCATTGATATAGCTCGATTCAACAAGGTCTGGAACATGTCAATAACACTACTGGCCAACGGAAAGAAGATTACAGCTCAGGGCGAGCAGGCACAAAAAGTCCTTGGTCGTCTCACCCGATTTACTGGATGCATGGTGTGTATCATTGCAACTTTAGATGCGTTTGCCGACTTTGCTACCGTTCGAACTATCCTATACGATCTGTTATTGAGGCTTCTCAAAGCTACTGAGCATGGCCAAGATCTGCTAGTCTCCGAGTTACAGAGCAGAATAAATGCATGGCGTTCTGCTGCTTGTGTCCGTAGCATACATATACGAGCTCGAGAAGTCCGTCAGTCGTTGATTCAAGAAAAGAGCATCCTTGACGGCCTTCTGCCCGCGAAAGATGTCAAAGAAGTAGTGCACTTCCTGTATTGGATGCTAGCAGAGAATACGCATCAATTCCTCACCTCATCTTCGGATCTCGCAGGTATCGCTACATGTCTCTCGGAGACTGGCTTTGATCTACTTAGCATCCATGGCTTTATCGGAAACTCCTCAGACACACCTTGTCGACTTATGTATGAACCATCTCAGAATCATAGTCTTTTTGCACACAACCTCGACCGGTTTTATGAGAAGGACTGGTTCAGTCAGGCGAGCCGCGGTCTCTGCACTGCTGTTTCTCTGGTACAGCCGGAGGAATCGATTGGAGCATTCCCTATCGATAAGGATACTTCACACCGCTGTCGATATGCATGGAAGCGGGGCTCACAGGCCTCTCAAGCCGTTGAATTACGTATACGGAAAGATGGCCATCAGGGTTACAATCAAATTGATGATATAATTTATACACCTGTTGACCTTGGCGAACCATACGAGCGTATTGATCCCAGCGTTCATACGTTAGCCTCTTGTCAAGGCTTCGTGCTCAATAAAGAGCTGTGCAATGGCTTACAACAAATTCTGGATAAGGAACCCAAAGGAATTGCGGACTGGCTACTCGAGCAGACGGCTCCTCAATTCAATCACGATGGCTCGGATAATGCAGTTGTCCTTCAAAAAGAGTGTATAAATGGCACCCAAGAAAAGATTAACGCTTTTACAGTTTTCCAGTCATTCCTCATGGGCTATTATTACGGTGTCTTTCTTAAGCTAGTTGACACTCGCCTACTGCAATTACAGATGATTGATGGCGCTTGGGGATTTCGCTCTGTTCAAGTTCTTACTGAGATACGTGCTTGCATTACGACGGCTACAAGGCGCAGTGAAGGAGGGCACAGGGAGGGTATTCCACGACACAAGCTCCTTGAGCCTCTTTGCTCACTTCTCTTTTCCTCCCACATCAGTATCCCGAACATAGGCCGTGGCCGCAGCTGCATCGGTGTAAAAGGCAAGCGGACATTACTAATCAGAAGCCTAGTAGATGCATGCCACACTCCGGATGAGATGGGGAAGTTCTTATTGCTTGATATTGATGTTAGTGGCATTCCAGCGGACGTCGACGGCCTCATTCGACCGGGGGTGCTGCAGCACCCCCAAATCTGTAGCTTCCAACGGGCAACAATGCAGTCGTTCAGAGAAACAGGGCCAAGCGAGGATTGCACCAGGCACATCGAACCTGACTGGGACGTGAACCCCGAGACGGCGCTTCTCTGTATAAGATTCAAGGGACGTCGAGTTGCTACTCTGAATGTAGTTCGGGCAGACGGGGCGTTTGCGTCGGCTTACATTAAACCGGTACATGCGCCCTCTGAAGACGAGACGCCTCCCACAATGCCCATTAGTTGCACAATCGGCGATCTTGTTGACAATAGACTTCCTGACTCGAATACGAGTCCCGTCATTGTGCAAGCACAAGGTGCACCCTGCTTAGCCTATACCCTTGCGGCCATCTATACGGAGGCGGGCTGGCCTGTTTCCGTTGCCAGTAATTGCATTAGTACTGCCTGGCATGATGCTAAAACCAACAAGCAGAATCTGCGGGGTAGAGCCTACGTCGATATCGATGGGCGTACGAAACGAGGGAAACCAATCGTCATTGCCAGGGTCGCGTTGGAGAAAGACATTCCTTATAGATTGGTTGAGTCTAAGCAGTTGGATGACGACAACTTCATGCCATATGCAAGGCTTCTGAATGAGTCACTGCATCAGAAAATATACAGTGTACGAGAATAAATCATAGCCACAAGAGTGAAGAAATCTATGATAATTCCTTAGCATCTGGCGTAATGGAGGAATGAGATTCTGAGGGTAAACACTGCATTGCCTGTTTGAATAGGATCTATGGGAAGACACTCCTATATACATGATGCTCTGCGGGGCAGATGCGCTGGAACAGCGGCAGAAGACGAGAAAACATTGGTGGAGCCAGCTTAGCCAGCTAAGCGAGGATGGAAATGGTATAGCCATATTGCAACGGAATCTATGACAATTGTTTAGCATCATACGATACGGTGCTGAAAATGCACAGATGTGTGCTCCCGCAATCATAGCCACACTTATGCCCACATCATTTCCAGAAAAAAACCGCGTCCAAGAAGGTGCCACTGCTTGGATCTATCAACGTCGAAAAGAACGAGCTTGTTGCTATCACATTTGAACAGCATTCGCATGTTGAGCCATGTCATGGGCCCAAGTCCGAATTGATCCGCAGGATATCCCGGCCGGCAATGACATAATCGTAAAGAAACCGCCGGCATTTATCAGGCGATAAGGACAGCGATCAGTATGGTGGCACGCGATACGATACAATGAGTAAGATTAAATGACAGAGAAGAGGGGAGGTGTTTTGTAATTGCTAAGGTAGATAGATGGGGGAAAGAGGTGTGACGGCATCCTTACCTCTCTTAAAATAAGATGAAGCATCTTCTTCTTTATGCTATCTTAGTTGATTTAGTATGAGATTGAGGAATGGCGGGATGGGTACTGTTGATTAGATCACTGAAGTTGATGGAGAGAGATGGGGGGGTTATAGGCACCGCGATTAGGGATTTGAGGGATGGTGTGGGATATTTGGAAAAGGTAGGAGGGGTGGGTAGGCGGGGTTGGGGTTGGTGATGGAAATTGGGGTGTTGAGGGTTGGTATTGGGAGTTGGTGTTGAGGCATGGTCTTGAGAGATGGTCTTAAGGGATGGTGTTCAGGGTTGGTGTTGAGGACTGGTATTAAGGGTCAGGGTGGGATGATGGCAAATGTGATGGGAATCGGGGATCTGGTTTCGAAAGTGTTGGTGGTGCGAGGGGAGGTGTATATAGACGGTGCGATTTGATGATGCTGGTGTCTTGGGGCAGGGACGAAATGGGTCTGAGTGTTTTGATGGATTTTTGGAATGGCTGGAGGTAGTAGGTCATGACGAGGGAGAAAAGAGAGGACGGTATGGTGAGCGGGAAAGTGTAAGGCAAAATTGCTCAAGAAAAATCAAAACACCAAGTCCTACTTCCGCGCCGCCACAAAACCCTTCCGCCACCAAAATCGGTAGTCATGAGGAGGACAATTTCTTATCAGTCCCAGCTTGACCGATAAGCGATGTTCAAAGGATAAAGTGAAAGAAACCTCAAACAAGTTAGTACACTTTAAGTGGTGATATTCACTTTTAGCAAAATACTAATTTCCTTCCGAGCCTCCCGAGGTTTCACCCGGATACCGAATATCATCTATTACGCATTTCAACGTCAGTCACTGCAGGGTTATATTGAGTCAAATTAGGATTACGGTGATGAGCTTTGGCTATTTTACTGTGCTTGTTGACATTTCGGGTGGTAGTAGCTGTGTTTTGTATGTGATCCTATATAAAGGATACACGCGTCTGCTTGACATATTAGTGTTACTTGTGTTATTTGAGTGATGAACATAGAGAGCGGGGTTGCTAAATTGCCGAAGCATGGCTTTGATTCATTGGAAGTAGTGTCATTCATATGTATAGAGGAATCTGGGATCGCTGAAATATTAATTGCTAGTGTCTATCTGAACACTCACACGCAGATATCCTGTCAACTGCTTATCCACGACTGGATACCTTATAAAAAGCCTAATGAATCTCGAAATAGTTATGTCCACGGGATGTAAGCGCCGGGCACGGTCTGCACGGTATGGAGCATTGGCAGGCCTATGGCTTTCATACGCAATGCGTACCTCAGTCGCCTTGATATGATCCGAGTCAAACCGTGATCGAGGTCGGGTGAAGAGTGATGGAATCTCTCTCAGCATCTCCGCTCTCCTCCATAATCACATCGCCCTCCGCGTCTAAAGCCTTCCCAACTGGTGTGTCCCAAAATGAAGATGCTGACAACCACACAAGTTTTATATCAAACTCATTGAAGGCCTGCTCGAGCACTTGAAGTGTTTTTAGAATGGCAGGATCAAACATACCACTATTTCTTTCAGCCATCTGAACTGGGTCCCCTTGATACCAGAAAATCAACCGTCTCAGATAGGGGAGTCGAGACTTCATCTGGTCTGTCCATCTTCGAAAAATCTCTAGCCTATTTTCGTTGTCGAATACCAATGGATTACCGTTGAAGTTATATTCGATCTGCAGTTCCTCTAAATTTGGCGGTAACATTTCATAATCAGCCTTGCCCAATGACGGTGCCGGCACCATGAAGCAAGGGAGAGCTAGTTTCTCAAGTTGGCTGAAAGTCCTCAGCGATCCGAGTTTCCAGCTTTCGTGGATGACGCCGAGGTTACTTGTAGCGATGACCAGTTGTCTCAACGTGCACCTGTGCATAAGGAGATCGGTATAGAGAAAAAAGTGGTCTTGTGGAGGAAAAAGGCGATAAGGAGAACGATCAGTGTCAGTCTCGAAGATATAACGTACCAAACCCGTGGATGACCTGATAAGCTGGGTAGTCATGACAGCTGCTTCACATTGTCTGCAACCCACACACCAAAGGTCCCTAATGAATGTCACTCCCTCATCCCTAAAAGGCACGTTTATAAAGCCTAAACCGTCAATTCGCAATTTGTGAAGCCCTAACCAATATCGGTAATGGTCTATCACGTTATTGATGTCTTCGAGGACATTTCCATGATACAATGGCGCCGTGATGGGTAAGAAATCCAGTCGCAGAGATCTCAGAAATCTGGGTCCGTAGTCGGGATTTTGCTCAAGCAACCGGAAGGACATTGGAGGCGGTGGACTGAGGGTCAGGTGGTCCAGATAAGGAAAATTGTGGAGCAGCCTGTTATGTTGAACGCACGAGGTGTACCAGGTTCGATCTTGGACGGTCAAAGACACGGATCTGATCTCCGTGAGCATCTTTGGATGCTGTTGGAGGTGTTCGCAGAGCCGGCGAAAGCGATTGTAGCTTGGAGGCAACCACGACGTATGTGTGGGACGAGTTTGTTGATGGACGAACTTTTGCAGGAGCTTATACAGAGAGAGATTTTTGCGTACACTCTTCTTCACATTCAGGATCTTTCTCTCTGGGAACGTGACTTTCAGATCAAGGCTCTTCATTTCGAATGAGTCGACCAACTCATTGAAATGGTGGCACACGCGACTGACCGAAGCTAGACGGAAGTTGAATGAAAGATAACCAAGGATTTTCAGGAGAAGCTCGTCTGGCAGACCTTGAAGGCATAATTTGATCTGATTGTCCATATTTGTTGTAGCTTGCGAGTTACAAAAGTGGCGTGTCAGAAGGAGGAGAAGATATAGATTGTGAATTCTGTAACACAGAAATTACCCGCGCGATTAGAAGACCATCAAATCAGGAAATAAAGTGACATTCTAGTCCAAAAATTGTGTTGTTAGTAGCCCCAAATGTTTTTGAGGAAACATATGATTCGCCTGTCGTTTCGGGGTTTTGTTCACATGATCTTCCTTGTGCCTTCCATCCACAAAGGAAGGCATGGATCAAGTGAAACCGTTTGCCTCACCTTATTGATAAAGGCATTAAAACGCGGCAGCCTCCTTCTCTTCGACCTTACCTTTTCAACATCTCCAATACCACACAATACTGCACTTCTTAAGGCCAGGCTGGTTCCGCGCCACAATTTTTTTGTCAGTTGATAAAATCCATCACTAACCCGCAGCAGATTTACAGCTGACAAGATTCAAGCGCCAAAATCCACCATATACCACCAAAACCACTTCCGCTGATCCTCACGCCTAATATAACGTCAACGTTGCAAGAGATCGGATCCGTGATAACAGCACTCTCGAATCATGCATTTTTTCTACTGCATCCTATCCCTGGCGGCAACCAGCCTCATCCTTACAGCATCAGCTCCATTGCCATACACCCTACAGCGCGCTGACGATGTCATTCAAACACGTCGTGAGAGCGGGCTCCATTCAAGAGATATTTCGCACTGGTGGCATTGCAACTTCGGCAAGCCCACAGGAAACGAGTATGAAGCTCCATGTTGAGGGATTTGATCGCGTACACCGGGTCTGACCAAAGCAATATCTGGCGAGAATAGTGATTTGCATTGGCAAAATCGGGGGTCTAAGTGCATTTCAGCGCTTTACCTAGTTTAACTCAAAGGTAGCGTGTTCTAGCTTAGCATGCTGTACCAAGCCTTGATCAAAATCTTGTAAGCATTTTCATCTTGTGAGAATGTTACCCAAATGACCTCCCAGTGGAGGCACGACACTCCCTGCGGCAGCGAGAGACTTTTTCTCATGTTACCCAGGCAAAAACCAGCTGTGCCGCCCAGACTTGAAGATAGCAACCCCATATTTGCTATGATAGACCTGTTTCAGGTTGACGAGCGGTATTTGGCTTCAAGTAAGCGCCTTTAGAGACCTTTGTGACGTCTGTCAAAGCAATTTGGTGGTGCAAAGCAAGGGTCAAGATTTTCGGAGTGTGACGGCGTCCTAAAATACGAACAGAAAGCACTAACCGTAGAACCCTGTAGGGCTGACTCCTAAAGGCCCCTAAAGCTGGTCCCCTAGGAAACAGATCCATTCGCCTATGTAAGTGACCAACTTCTAGGGAGTCGCTGGGGGCTATACGGTTAACAGGTGTATGCGGTTGGGGGCTGAACCCTTCTAGTTTAGAGACGGAACTCGGGTTTGCTTAGGTATCTAGGTTAAGTACCTAGAGCCATTGTCGAACAAGTACGGAGTACTAACGGCCTGCGTTGACCACACTATAATATATCTATTTCAGAATCATAATTGAGAGTTGAAAAGGCCGGGCTATATGCTTCAAATGAATTCCAGGCTCCTCTATGTCATCCAAACAAGCCCCGAAGCATAAGAGACAGAGGAGTATCCAAGGGTTTCTCTTCTAGCCTGAAAACATCTCAAAACCGAAGATGAGCAATTGAAGGACGCTCATATCAAGAGTGCCAGCATCTAAGCTTCTTAAAAGGGGCTCAGTACTCCTAGTTGAGTTGTTTGGCCGCGGCCTTCGAGTGAGAGGACACCTTCTAGCGTATACGAAATATCAATTATCATTTGATAGGATCAAACCAGTGAAGGAATATCCGGTATGAAGGGAAAAACCCTGATAATTCTACCATAAAGTTCAGAGGCCTTCGCAAACCTTACCTCCAATTTTCTTGTTGCCAGCTTCAAGACTCGATTCGTAGTGACTTTCCCATCTTGGCTAATTTGTCAAGTACCATTCCATGGTTGGCATCAGAAGCCAACTCTGCAATTGTCTTACCCTTTCCATCCTTACTCTGCGTATCCGCTCCTTTATCTAACAACAAACATATCAACTCCTCATTCCCGGCAACTAGTAGGGGGGTAATTCCATAGAATATGTGCCGCAATGGTGATGGATTATCCTGCTCGCAATGACTCCATCTTAAATCAGGGTTACTGTCAATTGCGGGATCGCCTTTACCTGGTTTGGCGTCAACCTGGGCCCCATTGGCCAGCAGTAGCTCGACCAGCTCCTTTCTCCCATATAACGCGCACTCGGTCAGCGCCGTCCAGCCCTCCATGTCGTATGCATTGACATGGGCGCCACATTTTATCAACATTTCCATAGTGGCACGAGGATTGGTATTGGGGTAGGGCACACTCATCGCCGCCTCTTGAAGCGGTGTACGACCAGAGACGTTTCTTGCATTCACGTTGGCACCCTTGTCCAATAAGAATCTACACATACGTTCTTGCATGCGCGGGCAATCGCGCCCCGCTGCGGCCCAGATGAGGGGTGTTCGATCCTTTTGTGTGCGGACGATGAAATCGTTGCCAAATGTGTCAGATTTTGCTTCGATGTCTGCACCCGCCTCGAGTAGGAGTTCCGCGACGCGAATGTGACCGTATTTAGCTGCCAAGTGCAGGGCTGTCATCCCTTCATTTGCCTCCGTCCACTCCGTTTCAGCGCCCTCGTCAAGCAGGAGGGAGACGTCGAGGTCTTCACCACCCCGCGCAGACTGCAGGAGTTCTCGCTGCAAGTGCAGCTTTTTCTTTGCAAGGAGGCGACGCTCATCTAAGGGGAGAGGGGAGGGTGGATCGTCGTTGGAGCTGGCGAGGGGCGAGGATTTGCGTTCGTCGACCAATTTGCTTTCCCGGCCTTCAAGTATAGATTTGGCATAGGTGCGGAGGGTTCTTGCGGGGTCATTGTCGCGGTCGCCAAGGACGCGTAGTACATGAAAGCTGGTAGAGTGTCAGATAATGCTGTAGCATTGGAAGTGGAGTGGGAATAAAGGCTGAAGACGCACGTATTCAGGCTTTGCATCGATGAGCCGAGGTCCTGGATATGAGTATTCAATCTTGTTTGCAACTGAGCCCAGTCGCTAGTACTGAAATAGTATCGCCAACGCAGCTTGTAGTGCTCCCCTTCGGTTGTAGGACGGGATTGTTTTGTGAGCTTATCCACAACTTCGTCAAGCGTGCGCTCTACATCCTTCAATGCCCCATCCAGCGCCGTTACATTGTTGAGCGCCAATTTATCTTTCTCTATGACCTTGTGGATCGCACTCTCTTCTAACGCCTGCTTTAGATTTGTCACGATGCTGTTGATAGTTGCTGCCCGGGAGCGGATAGCTTCTAGCTCCTTCGGTGCATTTTGGACGACCGCCACTAATCTGGATACGTGTTCGTAGCTCGTGCAAACAGCGCCGGCAAGGGTGACGACGGTTGTAATTATAGTGACCGGGTCCATTTAATCTTGGATCCGGATCAATATAGACTAAGCCAGTAGATAGAACAGTCAATGTCATTTGAATGAGATCGATCGAGTGAGGCAACGCCAGCCTGGCAGCCCCGCATGCGCTTTACAAATCAGTGCAGCCCAGACTTGCAGATCTGCGACTGTCAGCGTATGGGAATAAAGTACCTAATCCCGAAGTTTCCGTGTGCAGGTGAGAATGCGCCTAATCCGCGATGGCTTTGGCGCCGTTCTACGAGGTGTTCTCATGTCTTCTTTTTAGTGTTCGAGAATACCTCGCTAACTTTACCACTCAACGGCTGCCTAAGAGAATTTATCGAGGCTGAGCCGTAACCTTAATACACTGTGGCACACGATCGGGACTGATACGGTACTAATACAGGGGAGCTGCCACCTGCCTCCTTCATGACGATAGAATTCATCTCTGCAGATAAAACGTTTCTCTTCCCACTGATATCTGCCCCGCCAGCACACAGCGCCTGGATGGTACGTTGCGTGTTCGTTCGAAGACCAAAAGCGTACCTCCTACCTACCAGGAACTGAGGATTCTGGATTTCACCTTTCTGATTCGGAAAGGTATCAGGACCACTTTTAGGGGAGAACGTAGATAGAGTAGCGAGAAGGCACGAGGTGGTATCTGAAAGCCGAAAGGAGAGCCAAGAATCGCCTAATGTTGTTGCTTAGTGACGGGCTAAGATTGCATACTCTTCACTTGTAGAGCCAAGCGGCTTACGGAATCGGATTGTAGAGTGGGAGATCTCGGTGGTCACGAGCTGTGTGACATTACACCGAATATTCCGAACGCTCGAACCTGGGCTATGTGAGAAAATTAGCCCAGCGAGGTCCAATAATTGTTCGAGGTTGCTTGTGACTGGAAACCCTTTCTGCATATCGCATCTCTTCAGCAAAGGCCTACAGCGATTATTTGGCAGTTTACGTTCCGCAACCGATGAGAAGGCATAAGAGAGTCCACGGAACGCTCGAGACACAAGACAGCGTTAGCGAAGCGCTTCAGGATCCTGTCTGCGAGGTTCTAGTCAGGCTTTATGGAGATGTGTATGTTCGTACTGCCCGATTTAGTCTCCACAATCTGAAGATCTTCCACGACAGATCTCCATACAGATTGTCGATCGTGGAGCCACTCTCCATGCGTGTCGTCCCAATACATGGGCGAGACGAGCTCTATATCCCATATGTTGGCGTTTCCCTCCTGATGCACGGCTTACTCGCTCCTGCAATCACCCGTACCTTCCACGCTTGTCTTGAGAGATCCATCTGCGGTTCTTATCCATTCTGTACACGAACATGGCTTTCTGAACGAAGCAGGTTTGAGAGACGATCAATGCTATTAGGATATAATATTTAGCGAACTGTACTGTGGCCGCAGAATTGGGTATCCAGATACGGATACCGAGGTGTGCAGAAGCCGGCCATTAGATGAAACTCGTCCACCATGCATGCGATGGAGTTCATTCGTCGCAGCAAACGACATTCAGTGGCCTCGATTGTTCCACCGGGCTCAGTATAAGGCAGTGTCGCGCTTATAGCCGCACAATACTCGTCTCGTCAAACGATCTGCTATGCAAGATCCCACCCGCCAGCCAGGAGATGGCAAGCCTTGCATAACTTTGCCCGCTCCGTGATATTCACTCCACTTATCACTGGGAGAAACCGCCCAGGAGAGGTTATGGAGGCATTGCATAGCGAACATTGGCATTGCAAACAAGGCTGTTTAGGAAAGCTCGAATGGCATTAACACGAAGCTCTCTATGGTCCACAATGGTGACCCTGTAGGTAATTGGAGGACTCAACAAGGTTCTCATATCGAAAAGTAATCCGAATATCTGTTGTCTCTGATCTTCGTTCTGATGGGTGAAGTTTAACTCCAATGTTCTGAGAGCACCTTCCTTATCAAGTGCAGTCCGCAGCTTGCAACAGAATTCGCTCAAATTCCCCAGTTCGAAGCCGTCCAGGCTGTAGGCACATTCATTCTCGGATATACTGAGTCCCAGCATCGGTAGGCGCAAAGCTGCGAGTGATTCTGGGTTAAGACTTTTAGGGTGGTATGGAATTTCAGAGCCAACAACCCAACTCCATGTCGGACATCCAAGATTGAATCCAACCTGCTTTTGATAGAGGCGCAAAGTTTGCTGACTTTCTTGCAATTGGGCTATGTGATATCTGCGTGCAACGTGCTGCGCTTCTTCGTAGATCTGCCGGTTTGCTAGAAGGAGGTCATAGAATCTGAAGCCGAATTGGCCCTCGCGGACCTCCGAGGCGCGGTAAATATCTTGCGAGAAATATATCCTGTAAACTTCTAGGCGTAAATCTGCCGACAGAGAGAAGAAGTAAGGCCAGACGTACTCTGCAGCTGCCGGACGTTCATCGTTGATGGTCGTCATATTCACGAGGTCCTGGTGGCTGAAGAGCTGAGGCAGAAAGGTGTTCGGGGAATAAGCCGATGTTGGTTGAAGTGCAGTCAAATCAACCCTTAAAGCAAAGTTTGAAACTTGGTTGAAGGTGGATTGCAAAGTAAATGTTAACTAGCGCGCGTAGGTATCCGCGCAGCCTCCGCCCTTCGGAGCCGGTACAATGAGAAGCGATCTGGAAGGATCGTCCACCTTGATACTACTCTACTGCCCGAATAGCTGGTGATAAAGTGTTTTGGATCTGGGTAAGACCAGTCTACTTCGCATCCAATGTTGCGACTACCTTTGGTCTGATTGAGCAATATCCTTTGATGCTCGTCCTTGTAAATGAAACATGAAGAAGCTGGGTACCTGTAG
Source organism: Cladonia borealis (assembly GCA_018257855.2). Classification (NCBI taxonomy): domain Eukaryota; kingdom Fungi; phylum Ascomycota; class Lecanoromycetes; order Lecanorales; family Cladoniaceae; genus Cladonia; species Cladonia borealis. Next base: position 556,371 of record JAFEKC020000021.1, on the reverse strand, counting down.
GAGACTCACATTAAGTGAGTCTTCACTCTCAAACATCAACACCGATCATTCTGGCCATCGTCGTCAGTAACGACATCAATTCCGTGTTCAGGGTTGGACAGCCAGTGATTGACCTGCCTCTTATGCTACTCACCAAGCCAACGTCTGCTACGACTAGCAAGACACTAGCCAAAGCTCCTGGAGGGTGAGCCAACACATGCAACTGCATTTCTTCGTGACTCTTTCGGAACAGTGTTATTTTGAAAATTTCCTAGGCTACCCATTCATGACAATCCTTAATCAAGTAATCTACAAGACCGGTCAAATTGGCTACAGATCTGACTATTCATATATTGGAAAACATACTATCCCTTCAGTATAATGGTCAGTTGAGGTGTGCTTTGGGTGATGCTAAGGGGCTACCCCCAATTGCGGGAGCCATTCCTCCAAAGGTTACCGTACGTTCTGCCCATGATCCGGCAAAACGCACTCTCCGATTGTCCTCTCTTTTCAAAGCTTCTACTGGAGTTAGCCAGATACTTTAAAAACATCTTCTACTTGCTCGACCATGGGCCGTCGACCCTACATGCTTCTCGGCGACCAGACGACTTTGTTGAATGAATCGAGAATCGCCATAGGCGTATCGAGTTCAACATTATGGAACCAGCCCCGTTCAATAGCAAAAGCGATGCTAGGTGACGTGACTAATGGATATTGACACCGCTAAGGACCTGCTACTTCACGAATGTTATCTTCAACAGACAGCTACTCAAGTAGTCCTCTGTCCGATCTGCAGGTTCTGCGTGATGGCAGACTGAGTCCGCCGCGTCCGATTCCTACTGGGATTGCGTCTTCAAATCCTTGTTACAGCTACTGTCGCCCATCTCCTGAACAATAACTGCAAACAGAATGGCGTATGAATCGGGTGGTCAGCCAGTATGTACAGCTACGACTTCTGCACTTTTGGACCAAGTTTTGGACTTCCCTTCTCTCGAGAGGCTGACCTGTGACTTGTCATCTTGAATGCTAACGGATAGAGAGAATCTTTGGGTGAGAAAGACCCTTTTCAGATCTCTAAGAATTGCCCTTCAATTAGTATAGGTGCAGCCTTTCCTTAACAGATTGGCAGGGAACGGTAGGTTGCGTGAGCTCGAAATCCTGGAAGTGTACTGTTAGCCTTCCTTGAAAAATCCAAACATTGTCTCCTGAAAGCCGGCGGCGCGTTCACAGTCCTTCAATTCCCATACTGAAAGAGCATGATAGCGTGAATTGGCTCGCCGAGCTGGCGGCAAGCGGGCACTGCGTGGGAGATGTTCACAAAGTCTGTCCGTCTAAAGCCTGCAAGTGGCTTGCATCATTGCATTGCTCCTTCAGCGCTTGTTATATGTTATATTACGACTGTAATGTATTGGTTATCCTCATCAATCTGCGGTTCTTTGATGCGCATCCGATTGGTCAATCTTTCTGATGTCATATGCTGAGGATTGCGGCTAAGAATGACGAGACCTCCGAAGCTCAACGGTCTGTGACGCCATTGGCAACACGTAAACATTGAGAACTTACAAAATAATTCAAAAGTTCACATACAAGCAACAACGAAAGCAAAAAACACATTTTACTACCAACTCACAACTATGGTGTCCTCAGTATTTCAGCTTCAATGCTCATGCAACGTGAGTCCAGCACGAAACCCTACATAGATTTTGCTCCTAACTTTTACTAGAATTATCCATGGGGTCGCCGCGGTACCGAATCTCTCGCCGCTGTGCTCTGCTCGAAGACCCCAAACACAGGTTTCAAGGTTGAAGACAAGGAGTATGCCGAGATGTGGATGGGTGACTACCCCGTCCTACCTGCCAAATCCTCGAAGACGGGAGAAGAGTTACACAAGATCGTCGATGAGAACAAAGAGCAACTATTAGGCAAAAAGTGCATCGAGAAATTCGGCGGCGTAGTGCCATTCCTCCCCAAGATCCTCTCAATCGCAAAAGCACTCCCCCTCCAAATCCACCCCGACAAAGACCTCGCCCAAAGACTTCACGCCCAAAACCCAGACCAATTCACCGACGACAACCACAAACCCGAAATCGCCATCGCCCTCGGCCCCTTCGAAGTCTTCGCCGGCTGGAAACCCACCCCCGAAATCCAATCCCTCTTCACCACCCTCCCCCCCTCCACCCCTTCCTCCCCAACACCCAGCAAATCCATTTCAACAACGAAACCATCCGCTCCCTCGTCTCCACCATCCTCAAATCCGACGACGACACTATCAAAAAAACCCAGGAATCCCTCCAACAACTCCCAACAGAAAAATACGGCAAACACGCCTTTATCCTCGATCTCCTCCCCCGCCTCCAAAACCAATACGGTAGCACCGACCCCGGAAACCTCGTTGCGCTTCTGACTATGAATTTCCTCTCCCTTGAAGCCGGCGATGCGATCTACGTCCCTGCTTCTTGCCCGCACGCTTATCTCTCTGGGAATATCGTCGAGTGCATGGCCCGCTCCAACAACGTCCTCAACACTGGTTTCTGCCCCCGCCCGGACCGGGACTCCGTCGATCTCTTCTGCACGGACTTAACTTTCTCGGCACATAGCCCCGCAGACGTGCTTCTACCAGCGAAAAAGAGCGACAGGGGGAAACTTGGCAAGACGAGTGTGTATGCGCCGCCGATGGGGGAGTTTGATATGCTAAGAGTCGTTCTGGGGGAGGGTAAAGGGGAGAAAGAGGTACTAAAGGCGTTTGGCGGCCCGGCAGTGGCTTTTTGTGTTAAGGGGGAGGGGAAGTTGAGAGGTGGGGGTGAGGAATTGGATTGTAAAGAGGGATATGTGTTTTTTGTGGGGGCGGGGACGGAGGTGGAGTTTGAGTCGGAGGAGGGGGAGGGGTTGGAGGTTTATGTTGCGTATGCTGAGTAGGAGGGGGTTGGTGGGGGAACAGGGGAAGGGGGGAGATAGGGGGATGAGGGAATGAGATGAGGTTCTTAACGAATAGTATATGAATAAAAGCATTATGAAATTGTGCGATGGTATAGCCTGTCGGTATAGTAGACGTGATCAAATTGGTCATGCTTGTCTTCGTATTGCTCTCCTACTATATTCATCTCGCATGTCTTTCCAACAATTTGCCAGCCCACATTCGCCTCCATCCTCCCCCACCACCCATAGATAGGATAAACCGCATAAAACCCTCCTACCCCCAAAATCGTGAAACCATCAATCATATACGCCCCTCTCCTCCTCCAACATCACCTCACAAATACTCCCTCCCCACCCTACAAACCCCCCCCTCACAAACCACAACCCCCTCCTTCTCCCCCTCCATCTCCCTCACCAACCCATTCCTCTCCCTCAACCACCCCCCCTTCCCCCCTCCAATCGCCACCACAGTCCTATTCGGCGCAACCTGCATTCTCAATTCCTTAAGCACTTCCTCATTATTATCCCCCGTCAGTACAACCCCCTTAAGCCCCAAACGGCCCATAACGACGCTGCCAAGCATACCAGGGAACGTATGTGGGAACTGTTCCACCTCCGCTTCAAACGCGTGGACGATTTCACCCGCGAGTTTGAAATAGGAGCTGTCGTCGAGCATGCTGCTTAAGCGGTAGAGGTTGCGGGCACTGATGTTATTGGAGGAGGGTTCTGCGGCGTCCATGCCGCTTTTCAAGCGGAGTAAGAGGTCTGGGGGGTGAGGGGAGGGGGTGGTGTAGAAGCCAGGGCTGTCGGGGGAGGTGAAGAGTTCGATTTGGCGTTGTTGTAATGTGTCTGCGAATTCGAGGTAGGAGTCGTCGAAGGTGGCTTCGTAGAGGTCGATGAGGCCGTGGATGAGGAATGCGTAGTCGTCGCAGAGGCCGGGAGTGGAGCCGCGACCCTCTCTGTAGACGCGGTAAAGGACTTCGGTTTGGGGATCCCAGAGTTCGGTTTTGATGAAGTTGACGGCGGAGATGGCTGCGTGGAGACATTCAGTGGCTTTGGAGGCGTCGGTGGATTGGAGAGCGCCGGAGGTGCGAGAGAGGGCACTGATGGCGAGACCGTTCCATGAGACGATGATTTTATCGTCGAGGGCTGGGCGAGGACGGTGGAGCTCACGGTGCTGACGGAGCTTGATTCTGGATTCCTTGACCGTTTCAATTATGGAGGACTCGGACATGCCCAGCTTCTTTGCGAGGGCACTTGGGGTGGAGGCTATCTTTAGCACGTTCTGGCTGATGAACTCATCATGTGGGTCGTTTTCACTTGCAATGTTGCCGTCTGCTCGAACGCCATAAAAACGAGCGCAGACATCAGCAACTTTCTCACCAAGGACTTCGCGAAGTTCTTTGACCGTCCATACATAGTAGGCCCCTTCTCTTTTTTCAGTATCATTTTTTGACGGGTAAGAGTCCGCGTCCTCAGCGGAGAAGAAGCCACCGCTTGGAGCTGCCATGGGTGGACTTGTGAGATAGCTCGCAATGTCATAGAGTGCACCTAGCATTTCCGGGTCTCGAGTGATCAGGAACGCGTCAAGATAGGCATCCAGAAGCTGCCCTTGATCATAGAGCATTTTCTCAAAGTGTGGAAGACTCCAATCTCTCGTCACCGAGTACCTTGAGAACCCGTAGCCAATTTGATCTCTTATGCCACCTCTGGCCATTTTGCGTAGCGTATGAACAGCCATCGCCGTCGCATTGCTGCATTCATCATGGCCGACAACGTCTTTGACAGTCTGCGGCCATTGCCCAAGCCTCAGGAGAAAGGTAAGATTGGCTGGTGTAGGGAACTTTGGCGCAATAGAGAAGCCTCCATTAGTCTTATCATACTTCTTCGCATAATGTTGGTATGCTTCTTCCAACAGCTCAACCTCCAGTCCTTCTCCATCTCCCTTATCCCCCATCTGGTGACTATGTACGCCTTCCTCTGCGAATTCTCTCAATTGTCTTGTGATCTCTTTCGCGCTCTCTCGACATCGTCCTTCTTGCGTTACCCAGACGTCCCTCATCTTTTCCAGGATATCTATGAAACCCACAGTCTCGGCGACTGCTGTACCCATGGCTGTCATAGAATTATTAGGTCCAGGCCAATACGTTCCTCCGAAGACGGGCTCAAGATCAGGCGTAACGAATACGTTTAATGGCCAGCCCCCGGAGCCAGTCGTAGCCTGCACATAGTTCATGTATATAGCGTCTACGTCAGGACGCTCTTCGCGGTCGATCTTAATTGGTATGAAATAGTCATTGAGGAGCTGGGCAACTTCTGGGGAGGTGAAGGATTCACGTTCCATAACATGGCACCCTGACAAGAGATTAGCCCAATATTCCCGAGAGGCAAAAGTCGTGAGAGTAGATTAAGCACAAGACATACAATGGCATGCCGCGTAGCCAATGCTCACAAACAACAACCGGTTATGCTCTTTAGCCAGGGCCAATGCTTCGGGGCCCCACATCTGCCATGCTACGGGATTATCCTTATGTGCCCGAACCTTATGGATGTGTGCATAAGCCAAGGGGTCACTCATGTCGGCCTCGACGCACGACATATCGAGGACTTACGTACGGACTCCTGCTCTCGTTGAGCCGATTGGCCAAATGAAGGCCATTCTGACCGACACCGCCATTGGCACTCGTCATTGTAGTATACCAGACTCTGTCAAGCAAGCTGCGTGCGAGCGGCCGTCGTCTACCTCCAAAGATTGGCCCTAACGCTGCCTCCCGGCTTGACGATCTAGGTTGGCTTACATACGTGGTCTGCCGTCCACTAGCTTGGAGTGCACGAACAACACGAACAATGCGTGGGCGAAGTGGTAGAGTGGGGTGTACAAGAAGCCTGAGCTTACAGCAGCTGCTTATAAAAGCCAGATTCGTCCAATGTCTCGAGTTGTGAGGGACGAGGAGCCTTGTATCTATATCAAATGCCGGCAAAGGCTCCACTTTCTTCCGCTAGCGCCTGCAGAGTGACGACATCCCTTGGGAGTTGGGTACATATTCCAAAGGAGTAAACATCTGGGCTTTGGGTAACACCACCAGGGCCTCAATTACGAGACTTTCTTGTGAAAATTGTTGAATGATATTATGGTGGACATTGCTTTTCATTTGGTAGATATATGTCGTCTCATACCTTATCCCTTAAGTGGCCAATACTCGTCCACCCCCCCATTTTCATCAACCATCAACCCCATCCTAATGAATTGCGTCCAGATGCTCATTCCAACACCTTTTATCGTCGCATATATACATATGACATAGCCTACAATCATACCTAGTCCTAGGTATCCTTTCAGGTCGCTTATACAGCTTTATAGTTGATAAAGATGGTAAGAAAATGTACAGCCCTCCAGGGCTGATACCTAAAGGCCCCTAAAATTGACCCCCTAGGAAACAAGTTTAGGCCCAAAAACCGCTACTTTTAGGGCTAGTCCCCTCGCCTAGCCGACCCGACTTTAGGCCATCTCTAGGGGGCACCGTTTTAAGCGGCATGATTCCGCTATTTACCCCTGAAAGGTGGACGATGGCCACTTAAGGGATACTGCGACTTCTTCCCAGTCCTCGCTGAATCCAAAAATATATGAAATCAAGCTCAAAGGTCTCAAAAGACGTCTCAGTATCGTATAACCTCTCATGAGGAACAACTACACTGCATCATCCTCCCCTCCCTCGGCACATCTCCACACCACCTTTCTTCCTCCTCTCTATCACCACCCCAGCTATCCTCGAACGGATGTTCTGCCATATTCATAACCCTTCCAATCACATCCCTTTCACCTTCTTGCTCCACCCTCTTGATAATCTCATCCAATACCCAACTCCTCGGCACAAATTTCGGATTAACCTTCTTCATTTCCCTCATCCTCTCCTCATCCCCATCCTCCCCCCAATCCATCCGCGCCCTGTTCGCCCACTTCTCAAGCCACGCCGCTACCCGCTCTTTTGCTGCTGATTCGGTCACGCCGGATGTGGCGGTCATGCCTTCGGCGTGGAAGAAGATGGCGGCTTTGACCCAGCGAGCGTCAGGTGTGGAGAGCATGAAGAGTTTGAGGGTGGAAAGACGCCGGAAGAAGTGATTGAAGTCTAGTTCTAGGGCTTCGAGGGTATCGAGGAGCTCAGAGAATAGTTCGGAGAAATCACTCTCTTGTTCGCTGGTGAGGCCAAGGCGGGCACGCATGAGACGGGAGTATTCGGCTAAGAAGACGGTTTTATATTCCTCGCCGACGTTGCCAATAATGGTTTCGGCCCGCTTGATTAACTCAGGTGCGAATGATTCTGTTACGCCTTGATTGACGAATTCCTCGTCGTCCACCTTTGCACCAGATCCTATCATTTCGCCTAGGCTCTCGCCCAGGCGCACGAGATTCCACCATATAATACTTGGTTGATTCCTGTAGCTGTACCGCAGCATGTGGTCATCATGATTGGGTGTGTAGCTTGGATCGAAATTGTCTAAGAAAGCAAAGGGACCGAAATCAAGGGAAAGGCCGAGAAGCGATGTGTTATCTGTGTTCAGGACGCCGTTTGTGAAAGCATAGGCTTGCCAAGCTGCGACTGTCAGGGCGTTCTTCCGGCAGATAACACGGTAGAGGCGAGTGTAGCGGTTCTCTTCAAGACCCTCTGCCCCTTGGATCGCGTCCACGGGGACACCGCTGGTTACCTTGATGGCAGACGAGGTGGGCTTTGAAGGATCTTCCAGGGCTGCGGGGAGTGACTCCCAGCCTGGGTAAATGTGTTCAGCAACGTAATCCGCTAAAGTGCGTAGAAGCTTTCTATCTCCACGCGCGCGAATGATGTCGAAAGTACCAATGCGGAGCCATGACTGTGCGAACCGTGCGACAATGGCTCCAGGCACGAGGCGTTCACGGCGGACCTTGGATTTGGGGCAAAGTGTTAGGGAAAGAGCGCGAGTAGTAGGGATATGCATGCCGTTGAGCGTCTCTGAAACGATAAATTCTCGAATACTCGATCTGAGAACAGCCTTGCCGTCTGCAAATCTCGAGTATGGAGTCTTACCAGCACCTTTGAGTTGTATCTCGTATCGAACCTTTGTTGCAGGGTTCGTAGATTCGAAAAGAGATATTGCACGGCCGTCACCCAATTGTCCGGCCCAAGAGCCAAATTGCCAACCCCCGTAGCATTGAGCCCATGGGTATATGCCTTCATTTTTTTCACTATCCCAGAAAATTTTGTTCCCCGCCACTGTCTGTTTGAATTCTTCTGTGTTTTCTTGGCCATCTTTCAAGCCAATATCCCTCATAGCAGTTCGACTAACGCCCAAAAGCTCCGGGTCCTCTGTTTCTTCTGGCCTTACGTAGGTATATAACGCCCCTTTGACCATTCGGGGACCTAATTTTGCGCGAGGTGCTTTGTGTGATTCTGCGGGTGTTTTGAATTCTGAATCTGGTGGGAGGTTTCTTGTGAAGTTGTCCGATTTAGGAAGCTCCTGTAGCGAGACACCAGCAAAGGCGCCATTGCTGGCACCGTTGGTGGCACCATTGCTCAGATGAGCTGTCATTTGGGCAATGCGCGTGAACGGAAGCTGTGAGCGGTGGCTCAAAGCGCGCAGAAGCATAAATAGTAACAAGCACCAATTTTCGTACAGTCAGAAGCCTAGAAAGCGAAGAATAAACATATTGAAAACGCCGACCGTGTAGAAGACTCGAGAGAATTGTCTCTTAGCCACCTCGCCATCACTCTGAGGTAATCGAACGAATGACGTTGGGTGAAGGGACAGGAAAACTCCCAAGAGAATTATCTCCATAATCTTATCATATCTCCGAAACAGTACGCTAGCTATCTTTAGTAGCCGGTCTTTGAGCGAACGTCTCCGGCACTTCGTAATTACGCATTTCAACGTCCTTCAACAAACTAGAGTCCACCAATTTCCACGACGTATTGCCAATCACCACTTCTACCATCTACCACGCCCACTCATTGCCTTCGGACAATACAGCTCTCTGCTATCAAGGGGTTTGCCCTCCCGGTGTCGCCTTTCTTAGGGAAACTCTCCGCCCATAAGCTGATCCAAAATATGCACGTACTCCGAAGGGTATTCTCGCTCCCGCCAATGAGATCATAACTCTTGGAATTCTCCTGGATTCAATAGCGCTTGGAGACTGGTACAGATCTGGCATTGTGGCAGCGTGAGATAGCCAAGAGCGCTTCAATTGAGCCTCTTTCAAACTTCCGACGACTTTCTCTAGCATCATCATCATTGTTGCCTGCAACTCCTCCTCCAATGGCTGCTCTTATGCAGGCGGATCTTTCGGAACATTTGCGCCGCGTAGCATCTGGAAAAGTCCGTGAGATTTACGAGATCGATGATTCAAGCCTCCTTTTTGTGACCACAGATAGGATCTCAGGTAAGTGTCTAGACTCACCTGCTATTTGGAATTCCACTCATTGAATGATAGCCTACGATGTAGTCTTAAAAAATGTAAGACTACACATCCATGCAACTTGCCGATACAATCGCGATCAAAGCCATGGCTAATTCCGAATTGGGGTCGCAGGGGATCGATCAGAAGGGCGCCATTCTTACTCAACTTAGCGAGTTCTGGTTCAATCTTCTCCAATCTAGGATGCCTGGGCTTCGTACACATTTCATTTCCTTGGGCATACCTCCGGCGCTGCAAAAACGCCTTCGACCCGATCTGGTCAAAAAGCTGGGGTCGCGTAGCATGGCTGTCAAGCGCGTGAAAGTATTTCCAATCGAGAGCATTGTACGGGGATATATCGCAGGATCAGCGTGGAGTTCATATCACAATGACGGCACTGTGTGCGGGATTACACTGCCGGCTGGCCTAAAAGAGTCCGAGAAATTAGAACGGCCTCTGTGGACGCCGAGCACCAAAGCTGATTTAGGCAGTAAAGACGAGAACATAAGTCCAGAAGCAGGTAAGCGGCTACTCAGCTGGGAAATGACAGCTACCAAATCCCCCTTGAACGTTCGGCTGATGACCTTTTCTGGCAGCTGCCAGAATTGTAGGCCAAGAATATGCAGATCAGATCGAAGCACTGTCATTACAGATATACGAGGAGGCCAGTGCTTACGCTGCAGAACGTGGTATCATCATTGCGGACACTAAGCTCGAGTTTGGACTTGACGAATCAGCCACACCGGCCACAGTTGTTTTGATCGACGAGGTGCTCACGCCCGATAGTAGTCGTTTCTGGAACGCCGGCACTTATGAAATTGGCCGAGGTCAGGAGTCATACGACAAGCAGTACCTGCGTGGTATGTTCGATTTCAGCTGAACAGGGAAACGGCTTTCGCTAACGGTGCATATAGATTGGCTAGTACGCAATGGACTGAGGGGGAAACCAGGGGTCGAAATGCCCACGGACGTCGCAATGAACACTCTCGGTCGATACCGAGAGGCGTATCATTCCCTCGTGGGAATGGTCTGGGATATGGCTACATCAGAGGTCTGAAGATACTGGCCAATCAGAAAGCCGCCCTTTCTACGCCACTCGCCACCAGATCATGCAGGTTAAACGCGCTACGATCGTGGTCCATATGTGGTCCCAACGACCACTCTACCGGATAAACCTTAACTCTAACGCTTCATTGTGCTACCTCATTTGTCGTTGGCACGCTGCTGTCAGATCTGACAGCATCCCACGCATCGAGGCTCAACGATGTACTCTTTTGACTATATAAACAGCCCCAAGACCGAACATGTCTCCCAGCATCAGTGATCGTCTCCAGCATAGCAGCAGCAGCAAGAAGCAGAACAGCGGGAGCTACTTCGCGTTCTTGCATTTCGCAATTTGCATCTCGTGTCCCCACGCTACACGCCAACAAAGGACCCCCAAGCTTTGTCAATACCCCATCGAATCAATCATCAAAGCGTTCGCACCCGACGTGGGCGGGAGTATCGAAAATTCAATCACAAAATTACTCCGCATTCTTCCTTCCTAGTTCACACGTGGGATATAATCCCTTGCTTTCCTCAATTGGTCACCAAGTACCACGCCAAGCCTGCCCAATTGGTCGAAGCACTTTCAGCACCCGCGGCCGCAGCTCCGCACTTTCATACCCACGCAACCTGCCCTGATACCAATTGAAACATTTGGGTATATCGCTACGCCTTTCCCATCAATCGCCTTGCTATCTACTACCAACCATGTGTCACATCGAAAACATCCACTTCTCGTGCGGCCACCTCGAAGACACCAAGTATACCATGTGCGACATAGCCATGATGGAGATGAATCACGCCACAAATACCACCCAGACCATGAAAAATTATCCCTGCGCTGAGTGCTTCGGGAGAGGAGTGGCTGAAAAGGCTAAAGCGGTCAGGGACGCCAAGGGGAAGAAATGATGTCTTCCCGCAAGCGAAGCACGGCCTTCGTCTATAGGAGGAAGAAGAGGAAGAGGAAGGTTGTCCCAGTGCGCCCTTCCACAGAGGAGTACGAATGTATTGGTACCTGGAACGGCGGATGGAATACTTAGGTTAAAACGCATGTACCATACTGTTTTAATTACCCCACGCTTTGACATTGATAGAGAAGGCTCCGTCCAATATGAACAGCTTATATTATGCAAGTCATTTTCCAAGAAAAAATGCCAACCTTGACTGTGATGATTACCGACATGCATACCGAGAGGCGTTACCTTAAGGTAGGCTGTACACGTGGTTCCAACGGGAAAAAAGAAAATCCTCGTCGATCACCCGCAACCGCGGAACGACAGATTGGATATTCGCGATAAATCACAAATCCCAACACCATTAATCAACATAATTGATCACACCTAACTACCTCCTCTTCACCATTAAAGTATCCCCCTGAATCCCTCACGAACTCCCATTAACACCATTCTCCTCCTCCTCCTCCTCCTTCTTAATATGCTCACTCATACTACTCCCCTCCTCCACCACCGAAAACCCCACCTTACTAACCCCCTCACTCCCCAACCTCCCCCTCTCCATACTCGCATCCCTCGCATCCGGCACGCTCCTCCCTTCCAAATGCCACTGCTGAATACTCCTAATAATATCCACACTCAGCTGTCCATTCTTCTTCAACGCATTCTCCCAATGCGCAGGAATGGTATCCGACAGCGTCAAAAACCGCGCTATGGAATTCACCATCATCTCACGCATCTCATTATCTTCAGACGTGTTGCTGTAAACGTATTGTACGCGCCGGAGGCCCGGGTATGTTTGCGCGTTGTGGTAGAAAGCGCGGACGGTTTCGACGATGTCTTCGGATAGTTTGTCGATTTGGAGGGTTAGGGAGAGGAAGTAGAGGTCGAGGAGGGGGCCGACGTCTTTTTCTTGCTCGGGGTAGCGTAAGGCTTTGGAGTAGAGCCAGCCGACGAAGAGCTCGAAGGGCAAGTCGTCGGTTTCGGGCATGCCATAGGTTTTGGAGGAGACGGAGTCTGGGTGGTTGGATTTGTTGTAGAAGCGGGCGCGGAAGAAGGGGGAGTGGTAGCAGAGGAGCTTTTCGTGGAGGGTCCAGCGGGTGTTTTCGGTGCCGATGTAGATGTCGACGAGGGAGGTGGTTAGGAGTCTGGAGTGGGGGAGGTTAGTTGAGTGGGGCAATAATGGTGGGGAGGGAATGTTACTCGTTCAGGGGCTTTTCCGGCTGCTGCGAGCTGACTGACGACATGGTCAGTGATGTGGCGGAGGTTTCGCCGCGCTGTTTGGGAGAGGATGTAGAAGGTGGTTGTTATTGGGTGCGCGGATTAGGGTAGCTGAGAATAAGGTAGATCAGATGGATGCGCAGCGGGAAGTATGTAAGCTGAAGAAGCGAAGGTGGGTCGCCAGGTTATGAGCTGATGGTTGGAGCTCACTTCCTTGGAAGTCCCTAGAAAAGGTGGCTCGGTGGCTGGTAGGGGACCCTGAATGACGCTCATAGGGAGGCTAGTGCGCGGATTGACCTCCGGGGGCCTTCTGATTTGACAGCTTGGCATCGCACTTCTGAACATGGGATTCTCACTAAGGTACTGTTCTTATGTCGGTGGCCTCCAATAGCAGTGCCTCTACAAGACACGATGCATTGCTAATAGGATTGGCTCCTGGGATCAAACACATTTTCATGGGGACTGCGCGATCTATCTACACTTCGGTCCTGTGCATATGTAAGGGACACCTCATGGTCCCTTCACGACCTGTCATTGTCGTCAAACTTTGCCTGCCAGAATCCTCTGTAATGCTTCTGCAAGCCCGCCTCTGACAAGTCTTTGACTTCTTTAGGTGTCATGCTGAACTTCGTGGCCCTCAAATAGTCACTCATGCGTTCCTCCTTTCCACTCGTCGTTATTGCAACAATACCTTGATCAATGCACCACCTCAATGCTATCTCTCCTTCACTGACATAGTACTTATGCGCTAATGATTCCAGAATCTCGTCACAAGGTCCTGGCTTTGCTTTCGTCACAACAGTCAAAGGCCCATAAGCTGCTACTGCGATGTTCTGGGATTTCTGGAATTCGAGAAGGTCACCATGCTGGAGATAGGGATGAAATTCGATCTGATTGATGGATGGAGGGACCTTTGCCGTTGCTAATGTGGCTTTCAGATGTCGTTCGAGGTAATTGGACACGCCAATCGAGCGAGCTTTTCCAGAGGCTTTCACCTCTTCCATCGCCGCCCACGCTTTCTGTAAATCCTCATCCGTCTTTGCGAAATAGGGAGCGTGGATGAGGTAGAGGTCAACATATTCGAGCTGGAGTTTCTTCAAACTTTCATCGATAGCCTTGGGTATGTCTGCTATGTTTGTCAAGACCTTGGATGTGACGAAGAGCTTCGAACGCTCAGTTTTGCTCTCTGTAATGGCAGCACCCATTTCACGCTCGGTGTTGTAGACTTCAGCATTGTCAAGATGAGTATATCCTAATTTAATTGCTGTCTTTACGGCCTCAACTGTCTTGCGATCAATGGATCCTTCCGAGGTCTTGTACCATGCTGTTCCCGCTGAATAATGGCGTTAGCGTTATTGTAAAGACCGATTGGTCAGGAGGCGTACTGCCATAGCCAAGCTGGGTCAAGTATCAGCTTGTGCTTATCATGTTGGCTTGATTTACGTGCCATCGGGATCGAGGTGCCATCATTGAGCTTCAATTGAGGAATCGGGGTATGTATGTTCGCCATCTTCCCTCTGGAGGTGCTAATCGCTCGTGGGTGAAGTGAGTACGGTGCTGGGAGGTCCAATGGATTGGTACAAGGTCTAAAGCTGGTTGATAAATGTGAACGATGTCTCGATGCCTTTTGTATGTACGAGTACACAATGGCTGGTGGATTTTTCATCATAGGTCTCCTCTCTGTGTATGACGTGCCTCGGCAAGGTATCTAACCCACCAGCGCGGGATATTTCCGCACGAAATTAAACAACAACGCGAAGTTTCCATCACCCAGTACTGCCAGCGCTCTGGAGGGCTCGTATTCCTTTGTGAGAAACCAATCTACTAGCTGTCGTGCTGTTAATCGTACGCTTTCCGAGAATTGCGAGATGGTAGGCAGTCCTAGCGATTAAAGCTGGGATTCATGCTAAACCTGCCAGATGCCTTCCTTTGGGGATGCAACTGCCCCGAATACAATGCGGCAGGTCGTTCTGGAGCCGCTCCCAAGACCACTCCCAAAGTATGCTTATATCCCGATGGTTTATTTATCTTGAAGTTTGATTTGCTGCCAGTGATATAGTCCTAAGTCATCTTAACCGAAATGAAGTCTCTACGATCGTTGCCGCCAACTTAGAGCAGCATGAAGAAGACATCAAGTATGTACGTGATAATGGCTACTCAAAGTTTGATGCTCACAGCAGTATTGCAGAGACAGAATACGCGAGATCGCCATGTGTGAGATGGAATATGCCGACAAAGAGACAGCAGAAAATCCTCTTCTCCAAAGGCCGCGCCAAGAACCTCGACCAGAGGCCTTCCAGATGGCACTGCGGTCCAACTGGAAACGTCAGGCCAGGACAAAACCGGTGGTCAGGAGAAAGCAGCGGTCTCGGCGAGTCTTCCACATCCGTACAACAATTGATCAGATCGGAGTTACCAAGAAGGCAGTGGAAAGGCTCGATGATTACAGCCGTCTTATGAAAGTGACTCTGGATTCTGTCCATCAAGTTAGAGAAAGACCGGACCCTGGACGTTTGGCGAGTCCTATTGATATCCCACCGCCTCCGCAGCTAGTCCCAGAACGGCATTACGACGCAAGTAGAGACCCGAGACGAAGAGATTCAAAGCATTAGGCGCGAGCGTATCGAGAGCGGAGACGATCTGTGATATCGGAGACGATCTGTGATATCGGAGACGATCTGTGATATCGGAGATGACCTGTGATATCGGAGACGACCTGTGACATCGGAGACGACCTGTGACATCGGAGACGACCTGTGACATCGGAGACGACCTGTTACATCGGAGACGAGACACTCTCTCTATTATATAAATCACGTTCCAAAGCCATCCTGACTATCTCACATGCTGTACATTATAAGCGCACACTGTTGGGTTGAAAGCTTCTTGCTACCTTTTACCCTTCCTTCACCCGCATACGCGAGATACACCACCCTTCGCGGTTACATTTGTCGACCTAGAAAGCATGCGATACATGGATCTGGACCTGCTATCGTATCGCATGTACTATGCATACCGTTACGCTTCTTTCGCTCCTTAATAATATCGGTTTGCAAGGCTTCCTCGGCGCTCCTTATTGCTGACCGATGGGATCCTCGAACTCACAGCTACACAACTTGAAAAAGTGAGCTTCAGAGCCTGCATGCACCAAAAATCAGCCTTGACCTACGCCTAGTAAGTTCAGCGCCGAAAGACTGTAATCATACCTGCAGTGCCGCACTCGGGGGACTCATGTCTGTCTACCGAACAGATGACAAACGTTACACAGCATTCATGGCATCCGGCGCTCGTACCGCGTCAGTATATCCGCATGTGCAGACGTCCGTAACCTTCAAAGGTAGAACTGGATTTCAGTCGTGCACTGTCGCTGTCACACTCGACGTGGATTTGTGAGTGTATTGGTTCCAGATGCTCCAGGTGGACCATACTTGGCTATCGGAGTAAGCACATTCGGCGCTATCGAAGAGGCTGGGCATTGGCTTATCTGCAAGTGCTTGCTACACCGGTATGGACCGGCACCGCTGGCGTCTCGTTGGTGGATGGCTACTCCGTTGAATCAGCTTGGTGGATGGTCCTGCTTTGTTTTGGATCTACAACTCGGTGTCTTTAGAGATTCATGCTAATGATTCTCTCGCTACGTCTAAGTCACTCCCGAACTGGCGGTTTTCTTTTTTGCTACCTTTTTGTACATCAGTTGGACGATTCAGGCCAAGCAGCCGCCAGCATTGGAAGCTGAATGATCATATATGCCACCAAGACCTAGTCTGTCGTATTATCACCACTGATGAATATCACAACTAATGCGTACGGACGTGGAGTGACACGAAAGGCTGCTTCTGTGCAGCATCTGTGTTTGTGGACAATTTGCGGTGGTATGTTGGAGTAAAATTATGTAGAACCTAGAATAATTGCCATAGCACATAGAAATACGGATAATTATCTATGATATGGCAGGAGATTCCTCCAAGATATATAGAAGACGAGTGAGTACCTTACTGCAGTACCTAGATACCGCAGATTAAAATGTCGACGGCCTCACCAAATGCACGATGACGAATGGCGGGGAAATTTCACGTCGGCCGTTGAGCCCCCTGGTGGCCCCTGGTTGCCCCACCAAACCAGAAGCCTGCCTTATTCAGACCCTGATGTGCTGCTAAGGTGGGACCGGTCTCTTCCCCATGTTCTATAAGTAATTGACGATCCTATGCACGATCTGGTGAATTGTCTTCTAATAACATGCTCAGGAAAGTCCAGAGAAGCTTTCAGAAGATGACATCTGTGTTGAACCAAGAATCAAGCAATTCAGTGCTAGGGCAAACGGGAGGAAACGAGATACCTGCAGACGGCACTGGTGAGCTCTCGAGGCATTTAAGAGGTACATTATCTTACTGATGTTGATCAGGTGTTATCCAGCTCGATCCATGGCTGGGACCCTTCAAAGATGCGCTTAGGAGCAGATACAGTCACGCCCAAAAATGGATCAAGACAATCAACGATACAGAAGGTGGCTTGGACAAGTTCAGCCGGGGGACAGAAAAGTTTGGCTTCGTGGTGCACGAGAATGGAGACGTTACATACCGGGAATGGGCTCCCAACGCTCTACGGGCGTACCTCATAGGCGATTTCAGTAGGGTTTAGTACCAGCTGCTTTGCCTCGGTCCTCAGCTGACTGAAGACGTCTGCAGATGGCTGGAACAGAGATGCTACGCCAATGACAAGAGGGGACTTTGGAGTCTGGGAGGTAACGCTACCTGCGAAAGATGGACAGCTTGGGATACCACACAATTCCAAAGTTAAGGTCCGCAATACGGCTTCGACGTCCTTGATCGCGGCCATTGACAAAGAGGCAGATATCCATGGTCATTCCCACATCTCACGCGCGTATTGAACGGGTGCCTGCATGGATCACACGAGTTACCCAAGATCTAAAGTTCTCTCCCGTGTTCGATGGTGTGTTCTGGCATCCTCCACAGCACGAGAGATACCACTTCAAACATCCTCGACCGCCCAAACCACAAAGCGCCCGCATATATGAAGCCCACGTAGGCATCTCGTCTCCCGAAACACGCATCACTACATACAAAGAATTCACACACAATGTTCTATCGCACATTAAAAATCTGGGTTATAATGTTATTCAATTGATGGCTGTAATGGAACACGCGTACTACGCAAGTTTCGGTTATCAGGTCAACAGCTTCTTCGCAGCTAGCAGTCGGTTCGGCACACCAGAGGACCTGAAAGAGCTGATTGATACAGCTCATGGCATGGGCATCACAGTCCTTTTGGATATGGTGCAGAGTCATGCATCGAAAAACACGGAGGATGGACTAAATGAGTTCGATGGAACAGATCACTTGTACTTTCACGATGGTGGGAAGGGTAGACATGAACTATGGGACAGTCGGCTGTTCAACTACGGACATCATGAGGTCTTGCGGTTTCTCTTGTCCAATCTGCGATTTTGGATGGATGAATATCAGTTTGATGGCTTTCGGTTTGACGGCGTAACAAGCATGCTTTATACCCATCATGGAATTGGAACGTAAGTCAAGCTCCAATTTTGATACCCTAGCTTTGCTAATATGCTAAGTGGATTTTCGGGGGGCTATCACGAGTACTTTGGACCTAATGTCGACGAAGATGGCGTGGTTTACCTTATGCTGGCTAATGAGATGCTGCATAACATATATCCCAATTGCATCACTATTGCGGAGGATGTATCAGGCATGCCTGCTCTATGCCTTAAACTATCACTGGGCGGTATTGGTTTCGATTATCGACTTGCTATGGCCATCCCAGATCTGTATATCAAATGGCTCAAGGAAAAGCAAGATGCTGAATGGGATATGGGTGCTTTATGCTTTACCCTGACCAATCGGAGACACGGCGAAAAGACGATTGCGTATGCTGAGAGCCATGATCAAGCGTAAGATGATCTTCACCAATTTCATGTATTGAGCTGATGTGAAGGCTATTTAGGCTAGTTGGGGATAAGTCGCTGATGATGTGGCTCTGCGACAAAGAGTTATATACAAACATGTCGAAATTGACGGAAATGACGCCCGTCATTGAGAGAGGGCTAAGCTTGCATAAGATGATCAGACTAATCACTCATGGCCTTGGTGGAGAAGGATACCTCAACTTCGAGGGTAACGAGTTTGGCCATCCAGAGTGGCTTGACTTCCCAAGGGAAGGCAACAACAACAGCTATTGGTATGCTAGAAGGCAGTTTAACCTTATGGATGACGAGCTATTACGTTACAAATTCCTCAACGACTTTGACGGCAAGATGCAATGGACGGAAGAGAAATACGGCTGGCTACACTCTGAGCAAGCGTATGTCAGCTTAAAGAACGAGGTTGACAAAGTCATTGTGTTCGAGCGGGCGGGACTGTTGTGGATATTCAACTTTCATCCCACACAGAGCTATACCGATTATCGAGTGGGGGTACAGCAAGCTGGGACTTATCAGATTGTGATAGACACCGATGAGCCGGACTTTGGTGGATTTGGACGCAATGCGAAGGGGACGAGGTTCTTCACGACACCTTTCGAATGGAACGGACGAAAGAATTTCATACAAGTGTATCTGCCAACAAGGACAGCTATCGTAAGTCACCCCATGCTGTAATCTGACCCACCCTGTGTCATCATCTGTCTCGAATGGAACGTAAGCTTACAAATGTTCTCCTAGGTCCTTGCCCTGGAGTCGACGTTGTAGGGGAAAGGCAGGGAAAGGATCAGCATGTGGCAAGGGATTATGTTCATGTCCTAGTCCTAGAATAATTCAGTATCCTATGTATGACCTTTGTGAGATGGATAATATGACTCCGTATCAAAGGTGTCATGGGATCAGGATGAGTTATTTTTGCCCTGGTGTGCGCTGGCTTTCGGCCTCCACCGCCCGCAGATTTTCACGGACACCGCTTAGATACAATTTAGTGCCCCACCCACCGCTCACGGTCTTGGCGAACGAGCGGCGTCTCGGCGAAGAGTAATATGACGCTCCACCCAAGCTCTCAATCCCACCGAAAGTTTTTTCTCTCACCATTAACCTACAAATACCCTCCTCAAACCCTCTTCTCGCTTTGCTCGGCTCACAATCACCATATATTAACATGTCTGAGACACTCGTCGGTATCAATGGCTTCGGCCGTATTGGCAGAATCGTCTTCCGCAATGCGTAGGTACCCCGCGATTGCTTTTTCCGAAGCTCAAGCTGGTAGAGCTACAGCTAACATCTTTAACACCAGTGTCGAGCATGGTGCGGTGAAGGTCGTCGCAGTCAACGACCCTTTCATCGAGCCCCACTACGCAGTAAGCTCCCTCCAAGCTACTCTACTGTCATGGACCCGTCGGGCTCCGGAATAATGGCTGACGTTACCGCCCTGCGAATTAGGCATACATGCTCAAGTACGACTCTCAGCATGGTCAATTCAAAGGCACCATCGAGGTTGAGGGCTCGGACCTTATCGTAAATGGCCAAAAAGTCAAATTCTACACTGAGAAGGACCCTGGTGCCATCCCATGGAAGGACACCGGCGCATACTACATTGTAGAATCAACGGGTGTTTTCACCACCACAGAGAAGGCCAAGGCTCACTTGAAGGGTGGTGCCAAGAAGGTCGTCATCTCAGCGCCGTCAGCAGACGCTCCCATGTTCGTCATGGGCGTTAACGAGAAGACCTACAAGTCCGATATCGAGGTTATTTCTAACGCATCATGCACAACTAACTGCCTTGCTCCTCTCGCCAAGGTCATGCACGATAACTTCACCATCATTGAGGGTCTCATGACCACCATCCACTCTTATACCGCTACTCAGAAGACTGTCGATGGTCCATCTGCCAAGGATTGGAGAGGCGGCCGCACTGCTGCTCAGAACATTATCCCCAGCAGCACTGGTGCCGCAAAGGCCGTCGGCAAAGTTATCCCAGACTTGAATGGCAAGCTCACTGGCATGTCTATGCGTGTACCCACCTCGAATGTATCCGTCGTTGACCTTACCTGCCGTATCGAGAAGTCCGTCACTTACGACGAGATTAAGGAGGCAATGAAGAAGGCCTCCGCGGGCGAATTGGAGGGTATGGTTTATTTGCGCGTTTCGTGAATCTCTGGCTGACGGTTTTCAGGCATCATGGCTTACTCTGAAGATGATCTCGTGTCTACTGACTTAAATGGAGACAACCACTCCTGCATTTTCGACGCCAAGGCCGGTATCGCCCTTAACAAGAACTTCGTTAAGCTCGTTGCGTGGTACGACAACGAGTGGGGTTACTCCCGCCGTGTCTTGGATCTTTTGGGTATGTGATAGCTTCCAAATAGTATTCAAGGAACAATACTAACAGCCAATTAGCCTATATCTCAAAGGTCGATCACAGCCACAAGTAAAAATCAGGACAGATCATCGAAAACCGCAGTCGATATGAAATAAGCAGCAGTCTTCAACATAGATGAGGTGGATTGGAGGAAATGTTGGCAGTCTTAAATCGGCCTGGCGTTCTGATCTAGTTTCTCGCTGCGAAGGCTACGTAGATAGCAAAGAATAAAAATATAGTTCTACGCGAGATTAGGGACTGATCCCCTCTGGAGTGAAACCCTAGTAGCTGCCCATCTCTGTTCGTGTCAATCTTTCTCTCAAAGCAGTGCATAGTATGGGAAACAGGCTTCGAGAAAGAGAACGGATGGTCCTCCCCATGGTATCGAACCGCCCTGATACGAATACGACAGGGCTAGCTCTTAAACTTCTTGCCGCATTGGCTCTAGCGCCATGTTTCTGCATTACCAACTCAGCATGCGATGGTTGCGCTGTTAAACACCTGTCCAAAGGCTTCCTAGACCTTTTTCGTGCTACTTGGATACGGTTGATTGTTGCCTAAACAAACCAAGCTGTGAGTACGGTTGTCTGTTCTTGTGGAATTACGATTGCGCTTGATTTCATCGAAGAAAGAATAGACGGTGGTCAACCGTTAGCCACTGCGTGGATACAAAAACTCGTTGCCATTGAAATCCCGCACTTGATGTCTTTGTACAATTGATATACTGATTGATTTCTGCTCCCATGTTCCATATGCTGGTAGACGTGTCCTTGCGCTGACCCTCATTATCGTTTCACCAGGACAATATAGTTGTCTAAACCGGAAAACCCTGATATTGGAGTTCTTAGATTTGGCCCCGCATCCAGACTATGCTACGGCCAGCGCACGGCTGCCTACAGACTAATTTCAGAGATGGATCCCAGCGATGATGATTCACAAATGCCTGACGCACCAGAGAGCTTGCCGAGAGGATTCCCACGTGATAATGAAAGACGAGGGAGGCCACCAAATGGCTCGATGCTATTCACAGGTCTCCCTGGTTCCGGAATCCCGAATAGAATGCAAGATCCGCAACGATATGCGACGCCAACGAATAGCGATTCGGAAATGTCGACCCGACCCCGCCGACGCCCACGAGAGCCTTCTCGAGAGTCTTCTGTCTTAGCAAACAACGTTGCAAACCATCTTAGCATCGATCATAGCAACGGACTTGACGAAAAGCCGAGTGATTTGATGATGATGGATGACTCAGAAGCTGAGCACGAGCCTCCAAAGCCTTACACATCGTCATTGCCCACAGGACTTTGCTATGACGTTCGTATGCGATATCATTGTGAGCTCGACCCTCCAAAGCAACGACTGGACTACCATCCCGAAGATCCTCGAAGAATCTTCAAAATCTACCAGGAACTGTGTCTGGCAGGACTTGTCAAAGACGACCTCCTCAATAATGGGACATTAATACCCAATCCCCTCAAAAGAATCCCTGTTCGCAACGTTACCGAATCTGAAGTATGCTTGGTTCATGACAAAAAGCATTACGATTTTATGAAGAGCACAAGTGGTGCGCTGAGCCAACATCCAGAGTACTTAACAAGTAAAAGTGGCTGACGTCGAAGCAGAAATGACCCCTGATATGCTTGTCTACTTGGAAAAGAACTACGACTCTATATACCTGAACACAGTGACATTTTCCTGCGCGTTATTATCAGCAGGAGGCGCGATAGAGACCTGCAGAGCCGTCGCGGCAAGAACAGTCAAAAATGCCATTGCAGTCATACGCCCCCCGGGACATCATGCTGAATGCAGCAGGCCTATGGGATTTTGCATATTCGACAATGTCAGCATTGCAGCGAAAGTATGTCAACTGGACTTTCCAGAGACCTGCCGGAGGATTCTGATCCTCGATTGGTATGAATACCCACCTTAAAATTAGCCACCTTGCTAACTTGCTACGTCCTTTAGGGATGTTCATCATGGTAAATTGTCCGAGCCAGTCCACGCTCCTAATACAAGACTAAAAATAACAGGCAACGGCATTCAACAGGCTTTCTGGACAAATCCAAACGTTTTATATATATCTTTGCACGTGCACGAAGACGGGAATTTCTACCCTGCAGGTACCTATGGCGACCATACACATTGCGGTGCTGGAGCTGGGCTTGGAAAGTACATAAATCTGATGGAAGCACATATTGACCGCGAGCTGATAATCTTAGGAATATCAACATCCCTTGGCCTACGAAAGGCATGGGGGATGCCGATTATCTGCTGGCATTCCAGCACATAGTCATGCCCGTAGCATATCAGTTTGATCCGGACCTTGTCATAAGTAGATGTTCGATCTCTCGGTGTTCAGCAAGTTTCCTGACGTGTTGTAGTTGCCGCTGGATTCGACGCTGCTGATGGAGACCAACTCGGTGGCTGTTTCGTTACACCTGCATGCTATGCCCACATGACGCATATGCTCATGGGTCTAGCACAAGGGAAACTCGTTGTTTGTCTTGAGGTTCGTAATTGCGGCAGTTGCTACGCTCACTCTCTACTTTCATTGACTTCTTTCAAGGGTGGCTACAACCTTACTTCGATTTCGAAATCAGCCCTGGCAGTTACACGGACCCTCATTGGTGAAGAGCCAGACCGTTTGCCACCTGCTCGACCTACCGATGTGGGAAAAGAGACTGTACAAAAAGTTGCTATGTATCAATCAGTGCACTGGCCTTGTCTTTCTCCTAAAGACGTGCATGAAGGTTTCTGCTGTCCTAATTGCTTGCAAGCTTTATTCACTGACTATAATAGTAGAGAGATTTGACAAAGCTGGTGCTGACCCGATGCATGGTATCTTATCATCCTCGTACTAATGTAAAGATATACTGATCAACTACAGAGGTGATACGTATCTACCAAACCAGTCAACTGAGGGAGTGTTACAACATGACCAGCGTTATGATATACAGAGACCGGCTAGCCAGATCCTTTGAGAATCAGGTTATGGCAACGTATGTTATACCCAGCTAAATCCATGAATATTCAAAGTGAATCGAGTACAGACCAAATTTCGAGGAAGACATTCCACTGGTTGTGATTTTCCACGATCCGTGAGCCTGCCCTATTAGGCTTCGTCAGCCTCAATTTATTAACATATTCCAGACCTGAAATTATGGGAACGCCAAACCCGGAATCAAGGCGATTAGAATTGCACAATACTTGGCTTGTACGTGATCAATCTACATCATGGATAGTATTCGCTGACTTGCGGAAAGGCTGATGGCTTGAAGCATTACATTGACTGGGCTACCAAACAAGGCTATGGAGTTATCGATGTCAATGTTCCAAAATACCTGCCTGACGTCGATGTAAGCATTGGACATATGCTCAGCGATCATTTTGTATTGACATAGTCCACAGACGGCCAACGGCTATTCTGAAGAAGATAAACCAACACGGATGGCTGCCACAAATGAGCTTGCTGTTTACTTGTGGGAGAATTACATCGAGTACCAATACACCACATACGTATAAATACCGCTTCCTGAGCTAATGTCTCTTTAGTTGCAACGACTCTCCAGACATCTTCTTCGTTGGTGTTGGTGCAGCGTACCAGGCTGTTGTTAGCCTTTTGGGCACCCGTGGTAAGCATCTATTGCGATTACTTATCTGCCACCCAAGAGGCCAATATTTGGCTAATTGTACTCCATCAGAGCAAGAGTTTATGAACCGGGTCAGAGGTCTACTCAACTTCATTGTTGAAACTGACCTTGCCGCTGTATCCGACGCGGGCCAGGTATATTGGCTCTCCAAATGGTATAAGACGGTCAGTATCTCCACATCGAAGCCTTAGCCACTAGGCCCGAGCTGAAGAAAGTCATACAGCATTCCTTGAATTTTGTTTCCAATAAGCATATCGTTTGGGACATCGACCGCAAAAAGCCATCAAAGCGCTTTGGGAATCTGGTCCGCTCGCCCGAGAGCAGGCTGAATGACATGTTAATCAAACATCAAGAAGAAGCGCAGGAATTTATATTGGCACGAGTGGGTACGAGGGAGCCAGCACCAGAGGTGAAAGAGGAATAGCAAGATAGCGTTGGACGATAAAAACCTCTAACGTCCTTAGCTCGAACTTGGGAATCTATCTGCAATGGTGAATGGTGTGATATAATTGACGCCTTCACGTGGCATCTTTTACTATGACTACGTTGGTTAGCATCTTTCCTCGTATAGTTTGGGGGTGGTGGCCTTCTATGCTGGTCGGTCTATTCGAATGATGGACTACCGCGCAGTAATAATGACAGCGTTTTTGTAGATGGGTGGATAGATTCAGCTGACAGGATTAAAATGCACGTACAATGAATTTATAAGTAGAATCATCATCTAGATCGCAGGGAAAGCGGTGTCGTTGGCCCAAGCATTATAGAGTAATGATTAGTCAGCCAAGGCTTGGCGCTAGTGTGAATATTCCCATGGGCTTTCCTGAAAACTCTCCTTTCCTCTCCATAGCAGTCATGAGTTACAACACCGCTACCAGTCTCCAGAGACTGGCAAAGCCTTCGTCAGTAATGTCAGTGAGAACATCGGAGGATGTATCTCAATACAATCATAGCCCCAACGACGGGGTCTTCGCTGGTTGACTCCCCTGAGTCTCTTTTCGGTGGTGGAGTAGCGTAAGAAAGCTGCACGACACCACGTCGAATAATTAGTCTATATTAAAGACTGTATAGGTATGTCCTATTGCCAGCTGTGAGTTGCCAGCTGCTAACCGATGTAGGGGACGAAGAGAAGATTGCATAGCAACAGAAAACAAAACAATCAAGGAACGAACAAAAAATTTCCATATTTCCAAAAACCAACCCAAGACGACAAAAATGCACATTACCGATCTAGCCAACGAACTCCTCCTCCATATTTTCCAGTCCAGCAACGACATTTCCTCCCTCCTCGCTCTCTCTTCGACGTGCAAGCACTTCCATTCCATCTTCACCTCCCATCGCCTTCCAACCCTCTACCAAGCCGCTGAAGCCCAATACGGTCCCCTGTCTGATGCTATCCGCGTCGTAACCCACAATGAAAGCCAACTGGCCCATATCCCACGCCCAGCACCTCCACAATCCCTTGCCCTACTGAAACGCCTCATCGAAGTCGGTCGTGTAGCCAATCAGTGGGTTGCCGTATACCCGAGTCAGAAATGGCGCGGCGAGGATAGCGCCTCAAGACGCCTACTGAATGGCGTGGAATGCTACAAGCTTCGACGAGCATGCTACCGGATGTGGCTTTATACGCTCGCGTTCCATACCTCACGTCACGATTGCACGACGCGTCTCCATCCCCAAGCCATCCGTACTCGAGCCATGCTTATCCGCCCATGGCCCTCCGATCAACTAGCGGAAATGCTGGATCTGCATGCCATCTTCCGCCAAGTTCTGCACTCGCAGATCTGTCCTTCCAATGGCACTGTGCTTCGCCGGCATAGGCAACGATATCCTGATGATCACCTACCTCTTGTCATCACGACCGGCTTTGCGAAGGCGAGAGATGAATGTGCCGGGTTCCAGCAGGGGTACTTCCATAGCACACCGCATGTATCAAGACTTTCGATGGCGAAAAGCTATGGGCATCGCCACGGTGCTGTGGAGGGATGGGGCGACGAAATTACTCAGTACTACGTTGTGGAAGATATGCTGAAATTGGACCCTGGGCAGCTGATGCATTTGTTTGAATGTGTGGTTGGCCATGTGAGCCCGACAACTGGGGTCTTTGTTCATCACGATCATTTGCGTGGCTCGAAAGGGATGGTAGAACAATTTGTTGCTGGGCTGGGTGACTGGTTTGAGAATAACGGGGAGACGTTGGTGGAGACGGTGGGTGCTGTGGTTAGGGATCGGGGTGATAGTATGACTGCTCTGCAGGAACTTGTGGAGGATGGATGTGATGGAATTGCTACGTGGGGTGATGGAGGTACGGATTAATTCTATGTTGTTACATTGTTCTATATTTCGAAGGAAATGATGAATGGCACGTTGAGTTCAATACGGGTATACATTCTTTCCTGCAATAATAAGACGTTCTCTGCGACCTCTGCGTCCGCTGCATCTTCCACAACGTCATCTTCAACGTCATCTATTGTCTCGCCGTCTGCAGCAGAGGCGTCCGGCTTCGCTGGGAGGCCGGCCGCTGAATCACCAACGACGACACATGAAAGAACTTGGCTCGGGAGACGCTTACGTTCAGGCGACCTTTATTAGCAACGAAACCGTATCTTCTAGTGCGTTTGTTTGCCAGCACCATGTCTAGGATAACCATCTTTGCCTTACTTCCTTGCATCGAGTCGACGGTGTGAACTTTGACATCGCGGACACCCTTGTCTCGCAATGACGCGTTGTTACCAGAGCGTCAGAGTGCTGGTCGGATCATATTTGCTTATTCCTTGTATACTGTGATGACGCGTATGTCTTTACCTTCAAAAAAACCGTCAATGAGCACCGTCTCGACAATGTAGAGATCGACAATCATATTTATCAGGTTCTTTCGACTTATTGTGTGACCTCTTAGGCAGACGCCAGTACGAACATCGAGAAACAGATGTGGGATTTCTGTAGTCAGCCCGAAATACCTCTAGAGGAACGAATTGGCGGCTTGTGATTGTGATTGTGGTCTATTGACTAAGAGCGTTGAATCTGCGTTCGCAAGACGTCTATTTTTCTTTAAAGAGTTGCTTTCCTGTCTTGAGCTGATCTAAATCCCTGTTTGCACCATGAATCTATCTGCGCACAAATACCTGTTCTAAAACTCGTGCTTCTGGATGAAAGAAAGCTTTCAGCTAAATGCTTAGGAATTTGCACGCATGCAAGTGTTGCAAGGCTGTTGCCATGGTGGTGTCCTTTGCTTGGTTCCTTATTCATATGCTTGTTTGTGGTAAGCTAGCATAGGGGACATCCGAGCAAATAACATGGGGAACACGGCTCCACTAAGCCCCGTACATATCATCATCATTATCCTCCTCCTTCTTCTCCTCCTCCCGGCGCTGTAGAGGTTTAGGTTGGCTTCAGATTTTAAAACTGTCAGTATGGTATTGAAGTCTTCGTCCTGGCGTCAGACGATCTTGTGTCAGCTCCCAGAAGCTTTCCCAATCTTTGCCGAGAGTCTGATCTGATATGACCAGCATCTTTTCTTAGCTCTTGGTTATTCTTCTTCTTCTTTTCCTTCTCTTCTTCACAGCGCATGAATCTCTCACATCAGTGATTGACAGACTCGAGGCTGGTAAAATTAATCATTGTGTTTCTCGTTTCTCGTTTTTCGAGGCTTCGGGCATTTCTGGGAGGGTTTGGGTTCAATCTCATGGTCTGAGGATATGTCCATCGGAAAGGTCGATAAGGCCTAGGGCTCGTCTTTTCAATCTTTGTGCACTCAGCCGCCTTGCCTTCGGCTCCAGAATATATGCCTAGGTGTGGAGAGTATCAGAACGAAGGGAATCCGCTATAAAGCATTGCCAAATTGGGCTTTTGCGCAAAGGCCTTATAGGGCTCACAACTCCCCTCTCCTCTGAGCAGGCTTCAAAACACCACTCCGCTATCAAATGCTGAAAAGCAAAGGCTAGGCCCCGTCGTGCCATAGCAATTAGCATGCTGTTGAAAGTTTGTGTAAATTTTTTCAAAAGGAAGGGTCAAACCCAAAGAGATCGAAAGGGTCTTGTTTGGTGGATAGATACTATGGCAAGTCTATGGTGGCTGGAAGATGGCTGGGCAATGCATAGGTCACGACGGGAGTTTCCTGTGCAATTTTCGATGTAGCGCCAAGAAAACCGTGCACGCACCTGCATAGACAAAAGATACGCTGACCCTGCGCATAACCGAAGTCATCATAGCGGTTTACGGCCGCTTTAACATTTGCATTGTCGTAGCGCTCTAGCGGAATTGTGGCTGCCCATGTTTGGCGTACACAGCGTTGGGCCAAGGAAAGACTGTATTCGATCAGTACGCGGTGTTTGAGGTAACACGCGACGATGAGGTGCCACTGAAGTAGGAGGAGGAGAATTCGCGGAATCAAAAGCAGCTTGTAAGCTGCGCCGATGCGCGTAGCGTAGTTTACTGTTTAGATACGCAACACATACGAGACGTTCCATTTCGTTTGCGTAGACATGTAAGAAACCACCAAGGTTTCCGACGCTTCACAAAATCAGCTCGAGCTTTTTCCAAACCATAGCCGAGCTGTAAGCCCGCCGCGGCTTAAAATTGACATCTCGCGGATACTGTCCACAACGGAGATCCAGTACCACTGCGATTAATAACGATCCTGGGCCTTCTTGTTCTTTGATTACAATGTTTTATACCAAAGTCCCATATCAATTAAGCTTAGGATCGTTTCCCCTTTCAGAGCTTTGCTAGGCTAAGCTGGACGAGCGCTGCGAATGTGGTGATGATTACCGAGGCGGTGGACTTCATTGTTTGTGTCTGTAGGTTCTCGTTTCTGTTTTGTTTATGTGTTGAACTTTTCAGGTGCTGCCAAAGCTTTCTTGAGTTCCTTGAATTTCTTCTTGAGCAGACATTGACATTGAGAAAGGCTTTGGTGAATAGGGGAAATGGACGAATGGACAAGTTGTGTATTGTGTAGTACACTGTTGTTTGTTGATTTCGACTGGTTACCCCAATTTCGCTGACTGAGCAGTCCCAGAGAAAAGGCTCAGCTTTGAGTAGAGGCTCCCATCCAAAACACCCTATTCACCTAGATCCGTTAACCGTATGTTACTGAATTCTGACCTTGCTCTCCGCCATCAGCCTTCGGTCCCATTGGGGTCCGCGTCCGTATCAATTATCCATAAATAGTGCTGTTTGTTCATTGAAGGGCTCCTCGGTCCCTGAGTCCATTTGGATACGCGCAAAGCGTGATAAAAGCTTGTCTGGCATCAATAGGGGATTAGGTGTGGGAGTTTGCGGCGTTTCTGACAGATATGTGAGACTTGTCACCCATGTACCGATGTTGATTTGGACAGACCGCCAGCAGGTAGGGGCGCCTGGAATTGATACAGGCTCGGTACGTCGATGGGGGAGTTTACAGATTTGCGCGTGGGAGAGGGGTACGGGACTGCCTTGTCGAATAGCAAGGAGTAGGAGCCCCCTATCGATCGAGGGGGTGTAGAATTGAAAGAGATCGTGAATTACACCAGAATACATGTCCAAGTCCTGCCGCGACTCGTCGTCCGATCCGCCATCTTCGGCGTCACGGAAGGCCTGGATCGTTGCATTACTAAGGCCGACGAGCATGTCAGAACGCACAGCATAGTTATGTACTGCTGTGCCAACAGTATGCCCAGACTGAAAATCGTGAACAACAGTGTCGTCGATCTCTTCGAAATCATCTCCCGTAAATAATCCCGAACATGGTCCGCCTCACAGTCTCCCGTTGAAGGAAGGAATATAAGTAGTAAATAGCCATCATCACCCAATTTCGATTTGCCATCCTTGAATCTTCTCGTCTGTAGCTGTGTTGAAACAGTGATTTGTTCGGGGCTGTAGCCGTTGATCCACGAATCAAGTCTCTATCGATTGCCTTTGCAATGTGACGCCACGGCTGTATGGTTAGGAAAATGCCAAGGTGTTTACCGGATATGACACCCAAGGCTTTTGACGCCAGGTCAGTTGAAAGAGTCCGGGTTTTGCCTTGCAATCTTTGATCTTTTTGCTTTGGAGTGCGTTAACAAAGCGGGAATCTGTTTTTCCGCCCCAATTGCGTCCCTTTATACTAATAAGTATGAAAAGTATCAATACTCTAAGTATGTATGGAGAGAAGAGAAAGGAAACGAGGAGTGCGAGCCCTTTATGCAAGCAGGGTGCACATGCCGCAGAAAGAGTGAACGGCCGGAGGGGACACGACTGCACAATGCCGGCTAAGGCCTTCAACATTTCAGCGGTTCACGCCACCCTTGAAGTCGGTGTCAGGAACAGCCATGTCGAGGTAATGTATTTTCCATGAATACCTATCTTTCGCAAAGTGATGCCATGATCCTTTACTCAGTAAATCCGATTATGCATTCCACTTGATATGGTGTTCCCCAACTTCCTCTCTCCACAAGAACTTCCTCTCATCCCAATAGTCGTGACCAAAGCGAAATTTCTTCTTCTCGTCTTCCGCATTCCCGGTGGAGCATACCCCCAATTTCATTTTGTCCGCACAAGTCTTAAGAAGGTGTGAAGGTGGTGTCTCATAGTCTCCCCCATCGCCCCCCCCCCCCCCCGAAGTCTGCATCGCGTTGAAACAACTCATCCTCGCCTTTGCAATATCCGCAACGCCGAGTCTCTACGTGGACATGTCATATCCTTCAGCGAAAGGGGACACATCTCGTTGAATGAGACATTTTGAGGTAAGATGATCATAGGTCGTGGTGGTACTCCCAGCGCTTGCTGTGCTACCTCTGCCAGCGTCCATGGTGGGTAGCTGATGCCATTGACAAAATCATTATGAATGGCACTGACGCGAGCTGAAGTTGCCTCTGTCACACTGTAGATCTCTTCCTCATATTTGCAGTAGAAGCACAAAGGCGACTCCTGTTGTCCTCCGAGAGCCTGCTGAGCCACCTCTGGTAGGGTATATGGTGGCTTGTAAATGCCATTGAGATGATCGTGATAAGGTGGGAAGGTGTAGCTCTGCATGGCCGAGCATTGGAACGATAAGGTTCTTTGAGATCGTATGCCTCTTCTTCGTAAGGGGACATGATATATCCTTCAGCGAAAGGGGACAAAATTCATTGAAGAGGATAGTCTGAGGCGACTGGATGGTATGTCGTGGCTGTATTCCGAGGGTCTGCTGAACGACCCCTGATATGGTATGTGGTTGTTCCAGCTCTGCTAAGTGACAAGAGAGATTCTATCTGAGGAATGAACGGTGTGTGTCCAAACCTTTTGAAGTTCGCCCATTCGTACGCCATGATAATAGCTGGATTGAAATCCACTGGTACAACGCAGGTTTCGAGCAGAACGCCGGTTCTTGTGCTGAGCAGTCCAGTCAGATGCGACATTATGGCCCCAGTAGATGAGTTACTTGGCCCTGTGCTTGAAGCCGAAAATTTCTGCAGCCTTCAGTAGTGGTTCGATTGTTCGTGAGTGGGAAGGTGTCCCCACTCTTGCTTACCAGTGTGACTGGTAAGTGAACATCACTAGAAATATTGTCAGAGGGTAAGGTAACAAATCCTTCTCTGCTGCTTCCACGAGTGCGAATTAGGCGTTCATGCACACGAACAGACCACATGCCTCCGCATCTGTTCGTGTTGGCGTGAGTATTTGTTAGATCACACATTCCTTTCCCATATAATAGTATCCACACGATATTTGCCCGCTGATAGGCATACCAGGGGCTTGTAGAGCCTGTGACTGTATCGCCAGCTGTGGGAGCGAGAAGAGGGAGCTATATACGCTCCCCTGAGCCTGCTGATGCAAAAATTGGTGATCTGCATCTGCGCATGTAGCTGTCATCGCACCTGGGCGAGCTCCTGCTCCAAGACTTTAAATGTGTTTTGCAATGGTTTGATTCAGTCGACTTTCGCTCGTGGACCAGCTCGAGATGTCATTGGCTCTGTGCCGTCTCAGAATTCTCCGCTAGCGTATTTTGCTCTCATGATATCGAAAAATGTGATGTTTGGATGCTTCGTACTCTGAGCTGTGATGGTGCTGTCTGTTATGCTAGCTGCTCCGAGCAGGAGTGCAAAATGGCGGTCCAGACTGGTGGGTGGGCCTTGCAACGTAGTCAAGCTTTCTTTTGGGCACGCATCAACATCGCGTCCAGAGTGTCATTGCGAATACTATCGGTGAGTGGTGTAAGGTGATGATCGATTCCTCGGCACGATTTACAACAAAGTCGAAGACTTTCTCAAAAGAGCTCGCCAATCAATAGTCTTTGAAGATATTGGCGAGTTCACAAGGATCAAGTGTGTCAAGGTCACCAACTGTGTCCTGTTTAATCCAATGTTCGAACTTTCTCTGTTCACAATGATATCTAGCTCCTGGTCTGTTGTTCTCACGCCTTCTTTAACAATCCCATGGGTGACAGCAGATGGCCCGGGGCTGGTCGTCTTCGAGATGTAGCTTTCTCCTAAGAAGAACACACCTTCGTTGTGAGCTTAACCACTAGCAAAGTTCCTCTTTGCTCTATTTCACATCACACATAAGAAATAGCTCGCTTAGAGACATTTTTAAATGGTATTCTCCCTTGGCAATTTGGGTGTCCACGAGCTGCGCTCGTGATGAACTGCTCATACTCGACATATTGGAGGCCTTTCTTTAGCCCATGACATTTTGGTTTCCTGGTCGTACCCCGGGTCATTTGCGCCCTTTTTCTGGACTCCCTTTTTTCCCAACATTGCCTCTAGTTTCTCTACGAACCTTCGCGTTTTGCAAGTGCCCCGTAACACAGCAGCGATGAGACTTCTTGAATTCCGCTAGTCATTCGGAATTGCTTCTTGAACATGCTAGATTCCATACCGCTATCGAGCTCTCGAGTCATGGACGAGGTGTTTAGCTGCGTAGCGAAAATATTGTATGGTGGGCTGGTATCGTCATCAGCCACGATATTTACACGAACAGGTGGCGTTATCGCCTGTCCTCATCGAGGTTGACTCGCTCTAATAATCAGGATCGTACCAGGCCCGCAGCTCTTCGTCCTCCGAGTCCTCAATCATCATCAATATTGTCATCATCAAGGACGTCGAACGTCAAACGCCGAACGCCAGCGTTATGCCTGTGGGCTATTAGCATTCGGGCTTAACTACCCCTGGGCGGCCAGCAGCGAACTCTCGTCATGTACATATCTCCACTGTGGAGTTTCAACGAAAAGGCGGCGGTAGCATGGACTCGGCTCAATTGCCATGAAAAAGACTCGATTTTCATGGTCTAGTTCAAGGCACACTCGTCGACGCCCCAGCATTTTGCACCAGAGAATTTAAGTGACCCACAGGCAGGCCGCGTATGGTGCGGAGCACCGCACATATTTCTATTTATGCGAAGACATTGCCAAACCAATCTTAGTAACACCGTCAATGAAAGGTCTAGCAAGTACATACTTTACTTGTACACACTTCTTTTTGACTAGATCACAGACGGTTTTCGAATCATGTGTGTAATTTTCCCGAAAGGAGTAGCGGCAAGGGTGACCTGCAAGATGGCAGGGGCATACTAATGTTGGGTTGATATCGGTTGACAGAAAAGCCTCCACCTGTTGCTTGGCGAAGGGCCAGTGGCAAAACATCAACACTTTGCGCTTCTTGATGATGCACCGCGTGCCGAGGAATTTCGCTAGCCAGCCCAGCTTCGGTGAACAATTGACCATGGTCTGAGCCATAGCGACGCGATCGCCGTGGATGGCGATGCCGGGCGGCACTAACATCTTGAACAGCATGGACATTCCCCGGTCGGCGTATCTCGCGAACCAGCCCGTGAGTCTTTTGACCGTGGTCAAATGGGGTGCGGCATCAAGGGTCGGGGTTAGGGTGGAGATCCAGAGGCGCCGATGCTTGAGGGCGTCGATTCGACCGTGCCCGAACTCATCCCGATGGTCTCTCACACCTCCGGTGGTCAGCTGGGTGGCACAATCCTCGTGGACCTTGTAATAAGCCCGAGCCTGGGGGGCCGTCATTTCGAGTTCGATCGTCGTGATTGTGAAGGTGGGTATGAGGGCCTCAACCCGAACACGTTGATGACCGGGGAGCTCTACCTCCGACGCCATGACTCGCCAGAGCTGAAAACCCCGGAGGATTGGTCGCAAGATGCTGCGAGCGTCACTAACCGAGAGCTCTCCGCCAACGGTGGAGCTGATCCATTTGTTGAATCCGTACGGGGTATATCCCCTCCCCAAAGTAACCTTCAGCAGTAAACATTTGCTGCGGCGGTGCGGGTGGTTGAGGTGCAGTGATGGGTTGAAGGGGCCCGGGGACGCTGGAGATGGGGGCGTGTTACAGAGCCTTTTCGACCCGTGTGTGTATCTTGGCTGAAATGGGGGTGGCAACAATTATGGCCGGCGAGCAAGCAGGGGCATTGCCGGACAAGTTTATTGATCTGGTGGATGAAGCCGCCTCTGCCCAGAGGCTTCAGCAAGAGAGCAAGCTATAGATGAGACCGCCATGACAATATTTGAAAGGGTCGAAGCCCAATATGTAAATGACATGACGCCCGTCTGTTCAGGACGCCTTTGCAGAGGTTCCTCCGAAAATTTGGAACCTGGTTTGGGTTGAACTGAGGGTATATCTGGATATCCCTTTTGGAGTCACCGGAATTTGGGACTGCGCCGGTTGGGGTGGTGGACGTGGGGGAGGAGGTGGTGGAGTAGTAGCAAATACTAGATACTGTCCGGTCTGCCCAGCTTTTCCCGTCGGTCTCTCAGAATGTTTGTCCCAGTGTTTGATTGGTGAGGTCTTTTCTCTGCAGGGATCATGTCCGCGCACTTGTTGAAGTGTGCACAATTAAATTTCCGAGGAATTGTTTTTCTTTTTCCATCGTAATTTATGTACGGCTGTGGGCTCTCCTTTTGGCCTTAAGGAAATGTAGGCGACTCTACATATTTGTATTTGGGTCGGAGGAAAGGTTGTGGGAGCTTGTCGCCGAATTCCCTTCTTAATGCATTGATCTGGGCGTCTCGCTTACATCTTACGATTGCACCACTGGAGTTTTGATAGTGGATGTCGCCGTCTTTGTCGTTATCAAAGCCCTCTCGCTTGCGTTTCTGGCCGGCGGCGTCGACGGGTCCAAGGGCTAGGGCGGCGTCGACGGGTCCAGGGGCGGAGGGGGCGGCGACGGGTCGTGGAAGTCGGTTTTCCGTGGAAGTCGATGGCAGGCGAACCTTATCATAATTAGTAGGATGCATGGATTCAAAGAATCAAATAACATACCTGCAAAATTCCAAGGGTGGGGGTAGCGGCGGAGACGGGTCCTAAGCCCCATACATATCATCATCATCATCCCCCTCCTCACTCGTCACCTCCTCCATCATCTCCATAAAAGCATCCATCTCCCATGCTCTTTGCGTTGCCCATTATTAACACCCAAGCGCACATAACCATCAAAATCTACCCATCTCTTCTCAACCAGCGATCCATCTATCTCACTTCTAAGGGCTTTTTCTTTTTCTGTTTACTGTGCCAACGAGGTTTGACTGGTGCTGCCAGATCTTGATACTGGGCCCTCGGCTCACTGGGAAACACTACCCCGAGTAACATTTTGCGTTGCTCTTACCATCCACACTGGTGGTACTGACAACATGCCATCAGATCGTCCCTTGGCCTAGCCAAACAGGATAGCAGCTGCCTCGTCTGGCACAAGCTCATCGTCGTGATAGAGTTGTAGCATCTCAAGATTTGACAGCGCGGTGGTGTACACGCTGGGCGTGTCGATTCCATTCTTGTTGGAAGTCGTGCTGGTGTCATTGTTTAACCCGTCCGGGTGCTCCGGGGCAATGTTAGCAAGCCATTCCCTGATGATGATATTCTACTCCGCTTTGGTCTTTGCGTGAGAAATTGGATACCATAAGGTGATATTCTTCTCTGGGATCGCCCTGCCTTTATCGTGCTTGTAAAGGGCCATCATTGGGTCTCGCGGTCCACGTCTTCCTCCATGGCAGAGGAGATTTGCTAATCAAGCAAATAACGGTGCTGGTAGGCTAGTATGAGCTCTATTAATTGATAGTCCATGAGATCAGAAAGTCTAGAGTAAATGGTTTCTCTTAGACACCATGGAAGAAAGGGTGCAGATCTTAAATATATTTTTGAAGTGAGAGCAGTCCATTAGAGTGAATGGTGGTCTAACATGGTATGACTGTCGGACAAAAGGTTGTTGAGCCAGGCCACAAGATCACACGACACAAAGACAAATGCTCTGAGGAAGCTTGCTAGATACGTTTGAATTGACAGCAAGAGAAAGGGCAAAGCCAAGCAAAGATCCCTTTCAGAGTTTATGAAACAGATCGGTGAAAGAAAATCCACTGCGTAGCATCCTTATCTTTACGCTCCGTCCTCTTCTTCAACTTGCGGCGGGTCTCGTGCCGGGTTTTCAACTTCTTTTCGATCGGGAAATCTAGACACCAAAGGGACCAGGCAATGGTGTCGTTCAGCTGCACGTATCTATGGATGCGAAACTCGGCCTGCGTCCCTTTCTATTCTTCCCAGTCCGGGTCACATATTACGATCTGTCGCGCCCTAGTTAGGATATATCCTGTGCCCAGGATGCCCATGGGGCCAACCAAGACATCGGCCGCGTTTGGTGAATTCTCTTGAAACGATGAGGAGGCAAGCAATGATTGAGTATGTGACCGCAGACGCAAACCTAGCTCAAAGTCCACCATTGTTACCAAAGCCTGCAGATTCGTTGTCAGGCCTTCAATACTCTGTATCAGCAGGAGTATGCGTCCTTCCTGGAGCAAAGGACTGCCCGCGTTATGGATTGGATCTTTTGGTGAGTGAAAAAGCGCTCAGAGAGCATTTGGAGGAGAGCGCGGTTGTTCTGCAGGATCGAGCAGCTGATCCAGAGATGTTGTTCGAAATTCGTAACCGAAAAAAATTCTTAAAATATTTCAATTAAACTTTGTAAACTTCTCAACACTGGAAGACTGGCCTCATGCTTGGCCTTCCTATGATGCCGCAATTAACAATACCCCTTCGTGTTGTCATAGGACTAAAGGCCGTCTTGCACTGCTCTCGAAGTTGGTGAAATTCATCCCTGCCCTCAATCCAGTGAGAGATAATAGGTTCCCTCAGCTCTGTATCTAGGTTGTCCAGGAGCTTCTTATCCGACTCTGTTTTTATCAAGTGGATAGACATTGACTTATGGTAGTCGTTTAGCTTCCGTAGCGCACACAACAAGGGTTGATTTAATCGTGTTGGAACGATCAGTCTGGGTTGAAAATTTGGATGCAGACGTGATGTTTGCTGCATAACCTTCGCACATGAAGAATCAAAAATTTATTGTTCCGTCCACAAGAACGATTCCCCGGGGAGAGTTGGATGCAGACGTGATGTTTGCTGCATAGGCCTAGGCCACGATGGCGGCAACGAATGTGATGAACGTGTAGTACACGACGAGAGGATCGTCCAGATTTACGATTTGACCGAGCAAAATCCCTTTTGGGCCTCAGAAGGGTGAAGCGAGCGAGGAGCATCAAAGGGAGTTCTAAACCTTCCATCGCGGAGACGTGGCTAAGTAGGCTCTTGGGATCGACTCCTGAAGCCACCGACACTTTATTGTGCGGCTGATCAACGACTGAGTAAAGCGAAAATCGTAACTAGAGTATGGGCTTTCTAGGCTTATAGACCCTGTTCCAGGTCCGATAAAAGTGAATACAATGGTTGATTGTGCGAGGTTCGAGGAACTTGGGACTCTCCAGGGTAAATGATTCTTGGGTATCTATTCCCCATAACCAACCATCTTACTTCTGCAAGGCATCTCACGACTGCTAGACACTCTCATTCTGAATTTGAGTATCTGGTCACAGCATCATTAAGTCTGAATGACAGGGATATGATTATTCGTTCGTTCAACAGAAACTTGGGGGTTGCTTCTGTGCATTTATGTTAGCAGATACGTCTGTTCAAGAATGATAGGAGAAGTGGAAGATCTGAGCGTACAATAACCTGTGTGTATATATATATACATATGGCTGTTCTGTGCCTGGCCGTAGGTAGTTTATCCAAGCACCTACCATGAACTTTGCAGCCGCCTCACAGGCTGCTGCATAAGTATCATTGCTAGGTGCTACCTCTATGGCGGCGAATTCAGCCCAGAGTGCCTGCTGCTCAGGACATAGACAGAAAGGGATCAAGGGTGAACGACTAGAATACCAAATTGTGCCGCGCAAGGTCCGAGAAGAACATGAAGCATTTCTTCGATCAGCTCTTCCGGTCATGCATGGGTGAGAGAACGAACAACCACTTGGCCAACCTTGTAGAATGGAAAAGGACGAAGGGAGACGAGGGGAGAAAGAGGATTATATAGTCAGCGATGCCTGACACGCTCGCTATGAATCAAGAGAAACCCGGATGCAAAAACTCCGGTGACGGGCAAAGAGAGGTTGTGAACGATGGTGAAGCTTTAGACGACCTCGAGGCTTAACCTTAGACAATGAATGGACGTGAATTGTTTATTATTTGCCCCATTGCAACTTCACACCGCACTTTGAAATGTAGAACGGGAACCCTTGTCATAATGTATAGTAAGTCAGCAATTATATTTCCGGGTGGCTACCGGTGTGAATACACAAGAAGACGTACCTGGTCATCCAGCCAAGTCAATGGCTGCTTCATCCCTCCATAATTCTGTCGCGTTGCCAGCACTGGCATGATCGAAGCAGATGACTTTATACCTTGGGTGCCGCACGCGAGGAGTTGAATCACATTCACCATCACCTGCTAGCGTAGAATATCACCTCTCCCAGCGGTTCACTAGTGCACACTAACAATGTGCGTTCAGTCTGACTCGACAACTTTGTATTCATAAACTCGCCCAAAAGCCCCTTTAACCCCAAAAGTCACTTTACAAGATGGTTTGGCGCTATCCTTGGAGAACGCATAAGTGATTTTGGCTGAAACCGGCCCAGACTCATGGTTTCGAACAAGGCTGGCCTTTATGGCCGTCGACAGACTAATTTACACGAGGTTCATAGAGGGCTATGAATTCACCCAAACTCATTCGTCATCCTCAAATGCAAAAACTCTGGGGGTTTTGCCGTGAATTATGAGCCCGGTCCGGAACCTTCACACGACAAAACTTGACCGAACGTCGCTAAATGATAGCAGCTTTACTGATAAGCTTATGCAGGCATTTTGCATCTCAGCTTTCCTTGGCCTCAAGCCCGATGAGTCGTGTGAAATGTGAAGGACTGCCCCCAATTGAGCAGCCATTGCCTTGAAAATATTCCACCAACCTTCCCAGCAGCGACAATGGTATGATTCAAACGACCTTTTCTGGACAATCTAAATATCCAAGTACTTCCTGAAGCAATGAAGAGCCTTGATTATTACTCCTTTAAAATGAAGGAGGCTCTGATGCTCCTTTAGAGATCTTGGTGAGGCCATTTGATGGACTAGGGACGTATGAGACATCGATCGATTGGGTAGGCGAGCTTAATGCGTCTCAAAAGCGATGTGGTGATCAGAGATACATATATATACAGACCATGATGCCATCAGGTGTGACTTCTGAGCAAGCGCAAGCGGATGGCCTCGGATCGAATCTAATTGACCTGTTGTCAACGAACGTAGCGCGCTTCGTGTGGAGGTTGGCCGGTTCCGGGCCCAACTACCTTGAACCACAAGCTTGCCCGTGCTAAGGAATGCAGCCTTCATACCTTTATGGATTCTAGCTTGAAGACGGTGTTGGCGATCTTGATTACATCTTGAGCTCTATGATCCCTCTGTCCTCTGTGAAAAATGTGAAAAACCAATTTGGAGCTCGAGCACCCTGCAAATATTATGCGAGAGGATAACATCAAAATTTTGAGCATGTTTGAGAAAAGGAGGAAGTCAGATTGCGCCGTTGTGTGAAGATATAGGCAGGAAATAACGACGGCGAACAGCGCGCCCCCACCTCAGGCTGGAGACGAGAATGGTGATACCAGACAGCGCAGGGAACTTGCTGTACTGGATAACTCTATCTTACTGAAGGTTTGGAATTGAATCCTCAAGAGTCATCAAAGGGTTTGCTTTCTGGTGTTTCCCCAAGCGTTGAGACTTTCTTTTGTTTGGGTGTCGCTTCGCCCCAATGATTCTCTCCAAAGCCTTTCTTTGGTTCATTGCGTAGCATACTCAATTGACGGGGGTAAAACAAACACTGCACATGGTGCTTGAGAACGTAATTTGGTCACAGAACTGAATTCAGAAAGTCCGTCTTGCAGGAGACAATTCCTCCGAACACACCCCCAATCTAACACCCAAAATATAGCAAAAGCAAACAAATCAATTAAACTTGTAGAAATACTATCTATCAAATTTGTCCGTTCATAATTCAACAAATTGTATATCGATATGGGTTTGTTTCGAGAGTGCAGTTGTAGTAGATCGAATCTTATTACTTTAGGGGCTATTTTCTGACCATTCTATTAGCTTTGCGCTAGCGGAGGCCAGCATGTCTTATCTCCGCTGGCTATGCCTACGACGACTCAACGCCATTAAGCTGCAACAGCCCGGCAGACCTTCGAAAGGCAGTCAAAGAATCATTTGTACCAGCGAAATACTACTTGATGCTCTAAATCGATACCATCCAGGCATAATGGTGGCGGGACGCTGAAGGGGTGACCCTTCATCCACAACATAACCGAGACCAGGTCAATGGCTTTCCTTCCCATTGCCGTCGGACCTCCTCGACCTCAAGCAAGATTATCGTACCTCACGCTTTCCTCCATATATCGCTCATTTAATACGACACCAACGTTATGCTCGTCATCCCAATTCCGCAGGTCAGATTTCACTGGCCAACCATTCACAGGAAGCTACGAACCCGGAGGACCTACATCAGGACCGCTGGGCAATGCTTCTGCCATTGGAGCACCGACTTTGACACCGAAGGTCCTCAAACAGCATCTCGATAATTTTGTCGTGGGCCAAGAACGAGCAAAGAAAGTTTTAAGCGTTGCTGTTTATAACCATTATCAGAGAATACAAGAGTTACAAAGGCGGGAGGATGAGGAGCAGGAATTGCTGCAACAGCAATTACGGAGGGAGATGGCAGAGGGGCACCCATTAGAAGGTAGGGAGGATATCTCCATATACAACGCTCTGGCTTATTAAGATAGATGAATATCCCGGCCATCAGCAAGCTATCCCACTACATCCCCCGTCCTCGGGCCTAGGAGCTCCCCCAATAAACGATCCGTCCACTTTGACTCTCGACAAAGCTAACATCCTTCTTCTCGGCCCGTCTGGCGTGGGCAAAACCCTTATGGCCAAAACTCTTGCCCGCGTACTCTCAGTGCCATTTAGCATGTCAGATTGCACACCATTTACCCAAGCGGGCTATATAGGTGAAGATGCTGAAATTTGCGTATCACGCCTCTTAGCAGCGGCAAATTACGACGTCGCAGCTGCAGAGCGGGGTATTATCTGTCTTGATGAGATAGACAAGATCAGCACGGCGAAAGTAAGCCATGGGAAAGATGTTGGTGGCGAGGGCGTGCAGCAAGCACTATTGAAAATCATTGAAGGTACCACTCTTCAAATACAAGCAAAGCAGGAAAAGTCTGCACGTGGGCCTGGAGCGCCGACTAGCAGCTATCCAACCAATAGCCCTCTTTCGGGTGGCATGATGGGAGGTCCTGCGTCTACTTCGTCCGGCTCAGGTAATAATAGTAATGGGCCTTCAAAGGCCGAAACCTATAACGTCAGGACAGATAACATCTTGTTTATCTGTGCTGGCGCATTCGTTGGTTTGCAAAAAATGGTCATGAACCGTATCGCCAAAGGATCCATAGGCTTCGGCTCGCCTATTCGCTCCTCCTCCTCACCTTCCGTATCTGCAGGCAACCGCGATACCACTATTTCTGTGAAAACCGGCTCAGAAGAGAGTAAACTATATGAGAAACACCTCCCGTTTTTTACCACTCAATCACCCGATCAAGCACCACACACGGAGTATAATCCACTAGACCTCGTCGAGCCCACCGACTTGCAGACATATGGCCTGATTCCCGAATTAGTGGGCCGCATACCCGTGTCTGCGGCATTGTCAGCATTGGATGAAGAGTCACTAGTACGAGTGCTTACAGAGCCCCGGAACAGTCTGATGAGGCAATACGAGCAGCTCTTCCAACTCAGTGGCGTGGAGTTACGGTTTACCCGAGGGGCTTTGAGAGAGGTAGCGAAGAGCGCTTTAGATATGGGCACAGGTGCCCGAGGGCTACGGACTGTCTGCGAAAGGCT
This sequence comes from Cladonia borealis, assembly GCA_018257855.2. NCBI lineage: Eukaryota > Fungi > Ascomycota > Lecanoromycetes > Lecanorales > Cladoniaceae > Cladonia > Cladonia borealis. The sequence goes on along the minus strand of JAFEKC020000021.1, from coordinate 513,639 downwards.
GCTCACTGAAACAATGTTTGAAGCACCTGGTACGTCCCCACTTAAATCAATCTGGGCTTCATTCAATAACATCTTTAAGGCTCAAGTATCAAATATGTCCTCATAACCGAAGCCGTAGCCCAGCGTAAGACTGCCCCGATCTACCTCGCTCGAGGCCAACAGCATAAATTCCAATCTCTCATCGCTGCTGAAGAAGAGGAGTGGGATGCGAGGATGAGGAAGGATCGGAAAAAACATGATGATGAAGGGGACGGTGGCGGTGGGGGGATGGGTAGTTTTCAAGAGTATAGGGAGAAGAGTACTGCTGTTGGGGTTATGTGATGATATGTATATGTGATGGGTGATGAACGGGTTATGAGTTATGTGAATATGGGAGGGATATTATACTCATCTATGACGGGGTTTGGGCAACCATAGGGATGGCGTCAAGCATATCTAAGACTTGGGTTCGGTTAACTTGGGGTCGGTTAACTTGGGGTCGGTTATTGCGAGCTGTATCAATATAACTTTGAAACTCAACGTGCTGCTTCGTTAAAATCGAGGACCACGCAGGGATGTGAACCATGTGATATGATCATTAGTTCTATGCCTCTGTACAAAAAGTCCTACCAAAACAGATGACCATTCCCCAGCCGTCAACAGCAAGTAGACATAATAGCCTGCCCTTCATGCGTCTCTCGCAACATTCATCTCAACAAGTAGATCAAGTCCATGTCTGCGGGACCACGCTTTGCCTGATGAAGAAGGTGATGTTGTTGGTGATGTCTGCACTAATAAAATACATAGAGCTCTTGTGAATAATATTTTAGTAATGTTGCCAGTCACTAATCATCATCCTTTGGCACTCCACCCTTCAGCGGCTTGCTTTGCACCATTCCTAAACCGCTGTATCCTTCTGACGACACACCAGTGATGGGTTCGGCTTTTTGGCTCTAAAAAGGTTGACATAATATCAGTGTCAAGTTCGAAAAAGCAAATATATATACTAATGCCTGAGGCATCCCTGCAGAAGGTGGGAGACATACCCTTAAGTACTCATTTGACATCTCCTGCCACTGTGCGTTCATAGTCTTTGGTGCCGGTCGTGCGAATTGCCGTATGATCCAAAATATAACGAGAGAGACGCCCACACCCATCATAGTCATTTTGAATACCCACCAGTTCTCGCCGGGTGGGGGGAGGGAGCGGGGACCGTGGGGGCCGAAGGCGATCCAGTATGCTGGATTCATAGAGAAATTAGATTGAGTTCATTTTGGGGGATATGTGACCATAAGGCAAACAAAGGGCAGATATCTAGACATTGTGACGTAACAATATGGATGAAAGGTGTGACAGTATCGAAGCGGCTTTGAGGATCGGGTAAAGGTCGACATACCTGCTTTCCTCTCTTGTAGGGTCAAGTCATGCCAATCATTCTTCATTCGGTCTCGCAATGCCATCCATAGATCAGCCTGCTCCTGAGGAGGCATTTCCTCCCACCGCTTCTCGATCTGCGCCAGGACTGGGTTCGAGATAGCATGATCAGCTGCCGAACGCGTTTGTTGATGTCTTGACTCGGTCAAATATATTGGTAGAGATCGTTTCGGTCTGAGAGCGGTTCGGATCGCAGGAAGAGTTCGGAATGAGGAGGAGCTGGGGACAGCTCGAGGAAGGGATCGTAGCATTGTGAGGGTTCGTCAAAACGATGGCGGGATATGTGAAATGAGCGGAAATGCTCGAGAGCTGAGTTATGGAGCTCTTTACAGCTTGTGCAGCTCAATTGACGGTGATCCGCATGTGGGCAGTATGCTGAATCTTGCAGGGTGAAGTCGTTAGGTCGTGTACAAAATTAAGCTGCAAGCTAAATTAGCGGTCTTTTCCGAGCATAGCAACCTCCTCTTCCTTACACCCAAGCAAAGCTCTTCTACTGTCATTTTCATACTCCACTCCACCTTCGACCGTTCTTTCACATCCATTATAATGTTAAAGAGGTATGAGATATTGCTTTGAGATGCGTTTCGAGCACCAATGGCACAAGCTAACCTCGGTGGCCCGGATACAGCGGACTCGCTCGAACGCTTCGAGCCTCTGCTTTTGCGAGGCCAACAGCAGCTCGACGCGCCTTTCAACCTATAAAGAGCAACTTCGCTCCAGCCTTAGGAGCTCGTTTTGCGAGTGGTGTTGGAGATGGCAAGATACATCAGGTCATTGGAGCTGTCGTGGATGGTACGGCAAAATCCCTCAAAAAGAAATTTAAAAGCTGGCACACAAGATTCTGGGTCTGCAGAATATAGAAATGATGGCTAATATTATTCTGCTGTGCTCAGTGAAGTTCGACACCGATCAATTACCACCTATTCTCAATGCCTTAGAGACGGAGAACGCAGGCCAGAAGTTGGTCCTGGAAGTTGCTGTACGCAAACTCTAGAGCTTCAACCAATACTGGGTAGGTTTGCTAATGATTCAATAGCAACATCTGGGTGAAAATGTTGTCCGAACAATTGCTATGGACGGTAAGCTTGGAAAATTTCCAAGAGACACCGAGCACAATGCTCAACGATGCACTTATAGGTACCGAGGGACTTGTACGTGGGAGAAAAGCTACCGACACAGGCTCCCCTATCATGATACCTGTGGGACCTGGGACCCTAGGGCGTATCATGAATGTTACAGGACAGCCTATCGATGAGCGTGGCCCGATCAAGCACACTCAAAAGATGCCTATTCACGCCGATGCTCCAGCCTTCGTTGAGCAATCGACATCCGCCGAGGTGCTTATTACTGGTATCAAGGTCGTAGATCTGCTCGCCCCGTACGCTCGTGGTGGAAAGATTGGTCTTTTCGGAGGTGCTGGCGTCGGCAAGACTGTGTTTATTCAGGAACTCATTGTGCGTAGTTCTGCTTCAGTATTCACACGTCCGACAAGATCAAGCTTACCTTGACCGCAGAACAACATTGCCAAAGCCCACGGTGGTTTCTCAGTCTTCACTGGTGTCGGTGAACGCACTCGCGAAGGTAACGATCTGTACCACGAAATGCAAGAGACCTCGGTCATCCAGCTCGATGGCGATTCCAAAGTCGCCCTGGTGTTCGGTCAAATGAACGAGCCTCCAGGAGCTCGTGCTCGTGTCGCTCTGACTGGTTTGACTGTGGCTGAGTACTTCCGTGATGAAGAAGGTCAAGATGGTAAGATATGATTTCAATGCAATAATATACATTGAGCTAACATCCTAAGTGCTTCTCTTCATTGACAATATCTTCCGTTTCACACAAGCCGGTTCCGAAGTGTCTGCTCTACTTGGTCGTATCCCGTCCGCCGTCGGTTACCAACCCACTCTCGCCGTCGACATGGGTCTCATGCAGGAACGTATCACAACCACCCAAAAGGGATCAATTACCTCCGTGCAGGCCGTCTACGTGCCTGCTGACGATCTAACTGATCCTGCCCCTGCCACCACATTTGCTCATTTGGACGCCACCACCGTGCTGTCCCGAGGTATCTCAGAATTAGGTATCTACCCCGCCGTCGACCCTCTAGATTCTAAGTCTCGTATGTTGGATCCTCGTGTGGTTGGCCAAGACCATTACGACACTGCTTCTCGCGTACAGCAGATGTTGCAAGAGTACAAGTCGCTACAAGATATCATTGCCATTTTGGGTATGGACGAGTTGTCAGAAGCAGACAAGTTGACTGTAGAGCGGGCTCGAAAATTGCAGAGATTCTTGAGCCAGCCTTTCACCGTCGCGCAGGTTTTCACCGGTATTGAAGGCAAGTTGGTGGACTTGAAGGATACCATTCGTAGCTTCAAGGCTATCATGAATGGCGAGGGTGATGATTTGCCAGAAGGTATGCTGCTACAATCTTCCCATCCAATTTGCAAGCCACTAATCAATCGCTCTACCAGGTGCTTTCTACATGGTTGGTGATTTCGAATCCGCGCGCCAAAAGGGAGAGAAGATTCTGGCAGATCTGGATAAGTCTTAGTTGTTCTGAGCGGTACATAAGAGATCGTGGTAGAGGTGTTGTAACTTTATACAAAGAGCGCTTCTCTGTTCCCCCTGGTACGATAGCTGTTCCTCCTCAATCACAAAAGACATTTTGGCATCTGTATCCGTTGAGTGTCCCAAAGATCCCGTGCACCCCAAAGTCATCGTGAATATTCGCCATGCTAGCGGTTTCATCTTTCTATTCCATCACCCCTGGCTGACATCCAAGGTACAACGGCGACTTGCAGGGGGATTTGAGAGTATTGCTTCCTACTGGAGTCTGACAAATCCTTTGCTTCCTGTATTCAACCCACTGCCACAACACGATTCTGTACCTTGACCAGAAAACTCTTCTGAATTCCAAAAGGACAAGTGCAAATTTCTTCTTCGTCAGTATCAAGGTCAGGTTAGAATAAATGCATGATAAAGCTACGAGCAGACCAAATGATAAACTCGCTAAATTCGTATGCTGAGATGATATAACCTAGTTTACTTGAGAATAGATGGACATGTCCAGATGAAGTAGATCAAAAATTGTTAATTTCTTTAGCTCGGTATAAGTGCCTGATCTATGAATTCAGTACTCTTATCCCTCTATCTGAACGAAAGACAGATGTCCAGGTAGCACGCTAGAAACTTTACATCGAAAATGCTCTACGAGTCTGTACTCATGCCTTTTACCTCCGGTGGTAGGGCTGAGAGTGTTAAAATTTCTCTGGACCCGGGAGCATGCCCCCGGGCTCCTTATGCGCCTACAGCCGTACCAACAATATTCTAAGGCAAATGCTTCATGATTATTTTTTAATTTCATACAAATTCCATTTTTAACATGAGCAGAAGTCTGAGACCCCAGAACATCCACAGAATGGAGAGAACATATCAGGCAATTCTGATGCTCCCAGCAAAAATGCACCGACTAACCGTGGATAGGATGCTATAACTCTCCTCGACAGCAGGCGTCGGAAGGCTCGGCCTAGCTTGAGTCCAAACCAAAAAACCGACTTCGAATTGATGCCTGGCTCGAAAGCAAATCCAAGCTTTAAAGGCGCACCCAGCTTAACAGGAATGAAGGACTGGTTACAGCAGCTGGGCTATTCAGTGCTAAGGTCCCAAACACCCCATAAATATTTCTAATAATTCTTTTCAGGACCGAGATGTCAACAGTTTAAACGTCGTACATGTAGCAGGTACGAAGGGAAAGGGTAGCACATGCGCTTTTGTCAGCTCTTTTCTGAAAATGCACGGACATAGAACGGGGTTTCCCAGGAAGATTGGCCTTTACACCTCGCCACACCTTAAGTGCATACAAGAGAGAGTCCAGATCAATTCAGAGCCGTTATCAGAGAGTCTATTCGCCAAATATATCTTTGAGGTTTGGGATAAGCTATCATGTTGCGACTCTAAACCACGATATCTCCAGCTTCTGATGCTAGTAGCCGTTCACGCATTTATTGCAGAAGGAGTGGATGCTGCAGTCTTTGAAACGCATAATGGGGGCCAGTATGATGCTACTAATATTGTTGAAAAAACCGTGGTCTCTGGTATTACCCCTATCGGAATGGATCATATTGCTCAGCTCGGCCCTACAATAGAGAACATCGCTTGGCATAAGGCTGGAGTTTTCAGGAAAGGCGCACTTGCTTTCTCAGCCCCTCAGGAACCTGAAGTCGTCGAAGTATTAAATCGGCGAGCAAAGGAGAAAGAAACTATTTTGAGATATATTGACGATATCGATCCTCTGCTCCCTACAAACGCGCCAGCACTGAAACCAGAAGTCCAAAAGACCAATGCGTCACTTGCTCTTGCGCTATGTAACGGGTTTTTGAAGTCAAAGCTACCCGGAGAACCAAGTCTGACCTTGCCTGATATCGTTGGAGGGGTAGAGCAATTCTTTTGGCTCGGGCGATATCAGCAAATTGTCGATGGACCTTATCAATGGTTCTTAGACGGAGCTCATAACGATTTGAGTGTACAGAAAGCTGCGGAATGGTTCGCTGAGGTAGCTAGTGAATCGCAAAGGTATCCACTGATGTCCTATCCATCACATGAAAGATTATGTTAAAGTAGTCGTTAATAGCGCGATGTCCGTTCCACGCATTCTCATTTTCAGCCATATCTCAGACCGAGACGGAGCGGCTCTTCTGAGATTGATAGCTCAGACATTAAAAGAACGAAATGTATCGATACAGCACCTAATTCTGAGCACTTACGACGAGACCCTAAACGGTACTCCCTCAGGTAGTGCACACATTACATCCTATAATATTTTGTTTCGGCTGATTCCCCTACAGACCGATGTTTTAAACACCCCGAGAAGGTTTTCCCTTCAGAGCTTCAGGATGAATACATCAAAGTCTGGAAGACTGTTTACGGAGAAGGTCACACAGCCTTTGAATCCAGCATTGAGGGAGCTCTTAACCTTGCCAAAAGGATCGGTGACCAAAATGGTGGCATGCAGACTCTTATTACAGGAAGTCTCTACTTGATTGGTGGTGCTCTCCGGTTATTGGATTCAAATCGAACCAAGGTGGCCTGATCGACGTTATCTTTGTATGCGGCTGCTCAGACACTATGATTCAAGAGACCTTCATGTCCCAGCCAAGCCATCTCCAGGTCCCCTGCATTGCAGCGAAATCTACATCTACGGCGTCCCAGCGCTACCTCGGGCCATCAAAGGCGACATAATGTACTCCTCCATATGCCCTACGAATTTGCGAACGAGAATCCAGATAAAGGCTTCATCTAAATTTGCGGGATCTATCGGAAGGAGACCAGAACGAATGAGTAACAGGTAAGTCACGCTCAAACAGGAGGGCCATCTTGAAAGTGGCGAGGCCCTGCTAGGCAAGAATTAAGCAACAAAAACCGCTAACACAGAAACAACACTTGTCAAGACGCGTAGACAATGATTGGGCATTGGCAAAGCGAGAGAACTCATCCGTACTCAGCTACAATTTCAGAGTGGGACTTCCGAGCATGCATTCCCTATGAGACCGGCCAGCAAACGGGGGTAGTCTCCTCCTCATATGTAGCAAGGTCTTAAGCAAAGCATCCATAGTACTCTACTTCGTAAATGTTTAATTTCAGTTAGCACAGTGAACACGCAGTAGAAGCTGCTCGTAAAATCGACAAAGATCTACGTCACCAAAAAAAGTCACGTGCAGCAGCTCCAACCACAATATCTCATAGTAACTGCCTCCTCCACCGCCCCGCCCAATAAATCCAAATGTCTTACCACAAGCCCCGGTGACCATCAATTCTGATGAGGAAGACGTCTCTTCTGCATCTCGTCCGCTTGCCCAAACATGGTTTGAAGCCGCAAGCTCCAGCCCCCAGCTTCAAACACCTCAACCAGCACCCACCACCGACATCCACCCCTCTCATACCATGTCGCGCCCTCGCCCAAGTCCGCCCCGACCGCTCCCTCTTCCCCGAAATCTGGTTCACGAGCTCCACCCCTCCCCTCCGCTCCCCCAACAATAATGAAAGCTCGCCCAAGCCCTCCCCCAACGATCATCCCCTACCAGACGAGCGGACCCTCAAACTCGGGAAAAGTACGTCTCCCCCCCCCTCCCTCAAACACATCCACCTAGAAATTCCTATCCGACTAACACCCGCCTCCCCCCCTCCAGCCCTCCGCATCCTCCAATCCCGCCTCCCCACCCTCCTCGCCTCCCCCCTCCCCCCCGAAATCCTCTCCCCACACATAACCCTGCACCTCTTCCCATCCACGCACCCGCACCTCCCCACCGTCTCCGGCCGCGTCGCCTACCACGCCGCCCTCTGGACCTTCCCCATGGCCTGGGGCCGCGTCCCCATCGTCGGCAACGTGCGCCTCGACATCCTCTCCGAGCGCATAACCCGCTCCCATTCCTCCTCCTCAGATTGTCCCGAGCGGCTGATCGTGCGCTGGAAAACGTGTGGCAAAACCAAGGGTAAGGGGATGGGCGCGTTTTATAAGGGTATAGGGGCTAGTGAGCAAGTGGATAAGATTACGGAATGGCTTGGGGGGGATGCGAGGGACGATGAAGAGTTTTGCGGGTTGTTTATTTTTGAGTTTGATGGGGAGGGGAGGATACTGGAACATACGATTGAGCATGTGGTTGAGGGGGGGATTGGGAGAGAGGGGGGGTGAGTAAGGTTGTTAGTGTGACGGATTGGTTGTTGGGGAGGATGGGTGGGAGGGGGAAGGTGCCGGAGTTGGCGTTTAGTTTGGAGGGGAGGAGGTTTCAGAGGAGGGGGTGAGGGCGGTGGGGAATTATGAGGGTGTTTTAGGAGTATGAGGGTTGGGTGGGGAAAATGGGAGGAGATGCATGTGCATATGATGGTTATGTGGTGTTCAATGGTACTGGAGGTTTACTGTATCATAACCCTAAGTCCTTGTACAGAAAAATTCCACTTCTCCGACTCCAATTCCTGCGACCCGTCTATTTGTGAAGCATGCAAGAAGCCAGCAATGAGGCTCCAGAACAACCCAGCTATCGATGTTGATACAATTGCAACAAGTGCTGGAACGCTGCAAATAAGACTAGTGCTTGGCCGTGACCTGGTCACCCGTAAGCTTCTCAACAGCCTCCTTAGCCCTGTGGTATGTATTAGTACTGGCATCAAACCGTTCGAAAAGAAGACTCACATATCGCCAAGCGCCACCATACATATAGTCTGCCAAACGCCCAACCCAATACGAGGTGTCACACCTCGATATAATCCCTTAATACCATTGCTTGAATAGATGTACTTCAGCGTCTTCCCCACAGTCAAGTTCTTGGGCCGATTGGGATCCTCGGTCTTGCTCTGCATCTCAACTCGGATTACCTCGATTGGCTGATTCCAAGCACTCAGCCCACCACCAAGTCCACTCGCCAATATCTTCTCCATAGACCCAAGCTTCTGCCCTTCCTCTTTGCCCGTCACGTTCCTGATGCCTGATTCAGCAAGCCGAGATAGACCGAATCTTGAACCCCAATTCGTCGTTTGTCTTATAGCAACCGCATTGACACCTCTGTTGATACCCCTAATACCCTCTTTCCTCCATATATCCATGAAGGTCTCGAAGGTGCCTGGAGGCTTGACGCCTTTGGCGGCGATCTTGTGTTTTGTGATTTCCACCGTTTTCATACACGTGCAAAAACCCATTGTGGCATATGCTTGAGCTACACCTCCAGCCATACCACCTGATATGCCGCCCACGAAGTCATTAGCGCCGAAGGACTTGGCGTAGTATTCTGCTTCTGAGGCGACGAAGAGGAGAACAGCGCCTTTAGTCGAGGCTTCAATCCAGGCCCAGGGGATGAGTCCTTGGTAGACTGTGGACGATCTTAGTAAATAAGGAGTAATTGATATAGCGCCGTGGAAGAGCTTACATCCTAGCACGCCTCCTCTTCCCCATATCCTCGCCAATGATCCTGTGAAGCCGTCTGCTCTGTTTGCTGCCATTGTAGTCTTGACCACCTCCAGCGGCTTGTTCTTGTGTCAGCATGTCGCTCGCTCCAGGAGAGTAGGGCGAGTACCTGGCCAAGCGTGGTAACCCTTGCAAAAGATTAGCCGCATGGTATGGTACGTTGTAATAGGAATCTCAACTTACTCAAACATATTCAGTCCCGCTCCCACTATATTTGAAGGCGATCAGTCACAATGATAGCTGGGGGTTACACAGAAGGCTCACGTAGCAGATTGCTGAACTTCACAGGTTTCTTCTCAAGACTGACAGGCGCAGTGCCCGTGACAGGAGTAGCTGCTGCCATTCGAGCTTCGGCGTGATACTAGGGGCCCTGACCAAGGGAAGAGTGGTGCTTCTTGCAAAGGAGACAAAAAGGGCCAAGATGATCTGGTGAATTGCACGCGGGATGTGAAAGACTCAGTGAAGCTGGTGAGAGTAATGTAATCCTGATCTCTAAGCCTAGTAGAATAGGCGGTGACTCGATTGGTACTTGTCCAATGGCTTCCAAGTAAAAAATTCCACAGTCAGATCCGATAATCGCAGTACGATAGTACTGTAAGCTGAGGTGTTGACGGAGCTTCTGGTTGAACCTGCCGTTCGCGTTCGGAGTTCCGCCAGGGCAGCAGCGAGGGTTCCAGGGTTCGAAGGGTCCAAGGACAGGCCGCTAAACTGCGATCCGTTGGACGCCAACCGCCCCATAACTTTGATCTAGCGCACCCACAATCATTCACCGCATACCTATCCAATCGGTCACCGAAAACAAATTTTCATTCTTACCTTCCGAGGTACTATTAAACGGTATTTGTCTGCAGAATACCTAGCTCCTAGGGTCAGCAATTTTCTTCAGAGCATGAAGATTGCCAACTACCTTGCTTTACATCCCAAATGGCTACTACAATTCAGTGGATCAAACATTACTGTGGTGCCTCTGGCAAGGGAAATAATGTTACTTGATGGGAGACATCAAGAAAGATCATGTTGTTCAACCATGCCTTGGATAATCAAACGTAGCTCTTGTACTTAAGCCTAACAATCCTGAGAGCAGCACCTAATAAGACATCCCTATTCAACAAGCGCTAACGTCAGTCTATCGTAGGTAATACAATTGCATCGCTAGCTGCCATTGCTCTCCCTCCATTATCTCAAACTTTTCCCGCCTCTGCGTTCACCTGCACATATTTTCTCCCTTCTTACAACGTAGCTCCGACAAGCTTCGCCCAAGCTTCCGTGCTGAAGGATTTAGGCCTCTCAATTGGCGCCCCAACTGCCCGGTCGATGATTATCTGAGGTAGAACACCGATTGCTCTGCTAACACCAAAGAGAACAGTGTAGAAGCTCGACTCCGTCAAACCATAGTATTGTAATAGCACCCCCGAGTGGGCGTCCACGTTCGGATACGGGTTTTTAGTCTTGCCATGCTCAGTCAAGACTCCAGGCGCAATCTTGTAGACTTGGCTGACGAGCTTGAACATAGGATCATCGGGCAGGTGACGTAGCGCAAATTCACGTTGGGAGACGTAGCGGGGGTCGGTCTTGCGGAGGACGGCGTGGCCGTAGCCTGGGACAACTTGCCCGGATTTGAGGGTCGACCAGAGGTAGTCTGTTATAGCTTTGTCAGAGAGGTCTGAGCCAATAGACTTCTTCATCTTTTGTAACCAGTTGAGGACTTCTTGGTTGGCTCTGGAGTTCTCGTCAGTCACGGTGAGTTTGAAAGTAATTGGAGCACGTACAAGCCATGGAGCGGGCCAGCAAGACCATTCAGACCTGCTGCAAGAGATAGCATAGGAGAACTCAGAGCACTGCCGACCAAGTGGGTGGTATGTGCACTAACATTTCCACCCTCGTGGTCGGTGTGGATAGTAAGGTACAGTCTCATCAGTTCGACGAAGTCCTTGTTCTCAGCGAATCCAAGCTGGTTTGCGAAATTGTACGAATAATCCTTGTCCTTTTCCACTGGCGGAACTTTTCCATCTTTGTAGACGTTTCGGTAAATGCGTGAGGCAATTGTAGGCAGCTTGGCAATTAAGTCCATTGAATCCTCGAAAGCGTGGCTCCAGTATTCTGATTTGGGCATACCCTTGGCGTAGGCTTTGGCGAAGGCTGATTCATGCTCAAGAGCATTAACTGCAATGGAGAATTGGGCCATTGGATGCAGATCGCTCGGGCAGCGGTCGATAAGCTCCTCGACGAATTTGGGCACATCTGAACGGGCGGCCCATTCGGCTGAGAGGTCACGGACTTGCTGTTCGCTAGGAATCTCACCGGTCAAAAGGAGCCAGAAGAGACCTTTACAACTATCAGTAAAGCGAACAAGGTTGGCTAATGGGGAATCAAACCTTCCGGAAGTGGCTCTTTTCCACCAGGAGCCTTGGGCAGGAGTTTCTGACACTCTGGAATTGTCTTCCCTCGGAAACGGATACCCTCTTCCGAGTCGAGTACAGAACCCTCCCAGACAAGTGACTTAATGCCGCGAGCTCCTCCATATACCTGGTCAAGAGTGACCTCTCCAACGACCTTTGAGCCATACTCCTTTCTTAACTTCTTGATCTTTTCAATCTCGCCAGGAAGTTTTTCGGCAAAAGTATCTTTCAGTGTCTATCATTTGCAGTCAGCCACCTCGGTCAGCATCTTCGGCGGCGAATGTTGGGTACCATGGACTTGGCCGAAGAGTAGCATCTTAAGCTGCTGAAAGCAATGGACTTAGCAGGCGACCGAATAGAAGCGAGAGCTGGGCGGAGAGCAGCATTGCGGAAGCGGAAAGCTGTAGCCATTTGGTGTATGGTGTGGAAAAGTCAATTGACTGCTTTGGTTGTAAGCTCGGATGGAGCTCCAAGTTAGAGAAATTCCGGCTTGAAGTAGAATACGTAAAGGCTGATAAAATGGCCGAGCACTAAGTAAGCCGATGTTTGCCGATGGTGTTCGGAATCTTTCGAGCTCCACAGCCCTGCTCTTTGCGAATGGGGATGCGCTGTACGGTAATTGGGAGATCACAGCTCTTACATACAGCGATAGTCAGCTTACACGAAAGGAATTCTTGTACGAGTTCTCTCAACAGCTCCTCCATCATGTCACTCACAATGCTAACAATCGGGACTTAACCGATTATGGCTAGCGCGGCTAAGATTCGCCAAGAGAAATTTCAGTCATCAGCCCGCCTTCCACGTTCGAGCTCTTTCCTTCTTTCACATCACGCAACCCATCACGATATCAAGATAATCAACACCAACTCATCACCACCATAGCCTGAGGTGTAGAGTTAACCTTTCTCATAGCAGGCGCAATAACGTATAGTAGTGGGACCGTGTGTTTCTCGTGGACTAGACTCCTGTGTTTGCGACCGTAACAACACTTCATTCCTCTTTCACCGGACTCCGAGATCCGACCTCGACACTCAACGCTCATCCTTCCAACACCCTCATCCTCAAATCATTAACCTCACCCCCGTATCTTTCCTTTTGTCATCTTCGGTAGAAACAAATCAAGGCAACGCTTGCAGAACACTTAGCTGTACTGCGATCGTAATCTGTTCATTAGTTTGAGGCTTTGTGCGCCACCAACTGAGTGAGCTGAAGTAAGCTGTATCAACACCAAGTCTTTTCATAATGTCGTCCTGCGTAGCAGAGCTCGACAGTATTCTCCAGTCCATGCTAGCTCTTAAACCGCCTGGAATCACTTCAAGCAAGGTCTCAAGCATTACCGCTCTTTGCAACTCCAACATACAAGTATGTGTAATCTATTACCATCTCTAGCATCGATCTGCAAATGCACGCTAACCCGCTGTACTGCTCCTTAGTCCGAAACAGTCCTCATCCAGCGTGTTTACACACACTTCAAGAAAGCTCCTGCAACACATAAGCTAGGCGTTCTTTATGTCGTAGATTCTGTAACGAGAGCTTGGGTAGAACAGGCCCGCAAGGCTGGACAAACGTTCGGACCATCTGCACCAGATGGTACATTTGCTGCCGGCGTCAATCGTGTAACAGAGTTGTTGCCTTCCTTCATGACCGATATCATCGCAAATGCACCTCAAGATCAAAAGGTACGTTTTTTAGAGAACTCGCTTAAAGCTATAGATCAGTTGGCTTGCAAGTCAAGTGCTGGTATTGTTCCACGCCATCAGACCTGTCTCCATAAGAACAAGCCAAATCTCTTCCCCTGTATTGGTGTATGACCCTCTAACTCACGTATTTTGCTGGTATTAGGGTAGAGTCCTGAAGCTCATTGATATATGGGAGCGTGGAAATACTTTCCCTAGCGCAATGCTTTCCGGCTTTAAGCAAAAGCTGACAGCCCAAAATTCGAATGGTAAGAACCCCAATCGTATGATATTGCTTCCGAGATGAGAAAAAGAATTTGGTGGAGAACGGCTTCTGATACATCTCATTATCTGTAGATTCACGATCAACAACGCCTATAGGAACGCCCCCTAAGGACTTCACCCAGCTGAACAACCAGGATAGGAAGAATGGTACCGGTGCCAGTGCAGCAACTGATACATCCAGTATTCTCAAGGCTCTGGCAGAAATGGCCAAAACTAACACAACAGCTGGGACGACTCCCCAGGTTAATCCAACTGTACCAAACTTAGGGAGTGCATTTCAACAGAACATGCCTTCGTCCGTAAACTCAGCTCCTCCTGTGCCGGCTGTAAATGTACCCGGGGCTATGAATGGCACAAACCCCTTTGCTGGATTGATGAGTAGTGTGCCAAACTTTGCTCAGAATATTATGGCTAGTGGGCAGACCATGCAACCAAATCCCGTGATGCCTGCCAATACTTCACCTGCAGCTCTTCAAACGCAAATGCAACTTCTCCAATTACTACAATCCCAAGGTGTCCCTCAAGAGCAATGGGCTGCTTTGCTACAAGTACTCATGACCGCTGGTGCAGCCGGTAATGTGCAAACTGCAGCTGCCCAGCCTAGCTGGCCCCAAAACGGAGGTTATGTGAGAGACGATCAGTCACGTGACCGTAACGGTTATGGTGACCAGTATAGTATGCGCTCTCCATCAGGCCGTTATAGAGAGCACCGTTCGCGTTCCCGCTCCCCTGGAGGTTATGGTAGACGTCGTGATAGCCCCCCTCGTCGGCGTGATAGTCCAATTTATGGTGAGTATGGCCGTGATGGCCGCGGAGGTTCGAGGCGACAAGGCGGAGGTAGAAGCGAGTATCGCCAACGAAGCCCCCAGGACCGCTATCGTAGGAGTGATAGTCCGCGTCGCCATGAACAAACATTGCCTCCCCCAGGTCCGAAGCGCGTTGAATATGATAGTACTCTGCCGCCTAACCACATTAAGGGTAGGCTGCATGCACCCTCTCCCCCCTATAACAAGCACCCTACTAACAACAAATCAGTCTTAAGTCGCACACTCTTTGTTGGAGGAGTCACGTAAGTCAAGTCTACTGTTGTATTATTGGACGCCTCATCTAACGATTTCAAGTTCATCCGAAGAAGCTCTCCGCGCAATCTTCTCTGAATTCGGTCTAGTCCAGACCTGCATCGTTAATACTGACAAGCGCCATGCGTTTGTCAAAATGCTTTCTCGCAACGATGCCATGGCGGCCAAAGAGGGCATGGAACGTTACAAGTCTACTGAGATGCAGCTTCGAGTAAGTGACAATCATGCCATGGATTGGAACATATGTTCGGCCCCCAAATTATTGCATTCGCTAATCTAATGTATGACAGACCCGGTGGGGAGTAGGTTTTGGACCCCGCGATTGCAGCGACTATCAGACCGGCATCAGCATCATTCCTATTGAACGATTGACCGATGCTGATCGCAAGTGGATGTTGACCGCAGAATATGGCGGTACGGGTGGTAAACAGATTGAGCCAGGCATGGTGGTAGAAGAGCCTGATATTGAGATCGGTGCTGGCGTATCATCGAAAGGTAAGCCGGTACAGTAGCTTCTCATTTATGAACATCACTAAATCACTCCACAGCTATCAGCAGACGCATGGCGACCGACAAAGGCGGTATACAAGGACCGCGCTCCACTAGGGATGGCCTTGGCGGCGCCCAAACTCCGCAGCGCTATCGCCAACCCGAGCGTGATAACCGCGAAGCCAACAACATCGGTGTCGCTCCCGCTGTGCCTGGCTTTGGCTTCCAATTCCCGAACATGCCCAATGGCTTCCAATTTCCACCAGGCTTTGTCATGCCAGGAAGCGCGCCGGCACAGCCACCACCTCCGGGCGCCTCTTGAATATCTACCACTAACAGCCCTTGACTGACGGGCTTTGGGCTTCAGCAAATGGCGTGCGGCATACTCGGGGTTCTTAGCGGCATTACCTTCACGGTGTTTGAGGCGTACATTACGGCTCGGACATGATACCAAACATGGGGTTCATCAGTAGATGCTCGAACATTGTATTTTTTTTCCATTGCCGGCATTCCAGCGGAAACGGCAACGGCAATGCGAATTCTAACGGAGAATATTGAGCCTGCTGGACGAGCCAATCACATGCGTTATTTTCTTTTTTCACTCACAGGAAGACTGGTAATTGCAGAATGATCAATCAGCGCTTGTATTCCATTCAACCAGGCTGATGGGTCAATCGAACATATGTCTCCAAAGAGAGTGCTTTCATGGAGCATTAAGATGAGACACTTGAGTGTTTTCCAGGAACCACGATTCAATCGACGTTAATAGACAACGGACATACTGGTAGCCTCTTTTCTGGGCTGATGAATCCACTTCTACAGTCATCAGACATGGGCTTGTGCTTGCTTCGGCAAGACTTCGAGAATGACTGCTCGAGGGTAGTAGGCCTTGTTTGTAGCAGACTTCTAGGACGCGTCTGGGGAGGAGACTACTGTAGTGTGGCTGCTTGCGACTTGCTCTTCGGATGAGCAAATTACTCATGCGTGCGCTTCATACAAAAGGAATCTTGCTAATAAATTGAACTTTACTCACCAACTGTATGCATGTTCAAGACTGATGTGCCGTGACCTTTACATTACATTATGAAGGCCGGTTATCCAAATTCCCTTCTTCTCTCTCTCATTTTTCCTATTCTTACTCGGAGTTTTGCGTCGTAGTATATCTTAGCGATTGGCAAGGGTATGGGCGAGATGAGTCTTGAAGGCAAAGCCCATACGGAGCGAGGCCAAGACACCGATGAGATCTACCGGTGTTCGGCATTTCAACAGCTCTTCTCATCTTGCCAACATCCTATTTGCCACAAATTTTGCAGCCATCGCCCCATCACTAATTGAAATATAGTCTGATGTTGCAAGACATCAAGTTGAAATTAACGGGTTGCCGAGGATCTTCTAAGCCTTTATGTTATGATGTTCCGTCTGATCATCCAGACAACGAAAGAAATGCTTGCATAGTAGTGGATAATAACTGTAGCCTACCGAGACAGCACGTGAGAACATCGCGCCATTACTCTATTTCAGGATGTTTCTACCTTTACCTACAGCAAGAGCAACCGAGTTTCAGCTAAGCTCGCTTTCTACTCGAAAGCGTTAGACGGTCCTGCCCTCCAGGACTTCTTTTACTCTGTGCAAAAACAAGACACAAGGGAAGAGCGTTCCATGTTCTAATCATGGGTGCCCGCCTGCTTTTGTCTCAATCGTTTTCTCTCTATTCACCCCATTGGTTCCAGCATCACCAGCATCACTTACTATCGTCTAGGCCATCTCAATGTGCATGTTTAAGCCACAGACAATACAAGCTGAGATGTCTTCTCTAGACCTCTCAAATGAGAACAAGCCGCCCCACCCAGAAATACATTTTTCGAAGGTGGAAACGGCTTCCCAGTCAGAGATTCCAGCTTCTGAAGAGAAGGTCGACTTACACCGAAGTACTCGGATCCCTACCTCGAATTTCACCGAAAACTTTCCACCAGTCGACAGAAACTCACTAAACCTAAAAGAAGCATTAGCCACCATCCAGCCTCTCCAGCATGACAGCAGTTCCGAGAGACGTTCAGAGAATACCAATGAGATTGAAGAGTTTGAGAAGTTACTTGAAGATATAGAATCAGACGAAGAAGAGGAGGACAAGTCTGAGAAGGAAGACCTTGGTCTGGAAGCTCCAACGAGCGCGCCAGATCATCTATTACAGACTGATGCTACTCATGGCCTGAGCGAGAGTGAAGTCAAGGAAAGGCGTAGTACATATGGGTTTAACCAGTTGAAGGAGCACAAACGCAGCCATATCAAAGAATTTCTCATGTTCTTTGTAGGTCCCATCCAGTTTGTTATGGAGGTAAGTCTCGAGCCCTCGTATCTACGATGGTGTCTTTATTAGCTGACTCTATTGTTGCCAGGGTTCCCTCATCTTAGCCGCTGTTAACAAGGATTGGATTGACTTGGGTGTCATGGTCGGCTTGCTGCTTCTCAATGCAACAGTTGGATTCGTGCAGGATCTATCCGCCGGCAATGTTGTCAAGGTGAGCCGCGAGTCTATGGGCGCCACGGTGGGACCTGTGTCTTACATTCACAGGAATTGAAGAAGGGGCTTGCCCTTAGAACCATAGTCATACGAAACAGCAAATTTCGGCAGATGCTGGCTTCTGAACTTGTGCCTGGAGACATTATCCGACTTGACGAAGTGCGGTGCCAGATATCGCTGAGTATTCTATGAGCTGACATACGCACAGGGAAGCATTGTACCAGCAGATGGCACTCTTATTACGTCCAAAGTCTGTCTTCAAGTCGATCAGTCTGCCATCACTGGAGAGTCTCTCGCCATGGACAAGCGCAAAGGAGACCGCCTTTACCAGTCATCAACTATCAAGCGAGGAGAGGCCTTCGTGATCGTGACTGCCATTGGAGATAACACCTTTGTCGGGCGCTCTGCTGCACTAGTAGCTGCTGCCTCGACGCGAAAAGGCCATTTTACACACGTGATGGGAAGTATAGCAGCTGTGCTATTGACTTTAGTGATTCTTGCTCTTGTGATCATTTGGATTACTTCTTTCTACCGTTCGATGGGTATTAGGACGATTCTGCAACACACACTCGCCATAACAATCGTCGGTGTACCTGTCGGTCTCCCGGCGGTTGTTACCACCACTATGGCTGTTGGAGCATCCTATCTGGCTAAGAAGGAGGCTATTGTTCAGAAATTATCTGCCATTGAATCATTGGCGGGTGTGGAAATACTCTGTACCGACAAGTAAGTTCACCTCTTCTCGTTGAAGCAGTGGAATTTCCCCTTGAGGCGCTCGTGAAGGGTGCGCCGTTCGTGATAAGTTGTGTTGCCGGGTACATCTTCGCATCTTGACGTGAGGCTAATCGTTGCTACCAGAACTGGTACCTTGACTAGGAACAAATTATCTTTGGATGAACCATACACAGTCGAAGGTATCGAGCCGTGCGAACTGATGCTCGTTGCTTGTTTAGCAGCATCACGGAAGAAGAAGGGTCTTGACGCGATCGACAAAGCCTTTCTGCAATCACTCAAGAAGTATCCCAACACGAAAGACATGCTCACCTCTTTCAAGATCCTTAGTTTCACTCCTTTCGACCCTGTGTCTAAGAAAGTTACTGCTGTCGTTGAATCACCAAGGGGCGAAAGAATCATCTGTGTAAAAGGAGCGCCTCCAGCTATCATCAGAATGGTCCGTGAAGCCCATGAGGTCTCCGAGAAGATCCAAAAAGAATACAATGAAACAGTCGCTGATTTTGCTTGCCGGGGCTTTCGGTCTCTTGGAGTTGCTCGTAAACGCGAAAATGCTCCTTGGGAGCTTCTGGGGATTGTGCCTTGCTTGGATCCTCCTCGCCATGACACTGGCAAGACTGTCAGAGATGCCCAAGAACTCGGTCTACAGATCAAGATGTTGACCGGAGATGCTGTGGGCATCGCCAAAGAAACCGCTCGACGACTTGGCCTTGGGGAGAATATTTACAACTCAGAGAGGCTGGGACTGACAGGAGGCGGAAATATGCCGGGATCCCAGATCATTGACTTTGTCGAAGCAGCAGATGGATTTGCCGAAGTCTATCCTCAGCACAAGTACCATGTTGTCGATGTTTTGCAGAAGCGCGGCCATCTGGTTGCTATGACTGGAGATGGAGTGAATGACGCACCATCCTTAAAGAGAGCCGACACGGGTATTGCAGTGGAAGGCTCTTCAGATGCTGCACGTTCTGCTGCGGATATTGTCTTCCTCGCGCCAGGTTTATCTGCAATTATCGACGCGCTCAAGATGTCAAGACAAATTTTCCATAGGATGTACTCATACGTTGTATATCGTATTGCCTTGACGATACATATGCTGGTCTTCCTTGGTCTACGGATTGGCATACTGGGGGACAGCATTCCAATTCAACTGGTTGTCTTTATCGCCATATTTTGCGACATAGCAACCCTGGCCATCGCCTATGACAAAGCTCCTTACTCACCAAAACCGGTCAAATGGAATTTGCCCGTTCTATGGGGAACTGCTGTTCTGATGGGCCTTATTCTGGCTGCCGGCACTTGGATATGCTTCACTACAATGAACTTTGGCCCCGGTATCAGAGAACACTGGGGTCCCCCTGACTCTGTGATTTTCCTCGAGATCGTTCTTACAGAGAACTGGCTGATATTCGCCACTCGAGCCGGCAGTCGACCACTCTGGTCACCGATGCCTTCATGGCAGCTGATAGGGGCCGTCCTGTTGGTCGATATTCTAGCGACAGCTTTCTGTGTGCTCGGCTGGTTCAATGGAGGCATGAACAAAGTGGTAACGTCGCCACTGACCATTTTCCGTGTGTGGCTCTTTTCCTTCGGCGTTTTCTGCGTGATAGCCATTGTCTATCACCTCTTGGCAGGCTCGGAAAAGTTTGATCGTCTGATGCATTTCAAGTGGCCGATGAAGAGGAGCAAGGAGAAGCGCAATTTAGAGGACTTCAGTAAGTTGCCTGGTGATGTGGGATGAGTGAGGAGTGCTGACGCTGCTGTATAGTATATGCGCTCAAGCGGGAGACTGTCATGCATGATAGGCTGGATTAGGGTCACCAGGGGGGGCTTGTTTGGTATAAGGTAGGGAGCGGAAAGGGGCTCGGGGCGACGGGTAGCGGTTAGGGGGGCGCTACTGGGAGATGGTTTAGGGATGTCGCCATTCTTCTTTGTACTGTCCATTCGCGAGAGTAGATACTGTCTAGAGTTCATGTTTGTTGCGAATCGCAAGTATTCATAGGCAGTGTGCGATTTACAATTAGTTGTCTACCACCAGACTCCATTCGCTTGCCTCGCATTCTTAATAAAGACCAGAAAGCAGTCTCCAAGGACAACCTATTACGGTTCCCTTATACTCTCCTCAGCCGTCATCGATACCTTCACTCCATTTGCAGGGAAGCACACGATACCAAGCTTCTCAGTCCACGGTTCAGGATCACGGCTTTCCAAATCCTTGAACGTTTGCACCAAACGCACTGTCGTATATAGTGCCAGCGTCAGTGCGAATTGTTCTATCTGCATCGTTAGCCCCAGTATGTTGAGCTTTACGAAGTAAGTTTCATGCACTCATGTCTGATACACTGCCGCTGAAGGAGAGATGTTTCTACTTGGGAAGTTAGCATGAATGGGTGGTTTCGGAGGGAGGAGATGGGAGGAGATGGGAGGAGAAAAGGGAGGATAGTGGGGAGTAAGCTTAGCTGTGATGTTGGCACCTCGTTTTGGGATAGAATGACGCGCTAGCAATGTCTTAAGTGTCCACTAAGGAAAAGCCTCCGAGAAATTGTCAGATGGCGGTGCATATATGAACGGTACCTCATGACAAAAGCGGATGTCCTCGACCGTGCACCCGTAGCTATTAGACTGTGAGATGTGTAAGCCGTGCAAGTCAGATACGGCAAAGCGGTCTCTGCTCCGGTCTCTGATCCTCTTGCGCATAACCGTGATTTTTGATCATGACGAGTAGTCAGTATATGATACACGTGCCGATTTCACATACATAAGGTACGGCATATTGAATGAGCAGAGCATAGAGCGGCTGCTAATGTACAAAATGAAGCATAATATACAGCTTTCGCACATACATTTCACCGCGTCCAGGCAATGGTTTCACTTGTAAAGAGAAGGACATACTATGGTGAGAATTACAGCAATATCTTAAAGCTCATCTTTTGGTTTTTCCCCAGCGTAATCGTTTCGCGACGAGGCTCACATCAAAGTCGAGCGCTTCCCACATTCACCGAGGAGAGGATACACATTAGCAGCGCTCGACGGCTGAACATGCAACTCGGACTCAAAGGTTGAGGCTGTTACACTTCTCCTGTGGACTCTGAAATCTCCCCTGACGCTTTTGTAGTATCACCACCCGCCTCTCTCAACTGGTAGTAATCATCAATGGTGTCTCCCGGCGCTGAAGACTTTCTAAGTCCAAAAACCCTGAGCATTTTAGCTCGGGAACTTTGTGAACCCCCAGCTATAAAGCTTCGATAGCTGATAACGCGGGAAGAGATGGTAGATTTGCACAGTGCAAAGGCTCGAGGTAGCGCTGGTAGGCAACCGCACACAATTCCCACGGATATCTCAATTAGACTGTAACGTACGTAAGTATCCAACTTATAGGAGTCAAGGGACAGCACGTATGATTGATCTTACGTCCAAATACTTTCATAGTTAGCATACCAAGTAATGTCTGGTTCTTTCCCCCACCGGAAGTTAGTAACGAAACGCATGATGCTCGCAACCGTAGCACTAGAGCGGTCAGTCGCGACGCCAATCCGTCACGGCCCAGAAGAGGTCAATGGGAGACTAACATGATGCCAGTGCCAAATATCAAAGTTACCTCGACTTTCCGTTTCCAAGCCATCTGCAATTTCCAGGCCCAAGATATAGGTAGTATGAGGATGAAAATATCAGACACGGGGTTGACGATAGTACTAGTATAATTTATCACGTAGAAGCTGATAAAACAATGGCCAGGAACCGCAGGATCCCAGATCTTCGCTCTCGGTGTACACATGAAAGCGGTTAGGAACATATTAATGAAGTACCAGAGCCCGTTGATCCATATCAACGATTGAACGAGGTAGAATCGTATGTTCCGACTAGTGACGAAAATGCGTTGTATCTGTAATAGGATTGCTAATTTCGTTGCGAATATGACTGGACAGTATACGATTGCGCCTATGTCTAAAAGCTGTATGGACAGATTAGGTGGTTAGCTAGGTGCAGAGGAACTTCCCTCATTGCAAGATGCTTGCCTTGAGAAACTCGAAAACGTTCGACAGTGGCACATTCCACTGATGAACCCCGATGCCATACTGGAGAGAGGTAGCGTATAGGCCAGTGAATGCCACGTATCCGACCTTCCCCAATAGGTATCAGTGAACTATAAAAACGTTGACGGTGCACAAAGGGTGATAGAGACTGTGTAAGTAATAACGTACCCATGCTACAAAAGAAACATCTGCAGATAAATCAATAGATGCTTTTCTGGAAAATGAAGCTGATACTTACAATCTTCCCACGCAATAGACTTGATAATAAATGCTCTTGTATATAGTTTCGCAGCGGTGAAGACAGTGGCAATGGTGAGAAAGACAGTACATTCCGCGATGACTTTGTTCTGATAATTTTCGGGATTGACAAAGTTGGGTCTGACCCCTGGCGGAGGCTGTAAGCCCGGCACTCTATCCAAAGGTACACCCGGTGGGAGACTCATGGCCATGAAGAGAGTCCAAAGCTGTTGTGAGATTGAGAGAGTGCTGGAAGCGTTTGTAATGTCATTTACTACGAGGCTTGACCTGAAACGGAGTTGTGGGAGGGGGTGAAGGAAGTTGAGATAAGTTCCGTATCCGCTTTGAAATCGGTATTAATACTCAGGGAGGAACACCGCTCTTAGAAGATTTTGCCAGATTAAAGTGGAAGGTTACATTACCATCAAAGATGTCATTTATTGACGACCATATGCGGTAATGCAGCCAAAGTTAAACGATTGGGTATCGGTTCGTTCCACCTGACGTGCCGCCTGACCGCAGGTCCTAGGTCCATCATGCAATCCTATATGTATGGTGCGATTATAATACCGGTCTGTTCTATGCTAAGCTGATGCACGATGACAACAGTGGCGTTGCAGAGCTGTCTCTCTTTGATGATGGCCTTTGAGTGCTGATTTATAGACGAACATATTATCTATCTGGAAGCAAATCGATATACTTTGCTCATTCCGTCGTTATAATCTTGAAACGCTGCTGGGGAATCCAATTAACAGGCCAGCTCTGTGAACCTGGGACTAGATTTCATCTCCCATGCATGTCGTACTGAATGACCAGCTGAGTACTGCGTATCTATCGTGGCATTGTTATATTAAGTAACAGGTATATATAGAGGCTTCCCTCAACTCTTTCGAAATCACACGCTCAAGCGATAGACCATCACGCATGATAAGTTGGGGGAGAGGGGGTGTGGATAGGTTAGCATGGGCGACATGAAATGCATTTCGGCTAGAAGTCGGCCCGGGAAGAGCTGGTCAGGACGGGTTGGGAGCTATCCTAGAGAATAAGGTAAGAATATACTGCAATGTGCGGCTCGTCAACATGCTGAATCACTGCCTTTACTTTCCTTTAGTACATTGATTAGCGCATAGACTGTACTGTTATTTATTTACACAGTTGCGAATGGAAAACTGTTATGTTTATATGCCCCTCTTTTTCCAAAGTTTTAACGTTCACCATCACTCTGCTATGTTGTGGTACATGTCACTGAGAATTAATTGCCAAGAATTTGCTATGAGTAACCATTGAGCAGCGCCGACGCAGATATTGCAATCCCCAACGCGACGGACTGTGCTAACGCCGGTCTCGTCATTTCGTACTATCGGTGTAGTATCGAATTGTGGTTCGCGGGCCCGCGGACCACAAGTGTAACGCCCGCCAAGCTGCTGCTCCAAAGATCCCTAAGTGCAAAGGCTCTAGGTCCGATCTTTGGGGCTTCTGCCCGAAGATCCTCTATGTTGCTTCATAGCCTCAAGCCTGTAGCCATTACAGTACTACACCGGTAGTAATAGCCTTTCGAGGAATCTATTGGTCAATATACTGATTGATAGAACTGTTTGCAGATAGCGTGACCGCAATTGAGCCATTGCCCAAACGTGTCGAGCCTGCAAAGCTGTCCTGGATGTTGAAGTTGCTGCTATGATCGTTGAGTTCAAGAGAGTCATTGATGTCGCTGCTTCGATTGTTGAGCTGAAGACAGTCGTCGACGTCGCCGCCCCCTCTGGCCATCGGCGTCCTGGTGCTTCGAAACTGATGAGTCCTTCTCAAAGAGTTCTCTGGATGCTGAGTGCGGGGAGCCTTGCAAGCCGAAAGGTACACAGAGATTTTGGAGCTGATATGGCTTAAGAATCGGGGAAATGTTGGTAGACACCCGCACATGATTCCGGCAGCGACTTCGCCGCTTCTGGAGTCAAAAACATGAGATATGCTGTAACGATGAAAGAAGGAACAGGGTCGAGGGCGAGACTCACGACCATAAATTGTGAGCTTTGGCTATAATAAAAGTCTGATCTGGATCTCTTTCAAATCGAAGGCTAAAAACCAGGCGTAGGATGCTAAAAAGTGTGGCACTGTAAATTGATTAACCATCATCTTAATGAACTATCCATCGAACAGTCGCGGAAGCACTTACAAGTAGCCCATGGCGAAAATCAACGACACTTCGAGTTTACGCCTCCGAGCCATTTGCACTTTCCAGACCCAAAATGTTGGCAAGGTGAGAATGATTAGATCAGATATAACGCTGGGACCTGTAGCGAGGATAGCCAATGGACCACTGTTGATGCAATGACCTGGAAGCTCGTAGTCCCAACTTTTCGCTGTTGGCGTACAGGTAAATGCGACAATGAAAGTATAGGCGAAGTACCAGCATGCATTGCTCCAAATCATGAATTGGACAAGGTAAAACCTTAACTTGCTAGAGATGGCGAAGATATGCTGTACCTGCAGGAGAATGGTCAATTTGACAGTAAATAGAAGCGGGTTATATAATATCTCGGCTGCAAATGTAAGCTGTGAGTAGATACTCTTAGCTTGGCACAGTAGAGAGGATATGAGCCAAGGTACTTGCCTTGAAGAACTTTATAGCGCTAGAGATAGGCACGTCCCACTGATGGACACCATAGCCGTACTGGAGCTTGACAGCGGACAGAATCGTATATGCCACAAAACCAGCCTTGCCACCCGCAGATCAGCAATGTCGAAAGCTTCACACTAGCGGGATAGTCGGGACGGAGGAAATGTCTGGGGGCCCACCCATGCCCCGCAAGCGGTATCTGCGAGGGGATTAGACCATATTTATTTCAAGTGATAGCGGAGAGCTACAATCTTCCAGCGCAATGGAGTTGATGATAAAAGCCTTCGTGTATATTCGTACAGCTGTGAAGAGTGTAGCTGCACCTAGGGTGACTGCCAATGTAGCAATAATTGTACTCTGGATGTTTTCAGGGTCAATAGAGTTGGGAATGACGCCTGGTGGAGGCTGCGGGAGGGTCATAACTATGGGAAATATGCGAGTTGCCAGCTATAACAGGAATTCAAGTGAATCGAGACATTTGAAGCTCTCAACGGCAACATATCAAGCACAGCAGATTTAAATCCACGGACGGGTAAGACGAAATGCATCTGACAAAGCGTCAGTAAACCGCAGCACGGACTCTTGGATCATCATGGAACTAATTCGCTGGAAACCTAGAAGGCAAATGGTGGGCCTTGATTTGGATAGCCCAACCAGATCCAAGCTGACGTGAGCGAGCGATACCGAGAATGCTATGCATGACCAAGTGTTGCAGCTGCTCCGGATGGGGGTTTGAGGATAGGCAACCCTCATAAGATGCTCTTATACCGGCCCGTCATTATACCAATCGGTTGATTTCGATTACACAAATAGCATCTGACATCGGAGATAACTCTCAGTAGGGCACGAAGCGGTGTACACGGTCAAGACGTGTTTGCATAATTGACGCCTCCCCCGAAGGACCTTGCGCGACTATTATCTCTGCCGGACACTGCGCACAAGCAAGTCTGGAAGAGGAGTAGACAAGCCAATCATGCCAGATTTCAATCGCCACCTCGGAAATCCTCGAGTGCCTTTATATGATGAATATTGGCTGCGCCACCGGGCGCTTAGAATTGGGTAGGCTTCAGCCGCTTTAGGTCCAGCCCTGTAGGGCTGTACAGTTGATGCGGCAACTCTCCAAAATACCTAGGCGATGAAGGTTTGCAAAGTCATTCTTTCTCACTCAATGTCTCTTTGGTAGAACTGATAAATATAACATCGTGTCGACCGGCAGGGTTCTAGTGTATACATGGAGTTTTGCACGACTCGTCTGTGATAAACATATCCAGACTTGCTCAATCAGACCTGTCCAAGTTAAGAAGCCGCGACCTTCGTCACAGAGAAGGAGTAGCTGTCATTTCAAAATGCCTCCCATCGCCTATACTTGTTTTCTATCATCAATAGCCACACATTCTAGCCATATGATAAAAACTTATCTTTAGTACTTCCATCATGCCGCCTAACGAGCTTCCTGGCTATTACTACGATGAGGTCAAGAAGAAGTACTTCAAAATCCAAGAAAATCATCTTGCACGTCCAGGCTCAAACTATTCAAGGACAGCTATTAAGAGGGGCACTGAACTCGCCCTAGCACAAGAGCGGGAAGAGGACCGTGAACAACTGGAACGTGAGCAAACGGTACAAGGTTCTAAGTTGCTGCAACATTCTCTCTTGAGGAGGGAACTTGGTTCTAGGAAAGATGGGACCGGTGTGCGGTGGGATGTATGGGCGGATGGACTGCAAAGGAGGAAAGCGTTGCAGGTTGAGCGCGAATATTCCCACATCATCAGTCAATTTATCGTCGACGAACTTACCGGGAGTCTCATTATCGCTGGCGATCGTGAATTGATGTAGGTACTTGTCACATCTTCGGTTGGGAACAACGTTCTATCTAAGTCTATAAAAGGTAGCTGATAAGTGAATAGCACCGGTGTTCCCAGAGACTCTGGTAAAGATGAGTATCAAATGACTGTGGCAGCTTTCACGAACGGAACGGTAACATTACTTGCACTTAGTTACTGAATGGCGTGGCTGACGGACACAGATCTTTTCAATAGCCCTTTCACCTTCCCGGGTCTTAATGTGCGTTTATCCATCTATGTGGTTGCTGCTATCATCTTTTGCCTTCCCATCTTCGAAGCCTTAGCACATCCTACTAAAGGTCTTTCTCGCCCTTTCAAGGCCGATGTGTCATAGAAAGGCTCTTTTAATCGCTCATTCCTACCGACGTCTCGTTTAGATAACAACATAGCTGTCGACAGTATGCATCAATATTACCCATAGCTAATGTGCTCACAGGACAGTACCAAAAGGAAAGGTCCAAATTGATCGTCTCGTCTCCCCTCAAACACTATCTCCAAACCAATTGACCAACGATGGATCAATCCAGCTCCAAACTTGGGGACTCCATCATTTTTGGGCTTCTTCAGCCTGTCCACATTCGACGCGCAGCGACTTTGCCCTCGCTACAGATGGAGGCACATGGTTAGTCGTTGAAAACCAGACAGGATGGGGTTTTGGTCCATATCAAGTGTCTTTGAATGCAGCCAACAATGACATGCGTACTGATGTCTTAGCAGTTGACTGGCAGAGTATCAACGTTGTGCTCAGCGGATGCCGAGATAGGACCGTCCGGCTGTGGGATGTACGGATTCCGGGAGTGCCAGGCACAAGTCTCAGGCTAAGGCATCCGAGCGCTATTAATTATGTGCGTAGACTCAACGACAATTCGATAATCGTTGCTGGCATGGAACGTCAACTTTGCACTTATGATCTACGCTTCTTACCCACAATCGATACGACCTACGGGGCCCCTCCAACCAGACCATTCACTATCTTTCCAGAATACGGGACGACTGAAAATCAAATGTTTTCAGTAGGATTTGACGTATCTGAAAACATCGTTGCGGCAGGGGTAGCCGAAGACAGTGAGCACTATGGGGTACAATTGTTCGATGCGAAGAGTGGTAGGCAAATGAGCGCATCAATCAGGAATAAGCATCCTGGCGGATCGCCGCCTAGATGCGTGAAGCTTGTTGGCGGAAGTGATCTATGGCCTGCGCCAAGTCTGATGTATTCGTCCGGGAATGGTATTAACAGATGGAGGTGAGGATGATACAGGCATAGACTGGAAAAATACCCTATTCCAGACCATGTCTCAGCAGACCCTATATGAATCAGCATTGAAGTGGAGATTCTTATGTACAAAAGGCGAAATGGCAGCATAAGGTAGGCCATATCCTGACATTCAAAAGCCCAGAGCAACACCATAATCCATTTTCACACAACCTGCCCAAACGCCGGTATCAGCGTCTGCGCCAACCAAAAACTAAACACCAACTTCGGCCCCGTCATCAACAACTTCGGCGTCAGCCCTTTAAAAAAACTCGTGAACCCCTCCTCCCTCGCCATCCTCCCCACAATACTAAACCCACTCTCCTTGATCTCAAAATTCCGATTCTGTATCCTCGTCTTAACCACGTCCAAAGGCGCCGACACCAAAAGACTAGCCGCCGCCCCAGCAATACTAGCCACGAAATTCTGCCCCCAGGTCGCCCTATTATAATCCTCAAGCTTATACCACCACTGCTTCGCCGCCGCACTGCCCCCAAATAAAGCGAAACTCCCCGGCGCATTTCTGGCAGCCGTCCACCCTGCACCTCTATATAACCCCATCCCTTCGTCAGCGACTATTCGGAAGAACCCCCGGCTGCGAAATGCTTCAGGATTCGTCTGCCGCTTTATTTTCAGCACGTCGAGAGGGAGGAGGATTATTTCGCCGATACCGATTAATGAACCGGCGGTTGCATGCATGATTGCTTTACCCGTGCCAGGACCGAAAGCGGCATCGAATTGGTGGCCGTGGTGGAGGGAGAGATAGTCGCGCGCGAAGGGCTGGCCACCGTATTTGTAGATTCGTTGGAGGACCTTGTAGCCAGCAGCGTAGCCGAGACCGGGGAATAAGGAGGTGAATTTCCGGAAGGGAGGGGCGTGGGCGCTGTCTTTGAAGATTACTTCGTTGAGGCGGGAGAGGGAGGAGACTTTGCCGGTGTTGCTCATTAGGCGTTTGGCGGTTGTGTCGACGGGGTGGAAGATGGCGAGTTCGGCGATGCCGGCGGAGCCTGCAGGGTTGTCATGTCAGTTCTTATGAAACTGTAGAGTTAAAGTGTTTCTTTTGTTCTTTTATTTACCGGATCCTAGTAGTCGAGCTGTGGCGGACTCTTTCTTGAATTCTTTTTGGGCGGAGCCGGCAGCTAGCTTTTCTACCACAGCTGGAGCCATTGTGGCTAAGCTGGGTTGCGACGACGACTCAGCTGCCTTGTTATCGATGCTGGGTATAGCTAGTGAGAAGCGTTGACTAAGTAGGGTTGGCTAATGATTGGTGGTCAAGTTGTAGTAGATGGCTGATAGCGCTCTCTATGGAGGCATCATTTTTCGAAAAATTTAGAGTTGGGGCTTAGTGCTAGCTGCGGGCCAATGCCGGGTAGGTAGTCCGTGGCGCCGTGGCGCTATTGGGGTGATCGTGCTAAGGTACCTTAAGGTTGGGTTTCTAAGGTACCCCTAGGGAGAACATCCTGGGCCCGAGCCATCGTGTCTAGTGCCAGCCTGCCCTCGCTTGCCAGCCAGCTTCGCCATCGCATTTTCTTTCCCCCAGCCTTCATATTCCCCCCAACCTCAATGGAAACGGCTCATTAAAGATAGTAGGAAAACTTGATGTAGAGCTCTGGAGCGCTACACTATCCATTCGTTTTTATAATGTCCTGGCTCCGCCGTCTTTCTCGCGACCGCGCTTCCAAAGCTGATCCAGATTTACACATGCCCTCCCGGCCCTTTACGACCGCCGCCGCCAACAACGTGGACGTGCAGCAGAGCCCGCCCTTTAAAGACACTCAATACTCTAGCGGCTTCAATTCTCACGACAAACTTCAATCTTACCGTCCTTCCACTGCTGGCGATCAAGGATACAATGCAACACCCCGCGGCCCTATAAGTTCCGGTGACGTCCTGTCCCACAGACCAATCACAGCAGGCATGGAGCCGACCCCGGATCCCTTGACGAAAGCCTTCAATGAAGCCATCAGACCCTATCTAGACCAGATCGAAGAGCTCAAAAACAAGCTCGAAGATACGAATTACCAACTTCAACAACTCGAGGATGAACGCGCTGACATGCATGCTTGGATCGATAAGCGCGGCCTTCGCGCAGGTGAGTTTTGCGCCCGATCACATCTGCCACAATCAACACTGACACTTCTCCCCTCGCAGATGTACCACCCTCCATTGCGCAAGCAATGAACACCGACCAAACCTCCGCCCAGACCCTCAACTACCAACTCGATCGCAAAATGACCGTCCTCAACCACGATCTCCACCGCCTCCAAGACTCTCTCTCCTCCCACCTCCCCACCGCCACCTTCGCAACCACGCTCGCGCAACTAATCCCTTCCATCGAAACCCTCGCCGAGCTTCCCAACGGCCCACCCCTCGCCTTCGAGCTCATCATCAAACTAGGCGGCAACCTAAACTCCCACGGCGGCGACGAGGGTTGGAACAACGAGGCTGATGCCAGCAGCCGAGCAGAATTCTATGCGCAATTAGATGATGCTATGTTAGATGTTGTGCGCGCACGACTTGCGCCGAATAGCCGGGAAGATCCCCTGTGGCAGGTATCGCGCGATGTGAAGAGGCTGGAGAAGACGGGTGCTTTCTTGAGGAGTAAGCTTGGTTTGCAATCTTACTTCCCGAGAAGCTTGGAGGTGATGAAGCGGGGGGAGGAAGTTTAGGTAGGGGGGGTATGATATTTAACATACAATTCGTGTACGAAATGCCTTAAGGGTCGAGGGCGCGTAAGAGGGGGTGTTTACTACTTATGAAGTTTAATGACGAATATGACAGCGAGCAGCCTATGGAGATGGTTGGAAAATACACGCCTGGAAGGGGGAAAAAGTCTGCTTTTTATGTTGAAAATTCGATTCGAGGATAACTTTTCAAGTAGCTGCATTGGTTGCCTGCATTGATTGGTGAGCATTGGATGAAAGTAATAGAGGCTGTTGATCGACTATTCGCATCTATTCGTGGCTGTGTTATATTTTCGTAATAGTCTTATATGGAAGACCATGCATGTCATTGTAATGCCCAATTGGACACTTTTTGTTATGACTCAGTTTCATCTGACGCTGTTTGCGTTTTCCTCTCGTTCGAATGAACCTTCTAAGGTGTTTCGTCCCATAGTCCTTTACTCTTGAACCCACAAGACCTGCGATGATGTATGCATATCCATACTTGGGGGTGGCTTCGTGGAGCTTTACCCTCATTGGTCAAACGAGCGTGCAGTGCCGAAGTGCCCCGCGTACGTCCCTGCTATAAGGAAGCCATCGACCGAGCCTATTACGATTGTAAAGCCTCGTCGCTCCCAAGGTAAAGCCAGAAGGTTGTTGTAGTAGCCTCATTTAGTCATCCAAAACGTCAACAGGATGGACCAAACACGCTTACTCCGTACCCTCTCAAAAACTGAACTCGACTCGGAAGCGACCAGGAGCGCCGATAAGGCCACCTTCGTTTACGGAGGGGATACTCCAATATCCCCAAATCAGTACATTCGTGCCTACCTCTGCTCACGTTCTGCAATATTCTGTGAGCTGGTGAGAGTTCAAAATGGAGGCAAGTCTCTCGAACCCTAGCTTGTCCCCACCAAGCAGCAATGAAATAAATAAACTAACCCAACATATTACCTCCAGGGCTGGAACATGACATCAGGGGACAAGTATTTCCAAAAGCAGCGAAAAATAGCAGATGGCGCTGATATGAGAACATCACGGGGGTTTTTCAGCCTCATGGAACGAATTGGAACCGAGATGCAAGATACCACAGGCGTGATGAGCATCGCTAACCCTGGACAGATTCTTGATCTGTGCATGGCACCTGGTGGATACAGCGCCTCAGCACTAAAGTTCAACCCTCGGGCGTCTGTATCAGGAGCTACCTTACCGGAAAAGCTTGGAGGGCACAAGCTGTTCGTGCGGGATGGATTCAGGGGTGCATCCGTACGGGTGTGGCAAGGGGATCTCACGTCACTTGTAGGTGACATGGGCATCGATGATGGCGGTATCCCAGAAGAGCATCCCGATTTCGGGAAGTTCCAAAAAGACGAGGTCTGGGCTGGGGAACAATTCGACCTTGTGTTCTGCGACGGGCAGGTCCTTCGGAACCATTCCCAGGACATGGCGGAGCACCGGCAGCGGTGTGAGGCGAGGCGGTTGACTTGCAGTCAGCTTTTGATTGCGCTACGACACGTTAGAGTTGGAGGCTCAATCGTGGTACTGCTCCACAAGATTGATTCATGGGATACGGTGTTAACGCTGCGCGCTTTTGATCGATTTGCGAGTATTGCACTCTTTAAGCCGTTGGCTGCACACAAAGCCAGGGGCTCGTTCTATCTTATTGCTAAGAACGTCCAACCGCATCATAAAGATGCGCTCGTGGGGATCCAAGATTGGACTAAAGCGTGGAAGGATGCCACTTTCCATGCTTTAACAGGTGAAGGACGAGAAGATATATTCCCAGGTAATGGGAACGAGAGCACGGCCTTGGGACGACATGTAACGAAGGTAATGGATGAATTTGGTGAAAGACTGGTCACTTTGGGGGAAAACACTTGGAAAATTCAAGAGGAGGCGATCAGAAAATCTCATTGGTTCAAGGAGATGAAGACAGAAGAGAGTTCGAAAGCATTCACCGCGAACGATCTTCCAGATTTTGTCAAGCAGGTTCAAGAAAAGCTGGTAGTTGATGGGTGAAATATCAAAACAGCAGCAATATATACCTCAGCAAGGAGGTCGTCTAAGTCTTCTCTTAGCACTCACGCCTACTCTGATTTATGATTGAGTAATCTTCGCTTTTGAACCATCTGTGTGCCCACTTTCCATATTGTCATCTGGGGCTCCGTTACGTGCACTTAAGTCATCTCCCCAGCTACCTTATTTTCTTTTTCCAGAGCTTGACACACTCAGAAAAACGACGCTACAATCGATTGGCGGGATCCATGTCCCAACTCCCCAAGCATCTCAAATTACCTGGAGAATCCTCTACATCGCCTGCGAGAAGAATAAGCGTCCCCCCGGCATGAGCATAAGAAAGTTTCTTAATACCCGATCATGGAGTGTCTCGCGCCTGGGTTTTGTGTTGGTATGCCTGGAGAACGCAGAAGTGTGGTTAGGGTTTTTGAGTAATAGATAGATAAAGCAGAAACTATAATTTAGCAAAGTTTAGCACAGCATACCGGGACCTTCTGTTGGAGGATCAGCAGCATGGCCCCTTCCCCTAGCGTCACCATTTGCCACCATTAGGTGTTATCCTGTTAGCACTCCTCATCATGTATATTAGCAGCGACCTCCATAGATTCTAGCACCTCAGGCGAGGCATCATCCATCCTCGACAGAGTCGATACCTTCCTTGTAGAACTGTCCGGTCAAACATATGATTATAATCAAGTTGCTCGTGCGCGAGGCGACTAAACAATTTGTCTCGATAAGGATCGTTGGGTTGGCTAAGCGGCGAAAGATGATGATGCGATCGTTGTACAAATAAAACCGTCGGCAAATCCAAACCCCGCCCCGCCGGCCCCGGGATGAAGAGCGTTGGCTTCCAGGACGCCAAGGGGCAATACCACCACATCAAGGTAGATCGAGATGAGATAGATAACCGTATTTCCTCAGCAATGTGGAGATCGAAAAAGATTCAGGTATCCTTCTGGCCGAAAGACCTCAAGACAGGGACACTCACGCAAGGTCGATTTCGGGTAAACCTGGTAGTTCAGGTAAGTATTGGATGCGTACTTCGGATTTTAAAAATGAAATGGTCATCTAAAAGTTCTCAGGTGATCCATCATGATTCAGGATGAGGACACCAAGAGCAGCAGAAAGATACTTGGGAGGGGCAGGATGGGAACCAGGGGCCGCTCAGTACCCCGTCAACGTCTGTAGTAGGCTCAGAGGCTGGGTACGGCCCTACGCTTCTGTTTCATGAGTTTCGGTGCTAACGAACTTTTATTGATTCAGAATTCCTAGCCTGCCCAAAAAGAATAAATATTCTACCTTAGAGCCGCCACTACTACACTACAATACCGTTGTCTCTTCGAAGCGCGACAGACCAATTTGCGAGTTACAAGGTGGAAATCATAAGAGCCTCACACCTGATCCCTCAGCCGATGATGACACAAGAGGTCAGCAAGATGACAAGGAGGTGGAGACAGCCGATGAAGCGGAGGAATTCGGTGGTGATAGCGAACGGGACACTCTACCTTGTCTGCATCCCATTTGACCAGTCTCTAGGGACATACAAGCGATGATGGTGCGAGAGATCTTGTGGGTGAACAATCACAGATGGCTGTCATCTACGGGCAGCAGAGTTGGAAAGGTAAAATCGTTCAAGAGAGGGATGTGAAACAAGGGCACGGAAG
Source organism: Cladonia borealis (assembly GCA_018257855.2). Taxonomy (NCBI): domain Eukaryota; kingdom Fungi; phylum Ascomycota; class Lecanoromycetes; order Lecanorales; family Cladoniaceae; genus Cladonia; species Cladonia borealis. Next base: position 478,767 of record JAFEKC020000021.1, on the reverse strand, counting down.
GCCTCGCAGACAACATCTCGTTCAATCCTGGGTGGAGAGTGCTCGTCTCACCGCGCCGGAATTGCTGCAAAGCTGGAGGGAAAAGAAAGCGTCCAAAGCAGGCACTGAGCCAAGGGTACCCATTCATTGACTGATGTACTCCCCCAACATCCTCTAGTTTGGGATAGTGCAAGCGCGTTTCAGGAGCAGGAAAATTGGGTCCACCCAGAATTAGCGGACAGTGTAAAAGGTGACCTACAAGGTCTCAAGGGTATCTTACAATTTCTAGGGCTATAAGCAGTAAAACAGATTGCCGGTTGCGCCAAATCCGCGCCTCAAACCGTCACAAGTAGTGAATGAGGAGAGTCCCTACGAGTTAAGCGTTTTCACCTGCGCATAGTAGGGCCCTTACGAAGGTAGGATCTTAAGGCACATATATATTCAAACACATATTCCTAGATATTTTATCCTAATTTTCGCGCGTAGTGCCATAAGATATCTTCAATTTTTGAAGAATCTTTAGTCTTGAGACGGGTTACGTTCTTCTGGGTGCTCCTTCATCTTTATCCCTCTATCTTTTATTCCTTTTCAAACCAATAGATTTACTTGTATGAGCACTTGGTCACTTCCTATCTCAATTGCCTCCTATCTTAATCCAATATAATGTTCACCAATCCAATCCTCTGCATCAACTCATCAACTCGTCAATGTTTTAAAGAAAGTGGTGTTCTTCGGAGCATACGAGCTGCTGATCTGAAAATACCTATTCTAAACATTTGTTAGCGCGGAACGATTGACCTAGCAGCTACCTTAAGTAGACATGGCAAACTCACTTCGTGACCAACAGACCGGAGCCGACGCCTATAATTTACCCAACTTAATCCAGTCTCCAATCTTTGCCCGTGAGACCGTCTTAAGACCGCCTTGATCTTGCTCCGGGAAGCTACAGTCACATGCGGCTGCTGCACATTGGAACTTTAGAAAAAGAGAGTCGGAAGTCGCCTTTCCAGCAACCCTACGTCGAGAGCGTTCTTTGCAGAAGCATAGAGGGTTGTCGGGATGAACACCGCGAGCATCGTCGAAACAGTAGAATTTCCCACATCCATTGGTGATGCACTTATAATAAGGGCGACCAGCGTTTCCGTTGTCATTTTCTGCTTTGGTTATTGCGCGTGATGTTTCCTTGTCGCATCCGGGACAGACAGGCACTTTGGTAAAGAATCCCATTTTGCGATGGACTCTGTGATAGTCAGAAACTCAAGTGAATATTGGTCAACTCGAAATAAGACTGAATCTGACACTTCCTCGAATGGTAGAAAGTCCGCTGTTGTAAACGGGAAGATGTTCAGGTATAAACGTGCTGAAAGTGGGGTAGAATAGCTGGGTTATGATCATCTGCTCAAGCTGGGGAAGTGGGGTGTGGTGGGCTGTGGTCGCTATTGGGCCACGCTTTTCACTTGCGCCTCATGTGTGCTTGATAGGTATTAAGGTGTCCACATATAACCAATTTTACTGGGAATCACCGAACTGGCAGAACAATGATACTGGTGCAGATGTAGCACACGAACTAGCCACCTATAATTTGATCTGCTCTTTGCTGCTCTCTCCGCCTAACATGCATACGAAGCGATGAGGCGACAAGCCAATTCTCAGACTCTAACGAGTTCTGATCCCTTTTGTCTACTTCAATTCACGTGTTTGACGGGCAAAAAATCGAGCTACCTCGGTCAAACGCGTACCCACCTTCTTTCTTTCCCTACTATTAGATAGATAGGGTTCATACTAGCTTTTTTTCATTATGAATTATTGGTCCGCTAGTGTAGGTTTCTTGATTTTAGCAAGAATACATCGCCTCACGCCAGCGGTTACTCTTACCATAGCTTCTGGTATTATTGACTCTAATACTACTATAGCTAGAGTAGGTAGAGCCATGTTACGAACGGACGAGGGCACTAAGGTAGGGGGAGGCTTAGGTAGTGGACCTTGTTCGTCACAGGCTCGCTTAGGAGGTGATCATGACCAACCACCGGTATTGCCGAGCGGAGTCGACATGGCGAGGAAGGGAATTTCCTATGTCTATATATACACGCTGCTTTCCAGCATAGATCTCCTTGTCCTCAACTCATGTACTCATTAGACTACTAGATATTCAGTATACAAGATACTTCTACAGTATTGGATATTAGCCTAGCTTACTTAGTTCTTGAGAACCAGCCCTAGATCCTTAGTGGTCTTAACAAGCCAGTATTATATAGAGAAATTATAAAGAGTAGTGGAGTTTTTTGTTTATATAGTATAGACCTTCTTATTTTTAACCTTATACTTAACAAATTACTAAACATTGTATATAAAATTTCTTGTATATTTATACTTAACTAGCTAGAAATATATAAATTTTACTTATTTGCAACCGGCGCTGGACTTGGTCGTGTAAGACCAAGGCATGGTGGTATATCTTGGCGAACAGTTAGACAGCCAAATTATCATATGGTGCTCTCGAGCACGGAGCAATCAGCCAGAGACTCCGTTGCGAAATACAAGTGCAGCAGTGACGCTTCCTGTGCTTTCAGTCTTCATCGATTAACCGAACAAAGCGAAGGAGATGGCATCCCGAGAACAGAATCGCCATAAAATTTCCTTTTCTGAACATTTTTCTCTTACCGTGGTATGATGGCACTAGGTGCTAGTCACGATATCATTAAAGAACGTTTATGCCGGTGATACCTGAAGCCATCAATTTGATTGCAATCTATTTGACCCCTGAATGAAACCTGTGCATGAATGATCATTCGTCCTTTTGTCACCATCAGCTTAACAATTCTCATTGTATAATTACACAGTCAAAAGGCTTTTTTTTTTTCCATCAAACACATCCAATGTTCGAACACGAGCGAAGTGATTTGACTCGACTCGTGACCTGAAAGCAAGACAGCTGGCTGGTCTGTTCGGGGGGGTTGAAGGGGGATTGAAAGGAGAGGGTTTTACTAAATCGTGCATTGTCATAAGAGTCATTCTGGCACTTCAAAGCGAATTTAGATGGTGGTGCTTTTGTTCTGCACGTGGAATTACAGACCACCAATTAAAGCGACAGCGACAGCGGCTGCGGGCACATCTTTCTAGACAGTTGAACGGACCTTTGGGCAACGGCAACTATCATATCATCGAAAGATATCCTGTCCTTATGAGATGGACGAGCGAGAACCACCCCTGATCCTTCGCAAGAATCAACATGCCTTAAACGAAACCTGCCGAGCCTTTGATCTTTGCTCAATTTTTACATATTCCCACCCTTGGGCCGGTAGCGTTCATGTCGGGTTACTTCTCTACTGCTAGGCTGCAATAGACTGACTCGCTAGGCGGCCTTCTTCATCTGTTGTATCATCTATGGCTTCTTTGCCGCGGAGTTTCGAAGCATCTTTTCTTTCCTGCCACCTTGTGTTGTGCGAGTTTGATCTCACAACTGACCGAGATGGGAGTGCGGGGAGTGTTGTGGTTTTCCCGCTACTTTAATTGTGTGTTTGACTCGCCGAGCGATAGTGCGTGCTTTGACCCATTCTCTTGGTTGAGGCGGGGATTGAGTAAAAGCTGAGTATGTGAGATTCTCCTGTTGGGCCAACCAAGAACCTGCGATCTCAAAGCACTATAACCGGTACAGTAGCCGTGATGTTTTTAAAAGCTCATTTCGTTACGGATTTTGCATAATCACAGATTCCGAGTCTTTACCGCCACTGGTAGGATGCGTTGGCAGCATATACTCCTCGCTTTGGGTACCAGTTTTCCTTCTCGGACTTTGTTGCCCATGTTGAGCGCTGAATCCATATCCTTCCGTCTCACCTTTATCCACAAGTCCAACAGACTAAGACAGGACTGAACGCCTGTAAACCGATAGCTTTTCAATTAACCCACGGAACGCTGGCACGAGGGTCAGAATTGATGCGGAAATTATGACGACATAAAACTCCACGCTTGGTGGGACATTGGTCACTGGCCAGACTATTCGATACGGAGGGTAAGCTCACCTTGCCCAGATGAGCAGCCAGGATGTAGCGTCTATTGCACTAAATCAGAGTCTAGTGTCAGGCGGTAATGTCTGTCGATACAGCTTACAAGTAAAATCGGCTGTGGCTGCTAAATCTTTTCAAAGCACTGTCTTGATGATACCAGCAGCCATGGCACTGCAAACAGTAAGCAAGAACGGCTGCTGATGATGGGGTTGCTCATGTGCCCACAAGATCCCGAGACTCATGATCAACATCAATCCGATCTTTTTCCGGTTAACATATTGAGACTCCGTAGGAGTGTGGGTGGGAACAAGGCCAATGTGAGGTCTGTGATCGTATTGAAAGCTAGATAAGTTGTCATCAACAATACCACCACAGGATACCTGCGGATTTACAGCCTTGAAAATAGCCATAGTACTCTTGAACTTGAGGATTTAAAAAGTTTCCATCAACGGTCCGATCCCGGAATGCGTTAACGGGCCTGCATTGTGCTATGGTAAGGATGGAGGTAGCAGCATTGACTGCGAATTGAAGCGCCGACAGCATGTAGAGGAACAACGTCCTCTTAGTGTCATGCTGAATTACCTGGGTTAGGAATAAGAGAGGGATATGCGTTCAAAGCAGGGACTCATCACGAGAAGAGGTTCTTCAATGAATTCATATTTGATTGCCTAAGCGCACCATGCAGGCTCCAGAGATTCCAAATGCCTTTCGAGGCCCCAAGACACTCCGATACTGATGAGAGCTACGTCGATAATACCACAAACCTTGCTGACGTTTTAGTATAATTTGTACACTTTGAAATGGACGTGACCTAGGCAGGCTCACCAAAGATAGGGCCATGACGTACTCGTTTACACGCAGTCCATGTTGTGTCTTCACCCAAGTCAACACGCGGAGTGTAAATATAATCGTACTGATCCCCGCGAGCGTCCAGCATACAGTATGCACCAATGGACCCAGGTTTGCATGGTCTGGAGCGGGCTGGCTTGACATAATATTCCCAAAGTCAGAGATATGTACTCGATGATAAGTGGAGACAGATTGATTAAGACTATCGTAAAGGGTTTGGCAAATGTTGGCCAACGACGGGGATGATTTGATGAGAGTCATGGTATCTCGGGCCCAGATTCTCCGCCCCCAAATCGCAATGTATTCGGGGCAACAAGAGTGCATGAAGGAACCATTAGCGACGCAGGAGTGAAAAAGTCAGAACCTCAACTCCTATTTGTTAAAAAAAAAACAAAACCGCAAGAGCTTAAGCTCTAATCCTTTTCTTATTTTTTCTCTACCTACTCATTCTCATCATCCTCTTCTGCCCATAGAGTAAGCTCCCGTTGGAATACCTTAAGATCACCCTTAAATTGGTAGCCCCTGGCGCTATATTGAAAGTGTTGCCGAGCTGCTTAATCGCATCCACTATGCTCGACTATAAGCTAGACATCGCCATCCGATTTGGGCTTTGAATAGGGATTCGTTAATAAAGATGAGCTGCTCAGCGGTAACCTCCTGTATAAAAGCTTGTTAGACTGTATGTAAGAACTAGCTCTGAGGACTAATTCGCTGCCCCTTCCCATGACTTAAGCAGCTTTCTTTCAGAAGTCGACTTATAGGTGACTTATATACAGAAATATCCCACTCCTCTACGAGGAATATTACAAGCTCGTTCTGATAGATCTATTGGTGTTGACGTATATACTCGAGGATACTATTCTTCGCAGCAGCATACATTGCGCGCGGTCGGCCACATGGCAAAGGGTGAGGTGGATTGGGGCATCCATGTTTCTAAAGATTCCCTTCCCACCTATAAACTGACTGATGGCAATAGATGCTTTTGGCAATGGTAGAGGGTTTTCAATGCGCCTGTATTGAACCTTGTAAAAAATAATTCTAGTCGGCTTTACCTCGGCTGAATTTTTCTACCAGAAAACCACACTAAGGTATTGCAAGGGAATTGTAGCGTGCAGATAGCTCTATCCCTTCAGAAAAACATGGCTGCCGTCTACAAGTCTTTGTCTAATTCGAAAACCCCCAAAATATCCTCTACTAATGGCACGTCCATAAGGAATAAGCAAAGAGTCCTCATCCTCAGCTCTCGGGGCGTGACCTACCGACACCGACATCTTCTCAACGATCTCTACTCTCTGCTTCCACATAGCCGGAAAGATGCAAAGCTCGACACCAAAACCAAACTCTATCAGCTCAATGAGCTAGCCGAACTTTACAATTGCAACAATGTGCTCTTCTTCGAGGCGAGAAAAGGCAAAGATCTCTACATATGGATGAGTAAAGCCCCGAATGGGCCTACCGTCAAGATGCATCTACAGAATTGTGTGTCCATTTTCCTGTGATGGAATTGATCTGATCATAGCTGACAATCTGAAAGTACATACCATGTCCGAACTCCACTTCCCAGGCAACTGTTTGAAGGGCTCTCGACCAATACTCTCTTTCGATTCCACTTTCACATCCGCACCGCACCTCCTCATAATCAAAGAACTTCTCACCCACACTTTCGGCGTGCCGCAAGGCGCTCGCAAGACGAAACCTTTTGTCGACCATGTCATGGGCTTTACGATTGCAGATGGCAAGATATGGATACGGTGTTTCCAAATCAGCGAGACAGCTGTCTCCAAAACCGACGCAGGCAAAGAAAATGAAGTCGACGAGCCACAGACTATTACGAAGAATATAAACAAGAAGCCTGGAGATACCAAGATCAGCCTAGTAGAGATCGGTCCTCGCTTCGTCCTCACACCGATCGTTATTCTGGAATCAAGTTTTGGCGGGCCGGTTATATATGAGAATAAGGAGTTTGTGAGCCCGAACCAGATACGCTCGGAGCTTAGGATGGGGAAGGCGGGGAGGTATAATCGGCGGAGCGAGCAGGGGGCCGAGAGTAGGAGTAAGAAAGGGGAGTTGGGCTTGAGGACGGGGGTTGGGGGGAAGGAGGTAGATGAGTTGGATGAAAGAGTTTTGTTCAAGTAGAGGGAAGGGGGATGGGATTTGATGGGTTGTTATGAGATTAATGAATTGGCTATCGTGGAGGGGAGCCTTGTTGCCGAGAGACTGAGGGACGGAGACTGAGGGCACGTTCAATGAGCTCGTAGGGTTTGGAGTTCATGTACGGGAAGCACGCGAAATACTGGTGGCTCGACCGCTCCCATACGAATACCTTCACCATGCAACTGCTTCCGATCCTGTGAGGAACTGCCGCGGCTCGTCAATATTGAGAACGACGCCAGTGTGTGATTGTCTGGCAAGCTACACTCGTTCTTCCTTCCCCAAGACTGAAGCAACTTACTGGAATCATCGTCCTTGTCTTCAACTACACAGGGTGCATATTGTATCTCCCCTGTCTACGGCATGTCAATACAACTCCGACAAGACTCCCCCTTCTCCCACTCTGCTTTCCGAACTCGATACCCAGGAGCATCATCATTGATACCTCTCAAATCAAAGCAGTGCATTCATCACACTATACCATGCTCTTCTGGGTTGATATAATCCAAGATATAAGAAGAGCACTAAGCTACCTACTTGCTTGCATCATTCATGTACCTGCAAAAAATTCGATTTATCCTCTCAAAAACTTGCCCTTAGCCATTCTCTCACTCCCTCACCACCCTATACATGAGAAAGAATTGTGTTTGACGGTAACTGCGCACAGAATAATGCTGGAATGGAATGAAATGAGGGCACTCACCACTCCACCAATCCCCCTTCACAAATCCCCAAACACCATCTCTCTAGCATGATTTGACCCCGTCCCTCTCCCTCCTTTCCCCCTACCAAATCATCATATTCCCCGGCCTTCCCAAAATAGCCCTGATACATATCACAACATTCCTACTTACAGGGAAGTAAGATACTTGTGGACTGGCGGTGCGAGGGGCGCGTGATGCGAGCTGAGTTTGGAGAAGGAAGATGGAGGAGGGGTGGGTGAGACAGGGTTGGGTTACATCCGTATTTTATGATACCATTCCTCCGCTCCTTTCCAATATCCCACCCCCTTCTTCACCATACACCCCCCCCCCCCCCCCCCCCCCAACCCCCGTAACACTCTATCCTCATGCCACCTAACAATTCCACTATCGTTAAACCCGCCCCTAAAGACAAGTCTAGCTACACTACACCTAAAGAAAAGAGATTTCCCTTCAATTAGAGTGGAGGCTTTTGTGGTGGCTATAAGGGTGGTGGTGGGGTTGGGGTTGGGTTTCTTTGTATTAGGTGGGAAGGGGTTGAAATTCTTTTTCGGGGGCGGGGGGGGGTTAGATTTGCATGGGTGACTGGTCTTAGCTTAGGAAGGGTACTGAGCTGAGTATTTCTGGGAGGGGCAAAAGTGATCTCAGGTGGGCTTTCTGTGGGGTGTTGGGTTTCGTGGTCTACCTAGCTTAGCTGGGGGAATTGTTTTAGTTGATTTTGATGAATTATTTTGGGATATGGGTGGTGGGTAGTGATTGATGGGCTGTTTTTGTTGGAGGTGGAGGGATGGTGGTGTTTGGTTTGGGTGTGGGACGATGGGGTTAGTAATTGCGAACGAGACTTTTAGGGTATCTGGATCTATCTCACAATGGGAATACAAGCTACCGTCAGAAACCCCATAGCTATCTCAGAATCGTAGATAAAGAAATCCGCACTTTCTGTCCAAGCCCGTCAGTTTCCGTTGTTGAAGATCGGATTTGCTTGGTCTGAAATGAGTCTCCTTATCATACTCCATCAACCATTTCCATTGGTGCACTGAAGCAAAAGATGCTCAAAAATGGGTATCACTCTCTTCCTCACCACGCTAACTACGCAAGCCGGGATAAAACTCCGTTAACCATACTACACGCCTTAGTTCACGCGCACGGTTTTCAGGATACCGTTGTGCGTGTTAGTTCCATCGTCTAACCGTGTGCTATTGCGCCCAGTGTTATGATGAGGTCCACGGCTCCCATATGGATGGAGAAGTGGTGGGCGCAAGGGTGTTATCATTGAGCTTCCCGTAGTCCTGCAGTATATTACCAGTATCGTGCTCGTTTGACGAGGAAGTCGATGATTCCGTGTGGCGTTTTGTCAACCTCGATTTCCACGATACCACAGCACCGCTACCGAAGCGTGTAATTTTTGGATAGTAGGTACCGAAGAACTTGGGAAACACGACCAAGTTGCCGGCCAGTATTCCTGCGGTTGTCTCGCCGGCTCTAAGAGAATGTAAGTAGGTCTTTCTCAAGGCTATGTTGGAGTGTATGGACAACGCACGCGCTTGTGCCTAAACGTGTCAAGTTGAAGGTCTGATCCTGGCTGGTGGCGTAGATGACGCTATAATAGATGCGCAAAGCATCAGAAACGAGTGCCCTGTAATATGCTCGAAGTCAGCCTAAATTCTGTTGCATCCTCCCCCAAACCTGTCTTCAAAATCCCGAGGTGAGTACCTACAAGACGCCAACGAAGAAGATTGCTGACACTCCAAATTTGTTCTTGGTCGACATTTGTAGCTTCCATGTGCAGTAAAGGGGGAACAGCAGCATTACGATATCCGACACGAAGTTGAAAATACCAGTCGCAATGAAATATTCCGAAAGGTCAAAGCAATGCCCTTGAAGTTCAACATCCCAGAACTTGGCTATAGGGTTGCATTGGAAGATACTGAAGAAGGTGAGGGTAAGGAAGTATGACATATTTATCCATATGAATATCTGGATGCACCAAAATTCTTTACCGTGATTCGCTACGAAAATGCGAATAAGTTGCAAGCAGATAGAGAGCTTCACCAGTGCAATTACTGGTGGATATAGAACCTCCACAAAGTAAGCCACCTGTTACAGTATTAGATTTGGCCTCTTGCCCAGAAAAGTGACTCACCCGAGCGAAGGATCCCATTTCCGTAATCAGTACATCCCATTGATGGACACCAGCGCCATATTTGCACTCGTAGAACTCCAGACCACTGTAGGCTACGTTGCCGGCCTGACTCACTTATTAGCCAACAAGCAGCATCCAGTATGACCCAGAGGCTCGATCCACATACCCATGCCATGAACATGGTGTCTAGTCACTAATCAACAAAGTTCTCAGAAGAATAGATATGCTTCAACTGACAGTCATCCCACCCATGTTTTCGAATAAGGAACAGTTTAGTGTAGCATCTGATACTGGTGGTGACAGTCGTCAATGATAGAAACACTATGGCCACGACTATCGCGATCGTGGTGATAGAATCAGGATCGGTGAAATTGGGAATGACTCCAGATGGTGGTGGCAGCCCCCCAATTTCTGGCGGAGCACCGGGAGCCTGTTCTGAGCTCATGGCTTGAATCCGGCGCCAGTTGAGAAGTATGCCAAAGCGAGACGTAGAATAATGAGTTTATACTCCGCTTCTACAGATCAGCAGGTTATATAAACAGTGGAGCAACTTGAAAGGGAGGGCCCAACTTATAGAGGAGTGACCACCCCACAAGACTTTGTGGAGGACGCCACTACGAAGGCAGAGCGGAGTGAGGGTGTGTATATCAAACGATCTTCACCGACATGCCCCGAGAAGGGTTGATTTCGAATTGCATGTGGCACAATTCTCCATTTCAAATCACTGCACGATAGCGAGAGCACGGGTCTAGTTTCAACTCACCCTAAGGCCTAGAAGGCTAAGGCAAAGATTCTTTCTTGTTGTGCCGCTCATAACAGTCATTGCCGTTCTGGTGCCCCAATCGGCCTCTAGCGTAGCCATTCTGAACAGGAGTTTCCCCTAAATAATTTGATCAAGATGAAAAACATGTACCTCGTGGTGCCTGATGGTTGGTATACATATATGACCATGCGTATATGCCTCAGTATTGAAAAGCGCTCTGCGGCTTTGCCTTTCGATTTGATCTTGCAGTGTTCTGCGGGGAATTGCCGGGTTGAATGACAAGCGTCATAGATAAAACCTGTGCTAGATAATTCCATAGTGATCAACTTCGTACGCTTGGTACGTTTCGTGAGCCAACGAATCGGGTCTCGGGATATTGACGACGGGAACACCATTCAAGTCTCCTTTCGGCAGGATAGGCGAGAATGCAACCTCAACCTTCAAGAGGGGGTTGCCTCTGATAGGCTCCGGCAGATATTGAAACATGTCCCATCATGCAGATGAACGGCGTTGAGAACGCTAAATTCACCCGTGACGGCATGTCCCGGCTAGAATTTGTTCTTCAAGGATTGAAGGCTTTGAAAGCGATTGTTCCAATGACCGACCATAACGGCAATTGACGAAAGAATAACAATCTTTTGTTCGGAGACCTAAAGTATAGCTATCTTTGTTGAAGTCGGATGCAACCTGTCTCTTAATCATATGATTGTCCAGGATGATGACGAATTGGACCATTACTAGTGGACGATGTGGCACTGCTTCGCCAGACCTTTAAAGGTTTTCCTTTGGAATACGTCCATCCATAACACCTGTCCATATTATTGCTGGAGAACGGACATACAAGGGGTTGTTGTCTGCAAGATATTCTCCGTAACTTTGCGCTAAAGGGTTCAGCCGCTACCCTTAAGGTGTCCAGCGGGTAGGGCTGAGGCCTAGAGCTGAAGAGACGACGCGTTAGGGCTCTAAAGCTAGACCCTAACTTCTTCATATCAGAGAAATCCGATCATTGACTCCATCGTACAGGGACAGCCTCCGGGCAATTACTGGAGCATTCTGACTTAATTCTATGCTTCAACCCTACCCGCTGTAGTATTAGCGGTCTCAAAGTATCAAGGGATGGGTCCTTCCAAGGCTGCATTAATGAACTCAAAGAATCAAAAGCTATGCTCATCTGTCAACACTTTTGACTTAGAGCTAGTAACGATCTGTCATTGACCCTCTACATTTTTGTAGCGTGGGGTCCCAATAGCTTTCATCGAGAGCCAAGATACTCAGACGCACGTCAATTCACTGCTACATTCGCCTTTTCTCATTTACCGTCATGTGTCTTGTCTAGCTTTCCCGGAGCGAGCTGCAAGCACTAGCCAACAAGGTGGGGTGTAGTAAGCGATATGTGAGGAGAAGTGAAGTTCACCCAAGAAAGCAAGCAAGATCCCTGCCAATTGGGGTGAGAAGGCGGCAGATCATGAGGATACTGTTCTGTACCACTTGCTTGATAGACCTAATTACCGTGATCGAGGGAGCGGCATGGTATTCGAGTCGAAGACCGATGATGCTGCGCGGTAGATCCAAGCGCTTGCTGGGCAGTTAATTTCGGACTAAATCCATGGCAACGTTATTTACTCTTCACATCTACGGTCTTTGGAGGCGTCACGTACGCTGATTGGATACCATCCGGATGTTTGACCCGTTCTAGGGCTAGCACACAATGCTGATAACTGGCATCTCAACACCACACGGTCCGGTAGATCACTAGCGAAAGCCCAGATCTCATTGCTCAAAATATTCCTTCTTCCTTCAATTATCCCAAATTTCTATTCCGCTAGCCATGGCTCCCAATTCATCTCCAATCGACAACGCAAGTATGGGAGCTTTAAAACCTCCACCGGGTGTTATTCCACATTTCAACGACCCTGGAAAGCAACAAATACCATACAAAGCTTTTGCTATCATCGCCATCATGCTGCCCACGGTATTCGTAGGGTTACGATTATGGACAAAGCTACGAATCAGTAAGGATATGGGATGGGACGATTGTAAGCATATTCATTTGCGTATAACTTGGAAGTCGGCTAATTTCATATAGACACCTGTTTTACGGCTTATGTACTATAGCATTCATTCTTTTCACCACCATAACGACACTGATAATGTTGTTCAGATACTATCGTTAATCCAGCCATCACTTATGCTCGTCAGCTTGCGTTATGGGTTCGGCTTACATCAATGGGATGTGACAGTGGAACAGCTCTTGAGGTATTTAAAGGTGGATCTTGCCCAAGACTGCTTACCGCACACGTTGATGAAACCAGATAGCCGAAGCTTCATCGACCATGTACGGGCCGATCACAGCTTTGACAAGAATTTCGCTCCTTCTGCAATTTCTCCGAATATTCGTACCTATGCGCACACCACGGAAACTCTTCTATTTTGTTCAGTGCCTTATCTGGTTCAACATATTATTCTACACCGGGGACCTATTTGCCCTGATATTTCGATGCTCGCCCCAAGAGAAGATCTGGAAGCCGACTGTGCCAGGACACTGTATCAACAAATATGTCACATACTTACGCGCCGCTGTGGCCAACGTTATTACAGACATCTTTATCGCGGTGTTGCCTGTAAAGATCATATGGGGATTGCAAATGCCCATAAGAAGGAAGATTTCCGTTACTGCGGTTTTCGCCACAGGATTACTGTAAGTTTAGTTTCAGTACTATTCCTATTGAAGGCCAACAAGGAATAGCTGATACTTCCTAGTGCTTGTATTTGTGCCATCATCCGCCTCATTGAAGCTATCTTATGGCTGCATACCGAGGATTTCACGTATAGAATAGCAGCTGAGTCTTATTTCATGTGAGTGGACATCCATCTCGGACTCACGAGTAGTGCATCATTACTAAAATCATTCCAGCGGTGCTGAAGTGATCTTGGGCCTAATATGCGGCTGTCTACCAGTACTACCACGATTCTTCTTCCATTACTATCCGAAACTTGCCTCCATGCTCTGCTACAACCCAGCCTTTACTAAAAGACCTCATCCCTCGACCATTAGATCTCATTCTACTTATGCTAGCAAGCCCAAGACTTGGGGGCGTGGAAAAAGCTTCGAAGTGCCAGGCGGTGATGGCAGCTACAGGGAGTTAGATGATTTCAGAGGCCAACAAAGAGTACAAGGCCGTTCGGTGATCATCGAAGGTGGTCTTAACCACTCGGCTTCGACACAGGAAGGATGGAGTCCCGATACAGACTCATTTGTGGACCTGACAATTGCAACACCCAGCACGGCCATTCGGAAGACGGTGCGTGTTGAATCCGTCATGGAAGCATGAGAGTCTCGGCTTGGGATCACATACACAGTGGCAATTATGATGTACAGCTTGTACTACAATATTTGTCCGGTGAGGATGTTCATTTGGTTATCAAGGAATGGCGAGCGTCATGCGCCTGTGAAAAAGTGTTGAGTACCCTAGCGGTAGTGAAAATGCTAAAATTCTCTGTAACAAACTACAAAACAACTGACGTCCCTCCCTGTATACGGTCTTTTCCAGAGCGCGTTATCAGGCCCTTGGATCTACAGAGCCCTGTCAATATATATCTTTGCCCACCAGCGTATCCCTACTGTTACTAATTACTAGCTCGCCCCCGCTCAAGATGCAATTTTCGCTTTCCACCTCGCACCTCCCACATCCTCCTCACGCTTTATCAAACTAAAAAATCCATACGGAGCGCAACTACCACAAGTACCAACAAGGGCTCATCCTTCCACCTACCAATTCCCTCCCTTCCCTCCCTTCCCGGCACCCCATACAATTACTACCAGTCCCTTCCCCTCCCTTCCACCTTCCACCAAAAATACCATCATCACCCAGCCCAGCGTCTCATCCCAGCCTCTCGAGCTCTATCACGATCATGAAAATGAAAATTCCTCCTTCGCCAGAAAACCCCCCCCTTTCCAAAAAAAAAGACATAGCCTCTCACCTCGCGGCCACGACCATTCCGCCAGAGGCTATAAGATAAAATAGCTTGCTTGCCTGCATCAGTACCATCAAGGTGATTACTTGGGATTCACATCCCGCTTCAAATGGATTGCTTGCTTACAAGTGCAACGAAGGATACTAGAAAGGAAAGAAGATGCATCCAATTAAATGACACAGGAGCAGAATTGTGGACAGCATCGAGCGCGGGCCAGACCAGATGGTAAGATATCGGCTGACTACATTATTTAGGTGGTGTCATGTTGTTATCTTTGTTGTGTGAGGATGGATGGTGATGAGAAGAGAAGAGGATGAGGTGGGAAAAGATATGTCTCATGACTTTCATTCGCCGTGAGTTAGGTTACATGGTGTTAAGGATTTTAGAAGGAGGAGTTGGAAGATTGGATGATAAGTGGCATGGGGACGGCGTGATGATTATATCTGATGTAGAGGGCCGGTACGGGGGAGGATATGGGGAAGTGGGCTAAGCTGTGTGAAGTGTATGATATGTAATTGTTATTGTGAGGAGTGATGGTATATGGATTAGATAGATAGATACGAGCCTAGTAAATGGAAGTATCGATTTACGCCGCGAAAGAGTTCGTGGGAAGGGGAAAGTTAGCTTTGTAAAGACAAATGCAGTTTGGTATTCTCGATCTAGTGTAGCGAAGAGTAGTAAGCTAATACGAATCTAAGCAAGAGCGAAAAAAGAGCCATTGCGCCCTTCTCTTCGTAGCCATAAAACCATAGAAACCGTAGCTTTTTGCGCTATGAAAAGGACGGTGAAGCCGGAAAACGGTTAATCGCAAGAATGAATAATAGTAATACACATGATATCCAGACCAGCGTGCATTGAATACGAGCTTCCCATCGTCCCGTCCCATGGAAAAGGCCATTCGCTATGTTCGTTTGCTTTGAATCGTCTGACTGCAATGAAAAGACATGCTGTGCTTCATAAACCGAAAAGTGGTCAATTTACTACTCCGCACCTAGGTCTCAGCAGCTACGGCACCACCACGCCCTCTAATTGAGGCACGCCCACGACTCGGAAAACCGCCACGGTAGCCACGACCCCGACCACGACCGCGGCCTTGGAATCTGCCGCGATAGTTGTTGTCGACGCTGCCTTGGCCGAATGTCTCGAGGTTCTTTTTCTGCTCTTCGGATCGGAATTCGCGGCCTCCCAATTTCTTGTCGTCACGATCTTTGATCTCACTCGAGATGTTGTCGAAGAATGACGAAGACTTATTATATCCCGGTGCAGCCGGAATGGCTATGCTCGTTTCACCTCCAGCTCGTGCTCCGTTCGCTGGAGCTTCTGCAGCCTCGTTCGAGCCATCGATAGGACTGCCGATGATATCGCCGGTGGCGATGGCTTCTTTAACAAGATCCTGCTTGTTAAACTTGGCATTGGCTTCGGCAAAGTCATAGTCTGTCTTTGGGACCTCCATTTTCTTCGTCTGGTGCTCATCACGAGGCCTACCACCGCGGTAGCTGCCTCTTCCACCCCGGTGACCAGCGGCGTAGCCTCCGGTACCTGGTTGCCTTGAGGTACGGATGTGGTCGTTTGTCCTCATCTCGTTGACCTTGTTCGTTAAGTTGTCAATAGCACTCTCTCCGTTAGTCTGCTTCTTTGCCTGCCCCGGTGCTGGTGGTAACTTGGCCATTGCAGCTGCAACAGCTGCTCGGGCATCACGATTTGCGTCTTCGAGAGATTTACTGCTAGTCTGCGTTGGGCGCGGCGCTGCTGGTTTTGTAGGTGCTGGAGCTTGTGCTTGGGTGGGTGCAGAACTATTAACAGGTGCTTTAGGTTTAGTTGGGGGGCTCATGATGGGAACCGCGGGCATGATGCGGCCGCTTTTTGTTCCTGTCGGTAATTGCTTAGCTGCAGCTGGAGCTTCCATGGCCACTGTAGGTGCTGGTGGAGCCAAAGCTTCAGCAACGTTCGGTTTTGATTCTATTGGTGGTGTTGGGCCATTCTGACCCACGGCAGGAGGAGCTGGCGTCACTGACGAGGCGGGAAGCTTAACTGTGGCAGCTGGTCTCTCCACGGGCAATTCTTGTTGAGGTGGCGCTTGTTGAGGTGGAGCTTGTTGCGCATTGTTTTGTGGTTGCTCAGGAGAGATCTCAGGCTTTGAACCTTGCCCTTGTTGCATGGGTGGCTGACCAGGAGGCCCGAAGGGCCCTGGAGGCGGGTAGAACTGGCCTGGTGGTGGCTGAGGGTATCCCTGTCCCGGAGGAGGGTACCATCCAGGAGGAGGCGATCCATAAGCCATTCCCGGGTGTCCATAAGGTGGGAAGCCCTGGGGTCCTTGTGGACCAAAACGCTGATTTGGCGGAGGGTAGTTGTATGGATAAGGAGGCTGCTGTTGGAAGCGTCCAGGACCTTGCTGGGATTGCTGCTGACCAAATCTTTGCTGCTGCTGAAATGGTTGATTTTGTAGATTTACACCTGGATAGTTTGGGGGCGGGGATTGTTGCTTTTGAGCAAGGGGAGCTGATGGAGTTCCTGTTGGGCGAGCATTCTATACATAGCTGTTATTAGCCGCGACATTTCGTAACAACGCGCATATATGAGCAAGCTATTCTGTATATATTCGTGAATCAGAAGGAAGGCAACGGAGATATCCACACGGTTTTGCGCTCTCGGTAGTATATTATGTGATTTACATCCGAAATATTTCATCATCGAACAGGCTTCCATGCTGCTGGAGCCATGTAGCACAAACAATAACGGCACATTGGAGGGACTCACCCCAAGTATAGCAGGATCATCAGGCACCTCCGGTTGCTTCACCGGCTCTTTAACAGGATCCTTCTCAATCCTCAGATCCTTAACATCGCTACCACGAAATACGATGTATTCATAGATATTATCTGAAGGCGGTATCTCGTTCTCCGGGTCTCGGCCCTCTGTGCCGAAAGACTTGACTTGCTCTAGCGCAACTGTGGAGTTCTCAGAGCTGATTTCGTGGAGCGTGCCGACGTAGCTAGTCACGAGTTAGTACAGTATAGAAGGAATGCCGATAGGTCGAAGCTGTGCGCACCGAATATCTCGCTTTGATATCAGTGAGATGCGTGAGCTGTCCAGACACCGTTAGCTTGAGCATTGGCATTCACCACAAAAGTCATTGAAGCCTCACCCAATATATTCAGCCATGGTGATTTGGGCAAGCCCGGGGCGCAGAGAGAATTGGGAGAGCTATTTGGGGGAGAGACAGCGTCGCTGCAACTAATACAAAATGAAGGTACCAGCACTGCTTGGTGTTCAAGTAAGAATAGAGGGTGTGGGGAGGGTCGTACTTGGGCAAGTGAAGTTGCGGTTTCGTGGACAAAATTAACAGCCTTATGCGGCTTTATGCAGGTCTTGGCATAAAAGTTGTGCAAGCCATATCAACGAACATCCATCAAGGACTGAATGGATTTTGAAGATGGCTGCACAAGAAACTACTGCGCCGTCCTCTCCCCCGTACAATGATGAGGCTATTTTCCAGGAGCTTGAGTCCTACTTATGGGACTCAGACACCGAATTCCAGAGCGGCCTAAAAGCAATTCTAGGACCAAATCCTACACCTGATCAAGCTCAGCAATTAACACTACGAGCGAGATGCTTTTACTTCTCCCGGTAGGCCATTCCTCACCTCCTCCGTAAGGTTCTCCACGGATTAACAGGTGCAAATTCTAGCAAGAAAAATCTTCCAGTCAATTTCGATGCATACCAAGCCTGGCGCTCCAAGAAACCAAGCTCAAGCCTTCCTAACCCGATAAGCTCCAATGCTCAAGCTTCCGCACCGATACATTCCAGTGACAGTATAATGGCTCTCCCCGCAGCAACGAGACATGATCCCAGTGTGGGTACGAATAGCTCGGAACCGCCGGCACCGTATCCCACTTCCTTCAGTCAGATAGTTGAATTAATCACCACCGGCCAGCCCATACCTGGGATTAAAGAAATACCCGATACTTTGCTTGAGGGTCGAGCCTCCCAGGCTACGCCAGTGAAGCGGAAAAAGCCATGGGAGAAAGATGATGCTGGTGGCAATGGCCAAGGGACAATTTTGACGGAATCAAATGCGTAAAAGATTGGTGTTGATTAGATATGAAAATCTGGATGAACTTGTGCCCGCGACGGGCTACAATACACTTGTGGCGAGAAGTCATTGAGACCATGCCATTTCTATTGCTCTATCACTACTAACTTTTCGGAGAGACACAGCCTAATAAAAGTACAAGTGAAAGATAAACCGTCTGCGATTTTCCCGACCTGTCCACACTTCCATAAAGCTGCTGCTCGAACAAGCTCCACTGATACAATAGTCGAGATACAAGAAGAAATAATTTCTGAAGGGGTAAAAGTTGCTGTGAGCATGGGTAGCAATCGATGCCAGTCTTAGAACTCTTCGCCGCCACCATAGGTAGTTTCGCTTTTGACGTTTCCAATGACCCCGGGATGCGAATCCATTGCTTATGACCTAAGTCAAGGAGTTCCGCCGCTTGCCTAGGATGAAATATGATTGACTAGAATGTGGAAAATTGAAAATGAATGTGGTGTTAAATAACGAAACCAGCTTGGGGCCAAGTTGTTGAAGCTATGACCCAAGAAATAAAGTGGTTCCTGAATTCGAAGGAATTTGCGGATAGGATTCAATGCTCCTGAAGCTCTTGTAGTTTAGAGGCCGTCTAAGCAAGTGTCCAAGAGTAGGAGCTATTAAGTCGTTACTTAGCGGTAAGCTCCGCCAAAGCGAGGAACGTTGCCAGTGTTTTGGGTGCTGAAAGAGCGGTTCTGCGGTATCCCGACGCCGACACCTGGACCAGGATGAGTCGCATATGCAGGGTTGCAACAGAGCATTCCGACACGAGAACCAAATTTGGAGCCGCGCAAGGATACCATGTGCTTGCTATGGAACATCAGCCAGATTCATGTCGCGGAGATAAGGTCCATATTTACCGAATATGAGAAGCCACGACGTCACGATGGGTTGGATTGGCATGCGTGAGGATATATTGGATTAGATAATTTCCATATTGATCGCTTGCGACTAGGAATAGTGTCAATGAGTTTGAGGGTTGGGGAACGAGGGTTGCGAAACAGAGCCACTTACTGTCGATTAATGGAATACGAGGACGGTCAGGCCGGCCCTCGCACACACGCTCGAGGTAGCGTTCAAGGAACTCGGTGCCTCCGATCTTAAGACACTTCTCCACGACTTTGGACGCAAATTGGTCCATGCTGTATTCTGTAGCATATCGGAGGACATGATCAATAGCACGGCTTCGGTCAGCAGGTGCTCCATGTTCGCAGATATGCTGAATGCACCAATTGCCGAATTGACCGTGAGCAACTATGTCAATACTATTCAGGACTTCATTAATACAAGGACGCTGGTGGAAAATATGGGTCAGTATTGCACTACAACAGACGCAACTCCAGGTCGATGTTCCCGAGAGCTGCAATAAGGGTTGCCGGACGAACCTTGTCTTCCTCCAGGCAGTTCTCAAAGATGTTCTGTACAACCAAACTACCCGTCTCTCCGAGAGCAACTTCATGCCACATACCACAAAGGGCTTCATTGACATATTTCATGATCTGGGGAGGCGAGTCACTCCAGCGTAGCTCGAATAGCTTTTGCCAGACATGGCATGCATACCGATGAATGACCGTCTCCGGGATACGACGCAGCAGCTCATGGACCATGATAGCTTTGTAGTCTTCGGGTACGGCGTCGAAGGCTTTCTGGACGACATGGCAGCCAAATGCATCCATGCTGAGGCTCAAGGTATTACCACGGATGGCATTAGCAATGGCAATCACTTGCTCTGGTGTTCCATGCTCGAAGCAACGCTGCACGAGGAAGTTGCCAAAGCGATTGACCATCAGAGGGTAGGCTTGGGCGACAATAGCTTCGATAATCTCATACTTCTGCTCGACCGTGCCGACTTTGAGCTTTTGTTGCAAGAAGATGGAGGCTTGCTGGTCGTTATTGCAAACGATCTTGTCAATGATGTATTTCCAGTTGCATGTGACGCTTCGGTCAAGCAGGCGACGGTAGTTCAATGGCTCCATTGGCGACACGTAGGTTTGTCCTGGAGATGCCGGAGGCTAGACCAACATTAGTCGATGCTGAAATTCATGAGATGAGACTTTGGTGACGACTTACTGCAGCGTTCCACGGGTTGCTAGAAGCCTGGCCAGCTCTGAATTCTACTGCTGTAGGCGACAAGGGTGTGCCAATAGGTTGCGGCTGGTAAGAGGACGGGTACATACCAATGGGAGGGTACGCTGCATTAGGGCTCATAGTATTGATACTCATGCCATCGATAGAGTTAGGAGCACCTGTGTATGTATCCCACCCATTGCCAGGCTGGAACATTGAAGCATTGCGGCTATTCTGTGGGGCGTTTGGATGACCAAAGCCGCGGCCTTTATTGATCTGTTTGAAGTCGTTCATCCCATGTCGACCAGCTCCCACTGGTGAGACTGGCACGGAGAAGTTGCGTTGCGAGATAGACTGCTGCTGTGGCATCATCAGGGGAGGCAACACATTGCCACCCCCACCCTGACTCCATGGACGAGGACCAGACTGGTTCCACGTCGGCTCTGGCTGCATCCCAGCTCTAAAGGCTGGTCTGGAAGTATTAGCCCAAATATTGGAGCCAGTGTTGATTGGGAACACCGCATCGGAGCCTTCAGAACGAGTGTCATCAACGAGGGTTTGACCTTGTAATGTGTTAGGTGGGCGGTTAAAACCCATGAACGGATTGACTCTAGGACTCCCCTTAGTAGAAGGCGATTCCATGGCTTGATCAAGGGTATGCTTGATGACACGACTCTGTTCAAGCTCCTGTCTCTGACGTGCAATCTGATCCTTAGCAGCGTCAAGTTCTTTCTTGAGACGAGCCATCTCAGCCTTATCTAGGCGGACAGTTCCATCACCATCGGTGTCTGGGCTTGAGTGGCTGAAGGAATCAGTTGCTGGTGTTAGAAGAGAAGGGCTGGTGGAAGACTCTTCTCTTGCTTGGTTCGCAGCGTCTGTTGCGGGGACGTGTGCTGACTTCTGTTTTGCAATTAATGCTTGTTGTTCAGAAAGCTTCGCCAGCAGTGACTCCATGGATCCCGGTTGCATTTCACCCTGTGCAGTCGAAGAGGCCTTGTCGAATTTAGGCTTCTATTGTCGTCAGCAACAGGTTAATAAACACATATAAGCTGTAAGTGACAAACCTTAGGTCCATTTGCTGACCCTGATACGGGCTGCAAGTTGCCGAGCTTAGATGTAGCCAAAGGTGCTGGACCTTCGTGAGATGTGTTACTGTGTTTTGCAACACCAGACTTTGAAGTCTATATGAAGAATTAGCACGAGATCTGAGGTATTGAGCTGGAAGACTCACATTGCTGGCTTGACGCATTGTAGTCTCCTGCTTGCTATCTGCCTCATCGCGGATAGAGAATTGAGTAGAAGGGCGGCTGCGTGCCGCTGGGGAGCCGTCGGATTGTTGTGCTGCCATCTTAAGAGGATGGAAATGAGTGGTGACGGACCGTTGACTGAGTGTAAGTTATGCTCGTGAGCTGTAAGTATGTGCTATTGGATGGTTGGAGATCACGAAGGTTCAGACTCTCTGTGTTATTACAAGGGGTGATCGAAGACGTTCTGACTGTCCAAAGCCCTGAAGCAAGGAAGGTGATGGTTCAGATGTACAAGGAGATGGAAGCGTGAAATGTAGTGAAACAGGTGAACAAGATGCTCTAAATTCGAGAGTTGCTCTTTAAATGGTACACTAGTGCAGCTGGAAGGAGCGTTTGATGACCGTTCACATCGACAACATCTCAACTATATGTTCCTAGTTGAAGGGAAAGGGGAAGGTGCAAGCTGTTGGGAGTGAGGGTTGAGTTGAGGTAGAAGTATGTGCGGGTGGTGTAATATTAATAGGAGCCAATGTCAACACGAAATTTCCGCGCTAATGCAGAACAACGGACGTCATTCACATCCCATATCACTCCTCATTTCAGCTAGGTATTTGTCATGGCAGCAATTGCATTTCGACTTCAGTGAGGGGAATGGAATTTTCCAGGCCAACGCGCTCTCAATGTTCAAACCCCTCACATGGGAGACAACACGGGGACCAACGTTATGGTGTGAAGCCTAGCCTTTCATCTACCAAACGCTTGTTTTATAACACATCTTAGCTGATAAAGGAACTCTCTGACACATTCCAGGAATTGTCGAATGAGCCCATGGCAAGCACACCTGCTGCTCCTTTCCAAGCACATGCGTTACTGACGACAATAAACTCGGGCTGGCCTACACCCGTCAACATAGGCACGAGACGACTAGCGAGCCTAAGGCCCCAGTCATCATGACCCCAGATCACAACTTCAAGTCTCCCAACAGCTAAAGGTCTCAGGTATATAGCTCCGAGACCATCTCGCAGTTCATAGGCTATCGTCTGACCATTGCCTTTTCGCAAGACTAGTCCACGGTCCTTGGTAATACTGATGGACTGGACTTTTGAAGGATGGCTTAGAAGGTCTGGGCCTAATGCCAGGCTAATTACGCTGCCTTTGCGTCGATCCACATCAGCACTGGAGTGGATGATCTCGGAGTCTGCAGCGAAGTATTGGAAGAGGTTGCGAGACACTTGTAGTGCCATATCAAATGTTTCGGCTGACCATGTCTGTATAATGAACCGCCCGGAAGTACGCAGGATGGAATCAAGCGGGCCAAGCTGATTGCCACAACGCAGCTCCAGCATCCAGTCGCGGTCATCAGTCATCTGGAACAGTCAATTCCCGCAACACAGATTGCCAAGAACTCTCACTCACATGCCAAGAACCATCTTCGGAATGGACGAGCCAATAAACGCGCTTTTCATGGGCCAGTGGTAGTCTTATGGGGGTCTTGTCAATAATTATATCGTGAGCTGGTGGCTTCGAGCCGTGTGTAGTAGAAAAATGAAAGCGAAGAATATTGGAGGTTTTCAGGACCCACGCATCGGTTGTGGAACTTGGAGCTACTTCGATTTTGCCAAGTTGATCTGGGTCACTCAATTGGTCTACAACAAGACCACCTCGAGAACCCATATCAGCTGGGTTTGCAATCACAATGCTAAAGCTCTGAGATAGCTGTGGTAGGTCTGAATCGCTACCTAGTATATCCCGATAAAACTCTCTAAGAGGCTGGGTGCTCATGACGCCGTCGAACCAGTGATTCCTGTCTTTGAGCTCGATATACTCGTGGCGAGCGTCATTGTTCGATTCAGAGATCAATTGGCTCATACGGCGAGAATGAAAGGCCGGAACATTGTCGTCCACGCCACCATGTTGTTGCAATATTGGAGTGCCGCTGAAGTTGTTGAGTAGTAACTCATGTCGAAAACTTCGTAAAGCACTTTGCACCAAGCAAGTCACCCTTGGATCAGCTTCGCTCCACATCTGGTATGGTACATAGCCTGGGTGATATCGTGATCAGCAAGTCTAATAGCCACCACTGAATGGGTCAACTACCGACCTTGAATCGACGAATAGCCTGAGACAGGAACAGCCCCTATGATTCTGTCGGGTCGATGAGTAAGAGCATACCATGTGCCTTGGCCTACCAACTTTCAGCTCCTTTTCTACCTTGCATAATATGATACGTACCACCATTGGAATGTCCGCTGACTAACCACCTATCGACGTTCACCGAAGACCCTCTCCAACCAACGGACTCGATCCAATCTGGAATTGCTGCCGCGGCTGCTTCCACATCGGCAAAACCCCAGGTGTCTAAAGCGCAATCAGCCTGTAAGATCACCAATTCTGGGAACAAAATAATTACGCCAATCATCAGAACTCCAAGGAGTGACCCCGGTTGGGAATAGAATCCACGCATGAAGGTCAGGCACCGAATCGAGCATATGTCTCACCTGATCACTGTCCGCTTCTAGTCCGGCTCCATGGAGATTGAGAAGAATCGGTAACCTAATTTGTGGTATTTCATCAATTGCATTGCCTGGTGGTCTAATAATTGCGTATGACACAGTTCCACTGGGATGGAGGAAGGTGAATTTATGGGGTGAGTAGATACTGCGTACCCGTAGTTTGTGGAATAATATGGTGCTTAGCAAGCTTTCATGGCAAGTACGTGCAGCATATGTGATTTTTAAGGAGATCGAATGCACTGGCGGGCCTTGCGAAGATACATGAAAGGCGAGTGGTCTCGATTGACCCGGGGCGAGCGCTAATGGAGCCTTTTCGAGCATGGCAGCACTAAATGTCGCCTCAGCAGAATCAGTGGAAACCCACAGCTACAATGGCGCCAGAACATACAGTCAGCGATTCAATTTTCGTGATGCTTACCCAACCAAGCCCTTCGTTGCGAACTGGTACAGAGGCAAATGGACTTGCAAGTGTTTCGTTAACCATGTCTGAAATAAGAAGCTTTTGCTCTACTATAGCTAGTCCGCCGTTTGCGATTTCGACTTTCAATTTGACATCTACCTTCGGTTCGCCAATACCACCCATTGCCCGAACATCACGAACAAGTCTGATGTCAAATTTATGGATCCCTGGCTTCAGATGCAGTACGAGAGGAGCTCTGCGGTACGCATAGAAGTCTCCCCCAAAATAGTGCGCGTCATCTACAAAGAATTCAAGCGCGTGGTCAGTAAACAGGAGGATGGACTGGGGCGAATCGGTTCCAAGGTTTAAATATCCACGCGTCCACGCTTGATATTGAAGAGCTGCCCATCCATACACCGATTGTAAGAATGGCCAGTTCACTCGCGGGAAGTCAACGGTCAAAATTCCCTCCACCGTAGTCGGGCTTATTGATAAGATGTCGAAATGACGGGATGACCACGATACCAGGCCATTGGGTGCGAGGGAGCTTTTGAATTGTGCTTTAGTGTCAGGCTCAAGAGCGCGAAAACCGCCCAAACGTTCTAATGGATCTGCTCCCCACGTAGCCTCTGCCTCTTCATTAGACTAATCCCTTCCCCGCATAAAACACATTACCTCTGGTTCCGATCTGAAAAGGCCCAAGTACATCCCACGTATCAGAGAAAGTGAGCAAAGGACTCGTTTCACGATGTTGCTTGATGACCATCCTGCTGAAAAAATGGATGGATGGAGAGAGAGATGTTCATGAATTCGTATCTGACGCTGGGAAGTCTTACGTAATCGGTTGCTTCCGTAATCCTGCACCAATCAACGGTCGAAGGATTATTTGGCCTCATACTTTAGTATGCCCATTACGACGCTCCGAGAAAGCGAACATCTCCAATTGATATTTACATACTCCCATATTCTTTGAAGGCGGCGTGCTTCGCTATGGATTGCCTTTCTCCGTAATAATACATAGCTTACGCGTTACACTCGTTTCCGCCGATCAAATTTCCGCATCTGTCGAACAGAGCGCGGGCACCTGCAGCTAAAAGTCCCCTGTCTGCTGTTCTACAGCTCTTATCTTGAGAAACCTCCAAAGCAGGAATTGATCCACGATGCCTCTACGAGTGTCTGGAAATTCCTATCCTGTTCATGTCGGCATACTGATTGTATCCGTAATAATTTGAAATGCACCACAAGAAACACAGGACATAGGTCATAGGCCAGGTCCTCGCCGCAAAGGCACATGAGCTCCACCGCGACCATGCAACCTGCAAGCGCAGAGCGCCGCTGGTCAACTTCTTCCACCGGAAAGGAAAAATTTCCAGACCTTGATCATTCTCCGTCTGGAGACTATCTTACCGCCATCGACGCAAGCGACGAAGGTGCTACCACTTCTTCGAGGACTCCGAGTCCTGCAAAATCCAATGGCATTCTACATAGTGAGAGGTGGCAGGCGCGAAAAGACCACCATCTGGTATGGGGGAACGGTCATACCAACGTCACGCCGCCGCGGCAACATGGGCGGCAGAGGAGTCTCAGCGATGCATTCAAGACCATCAGGTCAAGGAAGGCTAGTGTTAGTGAGAATGCACGGGAGGTTGCAGAGGCATTGAAGGCGCCCGTATCCATGAAAATTGTCGTATGTATCTTACCTCCCTCATCGTCAAATCCCCCGCGACTAAGCACCGCTTCAGGTTCTATGCCTTGTCTGGTACTTGAGCTCCGCCTTGACCAATACTTCTTCCAAATCCATTCTTAATGCCTTTCCTAAACCAATCACGCTCACTATTATACAATTTGCCTTCGTCTCGGGCTGGTGCCTCTTTCTGACGTGGCTGGCGTGTATATTTCCTCGTCTGAAGACCGCTATTCCAGCTTTACGGAACGGCATTCGATACCCTACTCGCGAAGTCATCTCTACCACCCTTCCTCTCGCCCTTTTCCAGATTGGCGGTCACATACTCTCCTCGACAGCTACTGAAAAGATCCCAGTGTCTCTTGTCCACACGATCAAAGGTCTCTCACCGCTCTTCACTGTTCTGGCCTATCGTTTTATCTACGATATCCGATATCCTACCGCAACCTACATGTCCCTCGTACCTCTCACACTCGGTGTTGTTCTAGCTTGCAGCGTCGAATTATCTGGCAACTTCTTCGGCATAATCTGCGCCTTCGTGGCCGCACTCATCTTTGTGACCCAGAATATCTTCTCTAAACATCTCTTCAACCAGGCCAATCAAGCGGAGGCTGACGGGCCAGCCACGGCTGCGACGCAACGCAAACTTGACAAGTTGAATCTCCTATGCTACTGTTCCGGCCTCGCCTTTGTCCTTACCTTTCCAATCTGGCTCTGGACCGACGCCCTTCCACTCTACGCTGCTCCATTGTCACTCACAACACATGAAGCGCCTTCCCCCGCTCCGTCGTCCTCTCTATTCCTCCCGCTCGAATTCTTCTTCAATGGGATCTTCCATTTCGCTCAAAATATGCTTGCCTTCGTCCTCCTCTCCATCGTCTCGCCAGTCACCTACTCCGTGGCCTCCCTCATCAAACGTGTTTTTGTCATTGTGATTGCGATAGTCTGGTTCGGCAACAGAACCACTACTCTCCAAGCAGTCGGCATCGCACTCACCTTCCTTGGGCTATATCTCTACGATCGGACGAGCGATTCGGCAAAAGCAGATCGCAGAGCTAAATTAGAGGGATTGAGGACTGAGCGTCCACTGCTCCCTTTCACATCAAAGGACACCATCCATGAATCACCCCTAGAAACGAGCTTCGGTTCCACTCTAGGCAACGTGTTCACGGGTACAAATGGCCACGTCATTGGAGAGAGCAAGAGAGATGACAATGATAGCTTCAGACCAGGTAGACCAAGGACAAGGAGCCACACCGAGACACCTTGGCTACCTCCCGGCACAAGGCAGGAGGAGACGTGGAAGCCGATAGACTTAGGCAAAAATAACCTGAGCAACGGGCTTAATATCACCGCTTAAAAGATAATGACTGAATGTAGGATAATACCAAATTAGATGGACGCTGGCGCGTACTGCATGTTTGGGTTTGTGGGCTAAAAGCTACGGTGCTACATACCGAAACATCCTGGTAGTCAGCGTGCATTAGAATATAGATTTCAACGATATCAATATTCATAATTACAATTTTCACCCATCCCAGCACGGACAAGCACCCTGCCATCCCAATAAATCATCCCCTCCACATTGCTGTCCCGCTCTCATTCCTAGCTAGACTCCTCCTCCTCCACCTATACCGCAATACACGAACGACATCTCTTTCATCCAAATATCTCTGCGTCATATACGTGACATCCCTCTCCTTTATTCTTATTTCGAAAAGCGCCACTCTGGCTCCTAGTCTTGGAGGTAGACCCCGGCGTTGAGCTGTTAATGCGTGTTAACAGTCCTTTGATATCAGTGAGCTTCTCCTGCAGGAACAGTACACTTTGATCAATGCGAATCAGTAGGCTGTGTGTTGCATGATTGAATCACAGGCAAATAACGCCAAAAGAAAATGTCGATGTTGCAAGAGCAACATCGACAGCCAAAATACAAAACTTACATTAGGGACAATCAAGATGGCAAGAGAATTACCAAACCACCCTACCTTGATGATAGGAGGAGACCCGGCTACGAAAAACACAGAATGGCTTTGATCTCTAAGCCCTGGGAATCTAACTCCCGCTTCAAGAGGAGTTCGCATCCTGATACATGATGCCAAGCTGCGACTAAATCATCTAAGCGCCAGAAGCGCCTATCTATATTTTCAAAGACGGGTTTCAATACTCTTCTTCTTCTCCAATTATACTCATCGGACACAGTTTATTGTAGGAGGAAGTGGCGAAGTCTTAATCCTTCAATGCACACCATTTTTTCCTCTGCTAGGTGATCCCAGACGAAGCTTGACGGCACCGTAGCTGGAGCTAGCTAGGTTTTCGAGCCAATGATGTGATGTTCCTTACCAACGGTCGCTACATTCCAGCAATCTCACCTGCTTAACTCTTCACGTTATGAATGAACTACCGAATCATTACTCATGCTGCTGTTTAGATCTCAGTGGATTTAGGTTAAGTACCAGGACAGAGCACACAAACGGTTGCTAGAAGACGAATGGGATCTAAAAGATGCTATCTCATGGTCTACGAATTACATCTTACGCACCTTAAACTCGACTAATGTTCCGACTGTCATTGACACGAACTTGTCATAAAGTCGGAATTCGGTACGCCTTGTCCGACCCTTGCCCAGTGCCGGACTGCCCTCCCCAATAGTTGAGCATCCTTGGAGGGATAAGCAACGACATTCGCGAGTGGAGGTCACCAACTAAGCTTAGCTTGTTGTAACCAGCACCGGTACAACGCAATTGAAATAATCTTCACAGATTCTTGTCCGAACAACACAACAGAACATACCAGTTGTAGTGGACATTATTTTCTTCTCACTGCGTTCGTTATTGATCATGGTACGATGAACCAAAGCATATATGGGCAAAAGTAAGGTCGTGTCCCCTAAGTCGGTACTGACACACCAGCGTAAAGTATCATATCATTTGAGTTGGCCCTTCTCGACCCCAAGGCATTCTTTGTGCCCACCACCTTTCGTCCTCTATGACTTATCATCCATCTATCCATCCTGCGCCGCCTTTCCGATCCCCAATATCCCTACCAAAACACCAACGTCATTATCGATACAGCCTTCAGCACTTGAACTTCATAAGACTCTTCTATTCCAGAAATCAGCCCCATTCCCCCTCCATGATTCTAGATTCCGACCCACCTCAGTCACTTTCCTGACACTATCAGCCGTGATACCTCGCTGCTTTGTCTTCTTGGCATGCACGGATGCTTCTCGCATTAAGCTTTCGCGTAAACACAGTGTCAGTTGAAATGATCGGTAGGCTATAGAGAATAACAGAAATCTCACTCTTGGATGAATAAGGTGTAGTCGAGGAAGACCTATGAGAACACCGGATTCATGAGTTATTGGAGTATGAGGCCAGAATCCGAACTAGAGTTGGCGTGCGTACCAGGGTGTCAGTGTTCTTACTGACGCTCTTGTTCGAATGGGCTTTGACAATGCGCCGGATGGTTGAGCGGGGGTAGAGCTTCTTGGGCGCCATGATATAGTCAAGGAGGCATTCGATGCTTCTCCTAGATATGACGCTCGTCCTTGGGGTTCTTAGATGCTCACAGTGCTCCGCTAACTGACACCATTGGTTTGTTTACTCTGCATGTTGATGTTGACGCCGCTTGCGGTTAGACAGATCTACGCGCTCCGCGTGCGATTAGATTCCGATGCAAGCGCGGCCACTATCAAGTTCCCAAAAACCCAAGCATGCATCTCCCCTCATGACAGACCTCCTTCACACAATTCCAGACTTCCCCGTAAAGCTATACACGCATCTAATACCATCCTTAGAGAAGCATCTAATCACCACTACCGATCTCTTAACTCTTGATGCCTTGGAAATAGCGAAGCGGGCCCAACTACCCTTGCTCGATGTGAGGAGGCTTGCCAATCATGTGCTCGCGATTCTCCAAGGCCAATTGGGGGTGAAGAATGAAAATGCTGCCAAGTTCGAAAATGTGGGAGAGGGTCAAGCAGATTTTGGGACATTAAAGCAAACAGGAAAAGAAATCACAACCCGATGGAACACAATCAGCACCCTCGACCTCACCCTCGACGCGGCTATGGGCGGCGGCATCCCTACAGGCTACATCACCGAAATAACAGGTGAAAGGTACGCTCCCCTCCCGGTTTTCCCCCCCTACCACCCCAAATCTCTACTGATTCTTACCTTTCCCAATTAGCGGCGCAGGAAAGACCCAACTACTCCTCAGCCTCCTCCTATCAACCCAACTTCCCCAACCTCACGGCCTCTCGCGCCCGACTCTCTATATATCCACTGAATCGCCCCTCCCCACCCTGCGCCTGAACCAACTCCTGCGTACGCATCCCCTCCTCTCCCCAACTACCGACCCAACCACCCCCAACCAAACCACACGAGCTACACCCTCATTATCGAACATCCTGACCCTCCAAACGCCCGACCTCGAATCTCAAGACCACATCCTAACATATCAACTCCCCCTCGCGCTCTCGCGCCACAATATCGGACTTGTAGTTATTGATTCCGTGACGGCGAATTATCGTGCGGGGGTTATGGCGAACACACCAGCCGCGTTAGCCACACGCTCAACTCAGCTCGCAAAATTGGGTGCTCTGCTGAGAAATCTGGCCAGAGAGCACGACTGTGCGGTGGTGGTGGCGAATCAAGTGGGTGATAGGTTCGAGCCACAAGCCGTGGGGGCGGGTTCAAGGGGGGTTGGTGGAGGAACGGGATGGCAAAGTAATATTTTGAGCTCCTCGCCATCGCTGCCGGGTGGGACGCAAAGCAATACCATCGCCATGCCCGCACCAAACGTATTGAGTCTAGATCATCAGCAGCGTTTCTTCACGGGATGGGGTGGTCATCCTCCTCTTCATAACTCACAGCAAGAGAGTATCAATCAGAACCTGAAGACGCCGAGTCTAGGCCTTGTATGGGCGAATCAGATAGCTTGTCGTGTTGCCTTGATTAAGGATAGTGACTATGGTCATGCGGGTAGTACTGAGGGTGAGGGGAGTGAGGCAGCAGAGTGGGCCCCGAGGAGGTGGAGACGGTGGATGAGGATTGCTTTTTCGGCGTGGGCACCACCTACGGGTGAAGTGGAGAAGGGTGTGGAGTTTGAGATTTGGGGTGGGGGGTTGAGGGCTGTGAAAGGGGAGGGAGATGGGAAGGGAGACGGGAAGGGGGTTGAGGCGAGGGTATGATCGAAGAGGGATGGTAGGATACTTATGATCTGGATAGCTTCAGTCTTATGAGCGAAGAAAGCGGTTGTCAAACCACTAACTATGAATTTGGTCTCTCCAAGACATTGATATACAGAATTGTAATTGAAATCCCTTGCAACAAACACGCGTGATCAATAATATGAATGCGCAAAAACCGAAATCCAGCTCATCACACGCATCCCTTCAAAGTCCAATCACCTCTCAAAGAACAACATTTCTCGGGCAACCCAGCATATTCATATATCTATCTCGAGCAAACAATACAAGTACAATCAATGCACCACCCCCTCAAACCCAGCCTTTTCCCTCATCAAAACGCCACTCATACATGCAATCCCAGCCAGTATATATCCTTCATCCCATCCTCATCACCACAATCACACCAACCCCCCTCCCTCTTTACACCGTGAGCCAAAGCAACATACGCCTCAGAAAACCACCATGATGATGATGGAGATGAAGATGCAACACGTCAAGAATATATCTATGTACACGGAAGCGAAGTGAGGTATGCCCGTACACTCATGCTCATCCACCACTTGTATCGTTCGTTACTCAATCATAGAAGCTCGTGGGTGGGCCTGGGGTATATCTATAGCAAATATTGCCACGTCCAGCAAACAATCCCAGATCTTAAAATCTACTCCCTTCCCGCATCTGCGGTAGCATTTCACCTCCGCCCCCATTCATCTCGTATTTAAGCGGACTTCCCTGCCCATTGCCGTCACCACCATCACCACTACCACCGCTGCTAGCCCCGTAATTCCCACTCCAACTACTGCCACCACCACCATCAGCTTGAGTAGCATGCACGCCAGCAGCACTATGGACACCTTTCAGGAAATGTTCAAAGCTATGTCCATGAGATGAGTGCTGGGCTTCGCGCTGAACTTGCATTTGGAAATCATGTGGGGACTGATATTGGATTTCGCCTGGAGTAACTTGGGTTGGGGTGGGGCGGAAGTAGGACTGTTGTTGGGGTGGGGTATTTTTGCGATAGGGTGGGTGAAGATGAGGTTGTTGGTAGTTTTGGATTTGTTGGTATTGGTAAGCTGGTCCGCCTTGGTGGTGGTGGAGGGCATTGGTGGCATAGGTGGGTGAGTAGTGGTTGTACTGTTGGTAGGAATTGGCGCTGGCATGGGGGTTATGGTAGTGTGGAGGGGATTGTAGGCGGTAAGGAGGTTGGGGTTGCTGGATAGCTGACATTGGAAGATGCTGTGGTTGTGGATGATGGAATTGCTGATTAAGGCTGTTGCTACGGCTGTGATTGTGACCGTGAGGATCGTGGCCTTTAGCTTGTTGCTGAACTTGTTGCTGTACTAGTGCCTGCGCTTCTTCCTGAGCCCTGGCTCGGTCTTCGCTGAGGCTCTTGTTAACTCGCTCTTGCTGGCTGGGTGTGCGCTTCATCAAGAATTCTTCACTCGTGCTGAGAGCTCTTGATCTCATCTTAGGGGCAACTGCCGGAAGCGGCAAATAGGCAGCCGTGAACCCTCCTTCGGGTGCATAGGGGGACTGGTAGACCTTCGGACGCGCCATTTCGGCGTCATGAAGATAAGTGTACTCTTTTGAGACAGCGAGGTGAGAAACCTGCTTAGTCTCCGCTACTGGTGTTGTGACAACACTTGACCCCGATGGGCGTCGTTGAGCTGACGAAGGTCTACTGAAGCAAGTCTGGCTAGTAGGACTGCTCGCTTTAGGAGCCGAGCCGGTCATATTGGCAACAGGGGCTTGAGGCCGAGAGTATGGTGCCGGCTGTGTCGGAGTAGGAACGGTCTGTGATTGATTATCATAGGCCGACCTCGGCGGCTCATATAGAGGCGGCCTTGGAGGGGCGTAGCTAGACGTATTAGGGAAGGAGCCTATGTTGTGGGTCCTCATCGTGTAATCAGGTGCGCCTGTAGAAGCCTGTTGCGTTGCAGGCCTCCCAGATATCATAGAAGCTGTTGGCACCATAGAGCCCATTGGTGCTTGAGGAGCTCGATAATTTTGATAAGCGTCCCCCGGATATTGATATTGGGGTTGATAAAGATTCGTTGGAACTTCGTGCTGCAATCGACGTTGATAAGCTTGGGAGTTGGTGTAAATCTGATCTCGTTCAGCGATCGCATATTTGCCATGATATGGCCGCTCCTTCGTAGGTGAAGAGCTGGTATAGCAAGTGGTCTGAGCCTTGGGCTGTTGTGGAGGGTAATTTGCGCGTACAGCATTGATGGCATTTTGATTGAGGGGATGCGGTGCTGGGAAGGATTTCCGCTGGACTGAGGCTGCAGTAGCTGCAACAGTTGCGATTCGTACCGTCTCCAAGAAATTGCCACTAGGATCATTCTTTGGCATGGCCAAGTCACTAGTGAAATGTGCTCTTGCCTCCGTAGAATCCCTACCAAGATAAAACCATAGCTTTTTAGGCTTTGAGATGTCGACTTTGACTTGCTCAGGGTTTCGAAACTCTTTGCGTGTTTCAAACTCTTCCCAACGGAAAGAGGTGGAATCACAGAAGAGTTCATTTGGCTTGGGCCCTTCATTAATAGTTGGGTCTTTCCCAGAAGTGCGGTTCTTTCGAGCCAGCTCCGCAGGCCAAGGCTTAGCGTTTTCAGAAATCATGGGACGTTGAGAGTTGAGCGGGTCAAATACAACGAGCCATTTGTAGTCGACCTCGAGCTTCTCACTAGTTATGGAGTTAGAAATTGGTCAATGAACAGCACGATAGAGTGACTTACCCTTTCGGTAGAACTTCAATCAGGAGTGTTTGCTCGGTCTTACGATTCTCTAGCACAAAGCCAGCAAAGATGTCACCGAAAAGGTATTGCATTTGAACGACTTCTCCCACTGTAAGTTTCGTTGCGGTCTTCCTGATAAGCGGGACCTCTTCGAGAGCGGCAGCATCCACATGCTTGCCCCTCCTGCCACGGTGAATACGGCATCTGAAGTCAATATCTTCGTCAATGTATTCTGTGCCATCGTCATCGAAGTACGGCACTGGACCGATATCGACTAGGACACCCGCTTGAGCCGCACAAGTTGCATGATAAGCACGAGTGCATTTCTTCTGAGAGCATTGAAAGACGGAACCCTTCTTGTTGCGACAATAATTGCACTTCAGCTCCAATCGATCCTTCGGAATTCCAGCAATATTACAGATGATCTTGGAGCCATTCTCCTCAGAAATATAGGTCTCTGGCGTGTATTTCGCACAACGCCAATGGGCTTCTTTACCATTGTCTGTGGGTAGAAGCTCCTCGTATTTGCTATCATTTGGACATAGGATGCAAGGCTCATGTGCAGGTGCTTTAATCCTAATCCGTAGTTTCTTGATCTTAGGCTTGTTGTCCTTGTCGGTGGTATCCCTCTTCCGCTTGTGGGTCCGCTTCGGTTTACCTTTGTCGCTTCCAGGAGGCGTGGGCAGATTCGTAGGTTCGTCATCGTCTTCTTCATCTTCATCGTCGTCTGTTTCCTCATAATACTCAGGCGTTGGCTCACCTCGTAGCTTGCGCTCAATTTCTCGAACATCAACCCAGACGCTGTCAGTCTCACAATTGCATTTCCTGGCAACTTTTCCGTAGTCTAGCCAAGATTCAGTGGCAAAATTGACAGACTCGGCACAGTTATAGCCTAGATTATAGCCAGAATGATAACCGTATGGGAAGGTGATGACGAATTCACCTTCGTGGTGGACTAAACGGTTGACACGGATATTAAACTGGGATTGGAGTACAGAGGGCGAGATGAGGTACGTCTTATGTCGCAGGAATTGATCACAATTTTTAGCGTCGTTAGGCCAGATAGCTGTTCGATGATTTGTCAGTATCTTTGGGTACTTCTGACATGATGTTACTTACTTCGCATAGCAGCCTCAAAGCGCCTCGCATCTTCCTGCGAAATGCTGTACCACTGCTTCGGAGCTCCAAAATGGATATAGTTGATACTGTAGAGATCGACATCCTCCAAGTGCCAAGCAAAAGAAGCCTTCCACATTCCAAGGTATAGGTAGGCAGTGTTGACCCCTGGCACTTTCTGACCAAGCACATCAAGCAGGTTTTCAAGCTTGGCTACGTTCCATTCCTTCGTGGAGTCATCGAACAGGGAGCCTGGCATGTCAGCGCCGTACATTGGATTACTGAAGTTCAAGCTCTTCCAGTATGCGGTCTCCAATTCCTGAACACGCTCTGTAGTCCACTCATCCTGATTGTAGGCGCGATAGTCGAAGCCCTTGAAAGCTTCTTCATCGATAACGTCAACCTGATCTCGTCTATTGTGCTGTCGTCTTGAAGAGACGGACTTCGATTGGTCAGACTTTGGTTGACGTCCCTTGGGCTTTGGCGCTTCGTCCACGCTCAATGGCTCCTTCTTTACCTTCGTCGGCTCCGGGGGTGGCGAGATTGGAGTGAGGGGTGTCTGGGCCCTGCTTTCGCCTGTGCCTTCTTCGGTACCCTCCTCATGATTGAGGACTGTAGTGGGTATTGCACGGACTCTGGGTCGACCAGCCTTCTTCTTAGAGCCCGCACTTGTCCCTGTGGTATTTCTTGTTCTTGTAGAGGGGGCCCTTGTGCTCTTCTCTTGATTGCGTCGGCGCTCTCCACGCTTGGCCGGAGGCTGGTGACTGCTCTCCTCGCTCAATTCCTTCCATTGGGGCAGATTGTAGGACCGCTGCTTCTCTATGTTGGCTTGTGTGTAGGTACCATGGGTGCCATGGAATTCTTGTGTAATAGGATTCTTGACTTTGATCGTTTTGACTTGTTCGTCAAGTGCGGGGAGGGCGTCTCGCCTAATCGTGTTAGCTGGTGGCAAATCGTACCCTATGATGCCCTGGAACGTGATCACGTACCATTCTTTAGGGGGTATAATCTTGACGATTCCGGACTTCATACCATATTTATCAATCTTCTTTATGAATTGTGGAAAGCTGCGAAATTGGTCCACAGTCTATACTAAAGTCAATTACACTATACCTGGCTAGTCCAAGCGAACAACCCATCTGGAGCTCATCGCAATACTTACAGGTTTGAAGACAGGCACCTTGCCACCCTCATAGTAGTGGTCGGGAAAGATCTCCTCCTCTTCTATCGGCTCACTCTTTGGTGCCACAGAAGGCTCTCGCTCTTCAGGTTCTAGGTCTGAGAGCTCTGACCCTGAGTCATCATCTTTTTTATCGGTCTTTTCGCTGGTGGGCGGAGTGAGAGCCGGCTTCTCATCTTGTTGTTCGATCTCCACCTTCACCTCGCCCACCTCCCTTGGTGGGGACATGACTGCAGCCGCCATCGCGGCAGGAGTTGCGCTCTCAAAGTTCAAGGTCGAGAGGGGGGTGAACGAGTGTACATCAATTCTCTATCACAACCTTGTGTTGTGATTGTCGAGTCGAATGTCGCAGGCCGCAGAGCCGACACGAAAGGACGTTGCCACCCTGTTAAACAAATCCTCAAACAAATGACCACTTAGGAATTAGAAAAAAAAGAGGTGGTGGCCCGTTATCCGCTATTCACAAGCCGTACGGTGGATAAGAATGGAGATAGATGGAGTGGTGACGACCTGAGGTTGATTGAGATCTGGGCTTTCTGCCAAGCTTGGCTAAACCTAAGCGGGATAGTGCATCGGTTAATCTGCAAGTATTGCGCATGAACCCCACACAAACCGGTCCACACACAACAGAGCCTCCTAAGGAATCTAATCAGATCGAAGAATTTACCCCTGATTAAAGTGTAAACACCGCTATTGGCCTCCAGCTTAGATGCAGTCATCAAACGGTGTTTAGCTATTGAAGGAGGTGCGGCTTTCCATGTTATCGGGCTAGTAGGCCCGCAATTATCTACCTCCGTAAGGGCACATGGGGTTTTCTGACCAGACTTCTCATCTACTACAGTGACACCTGCCATTCATCGTCCTCCACTGGAGGTGAAGGAGACAATTGTAGAAGATTCGAGTCTCCCGCAAAGCTATTGAGCAGATTCCTCGACCAAAACATTTCGGTTTCATAGTGAATACCACCATTTGGAAGACTCAATAAGGACTCCCTGTGAGTGAAGCGAAACGTAGACTGAGAACAATGTTCAACGCATCGTTTGTGTATGGAAGTGACTCGGTCCTCAACGGTGCCTTGCAGTAATCATGTTTGATCAGTCAGCCCTAGCACCGGCTTACAGCCGCACAACCCACCATCGGCGACTTTTCAGAACGGGAGAACACACGTGGAGACGTGGCTTGTCTTCTCTGCTTGCAGTAGCACGTAGTCTATCGTACCATAGAAAAATGACAGATGGAGGAGAAGGCTTTTGGACTAGACCTATTTAGACGCAATGCTCCTTCCGCTATGCTCGCTCAATGTGATGGGCAATGTCCAAGCATAGACAGCCATTATCGCTGAAATGCAACGCTTTGCTCCTTCTTCCTGCTCTTGAAAGGCTTTTTGTGATTATAATTCGATCGTCGCGCAAGCTCCGCGTTCAGATGCGCAAAATAACTTCTGATACGAACAGTGCGGGGTTGCCATTGCTGACCTATTGGGCTGAATCACCACGCCCGCGCCCCCGGAATCCACCGCCTCGTCCACGTCCGCGACGCTCGTTGTCTCCGCCGCGATCGCCTCGATGACCTCCACGACCACGGCCTCCACCTTCGCCACGATCGCCTCTGAACCCGCGACCGCCACGGTTGCCTCCACGATACTCCCCTTGAGCTCCACCACGTCCGCGTCCATCGCGGTGGCGCGACACTTCGTGAAAGCCATCACCATCATTAGCAGTTGTCTGATTATAGCTAGGAGGTGGCACGGAAGGCACATCTTCGGCCCAGCTTTGAGTGTTTGACATCGCGGCTGGTGTACCTTGATTGCCGGTATCTGTCTCCGCTGGGTCACGCTGTGCAACCTCCATCCAGTCGGCCTCGCCAGAAGGTTTGGCATCCCAATTGCTTCCTCCTGCTGCGTTAGCTGCTCCAGCATCGATATTAGATGCATCGGGCACCGTGGGAGTGTCGACATGACTAGAAACACCGTTCGCGACAGGCTCTACGGGATTCTCAATCTCCGTGAGGCCGGCGTGGGCAACGGTAGGATCAGTCCCCACTGGTGTTGAAGATGTCTCCTCTGCCGCAGGAGGATTGGGCTCGGATTGGGCGACTTCCTCGGCCCAAGCTTCTTCAGCAGCATAAGGAGCGTACTCGAAGGCGAGGTCACGCACTTGCTTATCTGTCCATATTGTCAATCGTAAGCTCTTCAAAATTCATAACCACATGCATAGTACCGCAGGGCATAACTTACAAGTAAAATCAGATGGGATACCCTCGATGGTTGGCACTATCTCCTCGCTTCCGGAGACTAAGTTCTCCATAGCAACGACTGCACCGGCTTCACCTCCATATACTAACAACAAGGCACCCTCGAAAGCAAGATTCTCCGCGGACGATTCATTACCACCTTGACGCTTTGCCGCTGCAGCTCTCAAGAATTTACTTAGAACTAGCAGATTATCCTTGGCTTCTTTCTTGCACTTTGCTTCGGTCTCAGCATTGGCAGCATCCTTAACTTTTTGCAATTCATCCTTGTGTGCGGATTCAAGAGCTGTCTTCTCCGCTACCAGCCGCTTCTGGTAGTCTTCATCAAATTGCTTATACTGGGATATTTGTTCTTCAAATTGGGTAAGGGAGGCTTGTAACGAAGGCTTCTTCTGGGCTTGGGCTTTCTGATCCTGATTGATCTTGCGACTGGCAAGGAGTTCGTCCAGTGACAGGCCCGGGTTCTCGGCGATGATGGAGTCGACCTTTTGTGTAGCGTTCTAGATCAGATAATTAGTGATGTTATATCGACGTCCTTACGAGAAATGCATACCAGCTTCTTCCTAATGTTCCGGACGTTCCTAGGTGAGATGTCGAGTCAGCCACACTTCATTGATGACATTCGCTGTGAAGACGCCATACTTGTGAAGCTCTTTAAGATATGGGCTTTCATAATTGCCATCGGGTCCATTCGTAGCTCCATCGCTAGCCGTTTGACCGCCCGCAGTACCGGGGTCTGGAACGATTGCTGGTGTCTGAGCCGGGGCTTCTGCTTTGGACTTCTTCTTTTTAGCGGTCTTTGACTCGGCTTGAGGTTGTGGCTGGGAGCTCTGAATGCTGGACATGGTTCAATTGTGAGTCTAGCGAAAGAAATATAAATTGGGTACGCGAGTTTTGAGCGGTCGGGTCTGCGTGAGACTGAAGATGGAGAGGATTTTGGGTGGAGTGTTAGGATAGAGGTTCACCGACAGAAGAATACGGATTTCAGGCGAGCTTGTTAAGTATAGGGTCAGGGCTTAATGCTGTTCAGTGAATTTAGGTAAGGTGTGAATAAAAAAAGATGTCGATACTAAAGCCGTCGAAGCTTGGGAGGTTCTGTAAGGCTGACGCTAAGCGCGTTCTTTTTGTAAGGGGCCCGCCTCCGCAAATCCTCCACCTTTCGTAGCGTTGTCAGAAGCCTCCAGCGATGTCAGGGACTGTCTAGGAGCAGGCTACGGACCTCGATAACCAAGGATCTAATTAAGAGGAATGGATGATAATGCTACGGTAGAGCAGCCTGGGCATCTCTAATAAATATTATTGGAGTGCCTAGTAAAGTAGGAGTCCAAGCTCTACTGACGGCCTGCCTACATTGTTCAGCTGATAATTGACAGCCGCAGCCACTCTATTGAAGTTCATAAAGTATCTAAGCCTTCTATGTCAGGTTTCCAGGCCAGGTATGACTGTTACATGGCAGACCCATGTAATATAGAAATAGTGATCGCAAAGAGCTAGCGTCATTACCATGCTCCTCGAAGCTTGTACCTGCCAATTTCTTGCTTCACCTTGCTGCCATCTCATAGCGCAGACTCTGATAGTGACTGGAAGTGTTCGCCAAAGGGCTACCTACCTTAAGATACATACCTTGCCTTCTGTACCCCACAGTCTAAGGAATCTAGGGTCTTGGCGATCCCGAATGTGGGGTCCAGCAGGTGACGGTGTCTCCTCTGACGTTATACTAAAGTAAACCCCGTAGTGGTGTGAGTTTCGAGCGCGATGCGGTCCCAGGGCTACGTGCATGAGCTTCCAGGCTGCCGAAAGGCGAATCGTCTATATATTATTGGACAAGTCTCCAGTTCATCCTCTCGCCCGCTTTCCAACGGTCTTAAGTCCCATCGATACCCGAACCATTCTCCTTGATCTATAGCCATTCGTCCGACGTGCGGCATATCGCCAGGTTCTCTGATTACGCTCCTCGGGGTCCAATCCACTAGATGTTGGAGGTGGAGTGCGTGCATACACGCTGCGTGGTTTTTACACAACCTAGCCGATAGGCAGAAATGTCATGAGGTACGTCGCCGTTCCATTTAGTCCACGAGGCCATAGAACTGCGGAGATATATAGAACACCTACTGTTCCCACCCCAAAACCTCTCACCACCTTCAGTTACCTACACCCTGTTTGACCATACCATTACTATGCACGCAGCTCACTCTCCACCACGAGCTTGAGTCCAATGCCTTCATACTACCTTCAAGACTGCCATTATTTCTACCGAAGCGCCTTGAAGCTTCTCTCCATACCAACCTTGATTTCACCAACGTTCACTTGACTAAACCTTGTTCACTATGACAGTACGAACCTTCACCATGCCCAAGTCTCTGAACGAGTCCCTAGCTCAATCACAACCGCCAATCTCGGATGCCGAACGCCCTTCAAATAAGGATGCACAGGAATCATTCTCTCCCGAGCAGAAGGAGCCTCTGGCCCACCATGGCGTGAAAGAAAAGCCTGGCATCACCTTTGCCGCCCAAGACAAGCTTCCAAAGCTTCCTATACCCGAGCTTGAGAGCACGCTCAAGAAATACCAAGATGTCCTCAAACCGCTCCAATCCCAGCGAGAGCAACAGGATACTGCTGCTGCCGTCGAAGACTTTATCAAGGGAGATGGCGGGGAATTGCAACTAAGGCTCAAGAAATATGCAACGGGAAAAACAAGTTACATTGAGCAATTCTGTGCGTCTTACCTGATATCGATATTACAATTTCCTTGGGGAGTGGTACTAATGTGGTGGTCCAGGGTACGATTCGTACCTGAACTTTGACAATCCTGTGGTTCTCAATCTCAACCCATTCTTTCTGCTTGAAGATGACCCGACTCCGGCACGGAACAACCAGGTCACACGAGCTGCGTCACTCGTTATATCTGCTCTCTGCTTTGTCCGTGCTGTCCGCAGGGAAGAGTTACCGCCTGATACCCTGAAAGGCCAGCCATTAGATATGTATCAGTACTCAAGGATGTTCGGCACGGCTCGGGTACCCACTGAAAATGGGTGTCAAATTGCGCAAGACAGCGGGGCGAAGCATATAGTCGTGATCTGCAAGGGACAATTTTATTGGTTTGACGTTCTTGACGACAACGCGGACCTAATTATGTCAGAGAAAGACATGGCAATCAATCTGCAAGTGGTCGTGGATGATGCGGACGAGACTCCAATTCATGAAGCAGCCAAAGGCGCATTGGGTGTCCTGAGCACCGAGAATCGGAAGATTTGGTCAGGGCTGAGGGACGTCCTGACACGGGATGAAGATTCAAACAATGCAGAATGTCTCGCTATCGTTGATTCAGCATTATTCGTCCTGTGTCTTGACTACGTTGAACCAGAGACAAGTGCTCAACTTTGTGGGAACATGCTCTGTGGCACGAGCGAGATCGTAAAAGGCGTCCAGGTTGGTACCTGTACTAATCGCTGGTATGACAAACTGCAGATCATCGTTTGCAAGAACGGTAGCGCAGGCATCAATTTTGAGCATACTGGCGTTGACGGTCATACTGTGCTGAGATTTGCAAGTGATGTGTACACTGATACTATTCTACGGTTTGCTAAGAGTATCAATGGTCAAGCACCAAGTTTGTGGGCATCAAACAGTCCGGATCCATCAAAAAGAGATCCTGACAGCTTTGGCGACGTCAGCACCACGCCTCACAAGCTGGAATGGGACATGCTACCCGAGCTCAGCACGGCGTTAAGATTTGCTGAAACCAGACTTGCAGACCTCATCCAGCAGAACGAGTTCGAGACTTTAGAGTTCAGTGGCTATGGGAAGAACTTCATGACCTCCACCGGCTTCTCTCCAGATGCTTTCGTACAGATGGCCTTCCAGGCTGCCTACTACGGTCTCTACGGCAGGCTTGAGAATACCTACGAGCCAGCTATGACCAAAGCCTTCCTCCATGGCCGTACCGAGGCTATCCGTACCGTCTCAGAGGAATCCGCCAATTTCGTCCGCACGTTTTGGGCCGAGAATCCGGCAATTCAAAAGATCGATGCCCTCAGGAAAGCCTGCCAACGGCACACAGCACGCACCAAAGAATGTGCCAAAGCACTAGGCCAAGACCGCCATCTCTACGCTCTATACTGCGTCTGGCAGCGTGCCGTTGACGAAGAAGGCGCCGAAGCAGCAAGCAGTAACGGCATGAGCGATGGCTACTCCAGCCCCGTAGACGCCGGTAGCGGATACAGCTCCCCCAAACGCAACTCCTCCGTCTTTCACGAAGAAAGCTCCGTCTCCCCCTCCCCCAACTCCAAACAACAAGTATCCCAACAGATGCCCGCCCTGTTCTCCGACGCTGGCTGGGACAAAATCAATAACACCATCATTTCTACCTCCAACTGCGGCAACCCATCTCTCCGCCAATTCGGCTTCGGTCCTAGTTCTGGCGACGGATTTGGAATAGGCTACATCATCAAGGATGACTCGGTGTCGATCTGCGCGAGTAGCAAGCACAGGCAAACAAAACGATATATTGATGCGTTGGAGGCGTACTTTTTGGAGATTAGAAGATTGTTGAGGAGTACGCAGCAGAAGAATAAGAGTCCGAAGGCGAGTCGAGCGAGGGAGGTAGAGGACAGGCCGGATACAGGGGCTAAGAGGAGTAAGGGGAGGGTCATCAAGGGAGAGGAGGCGCCCGTTGAGACTAAGGAGGAGAGTGATGATGATGGGTTGGGTGGTTGTAAGTTCTCCCTTTTAATCATTGGAAACTGGGAAGTCCCGGGTTAACCTTCTGCAGATGGCTTCTTCGATGCGGGAATGCTGCAGCTTGCGCTTAAGGCTAGTCAGGAAGAGAGAGACAGGCCTAGTGAGAGGGCTATTGGTAATGCCAAACGGTCTGTGGGAAAGAAATTGAGGTTGAATGACTACTGAAATTGATTGCTAAATTGAACGAGCATGCGTATCGGAGGTTGGGTGGAAGGGCCGCACTTTGTCTATAAGTCTGAAAACGTAAATAACAAATCGATTATCGGTATCAAACTCATTTATTCGCCATCTTCCATCAATTCCTCCAACTCCCTCATCTCATCCTCATCAATCCCAAACGGGTTCTCCTCCCCTTCACCCTCTCCCTCCACCCCATTCCCCAGATCC
Source organism: Cladonia borealis (assembly GCA_018257855.2). Classification (NCBI taxonomy): domain Eukaryota; kingdom Fungi; phylum Ascomycota; class Lecanoromycetes; order Lecanorales; family Cladoniaceae; genus Cladonia; species Cladonia borealis. Next base: position 434,596 of record JAFEKC020000021.1, on the reverse strand, counting down.
TCCGCCTCCTTACCAGCCCTTTCCAAACTCTCTACATCCAACCCCCAAACCCTAACCGTCCCATCAATTCCCCCACTAACAGCCCTCCTCCCCACCACCACCACGCTCATAACCTCCTCGAAATGTCCCTCAAATACCGTCTTCAACTCCCCACTGCCTTTATCCCACACTTTCACGCCCTCGTCTCTCCCAGCGCTAACAATATAGCCGCCTACCTCATCAATAGCGATAGAGCGTACGTAGTCACTGTGCGAAAGGGTGAGGGAGGGGGCGAATGAGTGGTGGCGGGAGAGGCAGTGGATGATTGTGTCGGCGGAGGCGGTCCAGAGGTCGCCGTCTGTATCGAAAGAGAGTTTATACACTGAGGTCTCGTGTTGTGTAATCGGCTTGTCGTTCTCGATCTCCATAGCTGCTGACAAATCTTTCTTCAGCGCCCAGCGACGGATTTCACCGAGACTGCTGGCGCTAAAGATGGTTATTTCTCCGTGTCCATCTCCCTCGCTTTCTGTATCGTAGTCCAGACTCTCGGGGTCTACTGCGAGATCGAGAATTCCCCTCCCCAGCGTCTTCAATACGAATAACCGTCCCCCACTTTCAACGTTCCAGATAATGATACTCCCGTCCGCGCTACCAGATGCTAGGATCTCTATCCCTTTTAAAGAGAGGCAGAGGACGCATTTCACAAAGTCGGTGTGGCCTTTGTATTGTTTTCTCCGAACACAAGATTGACGATCCCACGACCAGATACTTTTGTCCCAGGAGCCGGCGAAGAGGGTATCGTTTTTAGGGGAGAGAGCGAGGGAGGTTAAGGGAGCGGTGGGATTGGTGGGGCAGCGGTAGAGGTGGGAGGTTTCACCGGTCTGGATAGGATTACTTGGTATAAGTATAGTATCATACGGTAGATATAATTCGTGTCTTGGTAAGAGGAGCCTCACCTACTTCAAGTACCAACCTCCTGGCTGTCCCTCCGCTTTCAGCCACGTAGACTGCTCCAGCATCTTGGGGATCGGCAATCAGAGCGAGGACTTTGGAGGGGAGACGGATGGGGTTGCCGCTTTTGTTCTTGGATTTGAGGGTTTTGCGGCGGGTTTCGGTTAGAGAATGGCTGCGGCATAAGTTAGCATGGGGTCTGGAAGGGATTTACGGGGAAAGTCACGTTGTTTGGAAGAAGTGGTCGGGGTCTGTAGAGCGCGACATTTGGGGTTGAACTATTTGGTGATGGGACCGTACTTCGTAGATGTGTCGGAAATACGACGGAGTTTAGGGTTTGAGGTGTGGTGTTGAAGGGGCGCCACTTGGCGCCTTGCTTTCATTCTTTCTGCACAAAATTAATTCATAAGACTACAGTGGTCTCAGCTACTGTAGCTGTAGAGCTGGTGCCAGGCTATTCGCCCATATAGCAAGGACATCTGCTGGGTTCTAGCATAGGCTGCGACCAGCATCTACTGCTTATTATCATGAGTAATTGTTAATAATTGTTATCTCTCCGTCTTGTAGCTGTGATGCACCCAGTCCATCTTGGGCTGAACGAACCCACACTAGTCAGCAAGCTTTCTCTGTCCTCATAGTTGTCCGCTACCGTGGTACAGATCTTCCAGGACGTGGAGCAGTGCCTTAACCATATGATGAAATTCACCATTCATTCTGTCCTTCGGGTACGGAGTACATGGTGAATGACAAGCGAACAGGCTTGAGAGCGGAACCATTCCGAGATTATATGGTGTCCTCATTATGAGCTGTGCGGTTTGTTGGGAGATTCAGCTACCTTTGATAGAATTTCCTGAGTCACTGGCAAAGCCAAGTCCGCCACAGAAACTTACTCGACTGGTTGCGCTCAGCCTTGATTCTCGAACAAGGCCATAGGCGTACGTCGAATTCTCTGGAAATAACATGGTTCGTCCGAAGAGACTTACTGTGTCCCTGTCTAGAAGCCTTACGGCGTCTGAGTGAGGATTCACGAAATTGAATTAGGTTGGTGAAGCTGAATATATATCTCCCTCCGAGAGAGACTTAGCCATTCACCATGATTCGAATACTCAGCTCCATATAATTCTCAGCCTTCTTCACCTTCTTATGGGGCAGTTCAACCATGGTTTAGGCATTGACGCTAAGATTACGCTTTTCACAAGGCTACATTGAGTATATTACCAGCCTCGAGCATGTGAACAAGCAAGCTTTGTGAATTGATAACTCCTCCATTCGCAAGAATCAACTATTCCATTCCTCTACCTAATATTCGCCAACTCCTGTATCATAAACCCAAGAGTCGTCTATCATGGCTTGCCACCTACGCTTCACATTGTTTTGCATTCTATTCTTTGGATGCTGTGGCTTTCTGCTTTCAATGTTATTCAACGCACCTTTTTATTTCTCAATCAAGTGGTCTGATAAGACTGTGTGGGAAAAAGCAAATATGATAGGATGGCCCTGCTTTGGAGCTCTCTCTGGTCTTATCATTGCACGTAAGGATTTAAGTAAGAGGTCTTCATCGGGCCAACAACCGATCGAACTACAAAGTCCAGAGAGACCAGAGTCAAGGGCTATGCCGCACTCCCAACCGGGTACGATACCTCCAAATAGTGGTCCGGGGGCCCGCAGCCTAGAGTTCGTGGTCTAGGGGCCAGAAAAAGTCCCCAGAGCAGGGTCTCTCGCCCCTATATCCTATCTTCTACGGGCTTCCGGATCACTATTGAATACTACACCTATCCTACGTTAATATGAAGGCTGATTCAAGGAATGATAGTACCCCCTCTCCCACACGCTAGACCACAGGACCTCGAGGCACAAGTCACGGCGAAGGGTCGGAGAGCATCCGGCATTTCTAACTTGAGTACATCTCTGCCGGCGGCACCGGCTCCCACTGCACACAATTCAAGTTCATGGACCACAGACTCATTGCGCAACTCCGAGTCCAGTTCAACCCTTCCACCGTACACTGCGCAGGACCCGGAAAATCTGACGGTGCCTGCACCGAGCTACTCGCGATATGACGGACTCAGCAGACCGACACGAGAAAATGGCCCACATTGCCAACTTTGTCGGACACGGCATTCATCCGCGACATATGTGAATCACTCCGGTTAGCATTATGACGGAAGACAATGCGAAGATATCGTCTCTGTGAAGTCGAAGAAGCTTCCATCAACCTTTTTCCGCGACACTTGTTTGGTGAATTCAAATTGAAGGACGGACCAACCTCTACTCCAATTAACAACGCCCGCACGGAGAGTCACTCATGTTTTTTCTGATTTGTGGACCTTGCGGGCATTACTATATATATAATCAATCCTTGTTCCTGCAATTATCACGCACTAAGTTTTCTGCCAAATCCTCAAGCTCTCAACTACAGGCGTGGCCTTGGCCCAGCAACGGCGAACTCACTTCTTTGGCCGTAGTCATGGGCAGTAACATCTACAGTAGATATTTATGACTTTTACAAGATACTGTCTCTTTATTTTTCGTTCTGAGGGCGTATACGCGCTTTCTTAGGATAAGATGAAGATGAGGTGCCTTCTCAAGCTTTCGAGAGTTGAGCGTGGTGAATAAACCCTAATGAATTATTTCCTGGTCCAACATTGCCCCACGCGCTCTCTATAGCAATTTTAAGAGGTCCATAGATCAAAACCGAGACCTAAAGCTGAGACTCCTCCACATCTGCTAGGGTAACATAATCCCTCCGCGTGTGCCATAAGTCGTTTGCTGCTGCGTCTGTTGCCCAGCTGAGTTCTACTCGGGCTTCTCGCCACAACGATAATCATCTTGAGAAAACTTCCTTTGACATAGGGACTGCCGCCTTTTTAGACAAGCAATGTGCTCGGTTTCAAAATAGAAGGAAGGCGAGTTACCAAAAGACTACAGCTGCTATTGAAGATATCGTTGAGGAACGGAACAAAGTCTGCCACCAGGACGGACTTGATTTCGCTCGTCTGCTTCTCACAAGACAATTCAAGGACCCAACTGCCGTGGCTACGACACGACCATTCATCGAGCCTTCTCAGAAGGTCTCAAAAGCAACTCTACGCCATGCGCCTGCTGCGCGCTGTCTGCCACCCATCGTCTTCTAATCAAAACCACCTAATCCTGTCTGGGGACCTCCGAGGAGGCTCCAATCACACATCCATCGTCTTCTGTTCAAAGTCATCGAGCCTTGTCTGGGGACCGCCGAGGAGACTCCAATCACACATACATCGACTTTATTTCGAAACTATGGAACTTGATGGCGCACCCGAGACAATCTATGTCAGTGATGGCAACGTAAGGCTAGAACCAGGTCTGCCCGACTGGACTGGTTTTTTCGAAGAGTAAGCCAACGACACCTGCTGTTTTCTTATGAATCTTCAAGCACTCTTCGTCTTCAAGCACTCTTCGTCTTCAAGCACTCTTCGTCTTCAAGCACTCTTCGTCTTCAAGCACTCTTTCCTACAGTGGTATTTCATACCATTATTCTCCTCCATCATGTCTTCTAGTGATTCAAGTGAGAACTGGCTCATTGCTCAGGACAGGATGTTCCTGGTACCTACCCAGCGACATCAATTGTCATCATCACTCTGATCTTTCCTAGAGCGCTGATACCTCCGGGATTGGAAGACATATAAGTGGACCATTCTCCGACATTGGCGATGACGAGATACTTCCTGGCCCAATGGAGTTCAAAGTTTGCTGGTTGAAAGAATCCACCAGACCCCCACTACCACCACAATCATCGAACTCACAGCCACTTTTCCTAGATCCATTCTCAAGAGAGTCTTTCGCGGTCATGTCGACTAGCCCAAAAAGTGTTGTCCTGCTCTCGAAGAAAAATTCCGCAATAAGAATCCAGCGCGACTTGAAAAGGATGTCCATGGGTAATTACTTCCGGAACTGTTACATTCTGCTGAGCAAAGCACGTTCAGCATAATGGTGAGCCAGATATGGACCATTGTCTAAGGTTTATCGAACCCTCAAGATAGCCAGAACTCTGGAAGATGCCTCCGCACTTCTCGTTCTCTGGCCTCTGGAGCTTCTTAGCCCTCATAGTGTGTATAATCACACTCATCGCAACTATCTTATTGAGCGGCTGCCATACTGACGGCTTTTACAGCCGCCTTTCACCCTGGCTTTGTGGGCGACCGGACCCCAAGTCGGACCAACGCCTCGCCCTCGAATCGCAATGGTGGTTGGAGAGGGTCGCCATCCTGAGACTCGGATTAGATGAGGGGAACTTGATTTCTTATTAGCAAAAGGACCGCCCCACCAACAACGCGCTTTTCCCACCCTCACACGCCACAGACTCTACCGTTCCCTCTTCCCTAGTAGGCTCTCCCTATCTCCTTACCCCAGCAGGCTCTCCCTTCCCCAGCTCCCCAGCAGGCCCTCACCGCACCTCCTCAGCCTCTCACCATTGAGCCAGCCCCCCAACGCCTCACCATTGAGCTTAGTCATCTACACCATGCCTGGGAATTGGACGCCTCGCAGCCAACTCTCGCCTGAGCAACGCACTGCCGCCAACCGCGCCAAGCGTGAGAGGAAAGCACGTAAGACCGAAGAAGGGGGGTTCAAGAAGCCAGGCAACCAATAAGTTCATCTGTTTTCCAAGACTTCGACGAGAAATGGAATCCTCAATGGCACGAGCCTGTTAGTGATGTTCAAGAATCTAACAAAAGGCAAAATACCATGTCTTCGTCTCGTCGTTTCGTTGAGATTGCAGATTTCATCACCATCCCCACCTCCGATCTCCTACGCCTTGTAAGTGTTTATATAAATATCTTGTTTCATATATTAATATTATTTCAGCTCCACCCCGGTAAATCCTCACTCTGGCCAGAGTAGTAATGCTTCGACTCCCTCTGTGCGGAGGTTTCCCTCCGCACAGAATTTAAATCATCAATGACTAGGGCATGCCTGGGGTACAACTCCCCCTGGAATGGGCCGAAATGGCTCAGTGGAGACGCCGCTGCTGCGGCCAAGGATATTCTGGCTCATATGGGTGGGCCTAAACAGAATAAGCATGCTGTGCGGGCCCGAGAGGGCTTATTGGATGGGTTTACAGCCCGTTTGGTAGAGCTGGAGTCGCGGAGATATTTAATTTTTGGTTTTGCTTCTTACTTTTGCTTTGGCTTTTGTTTTATTCTACAATTTCATACATTTGCTCTTGGCTATATTCTAGCTTACGATTTAATAACTTATTCAAGATTTTACATGGTAAGCCTCGTGTTAAACAAATGAGAACAAATCAGCTTCCTCATCATTGCTAATACACACGCTTTAACGCGAGACTTGAGGAGTTGGATTTTTGGAGAGGTTTTCGTGCTACAACGGTCTGTCGTACAAGTTTCATATCTTTGGTTGTTCTTTCATTTCGCAATTTGTCAATATATACTCCTTGCCTCTACCACGAGCGAGAACCTATGGTTCTCGTCGGAGTGCAGATCATTACTCCAACGTAAGGTAGCACCCCCGTGGTGACCTCAACTCTGAATTTTAGGAACAAGGTCCATCATTGGCAGTGAAACGGACAAGCGAATTTCAGGAAGAGTTCGACAGAGCTTGTGGAGAGCATGAACAGACTTGCTGGAAGTAAGGGATTCATCGAGAAGCTCTACTTTCACAATCAAATTACCATAAGTAGATTAAACTACTCGGTGATTGGGGCGACAACGTATATGAGGAATGAGAATGCTCAAAGTGCGTGAATGTAGCACAAACGTTCGCTGAGAGACACTGGGGGAGGTGAGACGCTAGAACACTCAGAAGGCTACTGCTCCTCCTCACGAGTGGCGCGCAACAGAATACCATATCTTCTCCAGCCCTCGACTTTCGCACGTCACTGATCATCATCCTGGAAGGTATTTGGAGCTCATGGTGAATCTTTGTCGAAATAAATGAGACGGGGAGAACCATGACGCAGAGTGGCTGTCAATATTGAAATCACAGTGAAAGACAGCACCATGGCTGAGTTTCTCAACGAAGTCTTCAACCTTTCAGCTTCACCAACACTGGAATTTTGACATCCCAACCGGACCGAACAGTACCGATAAACCGCTTCTCTCAGCGACGGCAAACACACACATATCCCACACCCACTTACCATTTCGAGAAGAGTATCTGATCGATTCGGTCCTCGTGAGATCTGATGTCGAAGAATCAGTTCATTTTGACCTCCGCCTTTCGTCAGAGAGGTGGCAAGGCAGTTGGCAAACTTGAGCTCTGGTGCACGCCTCGCTTGATACTGGAGTAAGCTAGTCAACTTATCTCACGATACCAACTCGGCCGAGTCAATATAAACGCGAGTCATGGCGAAGGACCATAACATCACCTGCAGGCAACACGGGGATGTCTTGGTCTTGAGGTTTTTGGCATGGACACTGCACAACGTCAATTAAACGAACAAGAAAGAGTTCAATGAATTGAAAGGGGAATTAACGGTACCACTATGATGTGGGGCGAGTGGTCTGCTGCGTCCAGAAGGAATGCGGAACGACGATGCTGTTATTACTGCCCAGTTGCACAATACGAATCATATTCATAAATAAATCTGATAGCACGATAACCCGACGAAGAAGACCAATGCTTTCCACCTGAATCGTTGGCTAAAGGATATAAGCATCCAGTCCCACACCCCTACCGATCTTGTGGCTTCCACTGTGATGAAATGATTATACTGTCGAGACTGCAAAAAAGCCAGCCGTGCCAAAAGCACCGCCAATCGCCTAAGCTCTATCGCTATTGACCCCGAAATCACACCTGATAAGGCCCAAGGGAAGCCCCACTTTACTACATTATTTACGGCATTACAGAGGACCCAGGACGATACACATCACAGCTGTGGAAACAAGACGGCCGGTTAATGTCATCATCGATCGTGTGCGCCCTTTCTATTGCTCCGCGATGGCAGAGAGATCTTTACCGATGAGTTGATCTGTGACGTTGTCTCTGTTAAAGGTATCTATCACTTACGGCTAGGAAGTTCACGTGACTGTTGTATCTTAAGCTGAGGCTGTTGCCGATCAAGTGGATAAATTACTCAGACTATGATAATAAAGGGGCCTAAATATTTACCGTTTTGAAGTTTGGAGCGCTAGCATCAGCGTACAATTCAAAACATCAAACCTGTCCGGAATTAGAGTAGGGCGGTCCTACTATGGAAGAGCTAATAGCCCAATACGAAGCCAGTTCTGAGGGTAATTGCTAGAGTGCCAATATACGCACTGAGTATATAAAATCATCAGGGCTCAGATTATGATGTAGTCTACTAGAACCGACTACTCGCTCCTCAAGGGAATGCGTTCTTCTAGTGTTCTCAAAGAACAGCCCGTCCTAGCCTCAGAGCTAGAGCTGATCATCAAGGGCAAAAGCGTACGCCACCCTTTTCCATGCTTGGCTTTGTTGCTTGTCTAATACAAACACAAAAATTCCATCTCGAAACCTTTGCTAAGACAGCAAACGGAGAGCAGTACGCTCAATAGCCTTGAGCATTGGGTCTCGCCAATGGCTGCCTATGTCAAGAGCGACAATAGAGGTGCCCCGGTATTGTTCTTAAGCTCTGGCAGGACCTGCACGATAGTCGCCACCAGGTCGTGCTCGCAGGAGTAGAGAGCAACCTGGAAATGGTAGGTCCGGCTTTTCTCCGAGGATTCAATCACCGCATTCATATGAGATCGCCGAGAAATGAAGCTGAATACGAGGTTCTCACGGTCCTACCGCGAGACCAGCGGCATGCCATAAGGTCCAGCGATATAAATGAGCTTGTGCATGACAAGGACCTTAGAAAATCACAATTTTCCGACTAGCTACCATCTCTGTCCGGTCAATCCTACTTCTTGGTGTGAGGCAGTATCTGTCACACTCATTTGCGCACCGGCCGCAGTTGGAAAAGGCAGCGCCATTCATACGCCGAGTGGAGGAGTGGAGCTAATTATTCATGCTCATGCCCTTGGATACCTTCATTCGATTTCACCCAGTGGAATTAACTAAATCGAGAGCTACAAGGCCTGTGCAACCATCAGCGGTGCTGTGAGTTCCTGCTACTCACTTTGTGATGCGCATTTCTTCTTTCTGCTCCTCTTCTGTGTAACATCCTGCTCTCACACATCTCATGACAGTCATTCATGTTCTTCGATTTCACAAACCACCCGAATTTCGGCCTTCACCTTTCGATGATTCCAGAAAGAAGAAAAGTGATGATATGAAGAGTAGATTAAGTATTGGCGAGCCAAAGTGACTACCTACGCCTAGAACCCTTAGCGATAAAATTCAGCTATTAGTAGTCAACGGCGGAAGTTGCGAGGCGTTCCTAGTTCCTGGGTGACTTCTTTGGCCTAGTGAGGGTTTTTGAGAAGCGGATAAGATCAACTTTTGGCGGCAAATTTTGGACACGTGAAAAGCCGTTGGATTATGTTAACCTGGGCAAACATACCAATATCAAGTTCGGCGGAGACACGGTACTCGAGAAGTGCGAAGTGGTCATCAAGTATGGGCATTCGCCGATGGCTCAGTGGAACGTCGAGATGTTACAATATCCATCGTTGTTTAATTCTTGGAAAAGTCAAGAAAATCAATACAAACGGTTATCCGCTTCCCCTCAACATAGAGAAGCCATGCTGGCTCAAGACTCCCGGCGATAATGCAAGTCTTTCTTAAGAAGAAGGACAGCAGAATGACCAGTGCTGACGGCCGCACATTCAAAGCAATATGCAACACATCCTGACCACCATACGGTCATTGAAAGTAGCCATGGAAGAGATGTACAATTACGCAATGATGAAACCCTCGACCGTTGGAGCAACGAAATGGATCGGGCATTAGTTGAATCTCTTCTGATTCAATCCTGGTATGTCTGCACGCATAGATTCGGCTCATCGATAAAGGCTGTGCGCAGGTTTGCTGACTTTTGGTAGTGGAGCAAAGAACAAGAAGTGCTGCAGCTACCCGCAAGTCCAACTGGCAATCTGGACCCTCGCTATATCGAAAAGTCCACGGACTAATTAGATGGAACTGCTTCTTATACTTCACCGACAAGCTGTGGATCTATTAATTTGTAAATCAGAACAAAAAGCGCACGGGAAATACATATATGACAATGACAGCACAATGACGCATACAGATATTTGTCACAAGTTCAAGGGAAAGAGAATACAGAACATCGGATACTCTCAAGCGTTCATCAGAAAACGGAAGATCTCGCACTACAGATGAGCATGCTGTGAGAATGGCAAAGGAATTCCTCTGATGAGGTTGTATGGGCCTCCGGGTATCTAGGATCTTTGGGGAGACAGACATTGCGCTTTGCGAGCTAGAGCCCAGCATTCAACACTCCAAGCAAACTTTCTCGACCCCAGTGCTGAGTGCCGTCGTGGTTATCGAGCATAAAAACATTAAACTTGCGGCCCTTTGGGTTCAAGAGCACCTTTAAATCATCATATTCATCATCATAATAGCTGCTTTTCTCTTAGGGCCTAAAGTCATCCCTAATACCTATTTAGATGTGACGTTACCCATCAATTGCGGCGCGGAGTTTGTGTACCGATTAGTAGAGTAATTGCTACTCGAAGAAATTTACTACTCATATTAATTTAGAAAGCCTGGCTTAAGAAGACAGATGGGATAATGCGTCATCCGTTGAAAAGTGTTGAACACACCAGTTGATCATTACTCGCAGGTCTCCGTCGCTTGGCACTTGGTTAATCGAAATCAACACTGATTTGTATCTTCCGATATGTATAACAGGCGATATGCCTCAACAACAGATGAATACAGATTTCCAGTCGTAGCGAGCGATGCTTGACTGTCGCTTCTGTCCAATCTTAAGCGAACGTCGTGGTGACCTTCTATGATATCATCAGAAATGGTAGATATCATTAGACGATGCATTCATAATCGCAGATGTACTTTATTTTTAGAGCGTTGATGGATGGAATTCTAACTTCGTTCGCTGACTTTTCCAAGCGACTACATGCCTAAGGTGAGCCAAATCATCTCTGGCATTTTCACTGTCAGGGCGCTAACAGACACCAGTATTCATCCGTACTTCCCATATCTTCGCAGGTCCGCCTGCTATTGTGCCCGGAGAGATTCTCCCGTTACCTAAGATTGTTCGACATGCTCTAATCAAGTAAACGTTACCCCCCCTAATTCGTCGATTAACACTTCATCAAACTAATTACAGACGAACGCACATTTCGGAGAATGGACTCTCGCGGCTTGAGAGGGGGCGGGTAGTCTCAAAAAGGCCGCTTGGTCTACCAAACAAACTCGAAGAGGGAAATAATGGTGCTCCACGTTCACCAATCTCAAGATTCTAGTGAAAGCTCAATACAAATCCCCGAAATATGCTTGCACTCCTTGCGACCTTTAATTTTAGACTAAAAAGTTGGCGTATATTGGCAACGAAAACTGGGAACGTAAGGAATATCTATAATGATTGCTTAATCGCTCTAGCTAACAAGAGGAGCAGGGTGGGTATAAGCGGGTGACCTGGGGGGTCTAAGGCGGACACGACCTTTTGGGTATACATCTTCTGGCTACTCCGGCTCCTATGGCTCTCTGGTTCGCGGTAAAATATCGTGAAGGACACCCAGAATGCGTCTCAATTTTGTGGGAACTCTTGCTGTTTGAATGTCGAACAGCTGCTTCGGACGTCACATCAAATGAAAATGAATAGGCACTCGTGCTTGGGGTGGACGTCGAACATTTTGATAACAAAGCAGCTTCGCGAACACAGTAAGATATATATATATGTTGACCCGAGAATGTCACATGTCATACCCATACTGGTCCCCCGCAATTTCACCGGTGTACCAAGCTACATGACCACAAAGTGTGCACTGGCTGACTCGATTCAATGGGCACAATATGAATTCTCGACTTTCAAGCTCATTACTCACAGTTGTGCTCGCATCAAGTCATTGCTGAAGAACTTTCTCAGGGATGGCAAATTGACTAGAGAGCCCGCCCGCCAGACACAATAGGTCGAGTGCATTGTGATCAGAATCATTGTTACAAGAGCCTTGAGTGATGGGATGAGCAATGGTACTGTACAATGTGTACATGGAGATTCAGACTCTCATAGAAGAATGAGAGCATTAGAATGGGGTGCAGCAGTTGAATTGGATTGACGTGGAACAGAGGGCGCCGTAAGAGTTTGCATTACCGGCAGACCTAGTTTGGTATCAAGGAGAACTTGAGTCTACTAGATATAAAGGCAGTTTCATTCCTCCTCCCAACGCTGGTAAACAATGCTGGCGAGCTTCACATAATATAGCGTCAGGGCGGCCCCATCGGTCCTGGTATGCAGAGTCCACCGTGGCCTCTTCGAGCTTCGAGCCAGTGTACTAATTATGTGGAGTAGTTGATAGACTCTTGCCTCTGTCCTCGCATCAATAAGGCGCTGGCTCTCGTCCCTCTTGTCCCGCACTACCGCTGCCACCGCTGCCGCTGCAGAATCCGAGTCTTAAAAGGCCGTGTCACAAGCTGGAGAACATCGCGGAATTGAACCAAATCACTCATGGCTCAAGGATCTGCCAATCCTCCAAGCTCGGGCATGCAAACCGCCTAAAAGCGTTGGATTGGAGGAATGTTGGTCTAGGGTGGCTACGGGATGCTAACGGTTCGTGGAAAAGATCATCTTGAAGATGGTGCCGTACTCGATAACTCTCTGCGATTTCTGGTGCACGTGGGAAGCTCTAAGCGCTAGCGAAAGTCGGTCGTAAATGTTAAGGTACGACGCCGATGATCCAGAGTAAACAGACTCCTGTACGAGACGCCAGAAAAAGTGTTCTGTTGCCGAGTTAGGCGCACTAACACTACAGCACCAGAGGTTTCAAATTATGCTGTCACAATCGCACGCATTTGGGAGTTCATGCAAGATTCGGGCTATCAAGAAACCTCATTGTTCGCACGGCAAGACCCAGCCATCATTCATCGCTAGCTCGACTCGGACTCATGGTACGGTTTCAAGATCCTGAGTGCTCGTGGCCAGATCTGGACTGAGTTAGTAGCAAAGAAGCAACAAATTGGAATCTGCAGCTGAGCTCAACAATAGCCAAACAACTTATGAATCATGCTCCAGACTCAAATATTTTAGAAATAATTTACGAGCGAGGAGCATCCAACATCGATGTTACTACCCTCGCCCTTCACAGGGGTACAAGAATGAGTTACCAGGACCTAGATTTAGACAAATCGATTGCGATAACGCACCTTTTAGACTTTAGCAATATGAAGGGAAGGTTCTCCGACGAGTATGTCGAACAAGCTTGTAGTATGGATATAACATCTTAGGCCGCGATTAGCGAAGGTGATGGGTTTACCGCAGAGAAGAGAAGTAGAGCCGTTTAACGACACGCGACAACGGCAATGGAGGCGCAGCAATAACCCGTTATCGTACAAGACATGACGATGGCAGATTTTGAAGCGAACAAGGTCTGCGCGGCCTCAGGACTGAGGCAGCGTCTCTCTCAATTCATTGTTACTGCAGTTATTCCACATAATACACTCAATTTGCCTTCGGTTGTGGATAAATAAGACCATAGACGATGGTAAATGGGCATCTATGCCACTTTAGGTTTCATGCTATTGGTAACGGCAATACCAAGTTGAAAATTGCCTGAGATGCTGGTGCTATAAACCGTTAGGCACAGGATTAAGAGGGCCAGTGTATTTGAGAAAAACCCGAAGCCGCAAACTGAAAGCGCTATCAAACCAAAATCTTTTTCACACACGGAAATGTTGCTACTGGGAATCGTGATCATGAGGAACGAAGGCTTCGAAGTGACTTATGGGGTTGAACTAGAGGCCATTCTTGCGTTCCATGAGTCCGTACTACAAGCCCACCTCAACACCACCGACACCACGTGCACGATCGTAGACGATCTGCCAGAAGTCTCCAGTCGTGCATTGCCTGGCCAGCGTGTACGCTCGAGGAAGATCATCAGGTTCGAGACATGGTCCAAGGATGTCAACAGACCTAGGAATGGAATATTATGTTGGGTTGGCCTCTTCGTCGCTGATACCATTGCCAACCCCAAATCACGGGTACATGTTCAGAACCCCTGGGTCTTTATTAAGAGGGACAACAGATCAGGGTCCGGGCCTCACAATATGTTTCTCAATTCGATCTGCAGGTCCGTTGGAGACCCCGGTAAACAGAACGTGGTCCCTGACGCCTTATCCCGACTCCTCTATAAGAGGGAGGAAAGAAGAGACACCGAGTCTCCTAGTATACTGGATGATGTGCTTGCCTTTGATATGACATACACCCAGATGTCTCCAGAATACAAAAAGAAACTGATCAAGGACTACACAGATGATAAGAAATGGTCAAAGATTCTGAACGTACTGCGCGAAGAAGAGCGAAGGCTTCAAGATGCTGATCCTACAGCCGTCCCCAAGGAGGCCCTTGTTAACTGAGGCATCAACGTTGAGGCGAAGGGAAAAGACGTCACGCTACCCAACATATAGTTCTTCCTTCGCGGAGACTTACTCTACTACCGGGATGGCCTTGGCGGAAGAGAACGGCTTCTGCGTGCCAAGGGCAATGGAGCAGAGACCATACGCCAGAGTATGAGACTCCCAACGAAGACGAAGTGGAGGAATACTTCACAGTACCACGATATGAGTCCACAGAAAATCATGACACCTACTAATTATGCCAGGTAGGAGACTGCTGTTAGATCATCAGCAAATGGCAAACACACATGTCTGATGACCTGGCAGCAGTCTCGTATTATACTCCGCCGTAATTCCAAAATTACCTAAGGCTTGAGCAAGATGGTTCATATTTTAAGGCTAGCTTCAAATGGTGGCATCTTATATACGAAGATCCCTCCTTTCCTTGATATGGACCGACCTGACGTCACATGTATTGAGCGTCAGCTTCTCGGTCAATCGAGAAAAAGCCCTAAGACGTTCTTTTGTCCTGGAGTCTTCGAGGTTTCGAAATCAGAGACTCTGCCATTTTAACATCGGTTCGAATCACTTCCTTCAACGACCTCGTACAAGATCCTAATTCCACGCGAGCGGATAAGATCCGCTCAAAGTTCTCTTCTGACTGCCTTCTTGCACTCCACACAGTCATCGGTCATTGCATTCAACATAAGCCTTTCCAAGTCAATATACTCCAGGAGATTGAAGAGCCTTCCAGCTGCGGAGCGTTTGCTGCATGAATGGCCCCAGCTAGGTACAAAGTCAGAGCCCCATAGCGGAACCCAGCAGAGTCCCTATCAGAACTGAACACAGGAGTGTATGTATATATATTGCTTATACCCGAACACGTGCTAAGAAGGCGTAGTAGTGACATTGTAGTCAAAAATCTAGGGGCAGGAAAGGATCACGACCTCGTTGATGCCGAAGAAAGAGAGGTATTGTTATATTCAGACGCCACGGGTGGACTAATGAGACCAAAACGCGCTACCAGAAGCGCTGGATAAAAGTCACTGCAACGACAATTCGGCACTTCAACAATGTCGAGATATTCCTGGACCTGGTATCGATGTTCAGCGACTCACCGCTTGCTCGTCGGTATATTGGGTGGTAGTTTCGTACTATGCCAGGTGTGGTCAGCGGGCTTTTTGACCCTTTTTGATAGCGTAGAAAGAGGGAGAGAAGAAGACTTAGATCTTTTTTAGGCGAAACCTTGCGTGGAAGACTTCTTAACCTCGCTGAGTAAGCAGAAGGATCGTGGGTTCTGCGATGTTGCGTTGAAATGTACTAGTGAAACCTTAGAACCTATCGGAGAGGATACTCTCTCAAAAGCGTGGACGGATATTGGCTGCCACACAATTTCACATGTTCGGTTTTCCGGACTAATACTCACTTCGCAACGCACAGGTCTCCCGCCAAGTTACCGAAAGACAATCGCTGCATTCGAAGATATCGACTCTTACCATCCAATTACAGCGCCTGGGAAACACCATACGTGCTCGAAGGATTATGAACTCTGTGGTGGTAAGCTGGCTAGGGTACTGCCGCTCAGACGTGGATTTCATGCACTACGCTGAAGCCTAGCCTGCCTGCTGCTGTATGATAGATTGGGTCTGAACGAGGTCATGAAACATACGTTGAAGGCTGGTTGTTTAGATAACGGAAAAGCGCAAATTTGCTCTACGACCACCATGATCATTACGTTCTTTACTATAAAGGCAAAGCATCAGTATTCGTCAATATGGAATCAGTTTGCCCTTCTGATATTGCAAATAGTATGTACTTACTGATTGTCTTGGCGTCTATCGCCACGGTGATTTGACTGCTGACCGGGCTTCTTGACACGCCCTTCAGCAGTCTTGCGGTGTAAGCTCTAAGATCTCGTTCAACATAGTCATCTTCGACTTATCTTTGAGAACATCATTGCATCAGTATCCCCGTTAGAACACCACTCTGCTCATCGTTGTACTTGTTCATCATGCCCACCAATTGGACGCCGCGTAGCGAACTCACACCAGAGCAGTGGCAGGCCGCCAATAGTAAGAAGCGAGAACAGTACAACGCGAGGAAAGGTGGAGCGGGGGGCCTCAAATTTACTCGCGGATCCATGTACTGAGCGTTTGATAGTAAACCTTTTTGCGCCAAGAAACATTTTCACATGGGAACTTTTTGGATAATCAGCGCAAAAGTGCTCTATACCCGCTAAATTTTCACATGCAAACAAACCTGTAGCTTAAATTTTCACATACCCTTCGTTCCCCTGTGCTATATGAAGACGTGCCAGCCCTCCTCTTTCATCTCTTCTCTCTACACATCTTACACCCTCCAAAGCTGTGCTCTACTGGAAAAAGTTATCAGTCTTTCAACATGCCTTCAAGTGACGAGACTCTGCTCGGCGGTTTAATCATCGGCTTCTCTTTTGTCTTCTGCCTGGTTGCCGTTATCATCGGTTTGCTCTCAACTCGCCGTCGCCAACACCTCGCCAAAAAAAGGGAACAAATCTTCCACCGCATGTGGCTCAATGAACCAACCCAAGGTATGCTGTTCGTCGATAACATCCTGCGTGTTACTAATAAGACAGTGTACCCGGACCCTGAAGCTCAGCAGCAGCACCAACGCCAGCAACAACGCCAGCAACAACGCCAGCAACAACGCCAGCAACAACGCCAGCAACAACGCCAGCAACAACGCCAGCACCAACGGCAACATGAGCAGCAGCAATACCAGTACCAACATCAGCATCAGCATCAGCACCAGCACCAACACCAGCACCAATTGCAGCAGCCAAACCCGCAACGACATTCACCGAGAGATAGTGTGCTTCCTGCCCGATCTACTTCGAGGGGATCCGCTAGGAGTCCTGTTTGGTGGAAAGGCTTTTCTGCTATCGGACCTTATGGTGCATCTCCAGAGGATGCTGCAACTTGGGACAGGAACGCAGGTGCACCCGATTATCGAGACTGGGTCAGAGACGGGGGGAGTCGCACACATTGATTCTAGGGTCTTACGGATGCGGCCAGATGCACGCTGCATCATGGAAGGAGGACGGGCTCATTGTCGTTAGGTTTTCGCTCAGACAACACAAAATATCGCTGTCAGTCTGGCCCCACGAATGCATCGTATAACTGCGTCGGTGCCTCAGGTGAACATTGGAGGAGATTTATATTGCTTTTTCGGGATTGGATTGAGATTCATTGGTCTTGTACATAACCAAGTTACCCCACCTAGAGTAGGAATAAACGTGCTGTTCTCAATGACTCTACCCTTGAATTTGCGTGATAATACATACCTGACCACTGCTATCGTTGGGACCTGATGTTTTTGTCGGGCTATTAGTGCTAGCCCTGGGATTCTTGTTCTTTCGCTCGAATTCGCTCCTATGCCAAGCTGCGAAATTATTCGTGTCCGAAAATCACATGCTATAAGTCAAAATTGTCGAAACTTTTAGGGTGCTTGCACTTGTGCAGCGATGTCAGTAGAATGCTCTTTCCTTTGCGAAAGTAACCCAACAACAGACAAACGATACTTGCTTACCTTCACCTTTGGAATAAGCCTCAAGACATTTTCATATCGAGTCAGGCAGATGGCTCCCGTGGGCCTCCCAGACGAGGGTTCCTTCGCTCTCAACGCTTTTGGAAAGCAGTCACCAAGCACAGAATGGCGCACAGAGAGGCAGAACAACATACTGATCTTCTGTGTATTCTTGGTAGCTTGCTATTCGTACCTCGTATACAGTGTAAACAAGGGATGGCGAGAGGCTGAGCTGCGGTGCCAAGCGAAACAGCGGACAGACACCGAACAGAGAGAACCGGCCGCGGACAGTGTAAACATTACGAAGACTGGTATTGAAAGGGTACATTTATCGCATGTCTTGCCGGGCTAACAATTTACATGTAGGACCTTCTCCAGCAGTACCAGTGAACCGGACAAAGGCAAACCATCCATTGTACGGCTCCCTTACAGCCACCGAGCTGCCAAGGCCTCGTGAAGAGGCAGTGATGATAAATCCAGCGGCCGGAACAAGCGTGGCTGGGCGTACGCAAGACGTTCGATCGTCTCTGGTACAAGTTACGACTAAGCCTGTGAGGACCAGACCTGCTGAGCTATCCCACCCAAGGACAGATCATGCTGCAAGACCAGAAGTAACATCTCATCAAGGATCTACCAGGTCACTTAGGTCTAGCGAGCTAATGATTCCGTATGGGACCTTCGAGGGATTGTTCCACGAAATTGCTCCTACTAAGACCAAGAAGAAAGTAACCTTTGCGGAGGACGAAAGGAGTAGCTCTTCTTGGTCAACACTTGTCAGTGGAGATTTTGAAGCCTGAGACTATAACCAGAGGTGTATAGAAGATGTCCGAGCAAGGTTTTGATCTTCAAATCGTGTTGTGCCAGACTTTCTAAAAATTCACGAAGTGGCCTCTCATGCAATTACGACGCTATACTGAGTGCAACGGTTACTCCACTATGCTGTGGCAGCTCGTGTAATACCTCTCGTCGATCCTCCGAGTAATATAGGCCTGGACTAAAAGATTAGACCAATTAATAACGGCTTATTTCGAAAAGGCATGCGTCATCCTATCGTGCCAGTAAAAATTCTAGAGTAGCGCTGCGTTAGTGCCAAAATAGCTGGCCCGCACATCAAAAATTGCACATTGCGACCATGCCTGTAGAGCCCAACGACCAACCATCTATAGGACCCTGGATTAAGTAGCATCGAAGCTATACATGTATATTTCCTTTGGCCCCTATTTCTCCCTTGGTTAAAGACTTTATTTTTACTCTTAGCCCCCAGGCCCAAAACCCGACCCGGAAAACCCGACCCATTGCGCGGCGTATCCTAAAATTAAATACTCGTAATCCTATTATTATTATAATATCTATCTTTATAAGGTAGTTATATAAAAATTATTATATATAGTTAATGATTAAGTATTTTATATAAGAATTTCTTTCTATATTAATAATCCTTTTACCTATACTTCTAAGTTATTATGATATCTAAGTTTAATCTAGTGAATTTTCATATATTACTTATACTACTTTTATTACTTAAACAGCTTTATAAGCGTTAATGTTACTATTAATCACCGATTGTCGGCCCTGAATAACTATTAGATCTGTGACAGTTATATCAAGACTAGCTTGAATTGAAAACGACAGTATCAAATTGTCTATCTTCCTATAGTATTCACATAAGTACACAGTGTCTAGACCTTGACGAGGCCTGATCCATGCGCTTGTTATGCTTATATTGGACTCCTACATTTAATGCTGTGTCGTACAGATCTCTGATTCCAGTATTCTCTACCGCTGTACATTCAACATAAGCGGCGGCGTTCAATGACTTCGCCATGGACAGACCCTCCGAATATGTCGTCTTTCGGAATTCTTCCCGAGAATGTCTCATGTCCAATTGCAAGCCTGCCACTATAATTGGAACGCCTGGCAAATAGTAGGTGACTTCTGGAAACCACTACTGTCGTGTCAGTATGCCATTGTTAGGCGGGCATGATCGAAGTTTCGTTACCTTGTTTTCGACCCTCTCTAATGAGCTTGGGGAGGCAATCGAGAAGGCTAGCACAGCCGCATGGGTATCCGGGTAGGACAATGGACGAAGCCTATCAAATTCCTCTTGACCGGCTGTATCAGCAATATCCAATTCGACCTTGTCAATACGTAGGAGAAAATCGTCGAACACGGTGGGAACATAGTGGGATCCAAAATTATCCCCCACTGCTGCCATATTCGCCCATGTCTTTCCAGTAGCACCGTCCCCTACAATAACCATTTTGACCCTTTCCTCTTTGAGACTGTATGGAGGAAGAGGTCTCAAATAGGTTAGATTATCATTCACTCGCTCTTCGTAGTCGTGATCTTTTGCCTGTCTACCATGTCCAGGTCTCAAGGGTTGATTTGCGTCTTCTAAACCAACTTCTGACTGGCTTGGTTTCTTTTCTGTAGAATTATAGCGGCTTGGGTTGTTTTCTAATGCTGGCGAAGATGTCTTAACCTGAACGTGAACGGCAGAAGAGCTGTTTTCTCCAAGAACATTTGGCATGGCTGTTTCTACTGCCCCAGTAGACTCATCGAGATGTGACCCATCAGCAGCTTCTAGGTATATATGTGGGTCTTGGATTCCAGAGGCTTCGGCGAGTAGTTGGTCCCTGACCTGCAACTTGGGATTCAGAATGAATGCATCATTGACCAAGGAATCGCGCAACGAGATTGCGGACTTAAAACTCCAGAGGCAGTCATTTAGATCTCCGATTTGTTCGATTACTGAACCTAGAAACTGGTGCTTGGTTGATTGCACACCATTGATATCCTCTTGGGTAAATGTTGGGTGAGGGGCAGTGTACTTCGTCTGCTGAGATAGCATTCGGCCCGAAACAGAACGGATTTTATCAAGCTCGTCTGCTACTTCCATGCAATCTACCCAGAGAGGTAAGTCACCTGTGTCCATATCCATTCTCGTTTACTAACCATCGGCAGAAGCAAAAGCAAATAATTCTAGACGAAATGCCATTTGCAGTAGGATGCCCGTCAACTGCGTGATCATAGAGTCATCTTCCGGAGTCTGCGTTCTGTAACTATGGTCCAAACGGGACTGCTCGACCATTGGCTGGACCATTGCAATCCAATCTTTCAATCGACTTTGTTGATGCCCCAGCTCAACAGCGTGTTCGAATGACCCTGTCACTGTGGGGGAAAACCCCGATTGAGTATCCTTCAGGGCGCTAGTCAAGGACTTATGAACTTCCTGAGAGACACGCACCGTTAGAGCAAAGATTTCGGAGCATGGTTTGGCAATCGCATCAATAAGATGTTTCATCCTCTCCAGGTATGGAGAGTTCCTATCTTTGTTAGCCTCAAGACCCATCAGACTCTGTCTATGAGGCTCGAAATTCATGATGATTATAATATGCTCTTGAGGTACTTCGATGACCACTTATCGATCAGCTTAACAGTCGCAGTGATGTGTTATCGATTCGATCAAGCGAGACAATATCTGTTCCTGCGGAAGATAGTGGTGACTTTACCGCGAACGGCATATACCGCGGGGGAACCCTTCTATCGGCGTGTGCAAAACGGGTTCAAAAACTTAGCGCCCAAAATGAAAAACAGACCCCGCCAATAAGTTTCAGCCAATCCTCTACACGAATCTGAAAAACTTTCCGAGTTTTTTATTGGCTTAGGTAATTATAAAGCTATATAAGATTAATGAGTGATTTTAATCTAAAGAGAAATTTAGTGGGGAAAAGTACTCTATTATATATTTACATTTGCATAGTTGTGGTCGGAAAGGATGGGCCGGGGTGTTTGTCTTTGATTTTAATTGCCAAGCATTCTAAACCGTTTTGTACACAGCTAATAGCGTAAACTACCTAACCTATTGTGATCTGAATTTGTAGATAACCCCGCTTTATGGCGTCCACTACTGGAAATTTTGTAACAGCAGACAACCCACACTAAAGCACCTTCTACAACTTCTCAACACCAGCTTTCCTATTACTAAGTTTCGTGTTCGGAACACAGCCCGCTTGTATATATCTTCTTTAAGACCTTTTGCAGTTAAACCAAGAATATCAGTATCAGCGCTATGGAGGTTGCTGGCATCGTCTTCGCCGCTCTCGGTTTTCTTAATCAGGCTATTAATACAAGCGCTTTACTATCTAAGCTTGCGCATGATACTTCTGGAATTGGTACCAAAATGGTCAGCGCTACAACGAGACTGAATGCCCAAAGATTGGCCCTGCAATTATGGCATGAGAAATGGGCGAACAAGGTAGGACGCACGCACGAGACTTCGATTACCACAGCCAATAGGGAGGTCTTATATCAACGCATCTGGGGGCTTGATGGATATAAGATGATTGTGCAATGCCTAGCCCAGTTGAGTATTAAGATGGGAGAGGCATCACGGACACTTTCACTGATCGATCCGGACTCTCTTGTGGGCACAGAGAAGATGTCCCCACTGATTGATCCGGAGCCTCTTATAGGCACAAAGAGTGCGCACCAGAAGATGTCATTCCGGCACTTTCTTCGGCAGTCCTCTGGAGAGAATGCCACCAAGCCGAAATTCTCAAAACTTTGGCATCGTCATTCAAAGTCTTCTGATGCTGCAAGGAGCTCGATTCCTGATACAGGATCAAAGAAAAACCTTTATATGCAATCCTCTGTTGAAGAAGAGGCTCGAACACAAGCGGAAGCCTTGCGTCTCCAACTGGGTCCGGGAACGAAGTTCAAGTGGTCTATCGTGCTGAAGGACGAGCTTGGATCTGCACTACAGGAGATAGACGACTGGTTAAATAGGTTGCAGACACTTTCCGACCGGTGTGGGGAATTGCGTGACCATGCTGACGAGCACCCATCGATGAACCACTCGAGCATTCGTGCGGCTGCACGTGCGTTATACCTGGCTCTCCCTGACAGGCTCCGACTTCCAGTCGCACCACGCATTGATCTCAAGTTAGAAATGGAAAGGGTCAATACCAAATATTTCAACCGCAATTTTGGCGGAATCACGTACGTAGATCGCACAAATACATCATTCAAATTCCCTATCCTCATCACGGACACCACCACCGTGAACAGCCGCTTCTTTCTGGTTGCCGAAGCCATCAATTCGAAAATGGCAGATTCGATTCCAGATAATGTGCGTCTTTTCGAAGAAGAAGCCGTAATCGAGGACTTATTAGCCTCTCTCTCCCGCCCCGATATGGGACCAGATTCTCCATCAGTCATTATTTCACATTTGGACAACCCGAATTCCATTGTCGTCCATGCCGTACCCGAACACAACAAGAACATAAAGCCACTATTGTAAGCGTCTTTCTCACAGGTTCCCTCCGGTGTTGACTTTTAGCATTCAATTCTCTCCAACCCCAAAGCAAGTTTGATACCTTATATTTGGTACATGACTCCACCATTCAGCTGGGAAATATTCACAAATGCTGACTCGGTGCCATTTAGGTCGGCCCCAAATTGTGTGCCGTGTAGTTTCTACGACGCACTCGAGGCACAGCCAAAAACCAATACGTACGTAGCTGGCTGGAGGCGTTTGCAATTAGCCTGTACTATTGCAACCTCTGTTCTACATTTGCGTGCGACAGGATGGATGCCAAGACACCTTGAGAGTAACGCTTTCCATTTCTTTGGTCCACCACAGCACCAATTGGATGAAACGTCTGGGACATCACTTTTCATATCTCCATCGACCCAAAGTGTCACCCAGAAACTTGAGACGCCATTTGACTGCCTGCGGCGGACTACAGTTACACAGACTCTTTTCTCGGGACCGGAGGAGGAAGCCTCAACTCTGATCCACCAGCTAGGAATTCTACTGTTTGAGCTGGGCCGGGGAGGGCGATATAGTACTTTTTTCTCCAACCAAAGCCCAACTACAGTTTCCAGCATTGACAGTCCAGGTAATGTACAAAGTTCGTCGAAGCTGTTGTGGGAGAAGTCCCTCGTTCTCGCAGAGATTGAAAAGATTGAGTTCGGGCGTTCATATCGGGAACTGGTGACCTCATGTTTGAGTGGTGGTTTATACTGTGATGTTGCTACTGATATGGAAACACATCTTGATCGAAAAGTCGTTCAGAAGTATGTGTATTGTGCTCTAGAAAACCAGGGACTCTCGCTAACAACTGGGACCTATAGGCTGTTAAACCTCGAGAAGCATTTCAGTGCTATTTTATCTTAAGACAACCTGATGGCCGTAAGTGTTCGTAGTATAGCATCCTCTAGATATAATAATATATAGCCTTGATTATCTTCAATCTCTCTCTCTCCTTTTCCCCCCCTTTACCCTTCTCTTCTTTTCTGTTTTTATTATTTTCTTCTTCTTCTCTTCCGAGTCTTTTCTTACCATTTTTCCTTCTTTTTTTTTTTTACTTATTAAAGTTTTAATTATATATTATCTCTTAAAAAAACTTATATAAAGATTACTAAGATTGTCACGAGAGGACATGCATCTACAAAGGTAGTAGTAGGATCAATGGATAGGGGTGTATACTAAGGTATTGTATAAGAATGATGGTTCTACCATTTACGCGGAGCGCCTTTGTGCTCAGGGGTAGCGCGCGGGTATGCCCTAGCCCTGATCCTTGGCATTAGTCCCCAAACCATGCGGTAGCTCCATAATAAAGATATAGAATATATAATTAGTTATAGCATTACTATGGTTTTATAAGTGTCTATTCAGTATTTAGACTTAGTAGGCTATTCTCATAACGCTTTAGCTATCCGAGTAAGGTACATAGGTAACTTGTCTAGCTGGGGTATGAGTAAATTTCCCTTATTTAAGCGCCTGTTTAGCGAATCACGAACTTGACAATAAGCGGGCGCTAGGAATGGCGGAGCCGTTGAAGAGGCGATCATCACTCCAAGGTACTCTCCACTAATTTTGCCATTGCCATTGCACTGGAGTTACCCCACCTCCTTAGTTGCTATCACTGGTGTCCACGATGCTACGGCCGCAGCTGTCGAGGTGTGCAGCTCGGCTGGCGACGCGGACAAGATGGCAAGCTGGCGCGAGGTGCTTCAGCGCCACATCAACAAGGCCGGCAGAAGTACAACTGACGATTGACGGCAAGCAAGTATCTATAGAAGGTACGGCGGGCGTACATCTAAATTTTTGACCGGAACTGACGAGTTGTGTAGCGGGATCTGCTCTCATTCAAGCATGCGAGAAGGCCGGCGTCACGATACCTCGATATTGCTATCACGAGAAGCTTATGATTGCGGGAAATTGTCGCATGTGCTTGGTCGAAGTTGAAAGAGCGCCCAAACCTGTTGCCTCCTGTGCATGGCCTGTGCAGCCTGGTATGGTGGTTAAGACGGACTCGGCACTTACACACAAAGCCAGAGAAGGTGTCATGGAGTTCTTATTGGCAAACCACCCCCTAGACTGCCCCATCTGTGACCAGGGAGGCGAATGTGATCTACAGGATCAGTCGATGCGGTATGGAGCTGATCGGGGAAGGTTCCATGAGATGGGTGGCAAGCGTGCGGTTGAAGACAAGAACATGGGCCCTCTTATAAAAACCTCGATGAATAGATGTATACATTGCACAAGGTGTATACGGTTTGCGAATGATGTCGCAGGTGCACCAGAGCTCGGATCGACAGGCAGAGGTAATGACATGCAAATTGGGACATACCTTGAGACGGCTCTGGATACAGAATTGTCTGGGAATGTGATAGATCTATGTCCTGTTGGTGCTCTTACCTCAAAGCCCTACGCTTTCCGAGCACGACCATGGGAGCTACAACATTTCGAATCAGTCGATGTACTGGACGGTCTTGGCTCAAATATCAGGATCGACTCCAAGGGATTGGAGGTGATGAGGATCATCCCGAGATTGAACGATGATGTCAATGAAGAGTGGATCAACGACAAGACTAGGTTCGCCTGTGATGGGTTGAAAACACAAAGGTTGACGACTCCGCTATTACGGCGTAATGACAAGTTTCTCCCCGCTACCTGGGAGCAAGCTCTCACAGAGATCGGAAATGCATACCAAAGATTAGCCCCCAAAGAGAACGAGTTCAAAGCCATTGCAGGCCACCTGGTGGAAACAGAAACCCTCGTCGCCATGAAAGACCTAGCCAACAAACTCAACTCCGACAACCTCGGCCTTGACCAACCCAATGGCGATAAGCCCCCAGCCCATGGCATCGACATCCGCTCCTCCTATCTCTTCAACAGCAAGATCTACGGCGTCGAAGAAGCCGACGCCATCCTCCTCGTTGGCACCAACCCCCGCCACGAAGCCGCTGTCCTCAACGCCCGTATCCGCAAGCAATGGCTCCGTTCCGACCTCGAAATTGGCCTCGTTGGTGAAATGTTTCCCAGCACCTTCGAGCTCGACCACCTCGGTACCACCACCTCTGACCTCAAAAAAGCTCTCTCCGGCCCCTTTGGCAAAAAGCTCCAATCTGCCAAACGTCCCATGATAATAGTCGGCTCCTCCTGTGTCGAACACCCTGACGCTAAATCCATATTCGAAACCGTCGGCGCCTTCGTCGACAAAAACGCCTCCAACTTCCTCAAACCAGACTGGCAAGGCTACAACGTCCTCCAACGCGCCGCCTCCCGTTCCGGCGCCTACGATATCGGCCTCGTTTCCCCGTCCCCCACCGTCTCGGCCACCACCCCCAAAATGATCTGGCTCCTCGGCGCCGACGAGGTTTCCGAATCCTCCCTCCCCAAATCCGCCTTTGTCATCTACCAAGGCCACCACGGCGACCGCGGTGCCCAACTCGCAGACATCATCCTTCCCGGCGGCGCATACACCGAGAAATCAGTCACCTACGTCAACACCGAAGGCCGCGTTCAGATGACCCGCGCAGCAACAAACCTCCCCGGCGCCGCGCGCGAAGACTGGAAAATCCTCCGCGCCGCCTCCGAATTCCTCGGCGTCCCCCTCCCCTACGACGACGTCGAACTCCTCCGCGACCGCATGGAGGAAATAGCTCCAAGTCTGCGCCGATATGATGTAGTAGAAGGAACAGGCCTGCCGCAACTCAGTAAAGTCCAACTCGTAGACCAGAATAAGGGCGCTAAACCTGGGAATCAGCCGCTTAAATCCGCGATTGAGAATTTCTTCTTCACGGATGCGATTAGTAGGAGTAGTCCTACGATGGCGAGGTGTTCGGCGAGTAAAGCTACGGGGAATCCATTGACTGTAAGGACCTTCACTTCCTAGCCTTTCCCTCCTAGCTTCTCTTACTATTCTCGATGTATATGTTGCTGACGGTTTGGTGTGTCGATAGAATTTCATGGCCCCTGGAGAGCCGAATTCACAGGTCGATTACGGGACGCCGGAGGCGAAGTTCTCGGCTTATAAGTAGATGTATCTTCAACGGTACGGCTGAGAGGGTGAGATGTTGGTGGTTGGTAAGTGAGGAGGCTTGCATTATGGAGGAAAGAGAACAAGCAGGGCGCTGGCGTTGTGTTGATAAGATTAATTTATATTGTACATACCTTACCATTACTGCTAGAATCATACATTAAGGTTGTAAAAGTACCATTCGTGCAGAAATTGCTGCATTTCTCTCTACCAACAGGGTTTCTCGTTACCAACAGGGTTTGATTCATGTAAGCCTGAAGAGTGAAAGAAGAGTATTGCTTTTGTCCATGTTAAAGATACATATGTAGGATACGGTAGGTAAGTAAAAAACCGCCCTCCATCCTTATGAATCCACCCAAATCATCGTCATTAAAGCCAGTAGACGCCTCGCTCACGAGACGCCATCGCTTTTGATTTCGCTTCAAGTAAGACACAAGACATGCACGCCTGCCACGCAATGCAATGCACGCACATTCATATCCCATCTTATCGCATCATATCGAAGAAAGAAGTCATCGGTCTCTTGAGAATTACAACAAATCCGGTATCTTGCCTCTAATAGACCATTTCCACCCCTCCCTCCCTACACCCCCATCTCTTACAACGCCTTCTCCAACCCAGCCTTCGACCTTGGCTCTCCATCTCTCTTCCTCAGCGCGCTGGCGCTTGATGAATTCGGGACCAACATCAAACTCCTCGCCCACAAGCCACTCATCTTCTACCAAAGACGTACTCTTCGCAGCGGTTGTGGTGGCGAGGCTGTTGGTATCCGTGCTTTCTCCAGGCTTCTTGCCGTCATCGAGATCGTCGAAGCCGGCGAAGGGATCATCGTCATCGTCGATGTTGCTAGGGGACATGGGATTTGAAGTTGGCCCGCGGCGATGAAGGCTAATTTGGGGCGCCATCTTTAGCCAGCACATACGCTGTGGGTCAAACACCATGCCTCCTTCGATCTGAACACCTTTCGTGGCTGTGATATTGGAGATAAGCGCAGGTACGGCTTTTCCTGCAGTTGGAGATTTGGGACTTGAGTGTGCTGCTGGTGGGGGGATGTGTACGTCAAAAGGAGATGGTTCGTTTTCATTGCCTTCCCAACGGAAGGTTGTAGGATTCCATGTCATACCCTTTTCGGTTTTTGGACTATCTGCGTTTGCGCCAAAGTTCTTAATGAGTTGGGGTTTCTGGGGTGGGCCTTTGCGACGCTTGGACGCAGACTTTTCGTAAAATTTGCCTCGCTCTTGTTGGATAGTAGTTTTTCGGTTGGTGCTAATGGATGAGAGAGGACCGTTGGTTTCGCGGACAGTGGGAAGAGTTGGATTTACATGAAGTGTAGTTGTGACGGAGCCCATACGTTGCTCGCGGGCTAGGCGAGAAGCATTGGTATCGCGAGCGAAACGAGGGGTTTGATCGTGTTTCTGAGGACTCAGAGGCGTAGGCGTTGGTGGCGGGATCTCGTTCACTGATGCGGTAGATAAATTGTGAGCTTGCAAGCCTAGCTTGCTCCGCATCTGGACGGCTTTGGGAGCGCCACGGCCCACAGGCTGTTTGATGAATTTCGACTCCGTCGAGGCGGATGTAGGCAAATCGTCGAAGGCATCCAATTCATTACCAGTGCCAAAATTACGCCGTCGAGTTGGCTTAGTGAGCGTCCTCTTAGAAGCAGCTTCTCGGGTCAAGGCCTCAGGAGCATGGTCTCGGCGACCATTTGGTGTAACAGGTCGATGGTGTGGATTAGATAGACGAGATATAGGGCGGTTGACCATGCCGCTCTCATTGGAGTCTGATGAGTGAGGACGCATGGCTGGTCTTGAAGATTTGGTGCTGATGTGGTGAGATTGCGAAGAGGAAGTGCCTGCTGGCAGGAAGGGAACAGGTGCCTTTCGTGAGTTGGCGAGACTTGATTCAGCGCCTGATCGCTCGGTGGGTGTCTTAGGCCTGGACGGTAGACCTTGACGACCGCCAAGATCGCCTCCACGAGAGGGAGCTCTCTGATATGATGGCTGCGAACGACCTGGAGAAGGCTGAGTCCTCATCACGGGCGCCGACCGCTTAGCTTTCAGAAATTGCGCAGCAGTCGTGGTTTGCTCGGATCTTAACATGTCCCGGGATGATTTACTGTTGAGACCTCGGCGGGATGGTGTGGAAGGCGCAATTGTATGCGAAGATGGAGTGGATGGAGTGGGGATAGCTGATAATGATGATTGTGCAGAGTGACCTCCTACACGCGATCCCGGTCTGCGGTAATGTGGTACAGGACCTCCACTTTCGGAGACAGGCTCCAAGACCGACCGATTTCGTTCCTGGGGATGGGGCTGAGGCCGCGGAATCTTGCTAACATTAGGCTCAAGCTTGTTAGTGAATGTGAGCGTGGTCGCAGGTCGTTTCGCAGGACTGGTCTTCTTTGTTGCCGTGAGCTTGACGTTAGGGTTTAGTGTGAGCTTCTCAGAGTCGAATACTTTGCCGTCACCAATCTCAAGGCCCGAGAAATCATCTTCTTTGGCAGGTGCCTTTTTGGGTGGCTCATTGCGCGGCTCGGCGTCTTGCTTCACAGTGTCTGGGGACATGTTCTCAAGACGTTTCTGGAGCGCCTCGCCAAATTTAAGAGGGCCATCTGGAAGTACTAGACCTTCCAAACCTTCGTCTTCGCTCTCTCCTGTCAGGCAACTTGAGGCACTTGGACTGAAAGCGGATATCGAAGAGCTAGGGTTTGATCTTGCATCTCTCCGCGTCCCTCCAAACCTGGTGCCTAGACTGCCTTCCGCCCATTCCATGTCGAGATCCTCGTGTAGTGGGGTCCTCGGCGCATCCTTACGAGTGGATAGCTTCAATGGCTTCCCGTCATCAGGGATTTCCAAGTCTTCTTCGAACTTTTCGACATCTTTCATTGCCATTGCTGGACATCTGAACTGGATGGGCTTCTCTAATGTTCGATTTTTAGGGACTTTGATGGTAGAAACGTCACCGAAGAAATCATCATTCTCATCATCGCGATATTTGTCCAAGGGAGACATTCCAGCTTTCGGTTTGGTGGCTGATGCCATTCTCTCCATGAAGGTCATGTTCGCTTGTGATGGGTTTGACGTCTTTGGCGATGGTGGAAACTCAGCACTAAACATTCTTAAAGCCTCCGAACCGTCTTTATCGTCCATCTTTTTGAGCTTGAGGCCGCCATCCCGAGCTTTGGGAATCTCGATCTCATCAGCCCAGTCATCCATCAACGCTTTCTTGATCCGTCGTCCGCCCAGTCTCTTGATCGTACCACCGAGCAAAGCCGAAGCAGGTACGTTTGCTGGGATAGGTATGCCAGCAGTCTTTACGGCACTGATAGCATCGGCAGCCGACTTGTCATCATCTGTTGGCAGCAAGACCTGCCAGTCCTCATCACCGCCGCCAGCTGAGTCCCGATCGGAGCGGGTCGACATGCGCGAAGACGTTAATTCACGGCGATCTGAGCCGACGGTCGTGGTGGATATGTTGCGTAAATGAAGGTCATCAACGCCTTCGAAGTCTGCGTCATCGTCCCAGCATTCAATTTCCATTTTGGCAGGCTGGCGTTGCTTTAACTCCAATGGCTCCATGATGTCCTGTGTGTGCTGTATATATGTTAGTAGAAGGTGAGTTGTTTGTGCCTAGGCCATCGGATAGTAGATGTAATAAATGATTGAGAAAAGGGAAGAATCGATCGTGCTCTCCTAGTGTCGCGATAACATGATGAATCCAATTGAGAGATTGCGTTGCTGGTCCGTCGAAGTCGATTGAAGGTATGTACCGTTGTACCTTAGTGGTGTTGTATCGCGTAGAAGGAGCTACCCCCGAGGCCCGTACTAAGGGCAGGAGCTGCAGCAAAAGCAGCAGACGAGAGGAGTCTGAAGCTGTTGTGAATGGCAGCTTTGGAAAGCAGAAAAAACTTCTAAGCTGGGTGGTTGGCGATTGGTAGTTGGTTCGTTAATTGGGGGGGTTGGACTTTGCGACCGTGTCGGGGAGCCTCCAAGCTAAGGCGTTAAAGCGGCCGCAGATCAATGCGCACGACGTGCAGTATGCAGTATCACTTCCACCACGGCATTTGTGGAAGCGTTCCAATTGACCAGAGATAAGTAGACGGATGAATCCTGAAACTTGATAGGCACATCTGCTGCAGCAACGGTCGTCGTTGCGGAGATATAAGAGGACGCTGCTCTAAGGAGGGTGTGACAGGGAATCCCCCTATTCGCTTCACTACTTTAGTGTAGTCGCGTCAAATCCCATCCCGTACCGCGTCTGCGAGAGGCGAGGTAAGCAATTATCGCTCAAGAGAGACATCTAACGGCAATTTCGTCATGTACGTCGTACCTCCACGCAGGCAGCCATGCATGCCTGAAATTATGTATGCAACAAAATTCTCCTTTACCACTTCGGCCCCCAACTCAGCATGGCCCCTGAACAAATGCATATTCTCCGAGTCCCTATCAGCGATAGCTCAGAGGAGGCCTACGTCCTCATCAACGTAACCTCCAACGGTCCATCTCCACTGGACTTGAAGCTCCTAGCTACAGAAGGCACAGCCCCCTATATCGCCACAAGTACGTATTCACAACCCCGCAGCGCTCCACCCGATCTAACTGACCACTGACCACCTAGTCCAGTAAAAACCTCCCGCATCTCCAAGCTCCGCTCAAAACGCAACAGCCTCACCCCCACGGACTGGGAATCAACCCTCCAATCATTCCTCTGCCAACATGACACTACCTCCCCCCCCTCGCAAGCAAAAGACCTCGACAAACTCGAAGCCTCAGCCTCCCTCTCCCCCACCTCCGACACCCTAACCCTCACCCTCCGCCACAACATCTCCGGCATAACCCTCAACCTCGGCTCCATCCTCTTCACCAAAGACGAGTCCCAAGAAATCGACATCTTCGCCTGGTGTTCCCTCTCCATACAGCGCTCCGACGCTCTCGAAACCTCTATCCTGAACCTCACCTCGCAACTCACAGAGCAAAAACAAACGATCGACAAATTAGAAAAACAGCTTGACGATCTCATCCAGGCAAAGAAAAAACACGAAGAAGAACTCCTGGGGAAATTCGCGCTGCTACTTAATGAGAAGAAACTAAAGATTAGAGAACAGCAGAGATTGCTCGCTGGTGCTAAAGTCGATACTAATGCCCCCAAGAAAATAGGGAAAGCGAAAGAGGTGGCTAAGGGGCGGACGCCTGCGCCATCGAGAAAGGGGAAGAGGAAGGTAGATATCAAGGACGAGGATGAGGATGAAGATGAGCTTGGCTTCGAAAATCACCGGGTAGCGACGCGGGGTGAGCCGAATGCCGAAGACACTGCTACCGACGCAGAAGAACAGGTCGAGACACCAGATCCCTCCGATCAAGACGTCACGGAGGACGATGCCGACGATGAGTTGGCCGCTGGGGGAGAAGAGCAGGCAGGCGAGAAACATGAGACCAGCAAGAATGACGAGAAAATGCAGGTTGATTCCTTACCGCCGAGTAGGGCGTTACCATTTGGGAAACAGCATGTTAGTGCAGGGAGGGAGAGGGAGAGGGAGAGGGAAGCCGATAGCTCGGTTTTAAACCAAGAAGCTGGGAATGAGGACGAGGAGACTGAGGATGAGGATGATGATGAATTATGATTTTTGTATTACCAATGTACATCCTTGCGAGGATAAAATCGCAGGATATAGTAGGATATCTATCATCCATGCATGAAAAACCAAGTGAAAGGTTCCTTTTTATTCCCATTGAATTTATTATCTTCGAGTTTCAAATATATGGTACCGCCGCATTGCTCACGCGCTAAAGCCCACTTCGCGCTTTTGCTCCCCCTTTGCTCTCCATTGCTCCCCTGTGCTCCCTCAATGAATTCAATCCCTTGGAAGGGTGAGCTGACCCTCGTGATCCCAAGCACAGTGGCCTGGACCGCTATCAGAATCCCATCCAGCCCGAAATGGCTAGATAACCTTTAATTCTCTGGGTGAAGGCAAATTCATCGTTATCATCATTGCCAGTCCACTTATTCACAGATCAAGTGAACCACCGTTTTCTGCGACAAGAACTCCCGAAGGAGAGCCGGGAAGCTGCTCGTGGATGATGATGAGTTCCCCAAACAGGCCGGTCAAGACTTCAGCAATGTTTTTTCGCAGAGCGTGGACGAGGGGTTGGGGATCTTGTTGGGAAGGGAGGGAGAGACGTGGCATGGGAACTGGTAGACTGGACGAAGAGTACATTGCCGAGTGAGCTCCGATTTGAGATTACTGTTAATAGTACAGATAGAGTGAGGAAGAGGCGGGGTTTTTTTTGAAATGGAAGATTGGGTCGGAGTTCGGGGATGGGGCTATGCAATGGAGTTTGCAGAAGTTGGGGGAGGGGCGGGAGGACAGCATTGAGTGATTCTTGAAGGTATAAGAACCGAGTAGATGGATTTGGGAGTCATTATCATTATCTTGACAGCTTCCGAACAACAGACAACTCATGCGCATTCTGAGTAAAGTGGCTAAGAAAGTGGCAAGAGATCGTTCGAGAATTTCTTAGCTAGTGGAAGGGAGATTAGTGGACTGAGATTTGGAACTGCTATTGGAGCCCCCGGCAAGCAATGGGATCACCGCGACCACAACCGTAAGAGCGGTGAGGACATTTCCGAGTAGGACACCGACGTCAACGCTGACATGAGCATCATGATAGAGATCTGCACTAGTCGAGAAGGCTTGGGAATGAAGACGCTGTGGTTGGGTAGGTAATTACATCGCGAAGCTTGACCCAATCTCCCTTTTACTCAGACAGCCAAGCAAAGGTGTCGCAGTCCTTTCGGTAGGACGGCAACTATCGCACCACCTGGCGCACGATAGGACACCAGCCCTGTGACCCCGATCTTTCGCAGATAGAGGCAAGAGGGGGGCTAGGTTAGGGTGGGCTGAACGCAGCTCGCCCCACCTAGCCCCCTTCGGGCTGAGCTGAGCTGGTGAAAGCAAGCCTCTAGGTGGAGCTGGGCTAGCTCGGTAATCTTCTGACACATCTCGATGGAGGGTCTAAACGAATACAGAGATGACTACGGTATGCCCAGATTTAGATCGACGCCGACCTGGTCCTGGCGCACTTTCCTCACGTTTGAATCCTGATCTCTCGCGATACCAACCTCTGTCCAGTACCATCTCGACCCTCCCGCAAACTGGTCATTGAAATGAATGGTCATGCTCACCTAGGAGCCTATGGACCAGCCAGTCGATGGTAGGCTATAAACTATGGACAGAACCCTTAAGGCCTTAAGTTTGGATGATGTTGATGCACTAGCGTCGAAGATTCCGCAACGTTACGAATATCTGCCCCTGAAGGATGACTTCAGCATCAGACTTCTCTCATTCTCGGTACCAGAGAGAAGTCCAGATGTTGAACTGCGAAACCCATCGACACAAGAGCCTATCCCTGTCTTGCTCCATGAAGTTGAGTTCGATCTCTTGGAAGTAGATCTGCGAGCTCAACCAAAGTACCAAACGTTGTCGTACGTCTGGGGCGACACGACCGTCACTACAGAGATGAAGCTGAAGAGCGGTAAAACAATGAAAATCACAGATAGTCTTCGGGCTGCCCTAGTTCGGATCGTTGAAAAGCGCGAGAAGCTGCCCATATGGGTTGATCAGCTATGCATAAATCAAAGTGACATGCCAGAGCGAACAAATCAAGTCTCGATGATGGGAACGATCTACCTCAGCGCGCAGCACGCAATGATCTGGCTTGGTGAAGAAAGAGACGACTATACGGAGTATTTCATGCAACTCATCCGGGCCATTCGTACGAAACCGGCTGAGGAACATTTTACCCTAAGCAAGGATTTAATGGAGTCCATGGTCGAGCTAAAGTATGATCCCGAGAGGCCCACGGTAAAAGCGAAACGCTGGCGTTCGGTACAGGAAATTCTCAATCGGCCATGGTTCCAGCGAGCATGGGTTGTTCAGGAGGCTGTGCTTTCAAAAGACTTGAATATGATGGTCGGAAGGCATCATTTTCGGAACTGCGAACTTGTGAAGATCATACGTGCCATTCATTCACTTGAGTACGATCTTGGAGGCTATAAAACTTCTCTTGCTAAGACCACTAAGGGTTGGGAGAGTCTTGACGCGATGAGCGACATGAGAGATTACGATTCGACGATACAGGAACCCAACAATTTCTGGTGGTTTCTCTGTTTCGTTGGCGGCCGTTGGGAGGCAACTGAAAAGCGGGACATGGTGTATGCCTTCTTAGGCCTTCTGGACAAGCCGGGACTCTTCGCGCCTCTCGGCTTTCCAGTCAAACCAGATTACTCCGCGCCCCTCAGAAGTGTCTATATATCGTTGGCCCGCACTTTCATCGATGGCTTCAAAAATCTGGACTTGCTCTCACAAGTCATTGGCGATGAACTGGTAAGTCTTCTCATCCCTTTTCGCCCGCGATCTGAATACGACCTCACATTTCTTTTGAAGAATGACCTCAATATTTTCTGGAACAACGTCAATATTCTGTGTTTGGCCACTCGCTGAGTGACACACTCTCTTTTGTCGAAAACACTACACGCTAACACTCGTTTCGTCGAGCTATCCCTGATTTTCCAATTGGCGAAGAAAGACATCCCTGACTCTATATAATATTAGTTTTTGGAACCGAAACACATGCGCATATCAGAGGCTCTCCCTTCTTGGGTTCCAGATTGGGCTATTGGGACGCCGTCAATGATTGCCTTCCACAATGCCAGCAACAATTCGTTCAACGCGTGCAAGGACCGCCTCTACCATCGAGAAATCTCATCTCGTGATCCGGAAGCCTTGATCGTCCGCGGAAAGATTGTCAGCAAGATCCTCTGCATAGTTAACCATCACTTTCACCGACACTACTTTATGGACGAAGACCGTGGCTGGCTCAATCTCGATGGCCACCTCGAGTATATTACCACGCTCCTTGCGCCTGAAGCCACAGATAAAATCACAAGGGAACGAGTGCTTAAAACTCTCATTGCCGACGGGGCCGTGCGTCTCCATAAAATTACCACCGAAAAGTATTCCATGCTCTCAAGCGAACGTATTCGCGAGCTTCTGTATGCGTACGACATGTGGCCGCGGATGGTGGTAAATGATAGTTCAATACCGAACCTGGGAAAGGTGAAGGATGATTTAATCCAGCTGCAACAGTATAGTCTGGTTCTTCAAAACAAGCGACTGGCTGGTTGCTTGGGTAATTTTTTGGCACTCGTCCCGAGGACATGTCTAAAGAACCGCGCTGACTGTCAAATTGCCATCCTACATGGATCTAAAGTGCCGATTGTCATGATCGAGAACCCGGAGGGCAAAGGACAATGGCGAGTGATTGGGCAGTGTTACCTCGAAGGTATGATGTATGGCGAAGGCGTTGACTGGGAAGAAGAGGATGCAGATATGTTCAAGATTGTTTAAGATACTCAGAGGTGATGTTGTTGTGCAATTCGTTCTTTTCAATGTCGAGGATGATGCCGCTTTCGAAGCCGAAAATAAGGGATTTAATGAAACGAAGGTCTATAATAATTTATTTAGATATGGATATCAACAAAAGAACGACGAAAGCCTTAACGAATATTTTTAGATGGTTTTGATAAGGACACTGATACAGAATATACGCTTCCGACGAGGAAAGTTAATTCGAATGTGCCCCATAGTAGAGCAGATACAAAAGCCCCGCAATATCCCTTTCGAGGTCGTCGAAGACTCGGTACGGCCAATAAATAGGCCAAAGTGCGAAGCGAGTTAGGGTATAAAAACGGAGCCAGGAGGCATAAAGGAAGTTGAAAAGCGGTAAAAGTCCATTGGAAAGAACACGATATACCTAGCTAGCACTTACAATTAGACTGATTATTTTTACGCAACACTTGCTCGAAGGTCTATCGAGAGAGAGCTGGAAGGGGCCGTTATAGATAGAGCCTTGGTTTGGGGTTTACCTGGGAAGGGGCGATATCTAGGTAGCAAGCAGGCCGGCGTAAGAGTCATGGGAAACAGAAATAGCAGCTCTAGCCGATACCAAGGGCGCCAGCTGGAGCCCCAGTATTGCCCCATAAGGCTCCCTTGGTGCTCCCCCGTGCTCCCTCGCTGCGCCCCTTTGCTCCCGCGGTACTCCCTCTAAAGCGGCTCTGCTCCCTTTCCCGAACGGAAACAGCAATCTCAGATCCTGAGTTCGGGGTGTATATAATATATATATATATAGCTTCCTCGAACCTAGGCTAACACGTAACCGCTTGCTGAATCAGCCCTCGCCGCTTTGCTCACGCGCCAAGGCCCGTTTCAGCCATGTGCTCCCTCGATGCTCCCTTTGTGCTCCCCCTGCTCCCTCGATGCTCGCTCGTGCTCTCCCCCTGCTCCCCCTTGCTCCCTCACTGCTCGCTCCTGCTCCCTCAGCCACTTCCCATTTTCTTTTATTCTTGCAACTTTAAACGGGAGCATTTATTCTGCTCGAATTGGATGCTAAAGGCTTCATATATGGTTCAACCGATTATTTATTATATTATACCCTCTTTTTGCCCTTTTGCTTTTTCCTTTTATTTCCATTTACTTTATAATAACTTGTTAATATATTAATTATTCTATTATCCGTACTTTTATCTTAAATAACTTTATGTAACGTCCCTGTGTATCAGTGGCGTGGAACGGCTTGAAGGCGTTCAAGGATCTTTGGGGAACTAGCGCGGTAGCATGGTGATCTAACTTGCTAACAGTGAGGAGTGGCCTGAGTCCAACAGTATACTGTCAGAGCAGCAGCGACGGAGGACGGGGGTAAGGCACTACGCTATAGGTAATCAGAATGATTGTATTAACCGCTGGAGAGCGGAAGCTATCTAGGGGTAGCGAGCGACATCTATATAGTTGAGCTTGTTAGCTTGGGATAGCTCTATTAGCTCTGGTAGCTAGCTGCCTGCGCGTCCTGAGCTATCTGTGCTAACGATGGTGGTTGGTTCGCTTGTGCGGCCAATGAACGAGCGTGGTGTCTCCGTGGAGGCTCGGGTCGTAACAATATGATTATATCACGTTAAATTAATACTTTAAAGGTCGATATTTATTATATTAAGCTTTTATATATAATCGTTATCTTTTACTTTAATATTTTTAGTTTGAATTACTTTTATTAATATTATCCTTATTTTATATCCTATAATAATAATAAGTTTTTAAAGTAACTTGTTGGAAACTTAATAGAGCGGGGACTAAATGACTAGACATACACGGCATAAGCACATAATACAGAACAGGTACAGAATCTTATATCACGTGATGAGAAACCTACTGACTAATCATTGGATTACTAAGTGAAGCTCTCACGGGCTCTACGCTAACGGGGACTTAGCGGCATGCAAGAGCGAGAGCAATGAGAGCCACCTCAGATATATATAGACCCTACATAGCCCACAAGACTCTCTTCTTATGTTCAATACAATCTCTTGATCTGATAGATACTTGAGCAGTTGTGACTTGTTTCTACGAAGACCTTGATTGCCTCTTGCCCTTGTCTTGATCTGCGAAAACCAGCCACGCTCCCGTAAGCTAACCTAGTAGAATACTAAGGCTCACCTTAGGGGTCACAGCATAACTTTATAAGAAATGGAAGTAGATTAGCGCTAGTACCCTACAGGCCTAGGGCTAAAAGGGCGTAATAAATAAATCTAAATATAGCCCCTTACCTTAGAATTCTCAGTTAAATACGATTAATACTATTAGTTACTCTTTAGTTTTATAAGTTCCTAAAAATACGGAATTATAGCTACGAATTTACTTAATCAAAACCTATTAGTATTAATAGTTAATTAGTATATTTATAAAGGTCTTAAATCCTTAATACATAAAAAAATAAAAATTATTACTAGTTAATCCCCCTACTAAAATTATATATAAATTAGAATAATTAATAGACTATCCTTTATAATATCACTATCGCTTTTTCCTATTTAGGTTTTTTTAAAGCTATATAAACTTAATACCTAGATCTCTTCCTATTTCTTTTTACTCTAAAATTATTTATCTCCTCCTCCTCTAATAATATCTTAATACTATTACTAAAGAAGTCTATTATAATATTACTACTATCTACTCTATATAAGAGAACCTCTTTATTTATAACTTAGCTTATTAACTATAATTTCACTTTAAAGATACTCCTTATAAGATTACTAAAATAGTAGAGGATTTACTTATATATTATCTTAATAAATAACTATAGGCCTTTTAAAAAGAATTAATTTAGTTCCTTTAAAAGAAATAGAATATTTATATAAACTAATTAATAGTTTCTTATTTTATAAGGAAGTAGTAATAGAGTTTCTAAATTATATCTTAAATAGGTAATAGATAAAATAATAAGTTAAGGATATAATAGGCTATAGAATATCTTTATTTATAAGCGGAGTAGATAGTTTTTATAGATAAGACTCTATTTAATAAGTTAACTAGATAATAATACTAAGCTTATACTTCTATTAATTAACTTACGCGATATTATACTAATATAAGATAAGGTAGTTCCTAAAGTATCTTTTTTATATATATAGTAGATAGTTATCTACCTTATATAGTTATCCGCGAAGGATATTTTAACGGCGAGTTTTTTCTATAATAGATTAAGTTTAATCTATTACTACTCTATAATACCTAGCTAAGTTTAAGAAGTATTATTATTCTAGATAATATATTAGTTTATTATAATCTATAAATTAAAGAGATTATTCACGAAGTAGCTTATAAGGTTAAATATCTACTATTATACTTACCTAATT
This sequence comes from Cladonia borealis, assembly GCA_018257855.2. Lineage (NCBI taxonomy): Eukaryota > Fungi > Ascomycota > Lecanoromycetes > Lecanorales > Cladoniaceae > Cladonia > Cladonia borealis. The sequence continues at coordinate 394,592 of JAFEKC020000021.1, read as the reverse complement.
TTAATTCTATTAAGCTTAGCTTTAGTATTTTAAAGGCCTAGGTTAGGTAATTCTTTTATCTTATTTAGCCTATATTTAAGGGTATCTTTAGTAATTTTTTATAGTATATAGTAATATAGAGTTAATATAATTATTTTATAGTAGAATACTTTTAATATAGTAATAGTAACTATATTTTTAAAGTAGATATATAGGATTATAAGATAAGGCTTTTAAGGAATAAAATTATAATAGATTTTAATATAGAGAACTAGTTTTTTTATCTATCTATTTAATAATCTTATTAGTATTTATATCTCTTTTTATTAAGATTTAAATAGCTTTAAATCTATTTTAAAGTTTTAAGCTATTTCTTTTAATAAATCTAATTTAACCCTAGTAGAATATATAAAAGATAAGAGATCTATTATTTTTTTTAAGTTATTTATTAATTAATATTCCTTCTTAATAATAACTTTAGTCTTAGTAATCTTTATTTAAAGCTTTAGTTTTAAGGTCTAGCTAATCTTTTACTAAAAAAAATTAATTAAATATAGTTACTTTCTCTTCTAATATCCTAAATAAGCTTAAGCGAGTACTTATTAGTAATAGAGTAGTTTAAGTAGTTTAAGTTATTAGAGCTACTAGTAAAGCTAGCTAAACTAATAGAGCTAGGAATATTAATAAGACTAGTAGAACTAGTAAAGAAGGTAGAGATAATAAGGTAGATAGTTAGTATAAGTATTAATAAGATATCTATATTAATTATAAGGTAGATAGATAAGATAGATATAAAGGGAAAAAAAAGGTTAAATAGCCTATTAAATAGCTTATTATTATAGCTATAATATTATCCTTTCTAATAAATCTACTATAGTTTTTTATAATTATATTTCTATTACCTTCTTATTAAAGTTTATAAATTAAGTTATAAAGTCTTTACCTTCTTCTTACTTAGCGCGAGTATTTTATTATTCCTTATATAGCTTAGTTCTTTATAAGGTTAACTTATAAGGACTCTATTTTTATTAGATATTATATATCTTAGTTAATAGCTATTTAATTAAGACTCTAAGATTACCTCTTACTATAGTCTTATTCTATCTTAGTTATTAGATATTATTAATATTAAAATACTTACCTCTAAAGTTAATAAAGTAAAAACTATTTATATTTTAGTATTATTAGTTTCTATATTACTAATAATTAAGTAATATTTTATTATAATTACTAATAGATTCTATTATTTTAGCCTAGTCTCTTATAGTATTTAGTAGCTTATTAGTTCTAATAATCCTCTTTTTATTAGGAGGTAGTAGTTCTATAATATCTAAAAAAAGCTTAAGAAGTTATTATTTTATAAGTACTTTTAGTATAATAGGTAACTATCTAATCTTAGCTAAAATTTTAATCTTTAAGTTAATTATTTTACTAAATCTTTATAACTTTTTAAGTATAATATTAAGTATTTTATCCTATTTAGTCTTAATAAAATTATTAATAGATTAAGAAATTCTTTTAGCCTTTATATAATAGACTTTAATAATAATAGTTCTTTAAGTAAGAACCTATTCTTTTATTTAACTATTATATTTTTCTATTTCCTTATTTAGGACTTATTTATAATTTATAAGGCTAAACTTTTATAGTATCTTATTTTTTAAAGAACTTTATTATTAGAATTTCTTATTAATATAAAGGGTTAAATATATCTATATCTTAGGATTAGCCCTTTTATCCTCTATTATTATATATTTAAGATCTAAAGTTAGTAGAGTATTCTAATCTACTATTTATTCTTATTCTTTATAATAATAATATCTTATCTTAGGTTTACTAAATTAGGTAATCTTAGCTTACTATTTAGCCTATTTCTTTATTAAATAAGTGTATATTTAATTAGTAGTTTTAGTACCTTATTTAAGAGCTTTTTAATAAGAATCCTAAACTTTTTAAGTAAGCTTAGTATATAGTTAGACTCTAATATTATTAATAATACTATTTATAGAACCCTTATACCTTATTAAGTTTTTATAGCGAAGCTTAAGTAGCTAAGTAGTACTTAATTTTTTCTTTACTAGGCGACTATACTTATCTAATTACTTAGGGGGAGGTGAATATAGTAGTAGGAGGTAGAGATTATATATAGATATTAAGGGAGGTAAGATAGAATTTATATTAGCTTTTTCTTCTACTTAATAATATAGAGGATGTGTATCTCGACTAGATTTATATAGAGTGTAGGGAGGAATGAGCTTTGGTTTGGTACTATGAGTCCCTCTACGGGTAGGTATAATAGTAGAGGAGGTGTTGATGTAGAGTAGTTCTATATAGCTTTAAAAAAACCTAAATAGGAAAAAGCGATGGCGATGTTGCAAAGGATATTCCATCGATTGTTCCGATTTGTATGCAATTTTGGTGGGGGGATTAACTAGCGATGGTTTTTATTTTTTCGTGTGCCAAGGATTCGAGACCTTTATGAATACGCCAAAACCCCAACGCCCGCGTTTTCAGCTTCTTTCCAGCATGCTACCAAGTCTTATATGCTCCAACCATTCTCCACGCAACTCCAAAAGACAGAATTCTGAAAAAAGATTTCAACAATCCTCAGTATGTCCTTTTACGCTCCACTGCCAACGGAGCATACCGATATCAGGCTACTCTACATCACGGTGCCAGAAAACGACGCGGCCATTCCAAAAGTCACGATGGCCAGTGTCCCTCTCGACAGCAATCCACGATACTACGCATTGTCGTATGTCTGGGGGTTAGCTTGGGTTGATGACGGTCTTGAAGTCAACGGCACAATGACGCACTGTACTGCCAGCCTTAACCAAGTTCTACGGCAATATCGGAGCCTGATCGCAAACATTCAAGGCAACGATGAAGATATTCCTCTATGGGTCGATGCCATATGTATCAACCAGCAGGACCTTAAAGAGCGCAGCGCTCAAGTTCAACTAATGAAGAAAATCTATCAACAAGCAGAAGGAGTCATTGCTTGGATCGGACCGGAGTACCAGCTCGGTCTACGATGCCTGAAGATTCTCGCGACGGAAATTTCATCGCGGCCAACCTCATCCATAAGCCTCAGCTGGCTCAGAGATCTCAAGGTCGACTTTTGTGGGGCGCATTACGAACAAGATAGCCCCAACAGCGGCTCTGGAAACTTCTTCTGGGATGCAGTCAACCAGTTCCTCAATAGTCCGTATTGGGCTCGAATATGGATCTTGCAGGAAATGACTCTAGCCAAGAAGCTTTACTTTATCTGTGGCTCTCATACTATCCAAGACGAGGAGATTATGACTGTCTGGACCTGGATTGATAACATCCCACGCGAGCTAAAACGTCCTCCTTTCATCGACTCTTCCATATGGGCTTGCTTGATCATGCGAAACTCAACATGGCTCTACTGGGGTGATTTGATTCGTCCATTGCAGATTCGAAAACTTTGGCAACACTTTCATCAAAACAACTTGCCGGAAAAGATGCAAGACGCACTATTTGATTATAAAGTTGGGGGAATCAGGATGATGCTTGATCAATACTGGCTTAAATCAACCGATCCCAAAGACAAAATTTACGGGTTGTTGGGCCTGGTGGAAGCAGATATTGTTCCCGACTATTCTTTGGGTGTCCGTGACGTTTATATCAACTTCGTTCAATACTGGATCAGCAAAGAGAGGACATTGAACTTTCTCGGCGTTTCTGGCATCGGCCTACTGGAATCTCGTGTCAGCGAGTATGATCTACCCTCTTGGGTTCCAAATTTCGTCAACATGTCTGCCAAAATAGGTCTCTCCGAAGACTCATATGGGGCAGATGCCGGACATATAGAGGACGAGCGAATTATCCGCACTGACAGATCGAGTCTGTTTATTTCCGGCTTAGCTGTGGATGAGATCTCCGAGACCCGGAAGATAACGTCGATTCATGAATTCTGTACTTATGCTTGGGACATCGCTATTGAAGATGACGACGTCAACAAAGTCGCCATGTATCCTACCGGGATATCAAGGCTGCAAGCCCTCTTCCGGGTAACTGTGGGGGACATTGACATCTTCAACGGAGAGCGGCCCAGGCTCAGCCAGCCTGGGACTGAGAGTTTTGATCGATTGCTCAACGCATTCATGATATTCCACACACTGCGAATTGGAGAGGCTGGGCCGAGTCCAGGTCGGAACTCCAATTTGCCTTACATTGACCTGCTGCTTGGACCAGGAGCCTCTGAACTCAATAGAAATTCTCCGCCTCTAGGAGGAAGTGATATGGAAGAGTACCAGCGAAAATATTTTCAGAGTACGGAGAACAATTGGGTATTCTGGACGAAGGAAGGCTATTTGGGAGTCAGCGCCTCGGTATTGAGAGCAGGGGATTCGATCACTGTAGCCTTTGGCTACAGTATTCCATTGGTGCTGCGGAAAGTGGAATCGCACTTTGAGCTTGTCGGCCATTGCTTTATCCTAGGATATATGGATGGGGAGGCCCTCAGGTTTCGGAGGAGTAGAGGGTTTGAGATTCAGGAAATCGAGATTCGTTGAAAGATTGGGATCGGAAGACGATTACCCTTGAGTATAAATTAACACTCAGAACGGCCAATGACTTAGACCAACTTGAGGCTGCGAACTGTATTCAAGACGATGAACTCGATTTTGTCTAACATCGATGCCAGACACGACTACGACAGTGTTCTTGAAGGCATAGATCATTACTATTCCAAAGTTCGGCAAGAGGGCATATTTGCAGGGCACGACTTTTTTGACAATGATTTTGTCCTAAATCAAGGGGTGGATTGGAGCTATCGACCTGACGGTACCAAACGAGACGATCTCAAAGCTGTGAAGAGCGCGGTCATTGAATTTACAGCGAGGAAAGGGAAACATTTGCTAGTGACTTACGCTGATGGCAATTAGCCAAAGTAGTATTTCAAACTTAGATCATAGGTTCGAATCCGATCTCTTTCATTTTGCCTGGGAATAAGAAGGGGAAATGGGTTTTGGTTAGGTTTTAGATTTATAAGTTTAGGTATTCAATGTTGGCCGATTTATGGAGGAGAGTAAGTAACGTCTTTCGATGAACAGACGATTGGCAATGCGTTTCGAAGAGCTCACCCTGTTGCCTACCAGTCCATTAGTTTTGCGATATAAGGAACAGCATATGCTATGGAATTTGTGGCGATTATGATCGTGAATTTAGTTTCCTCGATAATTTGTAAATTTGGCCTGCACGAGCCGCTAAGTGCTGCAGACATACGTTTTATATCCTGGCAACAAGAGCGATGATGCCTAAGACGTTCCTCTGACGGACTTTATCGAGATCACAAGAGAGCAGCTAGACAAGAGACCCCACCTCATGTTGAATTGTTCAGATTGCTAATATTCATGTTATGCAAGAGGGTTATGTGATCGATCGATGTATTGACCTTGTTTGGATTTATTACATGCAAGTGCGAGTGCTCAAAGCCGCTGGATCTAATCAGTCAGGATTAATAAAGGAACGTAACAGCTTTAATACGTCAATTAGTTAATCTATTACAGCTTTTAAACGTAAATAGTAAAATAGAATTAATCTTTAGCCCCTTAATTCTAAAGCCATGAAACTGTTAAATTGTACCCCGTATAGCATAAGTGCATATGACCGCCAGCTGCGAGCTATATCACTAGCTATATGCGGCGGTGCGCCATGGTAAAGGACACTAGACCCTGACAAAGTGGCGAAGTCTAGGCAGCAGGGAAATAACAAGAGCAGCTTCAGCCGAGTCGAAGGAAGCCCATTTCAGGCTCCCACTTGCTGCGCCCCTGCATTACCCTATAGTGCTTCCCTTGTGCTCTCCCTAAATGTTCCCTCCTGCTCCCTCGGTGCTCCCTCGGTGCTCCCCTATGCTCCCTTGGTGCTCCCTTGGTGCTCCCTTGGTGCTCCCTTGGTGCTCCCTCTAAAGCGGCCCTGCTCCCTTTCCCGATCGAAAAAGGCAACCCTCAATCCTAAGTTCGGGGTGTATATAATTCATATATATATATATTGGAAGGAAGGCTAGGATAGTTTACTCTCTAGTGGCTCTGAGCTATGTACTAGATAATAATTAAGAAGGATAAAATGTAAGGTAGATGCGGGTGAAGGATGCTTTATAAAGTGATTATAAGGTACCTATAATATTACAGCGGCACATGTCCAAATAGCTTCTCCGAGTAGGATAGTAGAGGAATAAAATTGTTGAACCAAGGAGCCGGGAATGAGGACGTTGATGAATTATGAGTTTTGTAGTACCTTGCGAGGAAACAAAATTGCAGGATTTAGAAGGATATGATATCCATGCATGGATGAAAACCAAGTGAACAGTTCCTTTTTATTCCCATGAAAATTTGTCTCTAGCCGTATCAATACATGCCGCCCTTGTTGCCCCGCAGAAAATGCGTTACATTTGAAAGAACCCTTTTTAGATCCCTCAGCCCACTCATCCAATTCCATCTCCCTGGCGTTTCCGTAAATCTACACCGGCAAATTGAATTTCTGTCCCTGCAGGACCCTGTACCGCACAGAAAAAAAACCACTCGTTAGCCCAGTACATCCCTCAAACAACCCCACCTCTCCCTCCCCCCTCCCCAAATCCAAATCCAAATCCAAATCCAAATCCAAAAAGTAAAAATAGAATTACTTACTTAGTATAATAAATCCAAAAAAAATCCGAATACAGCACCGTCTGGACAATCCCGGCCACCCACGCGATCTCATCCGTATACCCTTCTGCGAAGTATCTATATAGCCAATTCGGGATGTAAAGGGCGCGGTAGAGACCGAGTGCGAAGAGGTAATGTGTGGTTATGGTTTCGGCTTCGCCGGTGCGTTGGAGCATGAAGAGTTGGGGGAGGATGGCGACGGATTCGAGCCAGATGGAGAAGGCCCAGAGGATCTGGAGGGAGGGGAGGGGGGGTTAGTAGGGAGGTTGGTATGGAAGGGAGGGGGGGATGGGGTTTGTTAAGTTTGGGGAACGGGCAGAGAGGGGGGGGGGGTGGGGGGATTGGGACGCACTTCTGTGATTTGGTATTTGTAAGGGAAGAGGATAGCGAGAACGGCGCTGCCGCCGAGAAGGTATTGGACTTTGAAGGTGTCGATGTTGGGGTCGTGGGTGGGTTTGTAGTCGTTGAGCATGAGGTAGATGGTGTAGGATTGGAAGCTGAGGAAGAGGAGCTTGAAGATGGTGTTGTAGAGGGAGCCGTAGTTCCAGAATATGTCTGCGTAGGGGAGATATATAAGCTTTGGGTTTGTTTGCTAGATGGGATTGAAGGGGAGAGACGGACCGAGATAGCGGGTTGAATATACGATCATGTATAGTGCTTGCGATTTGAACGATATGCCTGAACAGCTCTGGAGAAGGGTTAGCTGGGGGCTGATGGGGAATTGGGCAGGGAAGGCGCGCACGTGTGACGATCTCATTTTCAGAATGAGTATGAGGATCGAGACGAGATGCGATAGATCCGCTATGCATTGACAATTTCATCAGCTTCTGGTGACCTATGGGGAGCTCGGAAAGCCGCTCAATTGCATACCCAGTAGGCGGAAGATATTCATGGCGGCAACGGGGGCTGGAACAGTTCCAGCAATCTATGTGGGAGTTATAGAGCAGACTATATTCTAGATAAAGGAATGTAAAGCTTTTGGAGCATCACTCAAGCGTCGTAAGGTATCATGGACGAGAGTGAACCTGCGCGAAAAGTTGTTAAAGAACACGTTCAGGGAGCTGCGGAAGATGCCGCAGTGCCAAGAAAGCAAGAATGCGCCCCGGTATCAGGCCCCTTAAAGCCTAGGGTGAGCGCCGCTTCGACTGTGAGTCAATGATCCTGAGTGCGGGTAGTAGCTCAGGTATATACTAAAGGCACCTTTTGTTATAGATCATTCATTGAGATGTTAGTCTGTCCCTTGTTTGAGTCTCCCTATTTGAACCTGTAGACAACGTCGCTGCCTTAAAACCGCCCCCTATGCTGCTTGTCATCCGTAATTTCACATGCACTTTCCCCTTTCGCAAAATGATTATAGGTTTGTACTCTCGTCTGATGTTGGAACTGGGAACAAAAAGGAACTTTCTCGTTCTAACAATCTCTGCATCTTGACGGAGTTCATCGTACTTGTGTTTCAAATGTGTAATGGTTTGTTGAAGATAGATCTCTACATGCATAGACTGGCAACCTTTATCACCTCAACTAGTGTAAGGTTGACTAATTCATCAGCTTCATCGGATTATTGTCTTGATGATGTTCTGTGCATTGACGCTCGAACATCTGGGTTCCTGGCTCTCTCAACGACCCTCAAAAGACTTGAAGCGTTGCAAAGCTGTCTTAGGAGGCCGTTCCCCTGTGTAAATATAAGACATGAGGAGAGCTTTTAATCAGCAAGTGATAGCAATTCTCGAGCAGCAAAAATTCACCAAGACTTGTGCAGACAGTTTGTTGTGGCAACAGAACGAGTTGGCAATCTTTTATCTTGCCGAAGAGCTTTACCATTGTATCAGCGTCTGCCGGAGAGGGACAGTCGCAAAGCTTTACAGACAAAAGAGTAACGAATGAGTTCTCGATCAATGAAGCAAGCACTCTTGAGACTAGTTATAATGTCACGTTGATATCAGGAGTCAGCGGTAATACTGCTACCGTTCATCATTCCCATCGTGTCCTCATCCGCTTCTGACGGTGGCCATGGGGCCTTATACACACTGATCAGAATGCCTCTTGAGGCTCCTGTCCTCACATGTCCCCCCGTCCTCCACTGGGATACCGTGACACTGGGCCCATTGCAAGATAACACCAATCTCGTCGCATCGAGCCCAATGCGATGCCAACTTGTCCCTTCCGTCGTTATGGTCGGGAACATACTGATAGTGATCTTGCATTCTAGACACTGGAAGGATTTAGGCAGTTGATATTTATCGGAGGCGTCCTCTCCGCTCCTGAAGATGCTGACGGTGTCGTCTTGGGGCATTATGAAGAGGGCGTTGGTGCATTCGAGGAGCTTGGGTCGAGTGGCGGGGGAACCTGTGCCACCATTATAGCACGCAAAATTGGTGTTATACCAATCATCCGTGGCGTTACTCGTTGTGGCGGTGAAGCCGCCGGCTGAGAGTGGGAGTGCGATTGCGCTCTCGTTCAGAGTAAGTTGTGAACATACGAAGGCAAGAGAATGCGCAACAATGATGAATATTCGAAAAGGAAAAAGCATTTTCAGTACAAAGTATTGACATGAGATAGTTGACTTTTCTTCTATATTTGCGAGGATAAATTGCCTCAGCTTCGTCGCAGACTACGCACCTCTTTAATCTTCTTGTCGGATCCGAGCGTGGGTTTATGAGCTCAGATATTTGCGCGACGATGAATTAGCCGTTTTAGACCATGCAGTCATGCGAGACAGGCAGTGGCAGTCGCTTGCCCGACTGAAATCCCTTGCTGCATTTTATAATGGCGTTGCGATAGGTTGATAAGTTTTCCTCTATCGCCCACGCGACGGGTATTGCCAATCCAGATCGGCCTGTCGTTTCGCCATCTCCGTGTTAGAGCTCTGATTTACCTACTCTGCGATGAGTCCGTCTCAAATCTTTGACGGCCAGAGTAGGTAGAATAGCCTTCAGCTCTACAATGACGGATCAAATCGAAGTATCACTGCATCCTCGTGGTTCTGTTTCAATCGTGATACAGGATACAGATGTTTAGGCCAAGCTTTCATCACGATGGGTGGGTTTACGCTAGAGCACACCATCTTCGCGTAACTTGCCCTTAAAAGGCTAGACCTACCGAGATCATCTGGGAGCAGCAGGATCTTCAAAGGCTCCTCGGCTCCACCTTCTAAGAATTTTCGTGGGGAAAGTGAGGTACTGGAGAGGATTGCAATCTCACTGTGGTATTTCAATCCATCTCACTCTGTGCCTGTTGACAACTGACAACGAGTAACTGACCTTGGATATAGCTTAACATGTCCACCTCGGAAGGCTCTCCTTGGGTGGTTAACATAGTAAGTATGTGAGTACGTGTAAAATCAGTCATAACCTCCTCTATGCATTGGTTTTATCTTCACAGAAGTGCGACTATTTTTAGTAATTTCTAAGAAATTCCGACGATTTTGAGTCACAGGCTCCCATATCAAGATGCAAACGCATGAAAACTTACATGAAAATGCTATTCAAATTCCTTTCTCTTAGCGGCAAGGCCTTTATATTGGATGCCGGGAGTCGAGATTGTGATTAAGCGTTCCTCAGTACTGGATGATTTGCCTATGCCAGCTCAGATAATAAGCGTGGCTGATCCCTCACTTCGCGTTCTAGATGCCTTCAGTTTCCACATTAAGGTTCCGCCTCGTCCAGGGTGTAGCAAGGATGCTGCCCAAGACTTCAAAGAGACCTTGAGTGATTGAGTTAAAGCACATGGCTCACTTTCGGGGTGTTTAACATGAATCATAGACATGGTCCGAACAATCCCTTTTCAGCAGCCTCGCAACAGGGTAGAGTCAGTACTATCCTGTTCTCAGTATCCAGACTCTTAATGCGCAAATGAGAGATGACCCAGCACTTTCGCCCAGATTTGTTTAAGTTAGCATGGCTTAGTGACAGTATTGATGTCCAACGCGAAGCTTCCTTGACGGGCGAATCGGTGAATACATTGCATCATGTTGTGAGCCACGTAGAACCCTGTAAGGTCAGAAATCGGGATGTGAGGCGAGCGAGTGGGAGAGCTTAACTCGGCGCTTTAGGAAGTGAACGTAGCTAGTCCGTTTGTAGACAAAGATGATGCGGGTAAGGCTATTTCGTACCGGCAGATCATTTAACGGCGGCTGGCCGCCGATAAAGCAATGCATGACAGCACCAGCGTGACACCAAAGCCCATTGTGCAACCAAACAACCCCGCCGCCTACAGCACTGCAAACTCACAGTATACCTCTTGCATGCTGTCGCTATGCCTTGTTGCTCCTGCCCGCGACTGCAGCCCTAACGTCCCTTCTCCTCGGTCAATGCAGGGACGCGGAGCGCTCTCCCCGCGCTTTTCAGCTTATTCTTATTGTTCCTACCGCCCACTTTGAGCAATCCGCTATCGTCCATTGTCGCCTCCCCTGCCGCATGTTGTAACTGAAACAATATCTTTACATTCACTTCGGAGGGGTTGGAGGGGGGGGACGTCTTAGTTTGGCACCTCGGCAAACATACACAATCATTCACACGGTCCTCACCGAACCTCAGTTATAACTCTTCGCCCCCCACATATCAATCCCATCTTTCGAACCGTTACCATCGTCTTAACACACAGACAACTACCACCGCTAGTAAACCTCCTAATTTCGACTATTTCGTTCTCATCTGTCGAACCGGCACGTTCACCTTCACCTACAGTCCATAACACCATATCACTTATGAGCTCGTGCCATACATCAGTCAACACATTCATCGCATATTGCTAGTCAACACATCCATCGCTCATTTCACCCAGAACACTCGCCGCTTCCACATTGCATTCCTTAGACATGTCCGCCCCGGCTGTATCATCACAGCCACCGAAGGAGAGTAAAGGGCATCCCATATCATCACAGCCGCCGAAGGAGAAGGAGGAGCATCCCATATCATCACAGCCACCGAAGGAGAAGGAAGAGCATCCCATATCATCACAGCCACCGAAGGATAAGGAGGAGCATCCCATATCATCACAGCCACCGAAGGAGAAGGGAGAGCATCCCATATCATCACAGCCACCGAAGGAGAGTAAAGAGCATTCCACATCACCACAGCCACCGAAGAAGAACAAAGAGCATCCCATTGATGTCAGACTTGACCGCATTAACGACACCATACTGCCCACAGCTCCTTATCTGCTTGGCGCGGAATGCACCCTGACTGCACAGTATGTTCAGCGAACTTATCACCATACCCTCAATGATTGGCGCAAGTACACGAACTTCGAGCCTCATGAAGAGAAATTACAGTACATGACCTTTAAAGATCGTTCGACGGACGGGAGCATTGTAGGCTTACGTGCACGTGGGGGCTGGGACGATGGAAACGGGGCAATCGCTCCATTGGAGGCGTCAAGTAGTCGAAGCAGTACCGATTTGAGTGCCACAGCAGGTCCCAGAAAGAAGATCACGCTGGCAGAATACAAGAACAAAGCCCGAAACAAAGCACCCGCGAAGCCTTCGATATTAGACGGTGTTGAAGCCATCAAGAAGGCTGCCGAGGAGATCGCTACCATGAAGAACGCAGTCAAGCCAGTGCCGGCCGAGAAACAGGCGGTAGGGACCAGCCAGAAGAGGTAAACACCATCCACGACCTGCACAGCACTTTACTGTATCAATCTGTTAACACGTCTTAGGTCCGCGGATACCATGAAAGGGCCGGAAGATACTCAATCTTCGATTGATCATAAACAGTCAACTCCACCTGCTAAGAAGCTCCGTACCAATCCCGCAGGAAGTGCTTCTGTATCAAAAGAGCCACAAACGCACACCTCAAAGGAGCCAACGAAAGACGTCTCCGAAGGGCAGCACAAGCCAGTCTCACAAGTCCCCGCCACCAAAGGACGTTCCTCCGTGATCAAAGCCGAGACGAAGCAACTCTCGTCCCAGAAACCTCGTGTCGAAAATGGTACATCGAACGACATTGCTAAATCTACCCCTAAACCCTCGAACAATGCGCCGCCAACAATCAAGTTACAGAAGCCAACATTGCCACCCATGCTGTCACCCCTGGCCTCAGACATTGAAGATAAGCTTGCAAAACTAGCTCCAACTGTTCGAAAACGCAGCAGCAGCGCTGTCAGTGGTGGGCCATCAAGTGTGTCGCCGAACGCCAAACAACCAAAAATACACGCTGCAAGTACCCCAAGCAGTGGTGAAAAAGACAGGTTGAAGAAAGCCACAATTTCTGTTTCATCTACCCCTACAAAAGGTCCACAAGAAAGCAAGCAGATCACTTCAGCTCCTCGGCAAGGAATTCAAGATGTTCCAAAGCCTGCTGCACCAGAAGGGGCTAAGAAATTGAGGTTGCGAGTTACACTCAAGATTAAGAAGAAGTACCGCAAGACCCTCGGCCAATACCTGCGGATGAAGGCTACCCCTGGCAAGTATCCCTGGGGAACCCTAAAATCTGGAGAAAAACGGGGCAGGGCACAGGATGATAGTAGTGCCCACGAGCCACCTGCGAAGCGTCAAAAGGCCCCCGAGCTTGAACCAAGAAGCACACCTATGCTACGAGTGGTGTCGGGTGAAGGATCTGTCTGTACGCCGCAAGAGTCGACAGTGCTCGGCACCCCCAACGGTCTAAAAAGGGACAAGTCACCTCAAGCAGCCTCATTGCATCCTAGCAAGCCAGAAGCTAAGAACACCACAACGGAGGACTTGAAGTCGGAAGCTAAGAAATATCTGGCACTTGCAAAGCAGCTCAAATATGACTCCGATGCGTTTTTCAAAAATCCGGAAGGCATGACGAACGATGAGCGTGAGAAAGGAGTAATCATCGCCATTGAATCAGTCCTATGCTTCATGCTCGCTTTCAGGATCTCCGACGCCCATCGCGATTTCATCGACCGTGCGGGTTGGAACTCCATTCTGGGATTGCTAGCGAAGGCCGAAATGGAGTCTAAAACTTTCGACCATCTGTTTGGTTTGGCCCATCAGCTTGAGGGTATCATCCGAGATATCCTTCTTCACGTTGACTTGAAAGCACTGGACACCAATCCACTAGCCGATCGATTCGGCAATGCGAAGTCTGCTGACCCAAACAAGACCGAAGACCAGAACCGGGCATCGGAATACCATCGTCAATTTTCTGGATTTTGTCGCCTCACCGATCAGTCACACAAAGCATGGAAGTCCGGCTTGACGAGCCTGGGTCCAGCAGAGATGGCTGACAGATTCCCTAGCACTTGGGCCAAGAGAGACCATACCAAAGTTCCACACGGCAAAGACATCTCGCAGGTTGTACGCCCATTCCAATACAAGAGATCGTACTGGCTGCCTTTGTCTCAGATGTCGACCGCATTGGAGACCATAAATTTTGGGCTCGACTTTCTTCAGGAGTACTGCCGGGCCAAAGGGGTAGATTGGAAGCCCAAGCTTGTGCTTTGACCAGTCCACTCATCCAAATTCTTGCGATTTCTGGTGCATCGTTTTACAGCAATGGAGTTTAGGGATGTTTGTTTAAGATACCACGGAGGCTTTATGATCCAAACGGCGCGAAGGTAGCTCGGTACGAGCAACGAGGCATTTAATGACATGGGGGCAAGAGACGCGCACGCATCAACGATACCATGTATTACCAAAAGCATAGCGAAGGAAGGATTGGCGCATCAGTTTCGCGATTTTGAACATAGACATAACCCGGCTCAGAAAGAGCCAAGCGACGGAATTTCAGCGAGGTGTGTTGGCGTTCATTCATGCAAAAGGGCATGAGTATTTCCACGGTGTTAGAGAAACACTCCAGCGGCGCAACGAAGCCGAGGTGAGAAAGCGTTGGATTCGCTGCCTGTGTCTTCCTCTTCAAACTTCCCCTAATCCATACTGACCAACCAGATCCATTTCCCCCGACGCCATATCCCTACAGCATTCTTCTCACCCACTTGGTACTTCGCAAGAAGTATCCGGAGCTTGAGTCCTATGCTCGTAGCCCCATCTCTGTATTTCCCGTCTGAACTCATCCACTTGGTGCCCTTCACGGGGTACTCGGAGCTTGAGTGAGGTCGACTGTCTAAGCTCATCCACTTGGTGCCCTTCGCGGGGTTACTCGGAGCTTGAGCGAGGGCAGGTTGGATTTATAAGAGATGGGGATGACTGAGGGGGGTTTGGGTTTGGGAGGGAGGTTTGGAGGTGGGGGAGGGAGGGGTAGAGGGTACGAGGCCTGGGGAGGCATGGGCAGTGATCCTTCGTGAGTATCGCCTCTGGCGTTTGTTTGTTTGAGTCCGCTTTCATAGATGCGCGCAATATGAGATTTCACAAAGTTTTTGTCCATGATTTGGTGTATATGTGACGTACTAACCTCTTCATCTTGGCGTAATATTTCTTTGCATGACAGACGAATGAACTGCTGGGCCTTACCAGAGTCAGCCTCGTTCCTGACCTTCTCGCTTTCATAAACACAGAATGGTATTAACATGCACGAAAATGGTGAGTAGGAATTATGCTAAGAGGTGTGGCTTCTTCTTGAGCTTAGTTAGGTGGGGATGTTGGGGGCTTGGGGGCGATCTAGGTTTCGAGTTGGTGGGGAGGTTTTGAACCCTTAGGGAAGTCTTGTGGGGGGAGGGGGTGGGGGTGGAGGTCGAGGAGCAGGTGAGAGAGTGAGTATTGAGGACTGAGTATATTGACGAGTAGAAAGATCTTGCGGCTCATGATCTCCTAGCAGTATTGGGAATCGTTAAAGATATCTGATGCACAAATGCACCATATGGTTTGATTATTTAGTTCCATTTCTCGTTCGTACCTACGTTATGAGGGCAAGTAGTAGTAACGTATCCGGCCATGCGACGACGCACCGTGGCCCCCTCCCCTCCCCTCCACCGCACAGCCGCCTCACTCATCCTCTCTCAAAAAATCATCACAAATAATAAATTCACCATCTACCTACCTAGCAAGCTACCAACCCCCCCCTAAACCCCGCACAACAATGTAAAAAAAGTGTAACCCTCAACCCTCACTCCGTATCGATCAAAAAATCAATTCGATAACAATAACGGATACCCCTTCCTTCCCCTGTTTCTCCCAAAGCAATTGCGAAATCTGCTAACAACACTTCCCACTCTTCTGCTCCGTGTCTGCTGATTTACTGATCTCGAGTACTTTGCGCTCGCCGGAGCCGATGGGGTTTTGGCCCGAGTCGCCGTTGTCGAGGGCTTTTTGGGAGACGATGCGGTAGATTTCTGTGGGGTGGGAGGAGAGGGTTAGTTTGGTGGGTTGGTAGGGATTCTGGTGTGAGAGAGGGGAGAGAGGGGAAGTGGGATACCTGTGAGGATGTTTTGGAATGCGAGCTCGACGTTGCTGGCGTCTAAGGCGGAGGTTTCGATGAATGAGAGGTTGTTATCACCTGCCCTCGTCAGCCTCTAGTCCCTGAACCGAATTGGTCGTTGCATATTATACGAACTAGCAAACTGCTTCGCCTCCTCCGTCGGCACCGCCCTCAAATGCCTCAAATCACTCTTATTCCCCACCAACATAATTACAATATTCGCATCCGCATGATCTCTCAGCTCCTTCAGCCACCGCTGCACATTCTCATACGTCTGATGCTTGCTAATATCATACACCAATAACGCCCCAACAGCGCCTCTGTAGTAAGCTGAAGTGATGGCGCGGTAGCGTTCCTGGCCTGCGGTGTCCCAGATCTGGGCTTTGATTGTCTTGGCGTCGACTTGGATGGAGCGAGTGGCGAATTCGACGCCGATGGTGGATTTGCTGTCGAGATTGAATTCGTTGCGGGTGAAACGTGAGAGTAGGTTGGATTTTCCGACGCCGGAATCTCCTATTAGGACCACTGGGTCGAGGGAGGGGTGTTAGTAAGGGGTTTTTGGAAGGGGCCTGTGGGAGATAGGGAGGTGGTGGGTACCTTTGAAGAGAAACTAGAGGTGGCAATGATTAGTTGACTTGCGAGTAGTAGGGTAATCTGTGGTACTCACATCGTATTCGTCGTTCGCCATGGTGAGGTATTGAGTTTACTTTGGTGGGCAGAAGAAGGGATGCCGCTTTCAGTAGCAGCCGCGCGACGCCAGTGTGCTCCACTCAGTGGTGCTCTGATAAGACAGACCCTGGTATATGAATAGTAGAGTATTATAGAATCGTGAGACTTCCAAGTACTGAGAGTATTGGTATTGGTCGGTGCACACTTATTGATGCCTGACGCCTCAAAGGTCTTACTGCACCCGTTGAACATACACAATGAGATCCGCGTTAGACGCTGCCCGACCGCGTCTATTGCGACCAATAATCGTCAAGAACGGCGATGGATCTACTCACACATGAAGGAGGATTGCACCATTTACTTAAAGAGTGTTCTTCATTGCAATACCAATTTCAAAGACTTTGTACTGTACACACCTAATAATACTGCTTATTGCCCTCTGCTCCAACTGTTGCTTCTACGTTCGCTGACATCACTTTGTAGCAATTTCTGCTTCTCTTTCCAAGCGCTGTAGCCTTCTCTCCTCACACTTTTTCCTCCACATCGATAGAGCATGCCTTCTTTCTCATATCATCCTACTAGGCTCCATGTTATCCTAGATCGTTTCGTCAAACCACCCTAGAACTCTCTCGTCTGATTGTTCTTGGTTGCTTGTGCAATTAGCAAGCTGGCGCAAATAGGGGAGCGGAGGAGAACGTTCAATTTTGTTGTGATTGTTCGAAACCTGTAGCACTCTGTGAGAGCAGAAATGGGCGCAGTAGGGTTCATCCTCTTACTGTACACACCCTCTTACTGTCGAGCGAGCCCTATGGGGCTGGACCTAGAGCCGGCGAAAAGGGCCCTGAAAGATTCCCTAAAAGTGATCAACTCCGGGGCTTGATTTTGTTGCTTAGGCGACTAATTTTAGGGGGTTTTTCCGGGCCTTCGAGCCAGCTTTAGGTCCAGCCCTGCGGGGCTGATTATAGGGCGAGTAGCTACGATAGGTGTAGTATTAAATAGTGGTCCGGGAGCCCGCACCCCCCAACCGTACAGTCCTGTGGGGCTGATACCTGGAGGGTGCGAAAGATCCCTAAAACTGGTCCCCTGGGAGATAAGATGTAGGGGTGAGAAGGCTAGTTCTGGGGACTTGTTTTGGTGCCTAGGCCATTAACTCTAGGGTACATGGTTGGGGGGTGAACCCCTTCTACGCCTGGGCTCCCGGACCACTATTTAATACTAAATCTATTGTGAATAAGCCGAGAATAGCCGGCGCATCTTCGCCTTCTCTGATTGATTCGAAACATTTGAATTTCCTATGACCGTCTATAAGGCGCTCTCCGTGTCGAATTTTCATCCAGACTGCCTAGATCGTACACTATCAACATTAGGCCGTGACGACATTGCTTTAGGTATATTTGGCATCCCATCCCATTCATCTTCCCTCACCTTCCTCCATTGAATTTCCTCCATTAAACACCTCAGCGTCTTCAATTAGAGGTACTACAACGTCTTTGAATACATATTGTTCGAACTTTTCGTTGTCCAGACTTGCATCGCGCACATCAAAAGGACAATATAGACATCGCCTGACAACGTCACCGTAATGGCCGCCACTTTCATAATAGACCTCATCTAGCTTCCGGATTGCCGTATTAAGTCTTGTAAGGTTTTCGTTTTCGTTCTGGTCGACGTCCTCTGGTTTTTGCATTTTCTCTAGTGTTCGCCCAAAACAGAGCTCGACAAGCGCAAGTCCTAAGTTTAACAAAGCCTCACTGCGAGGCTGCTGTGCTCTTGCTAGTGGAGGTCCAACAGCGTGATCCAACTCACTATCGCTGTCCGACAGTTTGCAAGCTACATGTGGAGTCAGCATCGCATCTCCATCCCTGTAGTAGAAATGTATGTCGCTACTATTCCATTGACTTTTTAGCCACGATGTTTGATCAAGTTGAAGAACACTTGACGCAAGTATAGCGGCGATATTCAACCGTTGCCCTCGATATAGGAGACTTCGCAGCGGTCCATGTTCTTCAGGATCGAGCAGCCGATCCAGAGATGTCGTTCGAATTTCGAAACCGACCTGGTCGTCCGTGAGATCCATATGGTGTCTATACCCCGAATATAAATCCTCATGAAGGTATCGGATCCTCTCTCTAGCTGCATCAAGTCCGAAGATCTTCGCACAGATGTCATCCGTTGGTCCAAGTGTATAATACATTGGTGCGGCCACTGGCGTCAATATTGGACTAGCCAGCGAAGAAATCATGGAAATGAGGCCTCTTTCCGACGGAGCTACTCTTGCACTTGAGAATCGTGAGCTGAGACTAGAATGCATCTTCGGTCATACATAGACGAAGAGAGTTACCTTGATTGAGGCACAGATGAATTCCCATCAGCGCCAGGACCATCTGATAAGCCTTGGCTGAACGTAACAGGCTCGAGCTGCACAGCGATATGTCGCCATCCTAACATACTATGTGCGTCTCTTTCGGTGATACCATTGCAGAGCAACAACCAAAAACAGACCGTGGCGGTTGAGTCCTTGATTGTGCGAGGCCGGACCTCTAAGCGCAGATTCGCAACATGGCGATCTTTGCACTCGCACTTCCAGTAGTTGCCCTTGACAATGAAGTTGTAGAGACTTGTCGCATGTTTCCTGATGCTCTTGAAATCCGCTTTAAGATGCCTAAATCGTTGTTTGCTTCTCGAGGGTTCAAGCAGACAGCTTCGGTTGGTACGACTTTGTAGGAACTCATTGGCTCTGTCGATTGAATCTAGTTTCTCCTTATATATGTCCTCTGATAGCGCATGCTTCAACCCGTGAAATTCACGCATGAAAATATTATTGTCATCCCGAACGACCTATTATACATGCCTATCAGCTCGAGTACTAGACCAAGAATGTCTGGCTCACTTTTCCGACCTCTATCCCTAGCTTTTTCTCAACCTCACTCAATGTCGTGAGAATAAAGAAAAAGGTGTCGTACGCGTCACCAAGGCGTCTGTGCAACAGGAAATCATATTCCTCTTTTTTCCAAAAATCTCCTTTGGGCTCTGCTAACATCGCTGCGATATCGTCTGCTTGCACAATGTCGACAAGAAGCAATTCCAGAGTGTTTTGATAAGTAATTCTCTGGCTCCGGAGTCGCATCTTATAATTCTTCACCTGCAGATGAATCCCTCGCCAGCGCCTGTATTTGTGTAGCCCTTCCAACATTTGACTCAGCCCGACCAAAGCCAGTGGAAAAGCAGCAAGGACTAACCCTGCATTTTCCACACCTGTCGGCATTGTGAACGGCTCTCACATTATCAGTCTTAATACTTACCATGTCGCGAGGCGGCAGCTTTCCTCTTGGTGACCGATCGCAAGGCAGGTACGCTGGAGGGGTCGTGATTATGTGAGCAAGTGCTGATTGGCTATCAATTCGGAGCTTACCTTGCCTCTGCGCAACCACCGTGAGGCCTGTACAGTCTCAGCAACATTTACGCCTCAATATCCGCTAACTTAATACGTGCCAGCAGCACTTAACTTGGCAATTTCGGCGGCGAAATGGTGCTTAGCACAGACTCTCTTCCAAACAGGCAAAAAGCTAGTCATGAGTACTTCCATTAGAGCCTTATTCGACTCATGCTTCCATGATCTCAGATCTATCTGTTCACGTCTTGAAGGGAGTACTTCGGATAAAGAGTCGTTACAGCCGAGTCCGTGGCAAGATGAGTTAGGACGGCTCAGGCTCTGGGCTGCCAATATTGGGGTCGACAATCATCAATCATCCTTGGAAATCAGACTGAAAGACTCTTCCCACATCAGAGAACAAGTGGCAAATCTTTTACTGGATCTAGGACAGATGTTTCGAGAAGTCGAAGATGGACTGGATGTATTGGGCAATGAACAGGCATCTCGAAAAGAGGGAGACAGTTCCTCAGACGACGATTACGATACAGCCGAGGAACTAACTCAGCTACGTAGCAATATCGTGACTGCTATCAATTGCCTGTTCCAAATGTCCATGCTCGTCCGTAATCCTGCTCCTCACGACCGCTACATGTTACCACAGTCACGAGAAGTGCTAGCGTCCAGACCCTTCGACCAAGCTCACGTGAGAGAAAAGCATCCCGAGACAGAAGAGGATAAGACCCTGGAGCAAGGAAAACAGGAGCAAAGGGACCAGGAGCACAGAGAGCGACTGCTTACGTCGCGAGAGAGGCAAATAGGGCGATTGGACCGTGGGCGTGAGCGGCGACCGGGGCGACTCAGAGACTCTCGTGCCGCAGCACCGTATGCAAGGCCAGGACGTGATGATGGAAGAAACAGCAGAGATACTCGTGAGCCAACTGGAGCAGCCAGGCCACCTCGTCAGAGACTAAATGAGTTCTTCGTCGATGGTGCTAGAATCCATCGCGAAGTCATGGAACGCGAAATTTGTAATTTCCTTGGTCCAGAAGCTTATTCCAAGCCACACAGTTACAATGTATGACAATACACTTTCACATAACGGAGAATGGGATAATAACTCTTTTCTAGGGTATCCAAGGCTATCTTGTATCTGCCATCCGACCATTCACCCCCGTTAGTCTATTCGCGGTACTATTTAAGCTTCTTGATGCTTACATTCTCCCAGGATCAACTAGACGATCTCCAAGAACTGTCTGAAGCTTATGAATCCGAAAATCGCCAAATGAAACAAAGGGGTTATCCAGGTGAGCCAATCGAGAGCTCGTTGTTCTTCTCTGTGACCGCTCTCACAATGTCATAGGCATTCCATACGAGAATTCTGAAGTCAGTCGGCGCCAAGATGCCAGTTTGAGACACGCAGACAGCGCAGATATGATGGATGATGTTTACTATCCCTCTCGGCATCAATATACTACGGCTAGTACCCAGCAAGGATATCCAACGCTTACCTCCAGTTATGCGCAGCCTTCAGGAGGACTCTATACAGGATCTGCGTATTCTACTGACCCTAACTACCCAGTAGGGTCCAGTTATACTACCCCATATCCTTCGGGTAGTGCTCGGCCCAATGATGATTACTCTTATGGAAATGAGTCCCCACGTAATGATCCATACAGCCAACCATCTGGATACGCTGCTGCTCGGAGGCCTAACCAAGGTAGAACACCGGACTCAAGAGATCCTAGGCAAGATCCTAGGTTGGAAGCAAGGTACGCTCCAGGTAGAGATGCTCGTATGGACCCTCGGGACCCTCGGGCCTTGCAGCAGCAGCCACAAGGCTATGGTAATTCCTCGGCGGCAGATATAAGCGCTGGGTATGCTTATGCACGAGCGCCACCGACACCCCTATCAGGTCGCACAATGGAGCCCTATTCACCACCGCGGGCTCCTATTTACGACCCGTACAGGAATGAAAGTGTTCGAGATGCTCGTCCAGAACATGCGAGATGACGGTCGCAGGAGGAGATGAACTCCACTGTCCACTATGGCTTGCCCTTAACATACGGCCATAGACTGAAGAATAATCCGCATCCCATCCGCTCTTCTAAAGAATGAGTCGTAGGGACGCTACATCATAAAGAGCAGGCAATATCTGGAATAGGATAAGGACTGATGGAATATATCTTCCCACATCCACTAGTATCTCCAAGGCCCGCATTCTAGAGCAAGACTCGAGGTATCCCTGGCCTCATGAAATACACATCGTGAGGAGCATTCCTTGTGTTATACGCCTGTAGCATCTCATAGCGCCAACACCAAGAGACTAGTTAGTCTCCGTGAATACTATATAGCCAAGCCCTTCCTCACCACTTCGAGAAACCCCTATCACACACCTCCAACCCCCAAGCCACTAAATGCCTCCCAATATACCAAACTTTACCCTTCAATCCTCAACTCCTTTATTATTTTCCACAGTAGGAGTTGGAAATTTTGATATTCGGGTTGGGGAGATGGAGGAGGAGGGTGGGTGATATATCTGTGAGGTATGGGGGATTGGGCAAAGGTTGGGGAGATGGAGGAGATGGGAGAGATGAGGAGAGTTGGAGGATGGGGATGGGGATGTAGGGTAGGGAGGTGGCATGTTCCTAGAAGAACTTAGCGAGGACGGCGAGGATGAGTTTGTCTTGGGGGAGGAGGAGCTATGAATGGGATGAATGGGATGAAAGTTTTCGTATGCTCTGAGTCCTGGGGTTTTTATTTGCAGATAGTTCGGAGGTGGACCTTGGAGTTGAGAGAGGAAAAGTGGAGGATTGATGGGATGAGAGAACGAGGGATTGATGGTTGAGGGTTGGAAAGAGCATGAGATGAGGTGATGAGGGGTCTTTGAGGGCGAGGTTTTGGGAGTTAGAAGGGGCGAGATATGTGAGGACACGTGTGTGTGAGGGAGGATATTCATAGCGAGAGTTGCATAGTAGAGCAGTGGTAAGGCAAGAGAAAGGAGCATAAGTCATGCATATTTAAGCCGGGTTCAACACTTATTAAGCTCCTCTAAAGCAACAAATTTCTTTATCACCTACATATTTAAGTGCAAAAACGATATAACAAAAGGTTAGAACCCTCTAAAACTATTATTTTTAAAGACACTAATAGGATCGACTTATCAGGTGTTAGCTCTATATGCATGACTTATGCCCCATTCTCTTACTTTTGCTCATGATGAAAGTACAGAGTAGCTCGGTCCAGAGCTTTAGAAGTGAACTATGAATTCAAAATTGACCACTGATAGAATTCTTTCAGGTTAACGATGAATGACTGCTGTATTCGAGCTCTGCTATACTACCTACAAACGCCCCAGAGCTAGCTTAGCATCGATTGAAGTCCTTCAGTCAAACACCAGGTGAGTAGTATACTATTATGCACACGCATTAGCAGCGGCTCTGAATGAGCCACGATCACTGTCAACGATGTTATGTGGTTTGATTCGCGTGTGAAGCAATATAGAGGAACACTTGGAACGATGTCAACCTACAGTAGAGGCTTCGGTGGGAAGGATATGACTTCAAAGCCACTGATCGGACACGACGTCTTGAGAATCGTTGGGGATAATATTCTGTGACCCTGTCTTGGTGTTTGATATCGGATATTCAATATTCGATGTTCAATATTCAATATTCGAGCGGAAGTCGGAGGGTAACACTTGCCGAGGCCGAGATAGACATCCCGAGCAGTTTGAGCCGAGGGGTGCCATTGATAGCTCTGTGAGTATGACTCCAGATAGCTGGGCGATGCAGAAGCTTTTGGAGTAGATACTGATCTAGCGACGCAAATATTGGGTCTATACAACGGAGAGGTGTTTTGTATATAGATATTTGCAGTGACTAGGCATAGTGTAGCACCTATGCCAGTAGTCTATTTAGCAGCAATACCAGCAAGCAGTGAACGTGGGAGATCTTCCTGGAAGCCCATATGTGCTTCCAGTCCATTCTGAAGACGCATTGCGAGATGTTGAGCACAAGCCTTGGCCACTGCGTCTGGTATGTTATAGTACACCTACCGCAAGAGGAAGTAATGCCAAGAACTGCCCGCCGGCTCCGCCGACAGGCAGTTATAGAAGTCATTACGCTTCCTTTGCTTGTTAGAGCCCGCAAAGACGAGAGCTAGGCTTACCGTCAGTGAAGGGAAGCGACGAACAGGGCGGAAAGACCAAAAGTCCAACCAGTGTGAAGTTTGAGATCTCCTACTTCACCACTAGCGGAATTCAGGTGCGAGACCTGAAAATCATATAGCCAAAGGTACGTGCGCTTTCTCTTTCGCAATTAGTCCCATATTCTTGATTGCGGTGTCAAACAATCGAATTCAAGCTTCGCTCCGAATCCAGCCCCACCAACGTGTCCCCGTGATCCACCCCTGCAGAGGGTGTCAGTTCCCCGTGTGGGAGAGACGGTCCCTCAGACCGTCACCTCAATCAGGGATACTGAGACAGTCATAGAGACGTAAACCTCGCTAACCAAGCTCCAGGAAGTTGTGTCTCCCTCTCTTCACTAAAGCTAGACGCAACGCTGCGGCCGAAGACCAGCATACCCGGCAGCCCAATATTTCCATAGCTCTTAGAAGCACCAAAGATGCCGTATGCACTCAAGTCTTGATCCCGATCGGATAACTTCTTGCTGACCATCATGTACATGATAGTTACAACAACAAGTCCCCAAGTCTGACTGGCGCAGCTCTCGCCAGACTCGCCAACCCGCCCAAGTCCCAGTGCTCCACCTGGGCTGAGAAGCCTGAGACCCATGAGCAAGTCGCAGTAGGACAGGAGACTTCGCGCTCCACGAAGAAGACAAAGAAGTTCCTGAAGGATATCGAGAAGAGCATCAAGGGTGATACCGCACGGACAGCGCGTATCTAAGGACGATTATGAATGACGAAGGTAATGAGGACGACTGAAATGGTAATAGAAGGTGGAGCATCGCTTATATGGAAGGACTTGAGAGTTCGAAAAACCTGAGGCAAGACGGATGATCAGCAGGCATGGACACCAGGACAGTCATTACCATCCTGAAATTTGAAGGTCATTGCTACCATATTTAGACTTTATTCGTGCGATGTATGAGCTGCTCAGTGAGGAGAGGTGCAATGTGACACTGTGACATTGTACACTGAGTTGACTGTTCCACCATCGATTGGCTTGATGGCGTTCGGTCCCAAGAAGAATCCTACCATTGTGCGAGATACCAGCAGGTATGTGGTTGCTCTTGCGGTGAATGACGGACCTTTAGGAGAAAAAGCTGCCGGGGACGAAAGCATATTCTTGCTCTGCCCTTTGCTTGGTGATGCCTGTTAGATGAATCTGTTGTGATTGCGTGTGTTTACTTCAATATCCGAATGATATAGCAGGATATAAGTCGCGGCGTACCTCCCATGATCTTCTCCCGTTGTCCAAGTCGCTTTTTACTTCAGCCCATGGTGCTATGATCAATCGAATCCGATTATTGCCTGGTAGGACCTTGCAGCTACGTGCATGGGGGCGGAAACTGGGGCAAAGGAGGGTCATATGTTGACAGGCTGGACTCTAATCAAGGAGATTTGGCCAAAGCAAGGCCAACATGATTCTGGTTGACGACAGGAGGCCGTTTTGGAAGACGTTGGATAGTAATCAGAGGGGAATTGGTCTGGGGTTGGAAAACAAACGTGGTATGAGAGTACTTTAGTACCACCTAGAATTGTAGACCAATGAGAGATCTCTGCGATGGCGCCAAGCGGCTTTAGGCTAATCAACATTGCTGCCCAGTTGCTTACCGATTGGTCGGAGCCCCAAACGCAGTCTGGTAGTATATCGACGTAACATCGACTAAGACGAAGTTAGAGCTTAGTGTGCGGCGGTAGCCAATGATCAACTTGAAGTCAAGGACGGACCGCTTAGCGAAACACACTCGTCACTTATCCGCTAGGGCGGAAGTCACTGCAGCAATGATCATCTGCAGCTCAGCAGCTGCACCCTCAGCCATTCCGCTTTGTTATCCAATCAAAGATCATCTCCAACAATGATGTAGATTACCTAGTGTGTTCTTTACACACAGCTACAATCTTCGATTCCGATAACAAGCGAAAATGGAAACAGCCGTTCCTGCGTTGAGAACGTCTAGAAGTTTCTAGCCCACTGTTATCTCCAATACACCCCACGCACTTCATACTGTCGCAATGCAGAGCTGTGTTAGTGAGACGCTAATACGCGACAGGTGGGATACCAAAAGTACTTTGTATCACTCTACTTTAGGAGTAGTAATAGTACCTAGGCACCTGCAAGCAGGAGTTACGGTGAAACCCAGCTTAGCGGCACCTAGTGTAGAGCCGCTTGGATGCGTGGATGCGTCTTATGCGGGATTCATGTGCTTGTGACTGAGCTGATTCCGGCGGATTGGTCGAGTCACTGATCCTTGCTGATCGAGGCATTCAATGGCTGGCAGGAATAATAGGTCTAGAGAGTGTTCGGTACGATATACAACGCATGATCACCATCAGGGTATGGCATGTGCAAGGCTTCGGACATACATTACCTAGACAGAAACATTAACTGGTTGAGAGTTCTGGCGCTGAAAGTGCCCGAATTATCTTGTTCGCCGGGTAAAGAACCCAATCTAACGGACAGAAACAGGCGAGTTCTGGGAGCAGAGCCTGCCAAAAGCTTAGTAATTATTGCCTTCGCAACAAGCGTCCCCACCAGAATTGCACACCCATAGGAGGGTTTCAAAATACTAATGTGTCAATGCGAATATTGTTAGTAGGGGTGTGGTCGGGTTCGTGCATAATTTCAGCTTTCGGTACAAAGTAGGTACTGACGCGGCCCCGGAGAGGACGGACCATTTGCATGTGGAGAGGCGGTGTTACCTACCTGTTGTGCACTCCCGGCAACCTTACCTAAGCGCTGATCTAAGGACAGGTAGGTACCTGCTGCTTGAGGTACCTTCTATCCTTTTCGATTTTACGTAGACCGGCCATGTTGACTGCCGAGAACATCCAATAGCTGTTGTACTTGATCAAGACGTGGTATACTTGTTTCACGCTCTCTCTAATCTGTTCAAGAAGTTGGTTACCAGAAAACGCCGTGCGACCTTGTTCTTGGCATCCTTTGGCGGGCATTAGTTGCAGGCTGAAAATGTTGTCACTTCTTCCGAAGCAGGGAAATGGTGTAAGGCAACCAAACAAAACCAATCACAAGATTTCCGCGGTATCTAGACGTACGAAACGACCATTGGACCTGAATCTGAATCGAGTAAAATTGCTGCTCCAGGGTGCTTCCACGTATTAAAGTCCTGAGGAGCCATTGCGGACATTGGAACTTTCTCCCCCATTCTGTTGTTGGTCGATTTGTCTCCATATCAATCAACCAGATAGCATTACTGGTATGCAAAGCACAATCCTCTAGGGGCCGATCCTACAGTAATCATACCCATCATAACTCATATCATATTCAAGTCATAAAGCCTGCCCCACGGTACCCTAATAGCATCACCCAAATTGCCTTTCATCTCCAAACCAACATTGCTCCTTACACAGCTCACAATCTCGTCCAATTTATACCTCCTTGTAACTTTATCCAGCCCCACAAGAGCCACCACATCTAGCTTCCTGAGTCACAATGTAGTCTTCCACTATTCCCATCTCTTCAACTACCATCCTACTATCCTCCCCTACCACAAGTATGCCTGCACCTATTTCAACAGTGGCCGCCGTCCCTACCTTCGCAATAACCGAACTACCAGACGACCCTCCCCATCTTAAAATTGAGAAGGGAATAGAGGAACTCGGTGGTTTCACGGATGGAAAGCAGTAGTGCCACCTGTCTCTAGCATGGTGTAAAGGTAGAGGAGGAAACGGGCGTTCTAGGCAGCTCTTGAAGACGTGTTCGATTTGGGATTTAGGATGCTATAAATAGACGTGAGAGTTTAGCTGTAGAATTGTCTTTTGACCGCGGGTCTCTAGGCACCTGCTTGTCAGTTGCTGATTGAGTAGAGGATCTGGCGGGTTTGAGACGTCAGATTTGTTCAAGAGGGTGTCGAAACATTGTAGAGCTTAGAATTGATGTAAGGAACGGTAGGAGTTCCTATATTTTTAGTCATGTTGCACTTAGTGTGATGCGTTAGAGATAGACTGTCTAGCTGAGTCGATACGATATGTGTCTGGTCAGCTTTTGCTTTTCTGTGCACAGTAATACGGTAGTGATTGATTTAAGCTGGCAGTGCAAGAATTTGTTGTAGGGATGGCTAAACTTCGGTTAAATGCCAGGAAAATCCATGGCAGTGTACACCGACTCACCGCAGACAACTTTATTCTGGCAGCCGCTAATGGACTAGTCTATTTGACCTCAGCAGAAATTCGGATTTTAGATTTATGAATCTGGGGAGACTTCTGCTTGAATGATTTTTGAGAAGACACTATGTGTGATGAAGTACTTTGTAGCTGTTTCTATGACCAAGATATGATGTATTCTTTGTTGAATCGCTCTAGGGTGGCTCGCGCTGTCAGAAAATTGAAGTGGTCAGTCTTTTTTGCTTGGCAGCGATTTTGCGACCAACCCTTGCTTGGCAACCAAGCGGAGCATTCCATCGACCTCAGTTCAAACCCTTCCATCTTAGAACCCATCAAAATACTTCCCCATGCTGCGCATTGTCTCTAACCTGTCCCGATCCTTCACCATACCCTGTTTAGTCTATTGAACTGGCGCTCGAGCTTTCGCAGTAGCCAAAGCTGGCATGAGAGTTATCGCGAATCTGTGACTATTGCTCGACCAGCAATGGCTCAAGTGCACGAGGCCAAAGTGATAGAATAGGAAAAGTGATAGAAGAACTGAGATATAGCCTCTCAGTGAGTCGGCTGGGAGGGGATAATGAGCTGTGCACAGGGGGTTGAAGCTGTTAAGTACCGCACACTCTGGTTACAAAGCCCGCGACCGGAAAGCTGGATCAAGCTTCAGCACGCAGAAAGTCCCACATCGCAGACAACACAAGACTGGAACATGCTAAGTACTATGAGCGAGCATCAATAGTATAAATGGCGGAAGTGACTGTGGTCTCCTGTCTGAAATACAATAACATGGAAATCTCACGCTAAGCGATCCCTAGTCCCTCTTCTCCCATATCATTTCGCGAGAACCTAATACTCCTTCTCTTTCCATCTTCCATCCTCATCCAGCTTATGTCTTCGAGCTTCAACTGGTATTGCCGGCCATCTTCTCCTCAATGTCCTG
Source organism: Cladonia borealis (assembly GCA_018257855.2). Taxonomy (NCBI): domain Eukaryota; kingdom Fungi; phylum Ascomycota; class Lecanoromycetes; order Lecanorales; family Cladoniaceae; genus Cladonia; species Cladonia borealis. The sequence continues at coordinate 365,372 of JAFEKC020000021.1, read as the reverse complement.
GAGGAACGCCTGCATCTCGGCCACGCGTGGCGCCGACTTTTCTTGTGCACCAGACTGCTCGTGTGTCTGTGGCTTCTCAAGCCAATCTTGCAACTGCGTCTTCGGCGTATCAGTGAGGCTGGATAGCGCAGCCGCCGTCAGGCGTTGGGCTTGATCGTTATTCCTGCAGAGCATAGCAGTTGTCAGTATGGCTTGGCAAGAGGCACGAACGAATTTGATACTAACGACATGGCTGAGAGCTTCTGTTTGAACTTCTTTGCGTGATGTGCGGGGTAATATTATCAGCGCAATCTGCTGGCTTGCGTTGGTGACGGGAATTGAGGGTTATTGACTATGTGGATGCTGACGACCGTGACCTGTACCGTTTAAAATCTTCCTCGAGGCTCACTGTTAAAGGAACAGAACACTCATGTGCAATGATACTGCTCTACAAGATGACCACCATGACTTAGGAATGCCATTGGCCTGATGCTTACTTATGTAATCAGGGTTGGGCGCAGCGTCCGCCGAGCAGCGCAACCCACGGCCGACAAGGTTCGACACACCACCTCAACTTCACAATATCTGCGATGAACCTGCTACTGACCGTAAGATCCCGTTCATTTGATCCTTCACACTATGAAGGACGAGAATATAGGGGCCAGGCCTCGTTTCCAGCTACGGAGAGCGACCTGAAATTCGCAGTCATACTGATCCTTAACCATCAGGGTGCGCCTCTTCCTTAAGCAATTGGGTTAGACTTCGAACAACAGAGGGTCAATGGGATTCCATACCGGCAGGCTCCAGCACATAGGTTAAAGATACCTGTCACTTTTGAGCATTCAAGATGGACATGGATACCGAAAACAATTCAATTATGTTGCTAACTTGGCTCATTAAACATACGAACGCTCACGTCAGCTCCATCATACACTCAACAAGGCTATTACAATGCCTCTATCCCTTCAGGGATTCTGCGGGGGATCCTGCAGAGCTCGGAGAGGAAGTCGTTTCTCCCCTGTTGGGGGCATCCGATGCCAAGAGTTCAGCCCTACGGCCTTCCCCTTCCTTCAATTATTGCTTCCAATTGTGCCAATTGTGCCCTCAATCTCGCCTCTGATGGTCGCGATGGCTTTATTCCCACAGATAATTGTTCATGTGTCTCCGGCTGATTGGCCCATTCTTTAAGTTGCGAGCGTGGTGGGTTGCTAAGGGTTTGGAGGTTCTGTGCTGTGAGGGTGAGGGGGGCCCTAGCAGGAGCAGTGTTCAATAAGCCACGAGGAAAAGAAGGAAGGCAGAAGTATCGGGGTACGCACGGCATGATCGGTGCAGTTGCAGTATAGGATTGGCGGCCCTATCGACAAATGGCTGTGTCCAAGACGAACGACCTTATGCGGCCAGGGCTTTTCGATAATGCTGAATAGGTGACTTCGAGAGCGATGGCAATGACCAGTTTCAGAGGCAGTTGTTAAGAATCCTCTTCATCGTTCGAAAAGTACAGCCATCAATGGCGGAATACGTCTCATATAAGAGCCGTTGGTACCCTTCACGTGCAATTTTGAGCCTCCAAGGACTTTCGGCCATTCGGGATGAACCGTCCATCCCTGTCTTCCTAAACATATTCGTCGCCTCACTTTATCGCAACCCTACAGACTGTGTTTTTAGGCTGGCTGGATCTTGGCATTACAGCCGGAGGACTAGTCCTACGATGCTAAAGATAGTCACGTGGAAGTCCCGCGTTCACCATACCTGATCTGATGGATTGGTCTCCGTGTGGAGCGTCCGTCCGCCTCGCCTGATCCCGCGGACGGACAAATTTACCGTTTTGGGAACCCATGGTCAGCTGTTCGCGCACAAAGTCTTCCGTTTGATCGTAATCGCCATCTCATCTTTCAGCAAGCGACTGGGGCGAGGGCACAATTCCCAAAGAGCCTTATAGCAAATTATGCACTGCAGCAGCTTTGGGTATTTTCAACTTTGTTTGCCTGCGGCTTCTTTTGTCAGGGCTACATTATTTGGCTGATACAAGTACGCGGCCTAAAGCCAAGACAATACAACAAACAAGATCCACGTAGTCCTGTGTGTGGATACATGCACAGCAAAACGGCATTACTATAACTCTGCTAGAAAATGGAGAAAAAACAGAAATCCTAGATCACCACTCATCCACCATAAATACCGCGTCCAGCGCTAACCCCTACTCTATCAAACGAATCCATCAATTCGGAAGCACCTGCTTCGCCATCTACTACTACATCCCTCTCCTCCACCCTCTTCCTCTTCCTAGACCCCCTTGACGGCTGCCGTAATGTGCCATGATGTTTCTCCTGCAAGTGTCGATCAAGATTATCCTTCCGACCGAAAATGGAACCGCATCCTGGTTCGGAACATAAGATGGATGTAATGTTGCCGTGCACTTTGGTATATTTTAGATGTCTTTCTAAGTACCGGGCACCGTATGTTGGCTCGAATGTTGCTGGGCAGGAGGGACATTTTATTTTCTCTTGGGAGCGGGATGAGGAGGAGGGTGATGTTGAGGAAGGGGGTGAGGATGGATTGTTTGGTCTGGTGGTGAGGGTTGGTGGTGGGTTGGATGATAAGAATGAGGGGGGTGTTGATGATGGTAGAGAGGTATTGTTTGATCTGTCGTTGAGGCTTGTTTGGGAGGTGTGTGATACGGATGATGGTTGTGATGATGGTGCTGGTGGAGAGGTGTGTGATACGGATGATGGTCGTGATGATGGTGCAAATGCGTATCTTGATCGGTGGACGACGTTTGTAGGGGAGACGGTTGGTATGAGTGATCGTCTTGGTGATGGTGATGGTGAGGACGACGTCTTTGAGGGTGCCACGATGACCCCGGTTGGGGATATCGGCGAGATAGGTGAGCCAGATGACCCCGAGGGTATCCTTATCAAGCTTGATGTTGTGACTGTGGGTGATACAGGCGAGGAATCTAACTCTGATGGTGCCGTTGTGGTTGAAAAGAGCGAGCTGGCGTCTCTGTCTGTCGGGGAAGAGTTCGTGGAAAAGCTATGAGTGGATGTGCACCGTGTCATCTTGGTCAAGGTGTCGTGGGTAGAGTAATCCGCCACAACAGTAGGATATACTTTGTTGAGGCTGACATTGCTGTCTGCCCTCACAGAATTCCTTTGAAAGACAGGAGACGATGTGGGAGGGATGGAGGCGGCAGGGAGTTCTTGGGCCGATGGTCTTGCGCTGTTAGAGGCAAATACACTGATATTCGGCCACGGCCTTGCAAATGGCGACACGAGTGTTGCGCGATTGTCTATATTCCAAGAGATTGCCAGGATCTTGTGGAATGCAGTGGCATAGTAGCGGTCGCGCCAGTATGAGTTGGTCTCTTGCACAGCAAGGTCGCAGTAGGTGGTGACGGCTTCATGATACTTCTCATACATCTCAGGAGATCGAGAGCAATGCTAGAATTTGTAAGTGAGTGCGTCATCATGTGTAAGTGAGCTTACGCTTACTTTAGCCATCGACTTCAGTGCAACCTCGACTTCACGTGGGCTGCGTAAGAGTCCGCAACTCACTTGACGCTGGGCGTTTTCGGTGACATTTTGAAATGCTTCGATGCCGGGGTGCTGGTGAAGAGGCCCAGTGAGGTATTTGACCATCCATCTGATGCCTGGTGTATGAGCACTGGTGTGCTGAGCCAACGTGTCAGGTGTGGTTTTTCCATTTCGTTCCTGGATGCTCGCGTACTCCAGGTCTGAGGCTTAAGGTCAGCCGTGAACCGAACATAGGAGCAAAGAGGAGGACTCACCATCGAGGAACCTTGAGCAATCTGTGATGATCCGTCCATTCTTGAGCAAGGTTGCTAGACTTTGTGCGTTGGATGGTCCACACTCATTTGAGGAAGCTGTCGAGAAGCCTTGGTGACAAGCTAGCTGATCAATCACCCTGAGGAAGAGACGCCGTTCGCCCTCACTAGCTAATGCATGGTGCCACGGCAGCATGTGATGGAAGAAGTCATTCATGGCATAGCCTTCATAGTGCGACATGTAAGCAGAAGCGCAAGCCAGAACCATGGCTGCGAATATTTCTTGGAAGGTGTTCGCAATGACGCCCTTGAAACAACAGTACAGGGTCACGATACCCGTTTCAAAAAGTGTCTGGGTGCTCAAGAGTGAACACCGTGCTAACAGCTCTGGCTCTGGGGCCAGTGTCTGTCTCCATTCGACGGTGATGGCACAGAAAGCATTGCGAAGATCTTGCACGTATGTTGCTTCTGACACGGAGGTACTGTGGAACGAAGAGGCAGCATAGCTGATAGGTCGTGTTATGTTGATGGTAGTGGGATCACTTGAGGCAATGGCATCCGCTGGGACAGCGGCAATGCTTGTGGCAGCGACAACACTGGTAGCGGCGAGCTCGCCTGGCGTATTGACAGCAGACTTTTGATTAACCTGTTGGAGGCTCAGTGATGAGTTTGACGGCTCTGAACCTGAAGTACGATGATCTAATGGCCGGAACTTCAGATCCCATAGGCTAGGAGGCGCTGGCGTGGAGACCATATGGTCGCTGGAGTGCTCCTCAGTAGCTGGCGACCATTGGCTGCTACGAACAGACGACTCGCGCCGTGATGCACACTCGGCAGATGCGAGTTCGGGCAGTGCCAAATCTTCCGGGTTTGGGAGTTCAAATTGCTCGACAAGAGATCCGGAGAGCTCATTCACTGGATTTGCTATCTTTTTCTCCTTTGAGAAGTAGGTGGGATAAAGGCTGCCTTCCATTTCACTTCTGACTGATGGTAAACCCTCCATTTTCCTTCTAACTGATGGCAAGCCGTCCATTTCACTTTTCTGGCTCAGGCCAAAAGGTAACACTGAAAAGTCCGCGGCGTTCGGATGCTGGGAGGCTGGAGCTTCATAGACTTTTGTAGTATTCTTGCGTCCCAAATCTTTCAACCAGGCTTTGATCTTCGAGCCAGTCCGTTTGACTGCAGGTCCAGGAATGGGGCCACGCCAGTGTCCACCCCCAGTGAAGCGTTCGGGCCGAGTACAATGGGGGCACCAATACCAAGTATCGGAGAGATGCTTACAGTTTGCCGTATGTTTTAGGAGGGATTCGTGATCTTCGAAGCAGTTGGCGCGACACCAAAGCATTGGACACATGAGCTTTTCTTTCATGGAGATGTCTGGGCATTCGCAGCGTATGTTTGCAATCCAGTCTTGAAATGCAGCGAGGCACTGGCTCCGTGAAAGGCCATCGTAGTCATTTTTGCCACGCTTTTGCTGAAAGTAATGTCTTAGCCTTCCCCTTGTCGTCAGCAGCAATTTGGAGAACCGCGATACAAATCTTACGCGCAAGATGTGCCATGAGCAGATGCAGAGTAGGAGTGCTCACCCATGACGAGCTCCGAGAACGCAGTAGAACGGTGCGAGTATATAGTGCGAGTAAAAAGGAGAGAATGTGTGCCGAATACCTCACTTCAGAAACGGAAATCAATGAAAATGGAAAGACGACGATGTGATGAGACACTACCTGTGCACAGACGCTATCACAGAAGCAAGCGAGAGTCTCAGAAATGGCGCCACTGGAGGACTTCGCGAGACAGCAAGCAAAATCAAGAAAATGACCCCAGAGACATGTAGCTAGATGGACGTTCCACCTCACTATTCGCTGAAAGAACTTGAAGCAAGCCATGCCTCAGATCCCGACGTCGTATTAGACGTTCATTGACTGAATCTTGATGGAGGATACGCGATGATAAGTCAACAGAGCGACTAATGCACGATGCTCATGCAGCACATGTGTCTTGTCCTCAAATTCGACCGTCTAGGAATGACTTTGATCCATTGGTCAATTTAAGGGTAAATGTACCCCAGAGGAATTGGAATCGGCTCCCATCTTTGTGGCATCCCCGCTAAGTGCAAGTCACCTCCCGGCAGACCTTGCCCTTGTGTGCCTATAAATCAAAGCGATAGGAGAAACGGGCGATGGCCATTCCGGCTACGGGGAAGTCAATCCCCGTCAGACCCTTTCCTGGTTGGTCGGAACTCTCGGCGATAGGGGCAAACGGTGAGGGCAGCATGTAGGCAACCAAGCTAGCACGGTACGGCAGTGAGTTGGCCGCTCATCTGACATAGTACAGACCAACATCCATGATGATCGATATGATCGAAAAGCTCCGAAGTCCCCTTGGCTTTTACAGGCCCCTTGGCTTTTACAGGCCCCAGCTTATTGGAATGCAAAGTATGCACGGTACGGAATCGTGATATAGGGTACAGCCTCTGCTTGACATCTCGGTAAATTGATAGGATATGAATGACAACTGTCCTGGGGTCAGCATTCAGGGAGTCTGAATCATATGGACTGGATTACCGGATTAAGAAGCCTTCGAATATGCCTCGTCTCTGGCCTTGGCAACAAGCTCGCTCGGGTCATCGTCCAACGAAGTGACTAGCTGAGATACATGTATATGGCATATGATTCATATGCAGAATTATTTTGGGGCGTCATTAGGTATGGACAGCCATTCACCGGTGCTCGATTGCGCGTGCAAAGCCCCGTGCCAAGCCTGGGAAGAACTCGGGGCCGGAGACTCTCCTCCCTTTTGCATTTCTGATTTCGAGGAGCAGTTTCGTTGCGGAAAAGAATAATGAGGGAAATATTGATGAGGGAAATAGACAATGTATATTGGCGCCTTTGTGTAAAAGGAAAAGCACAGTCTGTTGCTTCATCTAATTCCAGTTCAACACAGCCGATGAATGGGCTATGTCAGTAAAATACATTGCGCTCGAACTCACAACCTAAACACTCAGCCTTGCTTAAGGGCAGTTCAGGGCGTTGTCCCTACGCGCCCGTGGGCAATGCTATGTGACCGCAGCCATGTCACAAACACCACCATCTAGGTCACATTGAACGTTAGATTTTTCGAAGGGCGGTAGGATCACGTCCGACGGGACTTAAAGCACCCCAAACCGCATTTCTCTTTTTTCCCGTTGGCTTATGCAAGCGAAGATAGGCTGCACCAAATGCGATTGGCGTTTCTGCTTTGGGGGACTGTGCCGTGAGCATGCATAACCCATACTCCCACATCAATTTAGCTTTGGAGAATAATTGGGCCCGGGGTAGCTTTGGCTTGCAATCGAACCCCCACTTAACCAAATTGGCCCCCATGAATGGTGTGTGGGGTACTCCGCTGTAGTTTATGCACGGATGCGTTCAAGTTACCGACGGCCTCCAAATGCCCGGCCCTGCCCCCCCTGAAATACCGTCCAACCATAGTGCTCCAAATGAAAAATTCTTGTCATATGGAGCACTATGGTTGGTCGATTTTTCGTGAACAGATAGCGCTAGCACATAGCTCTACACCCCTCCTGCCCTAAACACAATCCCTCTGATCCTAGCCTAAGGAACAATGCCTTTCACTTCACGGCGATGAGCCTTCGCAGTGCCCCGTTCCCGGGCACTCGGGTTCATGGATGGGATGGATATTTATATCTTGCACCACAATCACAGCATACACCATTAGTTTTCTATTCGCACGCTCGGGTGAGAAAATGCGCGGTAGTATGGATTTCCACCTTTCATCCAAAGCTGTCGATTTGTATTGCGCGGACCTTTTTCTTGGCGATCTATACCTAGGCACTATCCTTCGTAGTCTGGCGAGTAATCATGTACTTGGGGAATGAATGTCGTTATCAACCTCTACAGCACAAACTTCTCCATGGCAAGCTTGAAAGTACGGAATGTGATTGCGAGGTGATAGTTTTCTATAGACTGGCTTGTCACCAGGCTGGAGCATCCTGCGTACCCGGCAATGCTAATCCTTTTAACGACAACCCTCTAAGCCCCTAAAGCTGCGCTGAAGATGCTGAAGATGCTTGAAATCCATCTCCATGATCGCGATCGCTGTACCCCATCAAAGTAGTCTTTCAGATCAGAAGCAAACAATCTATATCCACGATCGCGTCCGCTGTGCCCCGTCAAATTAGTCTTCCAGATCAGAAGCAATCAATCTATATCCGCTTTCTATGCGCCCAATACTCCCCGTTAATGGTACTGCAAATTTACCAGCATGGGTAGGAAGAATTGACACCCCTAGAGAATTCGTAGACAAAACGACGTGCAAGTCTTTTGAGTGTCATTCATGAGTGTTGGTGATATGTCTCTTCATGTTCGATGGGCGTGAGAAATTCTGGCCACATTGTGGACATTTCACTGATTGCCCATGCTTTTCACGCATGTGTCGCCTCACGTTCTTATTGCGGTCCTCATCCTCCTTCGCAACAGAGACCTTATAGCCACATTCTGGGCACACGCCGCTGCCATCAAGCGAGCTTACAGTGCCGGCAGATGTCATGTGGCTCAGAGGAGAGCTCTGTGGTCCAGTGTTAGGCAGGGAGGTAGGCGTAGTCGAGGCGAAAGGGGTAGTAACGGGTGTGAGAGACTGTCCAACAGAGGTAGAAGGGATTGGAGACGAGATATAATGCCTTGGATCATCCTGTCCAGGAGGGAAGTAATCTGGTCCCAATGTTTCCAGCGTCAAACGATCTTCTTGAGACGACTGCATAAGGCCTCCGGGCGTCTGGAATTGCTGGCCCTCCTGGTCTTCGTGCGTCATGTGGTCAAGTTCTGGGATACGACGGTCACGAGCGGTCGACTCTTCGTCATACTGAGCGCCCGTTCCAAGAAGGAAAGTGAAAAGCGGAGCACCAAAGCATTCTTCCGACGTGTTCGCAGCTTCTTGTCCTGTTTCTTCTTGCAGAATTGAACCAAAGGGGTCCCAATCCCACTCCGGTGCTTCATCATCGTTCACGCTCCTAGATGCAATGATATGAGCGATCGCGTACGTTTTAGCAAGCATCCAGGCTCAGAAAATAATGCCCTATGATAATTGCTGGATGAACTTCGAGACGAATCGTACCTAATGCTGGAGTCGCCTTGGATGCCTGCGGCACTATTTTCAGGTTAGGCTCTTGTTTCATCATCCAGGAAGAAGTGGTACGCACTGTCTTAACTGTTGGTCCCCTGTAGCATTGTCACCACCAGCACTCGACGGAGGCCATACCATGATGTTGATCCACAGAATTTGGCGCGAAACACACTTTTAGTAGATCGAGGACCATGGACCGTCGACAGTTAGTAGGCATTGTCAGACGAAAGAAATTATAGTAGGGTTGTTGGGTGATGCGGGGGAGGACTCCCACTAGTGATCGCATTCTGATTGATCAATCTTGAAAAATTCGTATAAATCAATGCGCTCTATACATACATGATTCCAGGTACATCATATTCCTTTCAGGCCATGGTGCCATGGTATATTGCGCGCTATCTGGCCGTCATTGGTAGTTGGGCCACCTCAAGAGACTCAAGTGGGATTCAGAGGTTACCATTGGGCATCAATTGAAGTTTACCGATGCCCACCGAAAAGACCTCGAATTCTCCGCACTAGGTGATTACACGAGGAATATCCCGACATAGATCCCTTCCAGCTCAAGATACCATAGGTACACTAACACCGAATAAAATTCGTCATCAGCCGAGGAAAAATGCAGTGGTGACCGAGTCTACGTCTTGATACCTCGTAGTCCTGCGAAATTCCCAGCATATTATCTGTTTATTCCCATGTCTAGAATCTGTTGGTTGAGGTGGCTGTCCCGGACGATGTCTTCCTATCCTTATCTAGATGTCTCTAACGCGAGAGCCTCTGTCTTCTTAGTACAGTGCCATGTTCTGGCCCAATCTTAAGTCCAGCGCCGACGCCTGTGACCCGGGCTCGTGGTATGGCCTGCAAAGGAGAGTGGTAATGCCCTAGATTGGACTCAAGTAAATGTTAGCGATGAGGTCCAAAGTCTTGGGACATTCTGCTTACCGTGATGATATGCTCGTAGGGACTCGACTCTCGCGCGAAAGAGGAGGAATTGATACGATCTTAGACTTTTGCTGCCAGTTAGAGGCCGAAAGAGTCAGCCCCAACTCGTACCGCCCTCATTGAGCCTTGCGAGGCTTTGCCGTTTGCTTGTGAGCTGTAGGACTCACTGCCACTGACTACAAGAGGGAGCAGCCGGGATGACCTGACAAAAGATGGTTCTAGGTATTTCCGAAGGCTTCTCAACATCCAGCCACCAGCTATCGAAGGCTATGGGAACCATCCTCGAGGATGTTGAGGTACCAAGTGTAGATTTGGTGAGGTTAAAAAGGAAGGCTGGAGGCATGGGGCTGTGGGAAGGCATTTTATTTCCAGCCCCCAAGCCTAGAAAAAGCAATTCGGGTGCTCGGAAGGCTCTAGCGAAGCACCTTATCAGCCGATCTTCACCCCAGCTGAACGACCGAAGGGTTCGCGATGGTTGTCTCAAGTATGTACACGACGAATCGAACTAGGTTGCATCACATTTTCGAAGACTTCTTCGAAATAACGATGGGTCACCTCCATTGTATCAATTTCGCCAAGCCTTTCCGACCTTTGCCGCAATTTCGTGAAGGTACCAATGCTTCGCCTTGCGCAATCCTTTTAATATGCTCTTTCTGACTGATTGCTATGTTCTGCTGCCTTGCCTTGGCTAACTGAATGTGTATTACCGATCGAAGAAGCCTATGGCCTATCGAGATATCAATATATATCCGTAAGAACTTATCTCTTATCCATAATACAAAGGAAACTGATCTATTATCTAGACTGCCTGAGATAGATCTCAGCTCCTCCATCCCCCCAAGGGGTATGAAGCAGCTTTCAACAGAAAGTGCCTCACAGAACCTAAGCGGTATATTGATGCGATTTGTGAATCCGATTGAGCTAGCGAACATGAGATAGTCTTTGCGCAATGTCCGCTTGAGGCGTGACATGATCGTGCTTGAGGGTTTTGACCTGTTTCTTCCGTTCTCAAAGTCTAGGAACCAAACTCAATTCTGACTTCGAAGTCTAGCCAAGGTTCAACCCCATGTCAAGGTGGACTAATCACTTGTCGCATTCTCTGGGGGGTTTTCTTCCATAAAGTCCAAAGAAAGATACTTGCCAGATACACCCCGCAGATCTGCATTCGCATACGATTGCTTCAGGTAGAACTTTTGGCTGGAAACACTTGACATTGGTTGCGGTGATCAACAAATTGCTTGCTTCACTCTCTCACACATCGTGAATGCTCGACTTTTTTAGGTTAACATGCAGGGAGAAGAAGTGCATTCCACAACGATATCTAGATTATCCATGACATTTTCCTACGTCCAGCTTTCCACTGTGTCACCAAGTAAGATATGATCTATGGACGTTTCGAAATTAAGGTGTCTCATTGCTGTGCCAACGCGCCAAGACAACCTAATGTCTTGGTCTTGTCCTAGCTGATGCTTTCATCATAACCTAGTCTCGATTTTCGTTTCGAGCTCATCAAGTTGCTTTACCAGTGCCGCTTTCGATGGTCGTGATGGCTGCTGTCCTACAGCTACTTGTTCATGGCTCTCGGGCTGTTTGCTCCATTTGTCAAGCTGCGGCCGCAGCGGGCTCCCGAGCGACTGGAGTCTTTCGGCTGTCACATGGTCCCTGTCTCCAGCCCTTTAGCTATATCCTGTAAAGGGAACGCGCCTAGGGTGGACGTACGGCATATCAGAGGGGTCAGAAACTAAATTTTGTTCGATAACGAGGGTCGCGGAGGCAGCTAATGGCGTGAGGGGGGCAAAAGATAAACGCCAACACTTTCGATGATCTCGAGGAAACTCCGGTACTCCCATTATATTCTGCGCTTTCCTAAGGAGTAAATGGCCTCCCAAGGGGAAACTTCATTTATGTGGTCTCCTTACTGCTAGAACAAATTCCAGCATCCTATCAGTTATTGAGACTGAGACTATGCTACTAAAAATAGTCAGTCCTACGTCTAGTGCAAGTCTTGAACTTTTGATCTTGGGGATCGTAGCTTACCCAAGATGCCAACGAGTGATTCTGTAAGTCCTCCACGATGAAAATGGGCTCGACAATCTTCACGGAATTCGGCATTTGCCTAGAAGCTTTAGAGACGTGCCGAGCGCCTATGTTGAACCTGCAGACTCCGCTCGTCATCCTCCGAGTCCTCCAATTTAGTCATCTCTTACGTTCTGAACGCTTAGACTGGTCTAGAAGGGGTGTTGAGAGCGAAAACCACTTGTCAGGGATCTCGGAAATGTGAACACAGTGCCAGGACAGATTCTCGTATTTCTGGATTGGGTACTGATTGGACTTGTGTTCATTATTAGGACTATAATATGGGCCACGGGCCTATTTAGGATATCATAACGCGGTGAAGCATGTGAAACATGTCATCCAGCACTCAAGCGTAATGTCACGCGAAGAAGAAACTTGATTCCCGACAGCAAGCGACTCAGTCGCCATGGAATGGAGAATGGATCACCAAATTTCAGCCTCTAGCTGAAGATCTCCTGCTCTTTGTCAATCTACGCCGTCTCAATAATCCCGATCTCGGGTGCGTTTTTCTTATGTGCTTGTTCAGATTGTCTTGTCGATTGAATGTTGAATCGCACGCATTGACTGGGCATTCAAAGGAGTCAATGCTCTCATGCCTCGTCCGAATATGACGCTTCAAGTTCGAAATTCTATCCTGGAGCAAGCCCCTGAACACCTGACCACAGACTTCACAAGATGTTGTGTCAATGCTGGACGAGAGGGGGGATGGAAGGGACAATGGGGAGTAGATCGAGTCTGGCGAGTCGGCGGAACTGTGACTGGCAGCACTTTGGGAAGAATCCGTAGGACTTTCCAAATCCCATGCAGATGACGAGGGTGGTGATTCGATCAATACCCTGTTCTCGACCAAGGGTTTAGACCAACTAGAGTCACGCAAGCAGTGCTTGGGACTGATGGGAGTAGTCTGGACATGCATAGATACTCGGGCGGCTCTTTGCTGGGGTTTGTCTATCTCTAAGGATATCGCCATCACCTTGTTCAGATCTGTGATGTAGAATGGATCTCGCCAGTTCATAGGCGCCTTTTGCATATTTTTGTCGCAAACCGCAGCGACATCTCCGAGAAACCTTTCGTATACGTGATGAGGTACCGACATTGGCTAATGACGGTCAGCAATGACGTGTGGTTCGAGTGGGAGGCTTTGAGCTCACTTTACCAGTCGCACTGAGCCACACTTCGACCTCACGGGTACAGCGCAGCGACCCATTATAAAGGTGGTCCTTCGTGTTGGCAATAATCTCGCGGAGGGGCTCGATGTGGTTCCAGCCTTGGAGAGGCTCCGTGATTCTGTATAACATCTCTTGGATGTTTATGACATGGTTTTGAGCGTACCAATCAAGGGTACCATGAGTGGAGTTCCTATCTTCAATCAAGCCTGCGCACTCGAACGCTTCGAATTGCATGTCAGATAACTCGTGGTTAAACACATACAGAGGCATCTTACCATCAAGAAACTCAGAACACTCTCTGATGATCATTCCGTTTCTGAAAAGGTCAACGAGGTGAATCGATCGTGGGTTGAGGATATCAAGGCTGCCCAATCCATGGATGGGTGACACCGTGGCCCCCTGTGAGAGCATCACGCAATCGGGACGCCAGAGCTGATGAATGACAGCAATCAATAGGTATATATCACGCTCCTCACGCATGGCATACTGCCACCGCAGGAAGTCCTGGAAGAGTCCACCCCAACCATAGCAAGTGTCGTTGCCATGCCTAATATAGAAGACCCCGCAAGCGATATGCATCAGTGCGAATACTTCCTTGAAAGTTGTTGGCAGGATGTTTTGATAGCATCTCTGAAGGACTTGAATGCCTGTCTCGAACAACGAACGTTCGTAGTAATCCGAATCAGGCACTCTAAGGCCAGGCGCTGAGTCCAGCCTTCTCATCCATTCATAGTTTATAATATATACAAGGTCGCGGAGCTCTTCGATTTGCGCCTGCGCCGACGTTGTTTGCCGTGGGAACCTAGACTCAAATCTCGGAGAATCTGGCAATGATGTGCTGGCGGCGGCGAGATCGTCGAAAATTAGAGCTTGACGACGGTCACTGTGAACGGACTGAAGCCACGGGATCCCCTCAAAAGGGACATGTGTGGGATTCACCGCCTTGAACAGTTTCTTGGGCGCCAAATCTGGAATATCGACGTTGTAGAGCGATTCCTGGACATCGGATATTGGTGAGACAAGCATTTCGTTTTCTGCAAACTCCCCAAACTCTGTATCAATGCTATGGAACAAAGCGTTGACATGGCGTAAGCCATCATCGATTTCCCAAGACACTGATCCCACTTGCGCTTCTGTCTGCCCTCCGAACATAGGCTTATCATTCTTTACGCTGAGGTCCATTGCGCTGTATAGTGGAGGCTGCTCCATCTCGTAGGTCTCTCCTTCCTCGCCCACAGAGTCTGACCAGTTTTCGTGGTCATCACCACTATCACATGGGAGCTCCGCAGGTCCAAGAGAGGTATCGTCCAACTCAGATGTTTCATACTGCTCATATTCTTGTTTTGACTGGTGTTCATGATCGCCGTTGGAGGACCTAAATCGCTTGGCAGGACGGCGAGACTTTGGGCAAGTTTTCAATCCCAAGTGCTTGAAAAATTCAACTGCACGCTTCAATTTAGAGCCTTTTCGCTGCGGCGTGCACTGTCGGAACTCCACGTTTGACCGCTCAGCGTCCATGAATTGCTCTGGACGACAGCAATGAGGGCACCAGTACCACCCATCTGAGAGGCAAGGACATCTGGCGACATGCTGCAGGGTTGATGCAAGATTCTCGAAATTAGCGCGGCACCAAAGTAATGGACACATCAGGTATTCCTTCGCGGACACATCAGACGATTGGGAGCGACCGTATGCCACCCAATTCTGGAACGCCATCTGTCGTTGGTCTTCTGAGATATCTTGACTACCTTTCACCATCCTTTCCGGATGCCAAAAATGCTGCAATCTGGTCTCAGGTCTTAGCAAAATTGCACTGTGCTAGTCGCACGTGGATACTCACGCGCACGGCGCTTTTGGTGTATCAATTGGCATGATTCTCCCACTCATCGTGTATAGCATGGATGAGACGAAAACTATGACTATTTTGCGGCGAAAAGTAAGATCTATGGTAGTCGGGCACTGGGAGTGAATGAAGGTTGTACCAGGCCGATGACTGGCGCTCGTTTTGAGAAAGGGAGTGGGAGGTAGATTAGGCGTGAAGTAAGCCTATGTCTCCATGCGACGGGGGAATTGCTGCCAGTTCTATGGATCCAAATGCCAGGCTCCGTAATGGTGGACTTGTTGAGTGTACTCGAGTGCTGTCGAATCGAGAATCAAACGGCTCACCTAGCGCACATCTCGCGAGACCCAGATTAAGGAGGACTTACACCCCACCCAGCTATGGCACTTTACGATTGGAGGTAGACACCTCACATAATGTGGCAAGCTGCAGGAGCCCGCGTCTGGAGTGGAGGACGGAGGACTTTGACTGGCGCCATGCACATCAGATACCCTCGGGGCCAACTGCCGTGCATTTGCGGATGAACCCAAGCTTGTTTTAATCCCAACCTGGAGGACGGTGGGCCGACTCGGTAACATATTCTCCAGCGTCATTTTCCCCACTCGTATGTGCTCTCCAACCTGGAGGACGGTGGGCCGACTCGATAACATATCCTCCAGCGCCATTTTTCCCACTCGTATGTGCTCTCCAAATGCCACAAGTACTTGTGAAGGGTCCAACTTCGGGACGAGGCATTGTGATAGGCTCGGTAGGCTTCGAAGCGTCTTAAGGCAATTGCACTAATCCTCATGCAGCTCAATTGGCTCACCGGGTCATTGGTGAGAGAGGATGGTTGGAGGACTCCAGTGGAACTTGGTCACTCGAAGTAGTGTTCTTTATGTCGTGCTAAGAGACAGCTCGGAAGAACCTGGACAATACTGGTAGCAACGTCCAAAAGCTGTGAGCCTGGAAGCGACTGTAGCGATGTTAGTGACACTCCCTTGGACATTACGTGGCTTCTTGGCGAACTCTGCACTGAGCTCACCGTATGCCGACCAACCAGAACACGTAGAAACGGGAAGCAACCTTTTCAACGCCCCCTTGGCAGCCATGATTGTACACTCGGACGCTTCGATTGGTTAACATCCCCACACATGGCCGTCACACAGTGAGAAAAGGCCGACACACAAGCCAAGCCCAAGAAGGTGGGGGCTCAGGACACGACTCGACTCGACCCGGGGTTGGGTCTGTAGTTCCGCAGCATTTTGACAGTGGAGCGAGGCATCAAGATGGCAGACTGATGGGCAGAGTCTTGCTATATAGGCTTTTCAACGACTCTGCACTGCACTGCCCTGCCTCCTCTTATGTGCAGCGAGCACAGCCATGATCAGGCTATGCTCAAACGCGGCACGTTCATACTCCAAGACACACTCTTCATCCCACAGCCCTCGGCTAGAGACCAACCAGGGATCTCGTAGGTATTACCCTGTCAATCAGGCGTCGAAAGATGAGCGGATGGATCGATCACTGTTCATGAATGGCATGGCCGGGCAACTAGCGTTATGCGTCATGCAGGAGAAGACGCTTATCGTGTAGGGCCAAGCCAATCGCTAAAGGTGGCCCCCATCCACCATCCCATGGTGCCGCAGAAATGGGGGGAATTGGGGGCTTTCCCAGCGTCCGTATTGATAGACCGCGCATGATTTTGGTGTTCGTGCGACTTTATATGAGCTGGATCGAACGCTCATTGATTCTTGAAGTGCATTGAAGAGCAAGAGAAATGGAAGGAACAAGCGTAGTACTAAATGAAAGCTGACAAGGCAGATGCAAATTCCTCTACTTTTCTTTGGTGGAGAACCCTGCTGGAGCTAATCATTTCCAATGATCTTCTCCTGGCTTTCAATTAATTCCGAACTTTCCTTGGCGCGGCGGATATGCGTTCAAGACACACCGAAAAGCCTATCACGAACGGGTTCCTTCATAAAACGAAAGCGCCGCCGTTGCAATGGAGATTCAGGCAGTGCATGTGTGTGGAACGACTTCGCGCTTTCAAGTCGAGCATACCCAGGTCTATGAAGGTTCTGTTCGTCATGCACGCCGAGTGTTCTCAACAAGGATACCATTGAGACTGATCGCGCCACCGCGATAAGGCCTCGCATGTTTCTGCCCAGGCTACCATCCTGATTTGCTGATGCGCATGGCTCCATGATGGTCGAGTAGACCGCCTATCACTCTGGTCTGATTGCACAACCAGCTGTCGGCTTTCAAGCAATGTCGTCTAAAATCACTCAAAGATATGATTACACGGAATCCATCAGTAATCCCTGGGTATTACAAACGGGTTTCCTGATAATTTGATTGCGGCTCCCATCAGTTCATGCTGATACAAATGGATATCTTGCCAAAATAAATGTATGTACCTCGCTATCACCACCAGACTTCCAGGCAGCCGTACAATGGATATCACAGTGGCTTGAGACGGCGCCACCCAACCCTCACCATGGACACCCACAAAGCATGACCATGGGACAAAGGATCATCTTATGAAGGAGTACGAAGACGTCGAATTATAGTTTTTCTCTGCATAGGACCGTTCGCGTTAGCAGCCGTTGAGGGGAAAACTTAAGTGGTGTACGATGGCGCTAGAGCGTATCCACGTAACGACTCCTTACTGGACCAAAGTGACACAATAATGAAACTGGTGCGCAGTGTCATTGGCACTTTTTATATACTAATGTAATGATTTGCTCCATTGGTGGCGACCTAACCACATTGACTTTACCCAAGCGCCAAGGCGGCCTCAATCTGGGCCCTGTGCACGATTGAAAGCGTGAAGCTTAAGCCGACGACCATCCATCATGTGCTGACAATAATCACTACGATCATTTCGCCGTGGTTCCTGGATTCAAGTTGAGCAGCTAGTTTTCCTAAGGAGAAAGGGGCACTCTTTGGCCTTATTACGCACTGGCTTAATCACGAGCTGATTAGGCAAGCCAGCAATTGCATCGGTAAATGATGTCTTGGCAACACATTCTTTTCAAATTGCCGCCCATCTTGGTTACTCAGGCCTTTCTTTCATTTGGGAACCTCACAGACACATCTTTCTCCAGCATTGCGCCCCTCTACGTGAGGTATAGGCTACCTTAGAATGCTCGCAGCACCAATAGGTTGCGGGGGACAAGTTTTGTTTGCTCTTGACCTTGTTGTATACCATGGATTTAACATTGAATACTATACCAATAGTAGATCAAGTGGAATTTCAAGTTGTTAAATCAATAGAAGACAAATATGATAGTGGATTACTACGCTAAATAACCTATTAGGCGTACCAATCGACTCAAAACACCAAGCTATCATCCCGTCAAACTAGGGCAGTTCATGAAGAAGGTGCCATGCGATTCTATGCATAGCAGCGTCCACCAACCGTAAAGGATTCGATCATAAATCTAAAACCTTCTTGTCGCTAATACCTATCAGGAGCGCCTGGCTCCAGTTCTCCTCACTAACATCACTTTCCCTCGGCCTTCCGCTGAACTTTGTCTAGTAGTGCCTTCATCTGAGCTTCGGAGGGTCTCGATGTATTATGTCCCACCGCAACCTGCTCATGACGTTCAGACTTATTGCGCCATTGCTCTAGCGCTTGGGATGGGCTTTTCTGGGGCTGGGAGCCCTGGCTCGTTTCGGGAGATCTGTCACCGTTGGATGCTGTCAGCTAAGCCCATAGGCCATTATAGGATTATTTCGTACGCCATGGTGACTAAAGCTTGGACTCCGAGCTAGTAGCTATCAGGAGGGGTTGTGCGTATGATGTGACGGATTGCTCTGACAAGTCTAAGTCGCGTCTTGAAGGTTTGGTGTAATGTTGTTCGGTCAGTATGCTCGGATAACGCAGGCTTCAAGGGCGGGATACAGCAAACTTATAATCTTTTGGACTACCTACGATTACGTCTCAGTCACACAGGAATTACATGTTGATTACACAGGAACTACAAACCTAGAGATTATCATGCATATCAGCCAGTCCTACTGTTTCACAAGTCCTACGAAACTTACAAATCATGCTGTAGTTTCACTTGGCTGTCACGACAGGAGGAACGATTACAGTTCCAAGGCCAATCGTGAAAGTCAGGTGCTGACTTCCTTCAAAATTTAAAGCACACGAAACATGGAGGTCTCATGCCTATATGACGTTGCAGACACACCTTGGAGTAGTCCAAGTGTCTGGCTAAAGGACTACCCCTCTAACCTCAACGCTTTGCAACCTCCCCGAAGGGACTCTCGCAACCCATTAGATCAAAATAACATGGTCTTCCTATTTCAGGGACCGAAGGACTATCGAAACCGATCCTGACACGGTCAGAAGCCGAAATTGTGACCATGAGAAGCAACCATTCCTGGGTTTGTGGGTGTGGAGCCACAGCCACAGCGAATGCTGAACTTGAGGACATGTACAAGCAATGAATACTTTGTAGAATCTGGCATGCTTATTGAAAAGAACACTGTCTTAGCTTATTCCGCTAGAGGCTGGTTATTGAATATGCGTCTGTAGTCCTGCAGGCAGCTTACTGATATAGAAGGCTTAACCGTAGCCTCTGGAGTCTGATTTGGCTTGATTTGAAGGACAAGAGATGGCGGTCGTCAATACGAAGGAGCAGGTTCATTGTAGAGCCTTTAGGTGCAAAGGGTCAATTTGATCTTAGTGGCTCGGCCATCGCTACCTTACATAATACCATATATGCATTCGGAAGGCTGGATATTTGATGTGGAAATTTTCAACGTTTCTTTCAATATCAAAAAAATGGTGCCTGAGATATAGAGTTAAGTCCTTATACGCCCATTTCCCTATAAAAGTGGACAGGATAGAAATGGTTGAGTGGATCGACTTGGATTGTGCGAGGCAATAGTGTTCCAATACAATGGGATCTAGCCCTTGTTGTGCTATGTAATGGTACTATGAAGCTGCGTAGATTTATAAAGGTAGTCGAAGCATCAGACCGCATATCCCTCGCAAATATCATAATCCTATCTCGGCAGTCAGCCCTTTCGGCCCGATATCAACCGCATCATCACTCTCTCTCTTTCTTTTCATTGCACCCCCTCTCTGCAGAGGTGCTGGTGAGACTCGTTGTGGGCCTTGCGGACGTGGTTTCGCAAATTATCAGGTCGAGTATATGATTTCCTACATCCCAGCACAGGGCATGGAGTCTTTTGAATGGGTCCATGAGCATTTGACTGTGTCAGGTGACGCCGAAGATTCGCTCGATCAAAGAAGATCCTGTCACATAAATGGCAGCGTATTACATCAGCAGCCGGGGTTTGAGGAGCAGGCAAGGTCGGAGACCCAGCAGACGCAGTCGTTGGAGAAGTGGAATAGCTATTGGGACTATCCGTGCTTAGTGAAGATACGGGTGTACTTAGGCCCGAGGTAGACGGCAAGGTAGACCAGAGAGTAGATGGTGAAGTAGACGGGGATGTGTCGTCCGTGGATTCGCTCTCTGCTGACATGACGGACAGTGGAGGGGCCCAATCAAAGAAGCGCGGTCGGACTACTGCGAGCACACTGGTACCTTGTCTTGCAGACTGTGTTTCTGGTTTTTGATGGTTTCCAATCTCCAGTGATACCGCCAGTACGTCGTCTATGGCTACAGCGTAGTATTTGTTACGCCAACTTGAATCTGGTAGTCCCATCGCTCTATCGCATGAGTCGATGACAACCCCCTTATAGTTTTCGAACGCCTCAGAGGATCTGGCATGGCTCTAAAATGTGTAAGTGCTTGGATAAGATCCAAGTCCTGCCTGAGACACTCACTCTCCCATTGATGATCAGCACTACTTCAACTTCGCGTGGGTTGCATAGCAAACCCGCATGTAGTTGGAATTCTACATCATCGATGATGTTTTGGAACTCTTGGGCATCAGGCTCATATCTGAGAGGCTCAATGATCCTCTTAACCATATTCTGGATGCTACTATCGATATCATGGGCCTGCCAACTCAGGTGTTCTGGCAACAAGACCATATTCCGCGCCGATAGGCTAATATAATCAATACCTACACATTCCGAGGTCAAAAAGCGTAACGCGTGGGTTCTAGAGGGAATTACCATCGAGAAATCGTGAAAAGTCTTTCACAACGGGTCCATTTCTTAGTATGTCAATCGGTCTTCCGTAGCATTCTTGATCAGAGATGCCACCTCCGCTAAGCGAAAATGTCAAGCGGTAATTGTGTTCACATGTGAGCTGGTCCATTGCCATCAAGAAACACTGGACATCATCTCGCTCGGACAAGAGATACTGCCATTGAAACATGTGGTCGAAGAACCCGTCCCAGTCGTAGGAATCTTCATCTTTATGTAGCACATATGCACAAGCGCAAGCCACATGCACCAGGGAGAATATATTCTCAAACGAGTCCAGCACAATATCTGAGAAGATGTCTTCAAACTGGCCGGTCGGAGAACTTGAGGATATATCCTTGAACCAGTCCATTAGAGGCTCTGAGAACATATCTTCAAACGAGTACGACAGGAAGCCTGTGAAGCATTGTTGCATAGCTCTGATGCCTCGGGAGAATACTTCCGGGGAAGCCAACTTGGAGCACCGCGACACTATATGAGGCGTTGAATCTAATTTCTGTAGCCACTCGTCGTTGACTACTCTCACAAGTTCGTAAAGATCGTGGATAGAGACATGGGTGGATGCTAAGCCTCCGATATGGGAAAAGCAGCTTTCTTGGAACGGCCACGAATCCACTCCAGTAAGTATATCATTGAAAGGTAGTGGTGGAGATGGCATGTAATATGCGGGATCTGAAGTTCCCCGGATTTCCGTTTGCGAGGGATAGTCCAAAACAGAAGCTACCGGTTGTTGAGGCAGTACGATCGGCGTCCTGTATGCTCGTAGTTCTGGTATGTTTATGTGTGATCGGTTCAAGTCAGACTGGGATGTCCATGGGCCCGGCTTCCCGGAGATTGGGGAAATCATACACGGTGGGCACTCCAGGCTCCCAAGGTGAGGGTATCGGGTTGCATGGCAGTTACCCGGAGGCGGAGAGGCATATATCTGAATATCCTTGGAATAGCCACTCATCATGGAATGAGAGAGAGTACCGGAATTTGATTTCACCTCTGCCGGCATGAATTCGAGTTAAGTGGAAGGGGGGAGGTAATTAAATGTGTGGTAAGCAGGGAGTTCTCGAAAACGCAACTGTAGTCAATCCCAAAGAGGCCAAGGCGTGAACTGAAATCGAGGGGCTGCAACGAGCATGTGAGTGAACGGGGAGTGCCGGGCTCTTTTAAACCCTCTGAAGCCCAGGATGAGCAAGCTGGGGTTCTCTGATGAAAGGTGCCGGACATTGCCCGATGCTTCGAAGGAGAGTGCACCATGGCAATTGCAGCCATCAAGATCACTCTGGCGTTCTGAGACAACTGAGAGTAACGAGCTGATGAAGGACTATCGTATTCTGTGTATTATGTGGGTGTCGGATTGTATTGTGATTGGATTCTATCACGTCTTATTAATGAAGCAGGGCAGTTTTACGGCTTTCTTGATGTATCAATCTGACACTGACCATGTTAAGGTGCATTAATCCCGGATATCTTCCTTTAAGCCTGCATTTGTGCACGCCAGGAACGGACAAGAAGGCCTAAGTTAACGCGATGATTACGGAAAGTCTGGCAGGACAGATCCATTTGCCAATTATCGAAAGCCTATGGTTATCCATTCGCCAATCATCGAATGTTTATGATTGGTAGTCCTTAATCGACGACCGCATGTAGTTCCAATGGTAGTCCTTCGCCGCAAGCTTTCTTAATGCGCGGAATGACGCAGAAGCGATAATCACCTTCTCTGTTCAATGCTATCAAAGATTAGGGCGCCTACACTAGTATACGAGGGTGTATGTGATGGCCGGATGTCAGATGAAACGTAAACCAATAGTCCATCCTGGTGGGGTGCCAGTCATGGTGAAACTTGGAAAGTCCTTTGGAGTCACGAAGGCATTATGCAGCTGAGGTACCGTGGGAAATATGCTTCTAGACTTAGCGGAGGTACCATAAGATGCAGGAAGAAAGCCTATGGTTGATCGGTGAAAGGGTCTGTTCCGTGTGGGAGCATCTATTGCAAGGCGACATATTGCAACGATAAGCGGGCCCAAATTACATTGAGTTCTTGATAACGCACCAATAGCCTATGTTATTCTTTGAAAGATTCGTGGTATTTACTCTACTCGTAAACAGACCTTGAATTCTAAAGACTTTAGTACGAAGCAATATTGTGCGTTTATCGTGATTGTTGTTTTGATGGATGTCTGCGGTGACTGGTTGTCGGCCATTGAACGCGGTGCTTGGCTAAATCCTATCACTAATACTAATGGGAAGATGACAGATTCTTCCCTAAGATCGGTCCTGAGTGCTGAGTCTTTCAGACGTGCTTGGGACGGGGGTTCCAGAGTTGGGATATGTTTCTCTCTATAATACCTATATAGACAGCCTTCTCAGCATGCATCAAGTCAGTGCTCCACAGCACGGCTATAATCACAAACACAAAATTTCTAGACATACTAGGGAATCAATTGACCCAGCCGTCCTCTAAGCGGAGTGTACATGGGCGCTTGACCGAGATCGGACCTACATAGGACACTGCAGCTACATTGTAGGTAGAGATTTTCCGGTGCGGCTCTGCGGGGGATAACAACGCCAATGAGTGCTTCTGGTCCCAGGAAATTTAAATTAATCAGGGGCAGAAGAGGCAGCACTAAGTAGTCCTCGTCGGCTAAGGTCCGCATAATGGTTACATGGCGGTTTGCCTCCCATGGAATTTGCCGTGTTATGGCCTTGGCCACTTATGGGAAACCCTTCCACGCATACTGTAATTGTTTCATGCGAACCCACCGTCAGCTAGTCAGTCTTCTGACGACTTAAAACGGAAAGTCATGGCGTGTGACCATGAGAACTTCTGTATGATGACGCCTTCCGAATGTTTACTCTTGGCGTGGAATGCCGTGCTTGTCCTGGATCCAACATTGATGATTTATCGAGCCGCCCATGCAGAGCTGAAACATTGCGGCGTCCCATCGGGGTTCACGATGCATAAGGTATCAAAGAGTCCTACGCAAAGCAACCCATTCCTTTTCTGGTTTCGATGTCACTGCCTAGTGTTTCTGCAGGGCCAAGGTGCCGTGTCAGGTAGAGAAGGGGAAACAAGGCGGGTTGGCGGGTTGGCGGTTGTTGGTTGGGGATTGGATCTCGGATAACCGGAGAGCCTACAACACCGCACCTAGGTACTCTTAGGAGCCAGTGCTCAGCTGCTGGCTTCCCGATACGCTGCTCTTTCTTGTTCCAGGCCCGGGGAGTTGGAGCCAGGCTCGGGGAGTGATGACGTGCATTGGCGTACTGTGTACACAACGTCAGACTCCGATCATCGACCGCCCACGTATGCAGTGGAGGTCTTCTATGCGACGTTGCCTTGAGCTGGGTCAAAGCTAAGACGATTCCAGCCCGATAGGTTCCACAAAACCTCATTTGACATGCCGTACCTGTATATGACTCACTCACAAGTCAATAAGGTAAGTTGTCCTAGCTAATCTAGTGCTTACTTACCCCGCGCGACAGGCTTCGCCGACCCTCTCCGAAGCAGTTCGGTCCTTCTCTCACCAACGAATACAAGGCAAACAGCGATATCCATCATCTCATCCTTGCCTCAGCCCTACCGTATCATAATCAAATGGGGCGTTCAATGGTCTACTTTGACTTCCGCTAGGCATCGGGCTCTAAATTGGCGTGTCCTCCCGCTCGGGCTCGCCATTTTCCCCCGAAGACCACTCTTGCTCCACCAGCTGCCGCCAAATCTAAGGTAGGTATGTCCAGGATTGCGAATCTATGAGAATAGCAATCGTCGCGTTGGTAACCGCGACCAATGAAGAGGCCACTCGACCCAGTTGAACATGACCAGAGACCCACCCTAGGGTCCATGACGAGGTGCGCAAAGACAAATAAGTATCTACAAGATATCTGATCGTGATGACCATCAGAGCTTTTACAGTATCCAGCACTGTTTCTTTGTTGCCCGCCTGGATAGTAGCCCCATGAGTGTGCCAGATGCATGTGCTTTGAGCGATTTCAGAACTATCAATTGGCATTGACTGTACAGGCCCAACTCGTAGATCAGCCGTACCCGTACGGTGAGAGGAGTCGTCGGTCTAAGCAACCCGGACAACGTCCCTTTGAGACTATGGCCCCCAAAACAAGCGCCGTTTGAAAGGCAACAATAACAACCGTGAAGAGCGAACAAAGACTTCTCAGTGCCACACAGTATACTTAAAGGACCACGACAATTGGAACAATGACGTGCTTGTGTGATGTTGTTGGAAAGCTCCTGTCTCTAAAAGATAAGAACAAAAGACGATGTACAGCAGAAAGCTGTTGTAGCGAACAGACTTCCTGTTTCCCTTGTCTCCTAAGGCTTTTTGTGGGTGTAACAAGCGTTCTAGAGCCAAAGCCCTTTGAACTTATGTTGTCCTCCTAAGAATTCACCCATCGCAAGACAGATCATGCCTATTGCTACAAATACCTCCAGAGTACATTCAATAGCGCTCATCACAGATTAAGCAATTCCACGCAATCGACTTCAAAGATCTACCAGACATCCTCGGCCACGCAAACTTCGTTATGCATCTCACATCATCCGTTTCCCTTCTCGGGCTATTGAGCGTCATCCCCCTCGCCCTATCCATTCCGACCCAAACCCCAGACACTCTCACCCGCCGCGACCAATTCGACGGCCAATCCGCCAATCTAACCATCACAACCTTCAACTCACCCGACTGCGCCCAGGGCGGCCCAAACCAAGATAATGCCAGCTTTGATATCACCTACGGCAAGCAAGTACTATCCGACACCTGGTCGTACACTCTGAGTCGTGATGTCCAAGATGGCGAACAGCTCGATTTCAGTGTCTATACGCCAATGGAGGGTAATCTCAATGGGGTCCCTGCCGCTTGTACTCAATTTGCGGAGACGACGAGCCCGGATCCGAAGACTAACAGCAATTTGCAGGCGAGTACCTGTTATGGTATAGGTAACATGGCTAATGTGAGTTTTGGGTCCCTTGGACTTCTCTTGAAGCTTTTAATTAATGGCTTTCGGTGTAGTGCATGCAGTTCTGGCACCACTAAACGTAAACTTGACACGGATGTTCCGCATTTGATCTCCTCAGATCAGAGGAAGATATCACGCTCACGACTATTGATGAGAGTAAGATTGAAAGATAAGAGAATAATGATTAATGAGGGTTTTGCTTTAGCTGTTCGGTTACGCAGTTGCTGTTGCATTTGTTGGATTACTATAGAGTTGTGTCTTTATTGTCTAATCTTTGTTGTCTAACACCTCTACAGTAATACTATTCTCCCACGTTCAATGTGGGTATACATCGATTACAAGGTGCTCATATAACTCATGTAGAACATGTTTCCCATATCCCATAAACAAGATATACTAGAGAATATTTCCGCTTATATCAGCATTTCGCAAAGTTGCTGCTTCTATTCTGCAAGGCTCCCTCCAATCTATCCAATTGGGCGAGCTAAAAATCGTACATTCCGAGTAATCGCAGAGACATCCTACACCATCATATTTGGCTACACCTATTCCGTTTTGGCGGCGCCGAACCTAGCAGAGCTGAGCAAGCTTGGGACCAATATATTCGGCTGTGCCCGCGCGCTTGTGAAAGCAGAAATATGAGATCCATCAGCAGCAGATACCGACTTTGGTAATCCTGTTTGAGACGTGTTTCACTGGTGCAACGCACGCCAATGGACCAGCAATCCCAGCAAAAGACTAGTCGTCTAACATAGCAGGGAGCCGCGACCTTAGCTCGCTTATAAGATAACGGCTAATGATCTAGGCCTCGACCACGAGTTGCAGCTATTGCCATCTGCTGTAAAAAATTTTGCGGCCGTACGGATATCGATGCTCGGTGGCAAAGAAGATGTTCAATTTGTCTGATTCGAGACGGAGTTGACTCCTTCGTCGTGCATGGCATTGCAGTGAGAAATGGAGTCTGTGGTAAAGACAACCGAAACACCTTGCAAATCTTCATAGTGCAATTTGATATCCCAAAATCTCACCGTTGCTGTCCGGTACTTACACTTCGAGCTTTCCGAGGACAATAGCTCTTTGCTTGCTCGGTCTTCGCGCATGTTGCAAATTCACGCAGAGAGCACCTGGCAAAGCTGGCTCGTAAGTAAGTCTAGCCTTGAAACGCCGGGCAGAAAACGTGGTAGGCATGTGCGCTAATGCAATGATCTTCTACAGGCGCGCGAATATGCAAATCTGTCGCCTCCAGGCCTTAGCGCAAGCTGGTTCGATAATGAAACAACTGTTGGCCCCCAACTTTCGCTCTCGAAAATATGCGGCTCTAGTTTTTGGACAATCGATCATATTAATGTTCCGACTTACGTCGGTCGAGGAGATTAGACTCTGCGGGGTGATGCAGCTATCCAGCGTTCTTCAAACATGCCACCTATCACGCGCCGAGTACAACGACCAGTGGGCTTGCCCGAGGAGGAATCTTGACTGCCCTCCGCATAATCATTGAGAGGTTTTGTGATCGAGTGAGTGACTTGCATGAGGATAATAATATCAGATTGAGGCTTAGACACTGCGCCGCCAGGTATCTGATGGCTGTTGCCACTTTTTTCCGTCAACCCTGGTCTGGTCCGCTTGCGAAGTCTTGGGAAGACAATTTAACCCTCGCAGGGAAGAAGGCTAGACCGTCTACCTTCCGGTGAACCATGCGTTCCCGCATCCTCCTGCGGCTCTGCGGCTACGCTGATCGGGACATACATCCTGTAAGCGTAGGTCACTACTCGCGGCAAATCCGCCAAACAGCTGCCGATAGGGCTTTCCTAACTCTTTCGAGACATCGTGCAGTAAACTTCTGCGCGATAGTTAATACACACTGGTTTTTTTCATTGATTTAGTCTTAGACATGAAAAGTTGCGAACACGGGCACCTATACACTGGCGAAATGCTCGTGGTGAAGCTATATATTCCGAGGGTCTGCACGCTGTGTACTCACATAGTCATCTTTACATTCAGCTAAAATTATGGCGGCCGCTGCATTGTTTTACCCGTTTGCTTTCTCCTGCCTAAGTGCCTGCGCCATCGCCTCTCCATTTACTTACCAGCCTTCCTCACCACTAGTCGCTACTGTCAATTCAAACAACAAAATTTATCCCTTCATCAACGATCCACCACAGGCTAACATCACGGTCCCCGCGGTCAATGTGTAAGTAGAATAACGCTCATAATTAGCTTTCTAATACAAAAGCAGATGGCCTCCCCCTCCGCCTCCGAATCCATTCAGATACCAAGTTCCGAACACGCAAATCTCCGTCGAGTTCTCTCAGCAGAGACTTCCAGCTGGTGGTCTCAACCAGCCAGACGTACTTACCGTCCTGAATGCTGCCTTTGCGGACTGCGGGGCCCACGCTCCCAATGTTCCACTTCCCTTGAATCCTCAGACCTGGACTTCAGGACAAGTGACGCTCCAAGTGACTGCTAGAAATGCTCGACCGGGCGAGCCAAGGTTATTGATGTACGGCGACTGGTGTACTGCACTGACGGCTATTCAAGGCTTTGTGGGGCATTATCTGGTGTTAGACTTTCTGTTTAATGTATATGGCGACGATGAGGGTCTCTCGTTGGCTTTGGGGGCGCTTAGGAAGTACTCGCTCCCCCCCTCTGAGTAATAACAATGTATATGGAGCGAGTTGCTCGCCAGGAGTAACATCAAATTGAGAGGTGATCTCCTTCGGCTCGAGATCCGTTGGGTCTGAACACGAATACTCTTCTTAGCTTCGAGTACTACATGACCCACCCAATGTCCTCAAGACTGTCTTACAGGACTTCATAAATAAGACAGCGCTCTCTCCTTCCGCAATGATGTTTGGAGCACCACAGGCCACATGGGTCCCTCTTCAACTATAAAATCATTCCCACCAACAAGGATCCATACTTGTGGAGTAAGCATGGCCGCTCAGCCGGTCACTGGTTGAGGTGTCAAGGGGAAAAGGTAGGATGATCTCTTCGGATAGCCTGCAGCTTAAATGAGGTGGGTCAGTTACATTGCCAACCTTCGCAGCCTCAACTATTCTTATTGTTGACTACGCAAGTTCAACAAGATATTATGAGCCCCATAAGCCCTGAGATAAGGCTTAAAGTGTGGTCCAGTGTTTTTCTTAATTATGTCAATTTGCGGGTAAGACATTTGTCCAGTTTTCAATGGATATGGAGTACCGCAGCTATCAACGATTCCAGTTTCGTGCATCTGGGCCTCACATTGTGATTGATGTTCGATTTCCGTGAGGCAGATACCGGACGTGGCACAACACAAGCTACGCACGTTCGTAGTGGCTTCTGAACCCACATACGTTAGATACCCTCGCAAAGATGTAGCTTTACATCCATGAGTGGCGTGTAGTCGGGACACCGGCGGCCGATTGCACAAGCCGTATGCGAGTTGACGGGTGAATTATCGCCTACGAGAATCATTTCCCATTAGTGCCAAGGTGATTTAGCCACTCCTTCCGTATTGATTCGCCGGTAAACAACGAAACAGCCGAATATTCACCACGAAAAAAAACGGAACTGCTACATCTTTCTTCCTTCAAAATCAACTGCCTATCTACACCCGTGCTTAATCACACACTCTTTACACTCACCTTCCATCAGAAAGACTCCAAAATGCTGCTATGCTCTCCGTGGATCTTCGCTCTTACCTGCTCCGTACCCTGCATCCTCGCCATCCCAGCTACTTCGAACTCCTCAGTTGCTTCAACTGACACCACAGTCACTCAACCAGACCAATATTATCTAAAGACCTGCGTCAAAGGCACTGGCAATCAAGCCAAAGAAGGCCTCTACGTTACTAGCTATCACACAGGTCTGTGATCTCGTCTGCATCCCATGCCGCTCCATCACAGGACCCCGAATCTCAGCCGCAGATATTGATATCACAGCAGGTGCGGGTACCAGTGATGTGACACTCGAAGGCATTGACGTTGCTTCCGTCGGTTTCTTGAACGGCACACATCAGCAATTCGATTACGACACGCCATTTCCTTGGGGACTGCAGATGGGCGGTGATGATAACTATGCTGGTACGTGCCTCTCTATTCATTGCCAAGGAAAGATGGCTGATCAAACCCATGCAGCGTGGGAATTTGCACTCATCAACGCCTCATACGGCGATGAAGGCTTCTACTTCAACAAGTCAGGTTTGCAATGGAACGAGACTGAAGGAGGCTTTAATGGATGGCTGGGTACGTTTAGTCTTCTCTGTAGGCGTGATTAAGGTGTAAATGACTAACAAAGTGAATTCAGCGTGCGATTGGTGGCATGGCGTACCGCAGCTGTTCTGGAACTATGTCTACTATGACTACTCAATCCCGAGCAGCTGTGCTGAGGTGGACTTGATCCCGGTACCGGTGTCGTAGCGGATTGACGGCAAGAGTGTGATGCTTGCTTTGCTTTCGGATCATGATCACTCACAACAGTTACTTTGATGCTTGATTGCTGGTTTCTCTCAATGCACAGTAACGATAATGGAAGACACAGTAAGATAGAAGTCAATAGAGGGCATGGTATGATTTCGTACTCCACGTTCATCGAATAGCGAGCATCCGTAGTCTTCATATATTGTGGCGGAACAACGCATACTGAACTTTTCTGTTTTCTTCCATTTCCTCTCCCAATCCTCGCTCAACGCTACCGCCCCGCGTCTACTTCATCGAAAGGACAACCACCTCTGGGTATCCCTCCCGATTGCTGAGAAGTCTAAGATCTCCAAACAGCAAAATTTCAAATCACTCAGACGAGTGATTAAAAATTACAGCGATTGTGCCCACTCTCGGAATCGAACCGAGGATCTTTTCATATTCATAAATCAGTACGAGTGAAACGCAGTACCACTATGCCAAGCGGGCTAATTTCAACCTTTGTGCGCCTAATATATGTTATAAAGGCATCGAAGATAAGGTCCCAATGTCAAGATCCGAAACCAGTAGGAAATCTTCCGTGATCTGTAAATCCCACGGGAGTTCAATGAAGCTAATAGATCTACAAGGGGTCACTTGCCAAAGATCCCACCTATAAATCTCTATATTATATTAAGGAATTATATGCAGTCGAAGAGTACAAACTCGACTTTGGCTTGCTACTCTACTTTATTGCGGAGGCAAAATGCGGACTGTCACACGCGACTCAGAAAATTGAGAGTCTTGATACCAAGCTCGTATAGGAATAGCTCCCGCCATCGGACCGTCTAACGCCGCTTATCAGAATTCAATTCGCGGGGAAATTCAAAAATTGTCTCTTTTTTTTCTTCTCTACATAGATTTTGGTTTGACTACCAATTCTGTTGCAATTGCTTCCTGGTATTCTCAGAATCGTCATAGAGCTTCTGAGTACTATTAAGCCTTAAGTGTTTGCCCGCCCTCCGTCAAGTGTGACTGTAGCACTGTCCAACCCAAATCCTCCAGCTTCTCAGATAATCCGAGCAGCTTCCTACCCTGAACACGAGGGCTGAAAATTTCACAACCTTCGGCAGATATAAACAGCCTATTTACGGACGAACAAAAACCCGATCCCTTGAGGTGCTCCTTCCAATGGCGCTTAAGCGTCTGGAAGGACCCTCACGAAAGCTACTTCAACAATGCTCCGCCAAGCCTACCCAACGAGCATTCTTCACGTCCACCGCCACAAAGCCGAGTGCTTTGCTACAAACTGCTCGTTCGGTAGCATCCTCAGTGAAATCGCATAAATGCCTCCCTACAAGAGCATTCACTAGCTGCGTTACACGACAGGCAGCTAGCCAAGAACCACCCAACACTAAAAGCTATCTCGCAAGTGGGGCGCTTGCTTCCGAAAGCTCAAAGTTGGTTGATGTCAAGAAGGTGTTAGTAATAGGAAGTGGAGGGTTGAGTATCGGGCAGGCAGGAGAATTTGATTATTCTGGTAAGCTGGGAAGCCTATGCAGCAGCCGAGCTGTCACGGCCAATGGAACATTAGGGGTCATGGCTGACATCTCTATTCTCATGTCTAGGCTCACAAGCATTGAAAGCACTGAAAGAGGAGGGTGTCACTGCTGTCCTCATAAATCCTAATATTGCAACGATTCAGACCGATCACAAGCTTGCAGACGAAGTATATTACCTTCCTGTCACGCCCGAATATGTCACCTATGTCATTGAGAGAGAAAAACCGGACGGCATCATGTTGGCCTTTGGTGGCCAGACCGCATTGAACCTCGGTGTACAGATGCAACGGATGGGCATATTTGAGAGATACGGCGTCAAGGTACTAGGGACCAGCATCAAGACTTTAGAGACAAGCGAGGATCGTGATTTATTCGCAAAGGCTCTAAAGGAAATCGACATTCCCATTGCTGAATCGATTGCGGCGAACACAGTGGATGAAGCCCTTGCGGCTGCGGAGTCAGTAGGCTACCCGATCATTGTCCGATCAGCCTATGCGCTTGGTGGCCTCGGGTCTGGATTCGCGGATAACGCAGAAGAGCTCCGCAATCTGTCAGCTCGATCACTTTCCTTATCACCTCAGATTTTGGTTGAGAAATCTCTTAAGGGATGGAAAGAAGCAGAATATGAAGTCGTCCGGGACGGAAACAATAACTGTATCACAGTCTGCAACATGGAAAATTTTGATCCGTTGGGCATCCACACGGGTGACTCTATTGTGGCTGCACCGTCACAAACACTCAGTGATGAGGTAACATGCCAGGATTTTCCTCAGCATGGAAGTATAGCTAATCATATGTTAGGAATACCACATGCTTCGAACAGCAGCCATTAAGATTGTTCGTCATCTGAAAGTTGTTGGAGAATGCAACGTGCAGTACGCCTTGCAGCCGGACGGCCTTGATTACAGAGTCATCGAAGTGAATGCTCGTCTTTCCCGGTCCTCTGCACTTGCGTCAAAGGCTACGGCATATCCCTTAGCATACATCGCTGCCAAAATTGGCCTGGGCTACACTCTTCCAGAACTGCCAAATGCTGTGACGAAAACAACGACTGCAAATTTTGAGCCCAGTTTGGATTATATCGTTACTAAAATACCTCGATGGGATCTGAAAAAGTTCCAACACGTGGATCGCCATATTGGTTCAGCAATGAGAAGTGTCGGGGAAGTGATGGCCATAGGTAGAACATTTCAAGAATCGATCCAGAAGGCCATTCGACAAGTCGACCCCAAATACATTGGCTTTCAGGGAGACAAATTCGATGACTTGGATGAAGAGCTACGAAATCCTACAGATCGCCGATGGCTTGCGGTTGGCCAGGCGCTACTCCACGAAAATTACACCGTGGATAGAGTGCATGATCTTACGAAGATTGACAAGTGGTTCCTCTACAAGCTAATGGATATTGCCGACACACAACATGAAATGGAAGATATAGGCAGCTTGTTTGGATTACGAAAGGAGTTGATGTTAAAAGCAAAGCAAATGGGCTTTAGTGACATTCAAATCGCCAAATGCGTTGGAAGCACCGAGGATCATGTCCGAGCGAGAAGAAAGGGTATGAACGTGAAGCCCTTTGTCAAGAAGATTGACACCCTTGCAGCAGAATTTCCCGCTGAAACTAACTACCTCTACACTACATACAACGCAACGTCGAATGATGTAACCTTCGATGAACACGGCACCATAATACTTGGAAGCGGTGTTTATCGGATAGGCAGTTCGGTCGAATTCGACTGGTGTGCCGTCAACGCTACTCTGGCTCTGAAGGCTCAAGGGAAAAAGACTGTGATGATCAATTATAACCCGGAGACATATTCTACCGATTTCGATACAGCTGACAGACTTTACTTTGAGGAGCTTAGCTTTGAGCGTGTTATGGATATTTATGAGCTAGAGCAAGCAGCTAATGTTGTCGTATCGGTTGGTGGTCAACTACCGCAGAATATAGCTCTTCGACTACAAGAAACAGGCAAAGCCAAAGTCCTTGGGACCGATCCTCTCGACATTGATAAGGCCGAGGATCGTCAGAAGTTCTCTCAAATTCTTGACAGCATTGACGTTGATCAGCCAGCATGGGCTGAGCTGAAATCGGTTTCCGAGGCCGAGGCTTTTGCTGACAAGGTAAGACGACATCTCGTGTTGGACGCCCCATATTAACTATACTTACTAAGGTCGGTTACCCTGTTCTGGTCCGACCGAGTTACGTACTCTCCGGCGCTGCCATGAATGTGATACGCAGTCAAGGCGATCTCAAAGAGAAACTCCTAAATGCTTCAGCTGTCTCCCCAGACCATCCAGTAGTTATAACCAAGTTTATCGAAGGCGCCCAGGAAATAGACATCGATGCCGTCGGGTCTGGTGGAGAGCTGTTAATCCATTCAGTATCGGAGCACATTGAAAACGCTGGCGTACACAGTGGTGATGCCACTCTTGTCCTTCCCCCCGTTAACCTCGACGAGAACACCATGGCTCGCTTGAAGGACATTGCCCGGAAAGTTGCTAAGGCGTGGAACATCACAGGGCCTTTTAACATGCAAATCATTAAAGCTGACGACCCGAACGGTGGTGAGCCAGCGCTAAAGGTCATCGAATGCAATCTTCGCGCCTCCCGCTCTTTCCCCTTTGTTAGCAAAGTACTTGGTACTAATTTCATTGACGTTGCCACAAAGGCTCTTTCCGGTCATGATGTTCCCGAGCCAGTGGATTTGATGGCGCAGAAGCGAGACTACGTTGCTACCAAAGTATCTCAATTCTCATGGGGTCGCCTACCTGGAGCTGATCCGTTTCTCGGTGTTGAAATGGCTAGCACAGGTGAAATTGCATGCTTTGGGAAGGATCTTGTCGAAGCCTACTGGACCTCTCTACAATCGACTATGAACTTCCGACTTCCACTGCCTGGAGAAGGCCTTCTCTTTGGTGGCGATATCTCAAAGCCTCAGTTAGTGGGCATAGTTGATTATCTAAAACCACTTGGATACAAATTCTTCGCTGCGGATCAAGAAGTGGCATCACACCTTGAATCATCTGCCAAAGACGGCTGCAGTGTGACCGTGGTCGACTTCCCCACAACCGATAAACGAGCCCTTAGGGAAGTGTTCCGAGAGCACAACATCCATGGTGTTTTCAATTTGGCCAAAGCACGGGCTGAGACCTTGCTTGATCAAGACTACGTGATGAGAAGGAATGCTGTTGATTTTGGCGTACCCTTATTCATGGAACCTCTGGTAAGATCCTCGGTCGTCACTTGATTGTAGGTTATGCTAATATGGGATGCTAGACTGCGCTGCTTTTTGCGAGATGCATGAGTGAGAAGATACCCCAGCGGAAAGAAGGCGTTATCCCGAGCGAAGTGCGGAGGTGGAGTGAATTTGCAG
This sequence comes from Cladonia borealis, assembly GCA_018257855.2. Lineage (NCBI taxonomy): Eukaryota > Fungi > Ascomycota > Lecanoromycetes > Lecanorales > Cladoniaceae > Cladonia > Cladonia borealis. The sequence continues at coordinate 330,072 of JAFEKC020000021.1, read as the reverse complement.
GAGGTCATGTTTTAGGCCCAATGCAGGGCTAGAAAAGTCTGTTAATATGCGATGATAATTTAAGTCTCTGGCATCTTGTATGCTAATGCCAGGTCGATATTTGCACAAGAATGGGGGCATTGCTTGTATTCAAAGATACCATTCTCTGTCAAAAGTTTTAGGATGCCATACTAGAAGGGTTAAGACCAATGGTGGATTGCAAGAACCTTGAGTTGCAAAAGTGTTGTGAAGAGACGTGTGCATTGTGCGGCAATTTAACTACGCTATCTAACCTCATCTTGTACATGCTTTGACAGCTCATATCGGTCATGAAACGTGTATGATACATCCAAGCACAAGAGCAAGACAATAAGTAGCTTCTAACGCCGTTAAACATGTTAGAGCGACCAAAAGATGAACAAGCAACAGCATCTGGCGAAAAATGAAACAAAACGAGTCACAAAATGGGCGCAGACCGAACCCGATATCCAGAGAACATCATGTACCTCACATACTCCCCCTACATCGAGTTTGACAATGGCAACAATGTTAGGGATTTCCACTTCTGTGACCCAGCCTACGCATTTACAGCACTCGATGACATCTGTTACGCCACTTTGTATCCGATCCGTCACTGAAGTTGGAATCATTGGCCAGGGTGATGCTGCATGAGCTTGTCCACGGACCCCAGGTTGGAATCTCATTACTGCAACTCAATGGCCTAGCTTCATATCCAGCTGCACAGCTGGAACGCTTTTCCTTACCTCTTCAGGAACAAAAATTACGGATGCAGACCTGCCAGATGACGGTGATTGGGCTTGCGGACCATCTTTGGGGCCAAGAACGCGGAATTATGCGCAATCAATGGTGATAATTAGGCCTGGAATGCAACCCTTACTGGTCTTTCAGGCGAACCTTTCTTTATCACTCCTCTCTTCGTACGACTTTTCGTTTTACCAGCTTGAGCACAATGTGGCTATTAAGGTAGCCTTGCTGACATCTCATGCCCCATGGATCGTCCGGCAACTTCGAACGTGTATCTCTGCTTCTGTTCACGGTGGGTGTCGGCCTCTTTGGGGCTCATCGGTGCGTGGCGTGTTTGCCTTGAAGAATCGATTATATGTCATTAATGCGGCCATGCTCTTATCCATGTATTCTGCAGAGGTCCATTGTAGTACTTTCTGGTCTTGCCTCGTCATCGCAATGCAGTTGTGATTGCGGCTAGCTAGGGAATTGGAAAGTCGCAAGCCCGCAAAGAAGTGACCGCTATTCCCGGCAACAACAATAGTTACTGCGTGTCCGGCGTGTCCTGGTGGGCCCCCTTGCTTGATGTCTGACTCGTCGTATCTCCAGCTCTTGCGGCGGTCAGGAGGCGCCTTCCGCAGGTAATGCGTCATTTGTCCATGCTCTTAAGGCCTTCCAGTCTTCCAGGGAGTTAAGTGGGTGATTGGAAGCTATTTTACGAGCTCAGACGTGAAGTAAGTGACCTAGAAAGTTCATTAGTCCTCTCTGTACTGATATTTCCAATCCTCGACGTAAGAGGATGCACAAACGCTAAGAAACCTGCGTCCCGCAGGTTGTAAGTCATATGTCTTTCAGCAGCTTTGCAAGTACATCTGTAGGAGGTGTGGCCTTTGTTAATGTCCAGCCTTCAAAGCGTGATAAGCCACCCATGCAAAAGGGGCTTTGGGGGCGGGATCAGCCGAGAAAATCACGTCGCTTGGTCCTCTCTCCCGTGATATCCTTGTTGACCAAGATTTGAGAGCTCTTACTTGATTCCTGATTCTCTGGTACAGTCTAGGTATGAGAATAATATTACGAGTTGATCTATAACTTGGTTATAAGAATAAGATGTAGTGTTGAAGCCACGCGTGATTGGATCAGAGTCATTACCGTACACTCCAGACATTCCTTATGTTGCTACCAAGGGGAAATGTATATCTGCCTGTCTCCACCTCAGTCGGCCAACATGCGCTTTGGAAGGCTGCGTGAGCAAGCTTGATGAGCATTATGTCACTTCCTAGTGTCTGTAAGTATGGTTATTTTCTGAGCATATACCCCAACATGCCTTTGGCTCCCAGAAGTGATGCGCATATAGGTCGATGTTCTATCCTACCGCTGATCCGAGAATCGTATGGTAATTGGCCAACTACGAATGCTCAGCACGCAATCCTCGGTAATTACATAGACTTACTGGGCATAACGAGATGCGGGAGCTGCAGCACCATTGCTATAGTGTTTTCTCCGAGGATATTGAGGATGCTGGGAGGCCTGTCATGTTGTGCATATAGTAAGCAGCTTATCATCACCTCCTTGCATGCACAACTTACGCGTTCGGGTCGTCCCTGTACTGCGGGACAGCTTTCCCTTCTGGCATCACCAATATGGCATCGGGAATGGAATCAGATTCCCGCTTCATCACACGTTCATTAAACCATTTACGATATATGTCCAACTCAGCTTCCGCTTTTTCCCTCTGCTCCAGGCTGATTGAAGCTCCTTTATCCCTGTGGACTTCAGTAATATTTTCAACACGTTTGACAATAGGAAATAATACCAGCGGTATCGAACAACAGGCCCAACATAAGCCTCCTTACCATAAGCTTGACGATAGTCTTTGCGGAATCTCTCGTAAGAGTGGTACGCATCATAGTAGTACTGCTGGTATGTGCTCTGCGGCAGTCAGACACAACAACGCGAGGGTGATATTGCGGAGGACATATACCTGCCCGAGAAACTCTGATAAAGACCTGCCCTTTGCCTCAACGGGAGGTGATTCAGACCACCGCTCCACGAAACTAAATTTGGTTTTACTAACCCCTAGATATTTCTCTAAGACTGATACATAAGCATCTAACATCGCTTGTTGATGCTTGTTGTCGGTGGGAAAGAATTCCGTTGGATAGAGGATTCTTCTTGGTAACTAAATCATGAACGTTGATACTACCCAATAAGGTGTGCACTTACCTGATCGGAATCTGAGAGGTCCATTGTGCAACTTGCGAGAAGGTTAAGAGATCCCAGACTTCGCGCGAGCAGGCCAACAGTATCAAACGCCCTAGATTTGAAACATTGGCTACTGATACTGTACAGGAATATGGAGAGAATTCAAACGAATAGGACGAGATGCATTGATGACTAACCGAGACAGTGGGTATATTCCCCCCATTGGAGCGACTCCAAGCGAAGGCCGCAGACCATAGAGACCATTTGCAGCCGCCGGCGCTCGAATGCTCCCAGCCGCTACCGCTCGATTAGCCCCGGATATCATATTGGAACGATGAATGCAGACTCACTATCGGTGCCGATCGAGTAATCGAGCCAGTTGTATCCAGCGAGTGAAGCGGCCGCACCACTGGAACTCGAGCCAGGGTTTTGATACGAATCTCCCCGCGGGTTGAATGGGCAATGGAAATCAATCCATTGGTCTGTCGGATCCTCCCCGGCAGCAAAAGAACACATCTTCGATTTCCCTACGATAATAGCGCCTAATTTTATTAGTCTGACTACGTACCTTGCGGTTTCTGATTCAACGGTATAGAGCTCTGTGAAAGATCTGCTTGTCATTGTCGTCTTTATACCAGAAATTTTGAAATTGTCCTTAACACTAACCCGCAAGCCGGCTAAGGGGCTCTGGTCGGATGGCTTCGCATAGAGTCTACTAGGGACAGCAACGCACTTCCACATGCCATCCAGCGTGCCTATATCCAGTGGCGAGAACCTGATAGTCACTGATCAGTTTTTCAGCACGATTAGCACACTTAAAGACACTAAGCACCTGATATGATCGCCGGTTGCCGCAGATTTGAGTGATTCCTCGTTCTTTCCCGTGGAGCCGCTTGGTGCTGGCATAAATGTGAATTGAAATGCGTCCAAAAAATCTGGATAAAGACGCCATGCCTCGTAAATTCCGTTTCCGTAAACAAAGTAAGGCCCGGGAGGCAACAGATTTTCCTGAGAATCCACTTTCGAATATTCAAGCTGCTGCTTGATGTTTGGCCCGAATCTCTCGCAACATCTGATCTGGCTCCTTTTCTTGGATGCGACTCTTCCCAGTGTCTGAATTATGATGTACGACACAAAATCTAGCGAATAGACATCGTCGACCTTCAGGAACCTAGCAATAGTATTCTCGATGTCAACCCCGCCAATGTCACCGTCGATTGAGGAGATGATAGTACATGGCCTTAATATTGCCAGGCTCTGCCCTGTCGATCGAATGGCCCCCTTTGGTGAGGGACAGACGTAATATCGAATACCACTGAGTAGGATCTCGCTAGGAATTCTAGCAACTGTTGATTGAGAGACACGCTGGCCTCGATTACGAACCATGAGTCCAAGGCTGACAATACGCTGTTTTCGAGATTGAAGGGACCGGTGTTGCTGAGGGACCTTCCTTTTAGAGGGCTGAGTTACCTTATCGTGAATGTTCAGTGAAGTGAATTGTCAATTCTCAGGCCGGGGCTGTCGCGGTATTAAATAACATCTTTTGATTCGTCATATGTGTGAATTTCGGGTCTACTTCCCCGTAAGCGAAGAATGATTGGCGCCCTTACACCATTGAGTGGAATGTTAACGTGCATTAGTCCGCGCAATAGCCTAACACAGACTTGGGCAAATATCGCAATGCAGCCAGCCCATGCAATGAAGTCGGATCGGGAGGGCTAGCGCGATCGGAGCTAAAGACGCTCTGCCTAATGTACCATGGACATTAGCCTTAGCCCATTTCTGCCTTTAGAGTAGTGCGTAACGAGCTATAGTCTCAATTTGACCATTGAGCAGTCACTCCTTGACGTGTCAAAAACGCCAGATGGCCCATTCAGGACGATAGCCTTGTCTCCAAAATAATGCCCAAGCTTAACTTTCACTCCGACACGTGGCCGGTCGAACGAAGTTGTTTGTTTTACTATTCGCGACTGGAGGTCTTAGGCTTAAGCCAAGAGTTCCCCGATAACATGCGGTGGGGGCTGTGTAACAGCGTTGTGATGTAGCTGGGAACGAGGCTACCAACCATGACAAATCCCTCTGACCTCATAAATATCCCATTCTATCTTATTGAAATGTTTGATTGCCTTTGTGAAGCAAACATCCATGGAGCATCGGCTACAGAGCCAGCAGGAGGCCGACAGTCCATTTTCGATCTACAGCCGTTACATAACCTCATGCTACAATGGTCAACTTGCTGCGCGTCCTTACTACCAGCAGCTGCAAGATTATTTGATGACGGATGGTAGCACGCTTTTACAGAAACCGAAATGCTTTGAACTGAGAAGGGAGGCCCTTAAAACTGGTAGCCTTACTGACTCGGATCTTAGCTCCCCGCGTCGCCGCCCTTGCATTGTCGTACTGGATGGCTTCCCCTCACCGCAATGCATAAGCACCATCGGGGCAAAGGAAATGGTGCGGCCAGAACTGTTCATTGGCCATCTCGGTTTCACATGTAATCGGCCTTCGTACCGAAAATTCTTCGAATTGCCAAGTGTGCCCTCGGACCGCCGTAATGTAATTCATGTACGTCTGATTAGTATGGCTCAAACAATGACTGGAGATACCAAAGTCAAGTCGCTCGCTCAAAATCGGACTCAGGCAGACACAAAATGCACTGATATTGAACATCAGCTTTTTAGCAAAAAGCAATATGGTGCTCCAAGATTTCGGAAGGTCCATCTGCACAACTCTCGGACTTTCAGTGTAGAACAGCTGGTTTCTTTCAGCATAACACAGCGCGGAAACGAGCCGTGGTGTGGTAAGTCCATTTTCGAACCTGGCCAGGTGACCTCGCTGAGCATCGCAGGAGTCTTCTTACTTGACCGAGGGTACTCTCTTCAAGGACAACATAACCTTCCATGGTCAAATCATATCGGAGGAAGGTCTCCCGCACATTTCATTCCAGTCATCCCATACAACAGATCAGAGTGCCCAAACAATAATAAGGGCGCCGCTACATCTCCATCACACCCGTATCATCCTATTGATGATCTGTGGGCAGAGGATGAAGGCGAGATCGAACTCATACGGCAGGATCCTTTCTTCATTCTAAGCAGACTCTTCTCTTCGGCTGGTCGATCTTTTTCACCAGTCCTAAACCACCTTGATGAGGACATTGAAGCTTGCGCAAGTTGCCCAACCACTGATGAGACCCAGTTATCAGCCGCACTGGAACAATTGCAATTCAATGCTAGACTCATAGTAAGATTCGAGGGCTTCTTGGAGGAAAATTACCACGTAATCGAGGAAGGCGGTGATGAATCTTGGCCAAAGGCGTCCGATCTTGCACTCCAGGAGAGACTCGTCAAGGTCCAAGTATCCCTAAAGAAGGACTATAAATCACTGCTTGCTCGCTGTGCACGGTTAGCTTCGCGTTGTGAGGTGTCAAGCCGAACCCTCGTGGGCGCCATGCAGCTCCTGGAGGCAAAGAAGGGAATTGACCAAACCAAGCAGGTTCACAAGCTCACCAGGTTAGCTTTCATCTTCATCCCACTTACCTTCGTATCCGGTGTCTTCGGTATGAATGTTTCAACATTCAAGGACTATCCTCCTCTGTGGACTTATTTCGTGGTAGCCATACCTCTCACGTTCGTCTCTTGGTACGGATCTGGCATTTCAGGATCAAATCGACATAAATTACCTCGTTTCTTAACAATGGAGTCTCTGAAAAAGAACTAATCCAACCACCCCGTCACGCGGGCCCTTCACAGCACGCACATGAATGTCACGCGCTCAGCGAGACCAAAACATGACGAGCTTATCAAAGCTTTCTTCGTCAACATCCTGATCGGGAGCGTCACCCAATATCTGGCGGCGTAACATCTCTGCCTTCTCGATCTCTATTCGCCCTTTCGATACCTCTCCTGAGTCTTGAAGGGTACACCCTAGCTTGTACTTGGTTCTTGCAATCTGGTTATTATACAGCGGGTCATTGTTATAAATATTGAGCGCTTGTTGGAGCATTGTACTTGAATGTTCAGTATAAATAAAGGGGATTAAGGACCAGATGCTTACATCGCTGCCGGATAATTGCGCATACGATGCAAATGCCATCCAAGCTTGTGAGAGATATCACCAGTCCTATGATGTCGAATACCAAGACTAGCTTTGAAAAGATTCAATGTCTGTGCATGAGTCTCGTAAGCTTCATCGAACTTTCCTTTACCAATCTGAACATTGCCCAACGCGAACATTGCTTGACCAGTCCTTACCAACCAAGTCAGTTACAAGAGGCCACAGCATCACTGAACGATATCAACATACCTGAAACTGGTGGCATCATGTCGATCTGTGATAACAGCGAGTAACAATCGTTCAGCTTCATCGAGTTTCCCTAAATGCCAAAGGCAGGTGCACATATTGGCCGTCTTATATTTTCTTTTAATACCGTGCCATCTCGGCAAGCTTTCACAGATCACTTACGTATATCTTCCTGTCACCCGGCAAATTCTCCCACACCAGGAAAGCCGTGCGGTAACACTTCTCAGCTTTTTCATATTCATTGATGGACTGATACCCATTTCCTAGGCCTCCCCAGGCGAACACTTCTCTTATATTTGGTTGCTGTACTAGATTCTTTTCGATTGCTTTCTCTAACCACGAGAACTCGGCCTTGAAGCTTTCTAGGCACGCTTTGAATCGATTCGTGTCAGTAAAAACCGAGCCCTTGGTCCAGTATACGTCCACAAGAATTAATTCGCAGTTCTCGTGGGACATGCAATAGTCTTCAGCGACTTGCAACAGCGGAAGTACTGGACCAAATAGGCCACACTCATATGCATAGCTGCACAGTCTCAGCACAAGTCTTACAGACGACTGGAATACTTACAACGACGCGTCGCATATTAACTCTGCAAAGTCGGGGCCTGCAGTTAATGGGGTAATTTCCTGTTGCGACTTGTCGTATAGCTGAGCGAGTGACTGTACATGTGCGAAATAGGCCTGCTGCGTCGGCCACAGATCTACTCGGTGTCTGTTGTCTCGAGCAGGTACAGGCCACTTGGTCTTCACCACCCAATATGCCATCTCGAATGCTTCTTGCCGATCTTTTGATGTCATTCTCAAGTGACATGATTGTCGCACTAGGCGATGCATCCAAAGCTCTCGCAGGTCTTCGTTTTGCGTTACCAGTGAACTTTTCACAACAGGCCCTTTGCACTTATTCATTTTGCTGACATTGTCTATGAAAGATAGTGAGACTATGCCACTGCTCACCGCCCTGGCTGCGCCCTCGATAAGGAGCTCCAGCTGGATTCGGTCGGGATCTAGGAAGGAGATGATGTTGACGAACGCCTGTTGTTCATGGCCCAGGGTGTCAAAGCTCATATTCCAGACAGTCGAAAGATCGAAAGGGTACTTCTCGCCAGGTTTTCCGATTGACTTAATTGATCTGGAACACTCGAGAATCTCGCGGTCATTGTAGGCTTCCAGGAAATCGGATAGAAGGCAAGAATCTTTGACGATAACTTCAGCGGCCTGTGTGATAGCGAGTGGCAAATATCCCATGTGTTCCACAATCCGCAGAGCGGTTTCTGTCTCATAACTCGATATTTCGAGTGTGCCATCTCGCCCTTGTGGCCTGCAAAGCTGCACGAGAAGCGTGACAGCGCTTTTCTCCGCAAGCCCTGACAGAACCTCCCCCCCAACACTCTTATAGAGCGTAGTGTCTCGACTTGTAATAAGTATCGACCCGTGATCTCCAGCGGGCCAGAATTCATGGAAAAGGTCCTCTTTATCACTGCTGTCGGCGTTATCGAAAATTAAAAGCCATGGCACAGCTATTGCGAGCGTATCGTTAGCTTTAGGCATCTTCAGGTCAGCTCGATACGTACTAGCGCGTTCAAACCACTCTTTGACCAGATCACGCCCAGTATAATCGGAGTCACCTTGCTCCATTAGTCCCAGCTCAATTGCAAAATGAGCAAAACTCTCAAGTAGTTTTGCTCGACTATCTGCGTGGGCCCACAACAGCGCCTGGTAACCTTCCATATAGTCAAACACATAATTCAACGCCGTCTGAGTCTTGCCGACCCCACCTAGCCCGCACAACGCGTACGATCGCTGGATTTGCACAAGTTCTTCCCGCGGGCGAAGGTTCTCACGCAGCCTCAATTTGACATCCTCCCTTCCCACGTAATTAGGATTTCGCTGATGAGGTTTAACAACTCGACAAGGTAATGTTGCGCCTGGCACTTCTTGACCTAGTTTGAAGGCCTTAGGAAGCTCCACGGATGAAATGGGCGTATTCATTCCTGACGTGCTCACTACACAGCCAGTCAGCGTGGCCCGAACGGCCGAATACTACGATACATACTACTGTTCAATGATGTGCTCTCCAGGCTGTCAGACATTGCCCGAAAGGTGAACGCAGGTTCTGCCTTCACCTGTCTCGATCCAGCCATTTTCAGTAGCCCTCTGATCACTTCGACAATCTTAACAAACAGAGGGTCAGATCGTGTTGGAAAGGTGGATAACTTCAAATGATCCATATTGACAGGGAATACCTCCTGGCTATCCGAGTCGATTCTCACCATATTCTCCGAACAAAGCTATCATGGGTTTCAGCACGAAAAGCATTGAGTCAAGAAAGGTTACCGGACCATATCAGAAGCTCCAAGACTGAATCTTCGTTGTCTGAATACCGTCTCTTTGGTCTCGAAGAAGCTCTTGATAGGAAACCTTATCGGGAGCTCTCTAAACTTCTCAAGTAGTTCCTTCACATGAATCCACTTCTCGGATGTTTTCAGCGACTCAGCAACCTGATGGCCTGGTGGAATGCGTAGCTCTACCGAAGCACAACGAAGACAGCATTCCTCAAAATTGGCTTGGCGTTCGTCATGAATACAGCCAAAGAACAACACGCCGAGGATATTGTTTACGATGGTGGAGAATTCTTCGCGCCCATATGCCATGACAAGTGCCTAGATATTCAGCGCGGGTGGCATTGTTGGCAGAGTGTACTAACTTGCTTGAGTATCAAGCCTCCAAAGCTGTGGCACATGAAGACTTAAGAGAGCCGTATCAGCAACTTCTGCCACCATTCGGCATAAGCGAGGCCCCCATACCAATTGGCCTGTCGACTTCAACCGTCTCTTTCCGCCGATGTACTAAATCGTAAAGCATGTAGTCTCCTTCGACAAGAAATTCGCTCCAACATGCTTCCGTTCTTGGTGGTTTTGCAAAGTCATACTGATATGAAAGAATCCTAGCGGTAGGAAACTGATGGCTGAGGACTTCCATGAGCCATTTGCGATCATCTCTGGGTTTGTAGCTGGGGAGTAACTGAGGTAATCCAGGCAAAGACACCAGGCTTAGCGAACCTTAATCAGCGTTGAGATTCATTTTCTGATGGAAGCAACATTCTTCTTGCGGGGGCATAGTCGTACTCGGGTGCATGAACAAGTATAGAACGCCAAGTATGAGTAGAGCAGAGGTCAAGATTGGGCATGAGAATACTTTCCTCCAGATAGAAATTGCTCTAAGGGACTTCCAAGGGTACTTACTCTACCATCGGGTGCTGGACCCCTGGACATGTTATGGACAGATTCATTCGTAATAGCCGGCTGCGCGGAGCAAACAATGATTGAGTAGCTTGGACCTGGCTCGTGTGAGCCGCACCATTCAATATAGTTGATGATAGTTGATGATTCGGCTGCTTTTCTAACACAAAGCCTGAGGATGTGAACCTTACTAGCGCCGGAGTTTGTTTCGCCAGGGATTAGATCCCTTAGGCATATCGAGAATTGATTAACACATCAAGTGTGGGGGTCACGCGCTGCAAAATCAGGCTTGACCGCCGCCTTTTGCCTAAACCTCACAGCGGTCGTCAGCCATCGTATCGCAGGTCGTGAAGCAACCAATAAAATGCTACGATAAGCACATTGATCGCCATTCGTCTTTTGATCAGCCCACTCTGCGCTGAATGCCACGATATGATGCGCCGCATGATGTTGCATCCCAACACAAATGGTAGCCCGCCGTGTGGGTTCTACTAGCTCGGGCCTCGGCGTTTTGTTCCGGACCTCTAAACGATTAAAAGAATAATTAGTGGTATTTTATATATTTACCTTTATTTTCTCAATATTACTATTATACGTAATATATAATTTAATATTATTATATTATTATAGAGCTACCATAGAGCTTAGGGCTAGGGCATAGGGCTAGGGTATACCTAGCGCCTCTAAGTAGATAACTGAGTATCGCGCGTACTATAGCTCTATTATTCTATTTATATTTAATCACTACTATAGATTCTATCTATTATCGCTAAAAAGTACTTATCTATTAATTTATTAATCTATCACGTGATAATATAGTAGTAATAGTATAAGATCTAGTACTAAGATCCTTACCTTTCTTTTTAATACTCTATTAATCTTAAATCTACTTATTTACTAATACTTTAGAAAAAGCTATTAAATCCTTTTACTAGGTATTTAAATAATAGAAACTTCTAGTACCTAGAAAGATTAGTTTAAAAAGATAAACTATTTTTTTAACTTACTATTACTCTTATCTTATTATTACTCTTATTTTACTATTATATTTAAAAAAATAAGAGCTTAATCTTTAAAATAATATTAGCTATTAGTTAAACTAAAGAATAATAATAATAATATACCTAGCTTATTACTAAATAATTAGCTTATCTTTACTATCTCTATTTTCTCTACTACTCTTACTACTAAGCTTACTAGCTTTTCTACTAAGTAAGTTAATAAATTATAAAATCTCTTTACTTATAAGTTTAATAACTTTTTTAATTAACTATATAAACTTAATAAGTTAAAAGGTAAATTCTAAAACTCTTTATTAATCTCTAGTATTAAGATATTTAAACTACTAAGAAACTATTAAAAATATTATTAATACTTATAATCTATAGATAGCTAATTCTTTAAAAAAGACTTCTAAATATTACTAATATTATTATCTAAATTACTAGTACTTAAAGCTAAAAAAATTAGCTTTTTTAATCTTAGCTTTTAGCTAGAATAAGAGTATAGGAATACTATACTAAGTCTAGTAATAAATATAAGTAAATATATATATTATCTTAATACATTTATATTTATAGATTATTTAAAGGAAATTACTTATAAGTATAGTCTTAAAAAACTTATTAATATTATTCTAAGCTTCTTATAAGGCTAAGCTCTTATTTAGTAGACTATTAAGATAAATAACCTAGCTAAGAAGCTATTAAAGGGTTCTAAGTTAAAGTAATAAACTACTATCCTTATTAAATAATTCTATACTATATATATAGAAGCGTTATCAGCGCTATATATATTAATATATATCTTATAAGATATATAGCGTGATTTATTACCTAGGATATAAATCTATAACTAATTATACCTTACTTAATCTATTAAGCTTAACTTAGTATTTAACTAATTAACTATTATCTATAGCTATATAAGTCCTTATTTCTAGGAATAGTTAAATCCTTTATTAGCTACTACTAAACTTAGTAATTTCTTATATAAAGTAGATATAAAAACTACTATATAGTAAAGTAAAGTTATAGCTAATTAATAATAATAATAATTTTATATATTCTACTTATAAAATCGCGCGTAAAATCTAAATAATAGTACTTAAATAGGTATTTAAATAGGTTTTACTTAACTACCTACTTAAACTAATATAAAAAGAGTTTATTTTAAGTAATAATCTAGATATTAAAAAGATAAAAAAGGTAATAAAGAAAATTAGTTATATATAGTAATTACCTTAGAAAATAATATCTTATAATAGTAGGATAAAGATCTAGATACTAATAATAATAATAATTATATCTTATAAGACTAGCTAATCTATATAACTAGATACTACTAAATTATTTATTAAATTCCTATAATTTTAAATACTTAAAATCTTATATAATATTTTTAACTTTTTTAACTTTTTAATATATTACTTATTTATTACTATTTATTTATTCTTTTTTAATTAGTTATTACTTATTATTACTAATACTCTATTTAGATAACTAGAGCTACTATTTATAAGTAAATTATATAGTTATTACTATATATATTACTATTATAATATTCTAACTTTTAAAGAATAAAAGCTTACTAATTCTAAAACTTTATACCTATATCTATTTATTAACTACTTATTATAACTATAGTATTATAAACTAACGTTATAAGTATTCTAAAGATAAGTAATTAAAGGGTAAAGAGGAATAGGGGTAAGCTAGATATAACTCTATATTACTTAATAATATAAGACTTAAGTCTTTAAAGACTAGGAATAACTATTAATTTAATTATAGAGTTAAATATAAGGAGATCTATCTAAGGTAGATAAGAGCTCTAATTATATAGATATAAGAAAGTCTATTAAAACTATCTAGTTTAGTAAGTTTAATTATTAAACTTACTAATTCTTTTTAGTTTAGTTAATTTAATTATTAAATCTACTAAACTATTATATAACTTACTACTAAGCTCGTTCTAGGATATATACTTATAGGGTGTTCACTATATTATACTATTAGGTTCTAATACTATCCCCCCTCTTTAGAATCTTTATATTAGAACCCTAACAGTATAATAAGAGATATAAGGAAGGGATATACCTTAAGGAATAGACTTAGTAAGTAAGTTATATAATAGTTTAAATAGTTTATTAATTAAAATATATAACTAAGGAATTAAATAAGTTATAGTATAATTTAATTAAATTATAAAAAGTTAAATAGTTTATTAATTAATTCTAATAAACTATATAGTTTTAGTAAACTTTTCTATATTTATATAGTTAGTACTTCTATCTACCTTAAATAGATCTTCTTATATTTAACTTTACTAGTAAATTAAATAGCTATTATAATATAAAGGCTTTTATATCTATCTATATAAGTAACTAGTAATATTAATATATCTAGCTTACCTACTTTTATATCTTATCTTTAGAAGACCTATATAAAGTTAGTTTATAATACTTTAAATATCTTTAAATATAAATTTATTAAATAAAAGGAGTATAAGCTAACTAACTCTAAGTAAAGCTATTTAAACTAGGTATTATAATATTAATAATAAATCTAAAGGTAGTATTAAGATTATAAAACCTAATCTTTATTATAGAGAAAGAAAGAAACTTAAGAAATAGATAATATAAGTTTAGTTATATCTCTAATTCTATAAAGGATTAGTATAGATTAAAAACTATATAGTAATTACTATTACCTTTATATATAGAGATATATAGAAATAGATGTAATTATATTTATAAAAGTATTTAGATAATCTAAGTAATATACTAGATATAATATAATAGATAAAAAGTTTTATACACTTTAAAGTAGAACTTAGAAAAATATTTATACTATTTAATAAAGTTAATTAAGTAATATAAGTTATATAATATATTAAATAGAAATAATCTATAGTAGAGTTTATAACTTAATTTTAATAATATATAGTTAAGACTAAATAAAATAATAATATACTTATAATAATATATAAAAGGGGGTTAAAGGAATAAGTTAAGGATAAGCTTATAAAGTTAGAATTAGTACTAAAAACTCTTAATAAACTTTAGAAAGAAGCTATTTAAATTAATAATAATCTCTTTAAGAGAGCTATAAAGAAAAGATATAATAGAGATATTATTTAATTAGATACTTTAGGGTACTAATTTAAAAGAAACTTTAATTTAAATTATAGAAAAAAAATAGTTAATCTATATAAACTAATACTAATAGAGATTAATATAATAAAGAAGAGAACTATATATAGAAAGCTAAAAAAAAGTAAAATAAGAAAGTACTAAAGTACTATAACTATAGTAAACTAGGTTACTTTGCTAGAGATTATAAGTCTAAGAATATAATATTAAGACTATAATTTAATATAATAAGAAAAGTACTTATTAAGAAGGAAGAGACTTAAGATAATAAGAGAATATTACTAATATAGAATAATCTAGGATTAAATATAATACTAGAAATAGTAGATATAATAGGATAAATAATAGAATAATTATAAGAAGATATTAATAGATTATTATATAAACTAGATAGTAATAAAGAAACTATAAATAATCTACTAATAATATCTAATTAATAGGAATATTACTTATAAGATTTTCCTTATAAAATATAGAATAGTATACTCCTACTAATTATAATAGGACTAGAAAATTAAGATTAGTATAATAAGTATTATAATAAGTTCTAAGAACTAAGAAATAAATAACTTAAATTAAATTAAGATAAAAAGGCTTAATAAAAGTAAGATTAAGAAAATAACTTTAAATAAAAGTAAATAAATTATAAAGAGAAATAAGAATCTAGATTAACCTAAAAGAATTAAGAGAAAAAAAATTAATAATAGGAAGTTCCTAATTATTAATCTAATTCCTACTATCTATAGTATAGGGGAATATATTAGAGTAGATATATAGATGTATTCTACTTAAAGTATTATAATATATAAAGGGAAGCCCTAGAAATTATATATATACTATAGTGTTACTCTAATACTTACTACTACTATACTATAGATAATTATATATAGTACCTTTATTAGAAAAGGATTATAGGTATATTTTTAAGATAGTTAAAAAATTAATATAAAATATTTTAATAAGAATTAAAAGAAGAGTTCTAAGAAAAAAAATATATATATATTAGTTAGTTAATATATCTACTACCTAATTACTATCTCTATATAATAGAGAAGATTACTACTAAATTTTATTCTTAAAAAAGTTTTAACCCTATAATAAATAAATAGAAAAAAGATAAACTCCTTATATTAGGGGTAAATATAAGGAAGTTAACCTAATAACCTCTAAATAATAGATATACTTAGTAAAGTATAGTTAGCTTATTAAAATACTAGTTAAAGTTAATAATTAGAGAACTATTATAATAATTAATTTTAGAGTAATAGGAAACTTTATATTAAATATCTATATATAAGTATAAAAAGTAATAATAATAGATAAAAAGGAACCTTACTAGCTTTAGATAACTAATAGGTTAAATCTATTATTAGAAAATATTAATAAGGAAATAATCCTATTAAACGTTATAATTTAATAATATTATAAGGAAATTATCTTTAATATAATTTAGATAGCTAACTACTATATTATACTAAGAATATCTTAATTAAAAAAGTAAAACTTAATAATTAATTAAAAAATAGGAGTACTTAAATTTCAAGAGATTAGGAATATTACTAGCTCTATATATATATATTAGTAGCGACTAATAATATATAAGAAATTAAGTAGAAGAACTACTATAAATTATATTATTATAATTTTAATATAAGATAATCTTAAAAGAGGATTTAACTTTATAGATATAAATAAAAAGTTAGCTAATTAATAGTATAAGAGAAAGAAGGGGAAAGATATACTTTTTAATATCTCTAAAAAATACCTATAATATATATAGCTCTTTTAGAAAGAAGTAGGTATAAAAGTATTATTTAAATATTAACCTTAGAATTATAAGATTAAACTTAAACTAGGTAAAAAGCTAATATTTAAACTAATTTATACACTATTAGAAAAGGAACTCTAAGTATTATATAAATATATTAATAAGAATCTAAAGAAAGGATTTATTTAAGAATCTAAGTTATTAGTAAACTATCTAATACTTTTTATATTAAAGAAGAATAGAAGTCTATAACTATATATTAATTATTATAAGCTAAATAATATAATAATTAAGAATAGGTACTTATTACTAAATATAGGTAAACTTTAAGATTAACTTAAGAAAACTAAGAATTTTATAAAATTAGACCTTAAAAAGACTTATAACTTAATATATATAAAAGAAGGAAAAAAATAGAAAATAGTATTTAGGACTTAATATAGATACTATAAATACCTAATAATACTATTTAAACTTATAAATATACTAGTAACCTATTAAGTATTAATTAATAATATATTAAGGTATTACTTAGATAAAATAATAGTAGTCTACCTTAATAATATTCTAATCTATTTAGAAAAAGAGGAAGAATATATCTAGTATATACTTAAAATACTTAAATACTTAAAGTAGGTAGGACTATTCCTTAAACTAGAGAAATATAAATTTTATAAAAAGAAAGTTAATTTCCTAGAATATAATATTAATATAAAAGGTACTATTTAGATAAGCTAAAATAAAATTAAAAATATATAAGAATAGTTAATACCTATAATAGTTAAAGAAATATAAGTATTCTTAGGATTTCTAAACTTTAATAAGTAGTTTATTATAGAATTCTTAAAAAAAGCTCTATCTCTAACTAGATTTATTATTAAAGATATAAAATTTAAATAAAAAATAAAATAAAATAATATAATTAAGTAACTTAAAAAAGCTTATATAAATCTACTTATATTAGTAATATTTTAAACTAACTAACTAATAAAGATTAAAACTAATATATTAGACTTAACTATAGAAATATATCTTTACTAATAAAAAAATAGTAAATAATATCTAGTTATTTATTATTTAAGAAAGATAATAGTACTAGAATAAAATTATAATATTTATAATAAGGAACTACTTATAGTAGTTAAATCACTAAAATACTAAAAAGTTTATACTAAGAGTTATTTATAACTTAATATCTTTATAGATTATAAAAATCTCTTAAATTTTTGTCACGGAACGAGCGGCGCACCCTCGCTCGACCACGCCAAAAGGCATGCGACCCTACTGACTCAGTAAGATCGGAAGATATGCGGCTATATACACTCAGATCATAACAACTGCCCCCTCTAAAGAGGACAGATTGCGCGCCCTCGCGTAGGGTAGGCCCGACCCTTTTATATAGGTGCCCCCGGGTAATGACCCCGTAAGCTAGGCTGCAGCCATGGTGGGAATGACCCGTAGCAGCTCAACCTAAGTCAGCTGTCCGGTCGCATGGGCTATACCTGGCGGATGCTGGGGCTCGAACCCACGCCGTTGCTACCATTTGTCACGGAATGAGCGGCGCACCCCCGCTCAACCACGCCAAAAGGCATGCGACCCTACTGACTCAGTAAGATCGGAAGATATGCGGCTATATACGCTCAGATTATAACAATTTTATAATAATAAAGGTACTTAATTAAAAATAAATTAAATAGGCTAAACTTTTAGAATAATATAAGTTTAAGATCTACTATATTCTAAATAAAAAAAATAGATAAGTTAATACTTTAAGTAGATAATTAGACTATATAAATATAAGGGACTTTAATAAATAAATAATCCTATAAAGGAATAATAATAAACTATTAGGACTAAATATATAAACACTTATAATAACTATAAGGGTTAAGGGATTAAGTATAATTAATAAGATAATCTAAGTCTATAAAAAGAATAATAAGGTAAAGAAATTATATAAGGAATAAAAGAATATAATAATATTAATCTATAAAGAAAAGATATACTTACCTAAGAAATATATTAAAGAAGTAATTAGTAATTACTATAATAATCTATAATATAGATATTTAAGAGTTATTAAAACTATAGAACTTATTAATAGAAACTATAATATACTAGGACTTAAGTAATATATAATATAATATATTAAGGAGTATATTAACTACTAATAAAATAAGATATTAAGATATAAGCTATATAGAGAAATATAGTTCTTACTTATATCTAACGTACTATAGAATAATATAATAATAGACTTTATTACTAAGTTACTAAAATCTAAGAACTTAATAATAATAGAGGTATATAATATAATTATAGTTATTATAAACTAACTAATAAAGTATACTATTATAGTATTATTTAAAGAAAAGTATAAAGCTAAATAGTTAGTATTTATACTACTAGATAGGCTTATTAGAGACTATAATATACTTAAATTAATAATATTAGATAGAGATAAACTATTTATCTCTAACTACTAGAAAATACTCTTAGGAATAATTAAGATAAAACTATAAATATTAACTATATATTATCTATAGATAAATAGATAGACTAAATAAGTAAATTAAATATTAGAAATATACCTTAGATACTATATAAATAAAAAATAAAATAACTAGGTATAACTACTACTAATAGCGTAACTAGTATATAATAATAAGATATTATAAATAATAGAAGTTATACTATTCTTTATAAATTATAGGAAATATCTAAATAATTTTCTAATACTAAGAATAGAACTAAGTATAAATAAAATACTAATTAAAGCTAAAGAACTAAAAAAGGTTTACTAATAATTATAGAAAACTATTACTAACTTAAATAAAAGAGTTAGGAAATAAGCTAATAAAAAATAAAAAAATAGTTCTTAGTTAAAAGAGGGAGATAAAGTATATCTCCTAATAAAGAATATAAAAATAAAGAGACCTAGTAAGAAACTAGATTATATAAAAGTTAGACTATTTTTAATTATAAAATAAAGGGGACTAGTTAACTATAAACTAAAACTACTAAAAGAATCTAAATAATACCTTATCTTTTATATATTATTACTTAAACTAGCTAACCCTAATATATTAGTATAGGAAAGTTTTTATTATAAAATAGAGAAGGAAGATAAATATAAGATAGAGAAGATTCTAGATTAATATAATTAAAAATACCTTATTAAATAGAAAAATTATAATAATATTAAAAATATATAGGAGCTACTTAGGAACCTTTAAAACTATTAGACCCTTCTATAATAATTTTAATAGAAGTAAGGATAGACTAATTAAAATTAAGAGGAATTTTAATCTCCTTAAAACTAAAATTAAAAAAAGGATCTATATTATTTATAATAACTTTATTAACCTTTAGCTTTTTAATATTTTAAAGCTTCTAATAAACTAGTTCTTTCTCTTATTTCTCTAAACTATTAGCCTTAATATATAACTAAGACTAATAGACTACTAGCTCTTAAATTTAGGTTACTACTAAGTAAATAGCCTCTAACTTTTCACGCCTCTTTTTTTATATATAATATAGCTTAGCTTTAAAAAAAGTAAGCTTATATAATAACCTAGCCCTATTATACTTAATATAGGAATTTAAGTTTAATCTAATCTTATAATCCTTATAATAATAAATATAATTATTATAATAATATATAATCTTATCTAAATAGGTACTTTCTAAAATTTATTAATAATATAAGGTAGACCTTAATAGAGGATTTAATATATAATATAGTATAAAGGATAAATAGTTATCTTTAGGATAAAAATATTAGAGAAGGGGGGTAATATTATAACCTAATATAAACGTAATATAAGGAATACTTAAGTAAGTATATATTAAAAAATAACTTAATAATAAGTTATATAATAGTTTAAATAGTTTATAGACTAAACCCTATAAACTAGAAAATTTAAATAGTTTAAGAACTAAATTATATAAATAGTAAAGAGTTTAAATAGTTTATAAATTAAATCTATTAAATATAATAATCTTAGTAGACTTTTTTATATCTATATAGTTAGGGCTCTTATTTATATAATTTAGATTTTCTTATATTTAACTCTATAATTAAAACTAATAATTACTCCTAGTCTTTAAAGACTTAATCTTATATAGCTAAGTAATATAAAGTTATACCTAGCTTACTCTATTCCCCTCTACTCTTTAATTACTTATTTTTAGAAGACTCTATAATATTAATTTATAATATAACGCTAGTATAGTTAAATAAATAAAGTACTTATTATTATAGAGTATATTAATTAAGCTATAAGGCTACTAATAACTAGGGCTAAGAAAAGAAGTATAGCTCCTTATTTTATACTATAAACTAAGAGAGTTTTAATTTAATTATTAAAATACCTATACTTTATAAGTTAGATATTATAATTAATATACTAATATACTAATAATAGTACTAAATTAATACTAAATAACTATAGATTAATAAGCTAGCTAAGTTTATATAAATTCTATAATAGGAATAAGAAGTATTTACTATAGTTTATACTTATATTATAATAATAAAGTAACCCTAGACTAATAAGTCTAGTATAATAAGTATTCTTTATTAATTAAAAGAGTTTAAGGATATTTTCTCTAATAAGAAGATAGGGATCTTACCTAAATAAAAATAAGGAGATTATACTATTAAGTTAAATAATAAGGAGCTATTATATAATCCCCTTTATAACTTATTAAGGGTAAAGCTAGTAGAGCTATATTACTACCTTAATAATACTTTAGTAAAGAGATAGATAAGATATTTTATTTTACCTATAAAAATACCTATTCTTTTTATACTAAAGAAGGATAGAGAGCTATATCTTTATATAAATTATTAGGGATTAAATATAGTAACTATAAAAAATAGGTATCTATTACCCCTTATTACTAAAATATTAAACTACTTATATAGCTTTAAGAGATTCTTAAAGTTAGACCTAAAAAATATATATTATTATATTTATATTAAGCGCGGCGATAAATAGAAAATAGTATTTTATATATATTATAATTACTTTAAATATTTTATTATACTATTTAAGCTTATAAATATCCCTACTACTTTTTAAGTATATATTAATTAGGCCTTAGCTAGGCTAGTAGATATAATATATATAATATATTTAAATAATATACTAGTCTTTTTAAAAGAGCTAGTAGACTACTAATAATATATTAAATAAATACTATAATAGCTCTAATAATATTAATTATATATAAACTTAAAGAAGTATATATTTAATACTACTAAAGTTAAATTCTTAGGATTTATTATATTAATTATAGGCGTAGAGATAAATTTATATAGGGTTACTATTATTAAGAAATAACTAAGACTAAAGATTTATTAAGAAATCTAAGTCTTCCTAAAGTTTATAAACTTCTATTATTATTTTATTATTATTATATCTCTTACTAGTCTTTTAAAAAGTAGTAAAGAGAGTAAAAAAATAAGGTTATTTAAATAGCTAAATAATATAAAGTAAACATTCTAATAATTATATTAAAGGTTTATAAAAGTATTATTATTATAATATTTTAATCTAATATAGAAAATTAAAGTTAAGACTAATATATTAACTTTTATAGTTATAGATATTCTATCTTAACCTAATAATATAAGCTACTAGTAGCTTATAATCTTTTAGTTATATAAAATAATATTAATAGAGTAAAATTATAAAATATATAACTAAGAACTATTAGTAATAGTAGATACTTTTAAGTAATAATATTATTATTTAAAAAAAGCTTATATCTAATTAAGATACTAATAAATTATAATAATCTATAAAGGTTTATAAAGTTAAAAGAGCTAATATTATAGTAAGTACGCTAGGCGTTTAAGCTTATAATATATAACTTTAAGATAATATATTACGTAGAAAAAATTAACCCTACTAATCCTCTATTAAGATAGTGTTAGGGGCTAGCCTAGTACGATAGTATAGAGGTGTAATATAACTAGAAGAATAAATCTAAGGAAGGAATCTATAGAGCGCGTATTAGTTTAATATAAATATATAGTAGTGGTAAGCTATAGGTGCTAAGCTAAATAGGTATAGTAGTATATTAAGGAAATAAATAAGTAAGTAAGTAACGCATGGCTAGACTATAACATTACCCCCTCTCTAAGTAAGTATTAACCTTAATACTGAAAATAAGTAGCTTATTATCTAGTAGAACTACTAAGCTTATTAGGATAGCGTTAATAAAAGTTAGCTACTAAATCTATAGTATTTTTAAACTCATTACTATCTATATTATACTACTACTAATTAGGTCGTTCCTTATCCTTTTAGTATACGTAAAACTATAGGCGATAGTTTCTATCTATTTACTAGGTATTTAAGATATTATCTAACTCCTATTTCTCCTTATTATTAATAACTATAAGTCCTAGGAATATAATACGCTACTCTAGTAGAGGATCTATTACGACTTTATATAATAAGCTTAGGTAGAAAATATTATAAATTTATATACTTACTAGGAGTTCTAAATAGTAAGAGTACCTAATTTTAGTAGTAATCTTAAATAGTCCTAATATTTTATTATCTAGCTTTTTACTTAGTTAGATTATAGTAATATTCTTACTTAATAAAAATATTATATCCCCTACTTTATAAAAGATATCTAACTAGTAGTAATTAGCTTAGTTTATTATTTACTTATAACTTAATATTACCTACTCCTTTATAAACTCTAGGATATTAGCTATCTTATCTATAATATTATTAGCTTTTATAATTTAGGTCCTCTTATAGGCTGAAGGACCTAGTTCTACTAGTAGAGAGAAGAATATATAGGGGTAGAATCCTTTATTAGTAAAGAAGAGAGATATACCTATAGTATTTACTATAGCATTATTATTAGTAAACTTTATTATAAGTAAGAGCTCTATCTAATTATCTTATATATAGGAGTAAAAGGTTTTTAGCTATTATTCTACTTCTTAATTTACTCTTTCTATTTACCTATTAGTTTCTAGATAGAAGGCTATAGATAGATTTATTATAATCTATAATTAATTATAAAGAGCCTTCTAGATTAATAATATAAATTAGGGCCCTTAATCTAATATAATTAAGTTTAGTAGACTATAGGTCCTAAAGATATAATTAAGTAAGATATCTACTATAGCTTTAATAGAGGTTCCCTTATTAACTATAATATAGGGAGTATAATAATATTCTTTTAAAAGGTGATTTACTAGCGTATATATTATATTTTAACCCTTAGATATAAGGAGACTAGTAATAAAGTCTATTAAAATATCTTACCAACGCTACTTAGAAGTAGGTAATAGTTATAATAGCCTATTATATTAATCCCTTAGAGCCTTACTTCTCTAATAGGTATAGTAATTATAGATATAGTGTACTACTTTATCTTTTATACCTAGTTAGTAGAACTATTATTTTAATATTTCTAAGGTTTAATCTCTTCCTAGATAACTACTTATAGGCTAATTATAAACCTCCTTAATAATCTTAAGGTATAGCTTAGGTATAGTAAGGACCTATAGATAATCCTTATAAAATAAGATATAGTAATATTATAAGTAATATTATAGATTAATACTCTTAAATCTCTAAGTAAGATCCTTTTCTAATATCTCTTATACCTATTTATAGTCCTTATCGTCTTAGTTATTTAAGATAACTCTAGTATAGAGTGGTAAGTCCTTATCTATTAAAGTATTAATTTACTTATCTATTAGCTTACCCCTCTCTTTAGATTCTTAGTCCGCTAAAAATATAGGGTTATAGTTCTAGAAATATTTAGGTAATAAGAGTACTTAATATTAATATTTTAAACATTTATCTATCTTATCTATAGGAACTAAATTAGGTATATAAGTTAGAGTATCTACCTTTCTATTTATCTTTCTAGTGTAATATATAATCTTAAAATTAAAGTTAGCTAGTTTTTTAATCTATCTAGCCTAATAATAGGTTAGCTCCTTCATTTATATAAAATACTCTAAGCTCTTATAATTAGTAAAGATTTAAATAGGAATATCTATAAATTCTAATTTAAGGCGCTAATATTTTAAACTATAAATAATTATTAGTAGCTCTTTATTATAGATCTTATAGTTATACTTTATAGGAAGTAGATTCTTACTATAAAATACTACTAAGTATAATATCCTATTATTATTAGCTTAGGAGAGAACTCTACTATTAATATAGTTAAATAAGTTTATTTCTAGTACTATAAGTCTTAATCTCTTATAGTATCTTAGTATAAATATACTTATTACTAAATACTTTATTTACTTAAAGATTACTTAGTAAGCTTTAGACTAATAGAATAAATAGTCCTTTTTTATTAGATTTACTAGTAGCTTTACTATTCTTAAGAAGTTCTTAATAAAGTAATAGTAAAAGTTATAGAACCCTATAAATACTTATACTTCTTTTAAATATATAGATAGTTCCTAATTTATAACTACCTTAACCTTAGTAAAGTTTATCTATAGACTATCTATTAATATTATTAAGCCTAAGAATTTTATTTCCTATATATAGAATTTATATTTATTAATATCTACCTAGAGTTCTACCTCGCGAAGTCTTATTAGGACTTTTTAGATATATTCCTAGTACTCCTTCTTTATCTTACTATATATAAGAATATTATCTAGGTATACTTAATAAAAATTATTTAAATACTTAAAAAGATTATTATTTATATATTATTAGTAAGATATAAGTCCTCCTATAAATCTAAAGGGTAATACGTAGTATTTAAATACTCCGAATAATATAGTAAATATAGTGAAGTTCTTACTATTAGGGTATATTCTAAGCTTATTAAATATAGTAATAATGTTTAGCTTAGTTAAGTATTTATAACTAACTATATAAACTAGTACCTCCTTAATTAGAGGAATTAGATAGTGGTTATAAATTATAATAATATTAAATTTTTAATAATTAATATAAAATCTTAGGCTTCCATTATATTTCTAGATAAATAGTATAGAGGACGTATAGAATACTATACTAAATAAGATAAATCTTTTCTAAAGATTCTCTTCTAAGTACTCCTTCACCTTTTATAGCTTAAAGCCTAATATAGGATAAAGTTAACTCTATAAAGGTTTTTTTCTAGGTTCTAACTTAATCTTATAATTATAGGAATAATAAGGGGGGAGCTCCTTTACTTTAGCCCTATTAAATATATTAATAAGGTTATAGTATTTCTTTAGGAACTTCTTCTTAAGGATCTCTTCTATATAGATAATAACCTTATATCTTTAGAGCTCTATCTATTTCTGCTAAGGTTATAGAGAAGTACTAAACCTTATATTTCTTCTAATTCTAGGCTAGTATATAGAAGGCTACCATACTAATTTTATAAATCTTTAAGGTCTTATCCTCTTTAGGTAAAGTGGGTATAGTAGGTAAAGATATTAAAGTATTTATTTTAGGTTAATTTAACTTAGATCTAGAATCTAAGTTAGATTCTAGCTTAGATTCTAACTTAGATTTTAGCTTAGATTTATAGTTAATAACCTTACTAGTTATAGTATATTTAGCCTATAATACGCTAGTATAATTATATTAGCCTAGAAGAAAGATAATATAGTTATCTACTATATCTAGCATAACCTTATACTTATTTATCTATAGCTTATTAAGGATAATATTCCCTTTTCCTAGATAAATAATAAGTATAGGAATTATAGACTCTATATAATTTCTAATCTTTATAGTTAGGTAAATAATATAGGTAACTAGCTTCCTTTAAATTTTACTATTAATAGCTATAAAGATAATAGGGTTTAGTAAGAGGGATAGGAATAATATTAAGATATTTAGATAATAGTTATACTTTTTTTTCATTAATAAATATATTAGTAGTAGTACTAGTATTAGTAAGAGCTTTTATTTAATATTCTTTATCTTAAGTAAGTAATATAATAAGGTATATAAATAACTACCTTTTATATAGGTTATATAAATTTACTAATAATAAGAATAGTAGGTTCTTAGGGGCGATTTCCCTAAGAATATCTAGTTTTCTAAAATATCTAACTCCTCTAACTTATTCCCTATACCTCCTACTTCTTTATCTAAGCTTATTAAATCTTTATCATTAATCCTAATCTTCTAGATTCCTTCCTTATTAGGGATAAGATAGCTACTAGCCTAATAATCTTCTTTACTATAATTATAGCAGGTAGATATAGATAATTTTAAGAAGATAGTATATCTAAGAGTAATAACTATAATAGGCTTAATAACTAGATATTAGGGTAAAGAGATATAAATAACGGCTTATAGTATCTTAGTTATAATAGGCGCTAAGATAGCTACTTACTTAGTTATCTCTTTTTTATATTTAATGGTAGAGTTAATATTATATAAGTAATTATCCACCTATTAGTAGTAGTTATCTAGTACCTTAAGTATAAAGAACTTAGTAGTATTAATAATAATAATATATTATAGTTAGGGTATTACTTTCTTAATTAATTCCTTAACTATAACTACCTTATTAAGTCTAAGGTAGATTATATATTTATAGAATTTTAATAAAAATATAGTAAAGATCTTAATTAATTTTATCTTAAGGGCCTTAAATTTTCAATATATATTAGAGCGCTTATTTAAATTACCTATAATATCTTAAAGTATACTTAGTATCTTATTAAAAATATTAAAGTAGTTTAAATCCTTAGAATAATAAGAGTATATCTACTCAGCTATAATATCTCTAGTATAGGAGATAATATAGATAACCTAGGCTATATTATTCTTAAAATAATCCTTATTAACTCTTAGCTTATTATATATATAAAGTATTTAATTATCTAAAGTAATTTCACTATCTAGCTTATAAAATAATAGGGGGTTTAATACCTTAGTAGAACATTGATTACTATTACTAATAGTAGAGCTAGAAGTATCTTAATATTAAGTTTTATTATCTTCTAGCGTTATAATAAGAGTATCTTATTCCTTAGCTTCTCTTTCTAATTAGATATTCCTATTACAAAGGCTATAATACTTATCTATCTTAGCTTATTTTTTTATATTAGTGGTATTAGCTTCTAATATAGCTTCTTTTACCTCCTCTACTTCTATTTTAGTAATTTCTACTCTTATAAGTAGTTATTCCTAACCTTTAATATATAATAGAGTAGTATCTCTTTCTTACTAAAGTTTATTTAGGGCTAATAATACTACTAAGGGTTCTTTATTAATCTAATACTATAGTTAGGGTATAGTTTAGATATCTAACACTATTTCTATATCTTCTACTAGGGTATTATTATTATTAATAGGTAAAAAGAAGAAGGTATATTATTAAGATTTAATATAGTAGAGAATATCTTCTTATTTATTACTAGTGATTATTCTAGCATTATTATTACTAGCTATTATACTTTAGAGAGTAAATTAGGTAGAGGGATAAAAATTAAGGTATCTAGAAAGTAAAGATAATAAAGTATTCTTAAATAGATTTTAGGAGGTATAAAATTTTTCTTTAATACTAGGGATTTAATATTATAATATAGGTTAATATCTCTTTAAAACGCGTCCTTTAGTATTTCTAGTATTTAGATTCGCTTACTAGAAGCTTACTTATATAATAAAGCCTTCGTTAATATATTAATAGTATACTATAGTATTAATTAAGCTTAAATACTAATAGGGGTCCTATAATACTTATTTTAACTTATTATTTAGTTATAAACTCTAATACTTATTTAACCTCACTATTAGACTAATAAGAGTAGGGGTAAGAAGAGATTTATTCTAATATTAGGGGCTAGTCTAGCGCGATAGTATAGGGGTATAATATAACTAGGAGAATAAATCTAAGGAAGGAATCTATAGAGCGCGCATTAGTTTAATATAAATATATAATAGTAGTAAGCTACGGGTGCTAAGCTAAATAGGTATAGTAGTATATTAAGGAAATAAATAAGTAGGTAAGTAATATATAGTTAGATTATAATAGATAGCCTAATTATAAAAGTACTTCTCTCTATAATATAACTCTCCTACTAACCTTATAAAATAAGTTATTACTATAGTTAAAGGAGGAGTCTAAGCTATATATACACGCTAATAATAATACATTATAGATAGCTTTTATAGTTATAGGTATTTAAGTAATAATATTAAAAAAGACTATAAAAGAGCTTTTTAAGAGCTTTTATAAAAAGTTTTAGAAACTACTAAAATAGATTATTTATAAACTATAAAACCTTAATAAATAGATTATAAAGTTCTAAAAAGGCGAAGATACTATTATAGTATAGTATTATATAGCTTATATAAATTAATCTTTTAATAAAAAAGATCTCCTTAGATATAAAGAATAACTATATATATTAAAAGATAATACTTTATAGTAAGAGTTAATTAGTAAATATTATAATAATCCCTTAATAAGATATTTTAGTATTATAAAAATATTAGAGCTCTTATAATATAAATATTATTAGGTTAATATTATAAAGTAAATATAAAGTTATATTAAGACTTATAATATTTATTAAAGGATAAAGATTCCTTAATATTATTCTTATAAAAAATTATAATTTCTACCCTTATTAAAAGAGCTATAGTAAGAGTTAATTATAGATTTTATAATAAAATTACTTTTAAGTAAATATAATAGTATTATCTATAATTCTATTTTAGTAGTAATTAATAGATTTATAAAGATAGTTTATTATCTTATTACTAAAAAAATAATTATAATTAAAGAACTAATAGAACTCTTTTTTTTTTAAAATATTCTATAAGTTTAATATATTAATAGAAGTAGTAAGTAATTAAGATACTATATTTATTAGTATTTTCTAGTTAAGTATTTATTATTATACTAAGATTAAGTACTATATAAGTATTATCTTTTATCTATAAATAAATAGTTAGATAAAAAAGTAAAACTAAATATTAAAGTACTTCTTATAGATATTTATAAATTTAAAGTAAACTAATTAAACTAAATTATTACTAATTACTAAATTTATATATAGTAATAGTTATTATAATAGTATTAACTACTTACTATTCTTTATAATATATAATTATAACCCTAAAATTTATTAGAGAGGTACCTATAGTAAAAAAAACGTATAAAGTAGTTATAAAATTACTAGAATAAGATAAAAGTATACTAATAATATATTATTAAAGTATAAGTAAAATATTATAATAAAAACTACCTATTAAAAGAATATAAAGTGAGTGAATTAATAATACTATTAATTAGGAACCTTAAATAAAGGTAATCTAATAAGAAGTTATTTTATTAGTTTATTAGCCTATTTAGAATAAAAGATAAGGTTAAGATATAAATATACTACTTAATATTACTTATAAATTATTAAATCTATAATATCTTTTATATATTATTACTTAAGCCTTATTAACTATACGAAGATATAAAGTTAATAGAATTTATATAGCCCCCTAAACTTATTAATAATAAGGAATAGTAGGAGATAGAAGAAATTATTAATAAAATATAGAATAAAGAAAATATTTAATATAAAATTAAGTAGACTAGATAGAATAACATCTATAATTAATAAGTACTAGAAGTAGAATTTAATATTATATTAATATTAAAGTATATTTATAATAAGTAAATATAATAATAATAGAAGCTAAAAAAAATTAACTTAGATTATATAATATATTAAGTTATTCTATAAGCTATTTAATATAATAAAACTATATTACTATTATATTTAATTAGGATAAAAAGATAATTATAGAGATTTAAAGTAATAAGTAGCTATAAATATAGTAATATTATAGAGATAAGAGGATAGTATAGACTTACTAAGATATAAGTATTATACGCTTACTAAGATATAAATATTATATACTTACTATAAGATATTAATATTAATAAAAGATAAAAGAATTAGTAATATTAAAAAAATATATAGAGGATTTATAATATTATAGCTAATATATTAGTATTATATATATAGTAAGTAATTAGTAAGTTATAGCTATAAGGGTATTTAATATTATAAGTAGAAGACTTTTATTATTAAGAAGATAGCTTTAAGATATAAATACTATTAATACTAAACTCTAAATACTAAAATATTAAATACTAGAAAAAATAAATATAATTAGGCCTACGCGTAAGTAGTTAGTATATATAGTAATTATATAGAAATAACTTACTACTAAGGTTATAGCATCTCTTTTCCTCTTTTTTACTCTTTTTTTTCTTTATCTCTTTTTTTTTTTCTTTTTCTTTCTTTTCTTCTTTTCCTCTCTCTTTATTCTCGCCTCCTCTACTTTTTCCAAGGCCTAATCCCTAAAAATCTAATTACGTTAGTATCGGATTATAAGCGGTGCGTATATAGTATAATAGTATATATAAGAGCGCCTCCTCTCCTTCTTCTCTTTCTCTTCCTCCTTCTCTTCCTCTACGAGAAGTTAGTGGCGAGTATAGTATAGATATATAAATAGGATAGGAAGAGTAAAGATAAATATTAAAAATAAAAAGTATAAAAATAATTTAGCTTACCTTCTATAATAAGTTAGTATAATAATATAGAATAGAAATATTATTTACTAATATCTCTATTCTTCTTACTAGTAATACTAGTTATTAAGCTAGTTACTTACTTAATATCCTTAGAGTTAGAGATTTATCTTTATACTACTAAATAACCTTCTTATAAAAGCTTTTAGTACGCGAAGTTACTCTAGATAATATAAAAAAATTAACTAACTTAATAGCTAACACTATTATCTCCTTAGTAAAAGAGAGAGAGATCTAAATTATTAGTAAGTTATAATTATAGATTATAATAATTACTTACCTTTTAATACTTCTATACCTTATAATATACCTTTTTATACTATTAATAAGACGACGTAGTATTATAAATATAAAATTTATAAGTCTAAAGGTAGTTTATATATAGTAAATCCACTATAATTATTAGTAATAAGTAGTATATAGGATAATAGAGTACTTATTATTAATAAAAAACTTTAAAATTATTAGTATTAGCTTAAAATAATATAATACTTTAACTTAGAGAGTACTTATAAAATATATTTATTATTAAAAAGAGAAAAATAAGATAAAATTAATATTAATAATATATCTATTATAAATATATTATATAGTTACTATATAATAATCTATCTTTAATATAGTTATTATTATAATAATAAATAATTTATAATCTATAAGTATATTATATAATAGGATTATATAATAGATAATACTAAAATAAATTCTTAAGTAAAAGACTCTTTTTCTTCCTTTTTTTATTAGATTTTAAAGGGTTTTAATAAACTCTATATTAATAAAAATACCTTCTTCTAAAACTATATTAGTAGTGTAATTATATATAGTAAAAGCTTTATACTAGTAAATTAATATCTAAGGAGGATAATTATAATAACTAGTAGTTAGTAGAGTAGCTTAGTATTAGTAGTAAGCTAATATAGGTATTATATTAATACTATACTAACGTAGATAAATAGAATATATTATATTACCCTATCTTATCCTAATAAGCTTAAAGGGCGTATACCCTATAATAGTAGAATCTTTAGTAATTAGTTCTCTAATATAATCTAATACCTACTACTACTACTTTATATCTTTAAGTAATCCTTAGTAATCTTATTACATAGTACTAGTAGTGCGTAATAGGCCTATATCATAATATATATACTAGTTAGTTAGTATACTTATTACCTAATTACTATCTTTATATAATAAAGAAGATAGCTACTAGATTTTATCCTTAAAAAAGTTTTAACCCTATAATAAGTAAATAGAAAAAAGATAGACTCTTTATATTAAGGGTAGATATAAGGAAGTTAACTTAATAACCCCTAAATAATAAATATACTTAGTAAAGTATAGTTAGCTTATTAAAATACTAATTAAAATTAATAGTTAAGGAACTATTATAATAATTAATTCTAAAGTAATAGAGAATTTTATATTAGATATCTATATATAAGTATAGAAAATAATAATAATAGATAAAAAAGAATCTTATTAACTTTAAATAGTTAATAGATTAAATCTATTATTAAAAAATATTAATAAGAAAATAATTCTATTAAATATTACTATTTAATAATATTATAAGGAAATTACCTTTAATATAATTTAAATAACTAACTATTATATTATACTAAAAATACCTTAATTAAAGAAATAAAATCTAATAATTAATTAGAAAATAAAAGTACTTAAGTTTTAAGAGATTAAAAATATTACTAGCTCTATATATATATATTAATAATAACTAATAATATATAAGAAATTAAGTAGAAGAACTACTATAAAATATATTATTATAATTTTAATATAGAATAATCTTAAGAGAGAATCTAACTCTATAAATATAAATAAAAGATTAGCTAGTTAATAATATAAAAAAAAAAGAGAAAAGATATACTTTTTAATATCTCTAAAAAGTACCTATAATATATATAGTTTTTTTAGAAAGAAGTAAATATAAAAGTACTATCTATATACTAACCTTAGAATTATAAGATTAAACTTAAGCTAAGTAGAGAATTAATATTTAGACTAATTTATATATTATTAGAAAAAGAACTCTAAATATTATATAGGTATATTAATAAGAACTTAAAAAAAGAATTTATTTAAAAATCTAAATTACTAATAAGCTATTTAATACTCTTTATACTAAAAAAAGATAAAAGTCTATAGTTATATATTAACTATTATAAACTAAATAATATAATAATTAAAAATAGGTATTTATTATTAAATATAAATAAACTTTAAAACTAATTTAAGAAAGTAAAGATTTTTATAAAATTAGATTTTAGAGAGACTTATAACTTAATATATATAAAAGAGAGAGAAGAATAGAAAATAGTATTTAAGACTTAATATAAATATTATAAGTATTTAGTAGTACTATTTAAACTTATAAATATATTAATAATATATTAAGATATTATTTAAATAAGATAATAATAGCCTATCTTAATAATATTCTAGTATTTTTAGAAAATAAGGAAGAGTATATCTAATATATACTTAAAATACTTAAATATTTAAAGTAAGTAAGACTACTTCTTAAACTAAAAAAATATAAATTTTATAAGAAGAAAGTTAATTTCTTAGAATATAATATTAATATAAAAGGTATTTAAATAAGCTAGAATAAAATAAGAAATATATAAGAATAATTAATATTAATAATAGTTAAAGAAGTATAAGTATTCTTAGGATTTCTAAACTTTAATAAGAGATTTATTATAAGATTCTTAAAAAAGACTTTATCTTTAACTAAATTTATTACTAAAAAAATAGAGTTTAAATAGGGAAAAGAATAGAATAATATAATTAAGTAATTTAAGAAAGCTTATATAAATCTACTTATATTAATAATATTTTAGGTTAACTAACTAATAAAGATTAAGACTAATATATTAAATCTAGTTATAAGAGTATATCTTTATTAATAAAAGGATAGTAAATAATATTTAGTTATTTATTATTTAAGAAAGATAATAGTACTAAAATAAAATTATAATATCTATAATAAAGAACTATTTATAGTAGTTAAATTATTAAAATACTAAAGAGTTTATATTAAAAGTTATTTATAACTTAATATTTTTATAGATTATAAGAATCTCTTAAATTTTATAAAAGTACTTAATTAGAAATAAATTAGATAAACTAAACTTTTAGGATAATATAAGTTTAAGATTTACTATACTTTAGGTAAAGAAAATAGATAAGTTAATACTTTAAGTAGATAATTAGATTATATAAATATAAAAGACTTTAATAAAAGAGTAATCTTATAAAGAAATAAAGATAGATTATTAGAACTAAATATATAAATACTTATAATAATTATAAAGGTTAAGGGACTAAATATAATTAATAAGATAATTTAGGCCTATAAAAAATATAAAAAGATAAAGGAATTATATAAGGAATAAAAGAATATAATAATATTAATTAATAAAGAGAAGATATACTTATTAAAAAATAATATTAAAGAAGTGATTAGTAATTATTATAATAATCTATAATATAAATACCTAAAAGTTACTAGAACTATAGAACTTATTAATAGGAATTATAATATACTAGGACTTAAATAATATATAATATAATATATTAAGGAATATATTAGTTACTAATAAAATAAAGTAATAAAATATAAGTTATATAAGGAAATATAGTTTTTACTAGTATTTAGTATACTATAAAATAATATAATAATAGATTTTATTACTAAGTTACTAAAATCTAAAAATCTAATAATAGTAAAGATATATAATATTATTATAATAATTATAGATTAACTAATAAAGTATACTATTATAGTACTATTTAAAGAAAAGTATAAAGCTAAATAGTTAGTATTTATACTATTAGATAGGCTTATAAGGAACTATAATATACTAAAGTTAATAATATTAAATTAAGATAAACTATTTACTTTTAACTATTAGAAAATACTATTAGGAATAATTAGAATAAAACTATAAATATTAACTACTTACTACCTATAAATAAATAGATAAACTAAGTAGGTAAATTAAATATTAGAAATATATCTTAAGTATTATATAAATAAAAAATAAAATAACTAGATATAGTTATTACTAATAGTATAGCTAGTATATAATAATAAAATATTATAAATAATAGAAGTTATACTATTCTTTATAAATTATAGGAAGTATTTAAATAATTTTCTATAACTAAGAATAAGATGAAATATAGATAAGGTACTAATTAAGATTAAGGAATTTAAAAAAGTTTACTATAAGTTAAAGGAAATTATTATTAATTTAAATAAAAAGATTAAAAAATAGGCTAATAAGAAATAAAAAGATAGTTCTTAATTAAAAGAGAGAAATAAAATATATCTTCTAATAAAGAATATGAAAATAAAAAGACTTAGTAAGAAACTAAATTATATAAAGATTAGACTATTTTTTATTATAGAATAAAGGGGATTAGTTAATTATAAATTAAAACTATTAAAAGAATCTAAATAATATCTTATCTTTTATATATTACTTCTTAAACTAGCTAACCTTAGTATATTAGTATAGGAGAATTTATATTATAAAATAGAAGAAGAGAATAAGTATAAAGTTAAGAAGATTTTAAATTAATAAGGTTAGAAATATCTTATTAAGTAAAAGAATTGTGATAATATTAAAAATATATAAGAACTACTTAAGAATCTTAAGAACTATTAGAATCTTTTATAATAATTTTATTAATAGAAAAAGATATAGAAGACTAATTAAAATTAATAGGGAAGTTAGAGAGTATAGTAAGGTTTAGAGGAGAGACTTTCTTAGAGTATTTATCTACTTTTAACTCTAGGATATTTTAGGCCTTATAGTTATTTATATTACTAAACTTCTTTAAGTAAAACTATTATTATTTTTATACTTAGACTAACTTTTATTATAAAGTAAGCTCTTTTTTATTAAGCTTCTTTATAATATCTTATATCCTTTTATACTTCTTATTAAAAGGGGTAAGGTTATAATAATAGTTTATTTTATTATAAATAGTATAGTAGATCTAACTCTTAGGTATAATATACTTATTACTATAATAAATATATAGTTTATAAGTATATATAATAATATAATAAAACTTTCACTTCTTATATTTAATAGTATAATAATAATAGGTAGTATTATTAATAATTAGTAGTATTATACTATTATAAGAATATTAAGGATAAAGAGTTTAAATTTTAGAATAAAATCCTTAGAAGGAGGACTTAGTATTAAGACTAGAACTTCTTAAAGAAAGAATAGATTAATAGACTAAAAAATATATAAGAGTATAATTAATAATATAATATTTAGTATAATTAAGACTTAAAAGAACTAAATACTCTAAATAAGTTTAGAGAGATTAGAATATTTAGTAACTAAATATCCTAAATAGATAGTCTTAGTAGACTTTCTTATATTTATATAATTAGAGCTTTTACTTATCTTAGATAAATCTTCTTATATTTAACTTTATTAGTAAATTAAATAATTATTATAATATAAAGGCTCTTATATCTATCTATATAAGTAACTAGTAATATTAATATATCTAGCTTACTTACTTCTATATTCTTTTAGTATTAATTACTTATCTTTAGAAGATCTATATAATATTAGTTTATAATACTAGAGTTAAAGTCTTATCTATACTAGTATTATATTATACTAGCTTTAGAGACTCCTCTATTATATCTTTTCTCTATAGCTCTTTTAAAGAGATTATTATTAATTTAAATAACTTTCTTTTAAAGTTTATTAAGTATATTTAAACTTATTTTAATCCTTATTAGCTTATTCTTAATATTTTCTTTTAATCTCCTTTTATATATTATTATAAGTATATTATTATTCTATTTAATCTTAACTATATATTACTAGAACTATATTATATACTCTATTATAGACCTTTTCTATTTAATATATTAGATAATCTATATTATTTAGTTAGTTTTATTAGATAGTATAAATATTTTATAAAGTTTAGCCTTAAAGTAGGTAAACCTTTTTATTTATTTTATTATTTCTAGTATATTTAATAGATTATCTAGGTATCTTTATAGGTAAGATTATATCTATTTTTATATATCTTTATATATAAAGGTAATAGTAATTACTATATATTATTTAACTAGTATATTATTATAGAAGTAAAAGTAGAGTTAAACTTATATTAACTACTTTTTAAACTTCTTTTTTTTATAATAAAGGTTTAGTTAGATAATCTTAATATTTTTTCTAGATTTATTATTAATACTATTATAATATCTAGATTAAATAGTCTTATTTAAGATAAGTTAAGTTATACTTCTTTAGTTTAATAAACTTATACTTAAGGGTATTTAAAGTATTATAAATTAATATTATAGATATTCTAAAGATAAGTAATTAAAGAGTAAAAGGGAATAAGAGTAAGCTAGGTATAATTTTATATTACTTAATAATATAAGACTTAAGTTTTTAAAGGTTAGGAATAATTATTAATTTAATTATAAAGTTAAATATAAGGAGATCTATTTAAGGTAGGTAAGAGCCTTAATTATATAGATATAGAAAAGTCTATTAAGACTATCTAGTTTAGTGAGTTTAATTACTAAACTTATTAATTCTCTTTAATTTAGTTAATTTAGTTATTAAATCTATTAAACTATTATATAACTTATTACTAAGCCTATTCTAAGATATATATATATAGGGCGTTTATTATATTATACTATTAGGTTTTAATATATAGACTATAAAGCTTTCTATTAGTTAATAGAATATAATAAGATATTATAAATATAATATATAATAAATAGATTACGTATAATAATAAAGGTATTACTTTTCTTTATTTTTTATAAGTAATTATTATAGAGCTATTATAAAGCTTAGGGCTAGTATATAAGACTAGGGTATACCTAGCACCTCTAAGTAGATAACTAAGTATCACGCGTACTATAACTCTATTATTCTATTTATATTTAATTACTACTATAGATTCTATTTATTATTACTAAAAAGTACTTATCTATTAATCTATTAATTTATTACGTAATATATATTTTACTATTTTTTCTTTTAAATATCTCTTTATAATTTAATATTATTATATATTAATATAATATTATAATCTATTATTTTAAGAAATAAATCTCTATTTATTCTTAATAATTATTTTAGCGTGTTTCATTTAGTTATTTAGTAATTGTTCATGCCTATTACGTATAATACCTACTAGTATTTATCAACTTGAGATTTCTCTGCGGGCGTCCCGCTTTGCCGATGTATTTCGGCCATTTCGCTGGTCTATCCAATCAAAACAAAAGTCTACCATATCCAAGCTACAACCCGAGAAAAATGGCTCATCCATGATGGAGGGTTACCGAAGCAGGCTTAGCGACTGGTAGGCTCCATGCCGCAAGGAGCTGGCAATCCTCGTGTGATGGTCTCAGAAAGAGCTGGTGTGTGGCTCCTGCAGTCTGCCTACTTGCTGACCCAACAATATTGCGGTGTGACGGGAAGTGGTGCAAATAAATCCTAGACTTGCAATAATCCCTAAATACCCTAAATCCTTCATTGAAGATAAGCTGGTCGATCTTCGCAATGTTGTCAGTGCTCATGCGCCCTGCCAATCCCGAGGGGGTGCGCCTGCATAACAGCCTAAAGATCAGCATGCGATGAAACATGGGTTTTAAATGGTGAATAATTTTATTACCGTCCGTACTGATCCGCATATGATTCTGGACAGCTGAAGTCGCCATCTATGTCAACGCAACAGCATCGCAGGATGAAGACTCCAGGTTTTTCCCACGATCGCTTTGCTAAAGTGGACGAGACTGGTAGAGGGACATCACTCGGAGCAGATGACCGGGAGCCACTGATTAGCGGGGGAAGCAGCGATGCAGCAGTGCCGAATCCACATAAGAATCATGAACTATGGTTGTCTCAGTTAGCCCGATACTGTCTTCTCATTGAATTTCTCACGGAATTTTCAAACAATGTCTTGACGGTTCCTCTAGTATCATTACTCGAAAGGGTAATATGTGAGAACTACTACCATGAACACGACCAGATTGCGCTGGGCAGCCTTCGATCTGTTGATGAAGCACTATGCAAGATTCCAGAGATCCAGGGTGAGTTAGCGAAGCTGCGAGGCTGGAAAGCATTCTTTGAGACCTTGTCGGGTATGCCCCAAGCGCCAATAGTGGTTTATCGGTCTGTCACAGAAGCTAATTGTTCTAGCGATCTTATTGGCTATACCAGTTGGTCGTATAGCGGAAAAAGTGAGCCATCGCATGGTATATGCAGTCATTGTGGTGGGAATATTAGCGGGCCTCCTCTGGACAATATTGATATGTAGGCAATTCTCCCCTATTCTTTAGTATCTGCTAAACCGACAAGCAATCCACCGAGAACTATCACTTCAATTAGTGTGGGGTTCCTCAGTGTTCTACCTTCTGGGTGGAGGATATTACGCTTCGGAGATGATGTCGAGCATCATGATAGCGGCCGGGTGCTCGGAGCGAGACAGGTGAGTGAGGTGTTATCTTACATGTAGAAGAGCCACCAACATTCTATATATAGGACACGGACATTCTTTTATGCCTATTCCTGCTTCATCTCCACTGAGCTTATCGGACCGCCTCTCGCGGCATGGACGTCGGAAAAATCACTCTGGATTCCCATAGGCATGGGAACTGCATCACTTCTGCTCTGTTTTCCGGTCCTAGCGATTATGCCTGAATCACAGATAAATCATGCAAATCCTTGTCAAGACAACGATAGCGATAGCGAGAGCTTGTCCTACTCATCAACTCCGCCCCCCAGGATCTCGTGTAAGATGGAAATTGGGATTCCAT
Organism: Cladonia borealis; assembly: GCA_018257855.2. Classification (NCBI taxonomy): domain Eukaryota; kingdom Fungi; phylum Ascomycota; class Lecanoromycetes; order Lecanorales; family Cladoniaceae; genus Cladonia; species Cladonia borealis. The sequence continues at coordinate 290,266 of JAFEKC020000021.1, read as the reverse complement.
GGTATGACTCGCAAATGCCGAGTATTTTCGCGCTATTTAGACAACGCAACATGCTGCTCGCTCTTCCAATATTCCTGGTTGGGGTTTTTAGGGGCGTTTCCATAAGGCTCCTCATTCAGTATACATCTGTCACCTTTGGCTGGAAGCTTTCACAGGTATGTGAACCAATCTCATGCACGATTTGGAGACTGACGGGATCAGACGAACGCTATTATTAGTGAGGTAGCTAGCATCAACTTGATACTTTTCTTCTTTATTCTGCCAGGACTCGTCCTTATACTGAATTGCTACTTCTCTCTTTCTCCTCGGGTCATCGATCTTGGAATTGTTCGGTGTAGTTTATTTATACTTTTTGGAGGCTCGATACTCATCGCTTTTTCGCCCACCACAGCTCTACTATTAGTGTGTGAGTATTGAGCATAGGTGAAACTTTACCTGGTAGAAGGCCACAAGCTGACTGCTATAGCTGTCGCTTTCTATGCCACGGGCTTCGGGGCTCGCGCCAGTCTACTTTCGTTGGTGACCACATGGTTTCCCGAGCAATTGAGAGCTCGCCTGTATAGCACGATTTTCCTTGTGGAGCAGCTTGGTATGCTGGTAGGCGAGCCATTATTGCAGAACCTGTTTGCTTCTGCACTGAAGCTGTCAAGGTTCTGGCATGGTCTACCATTCCTTTGTAGTGGTGTGAGTCTTTCAAAAGCCCCCCTCGTGCACATGACTGACGGCTAGCACAGCTTTGCTACCTGGTTGTTTTCCTTTGCTCACTCTTCATCCACACGCAGAAACATCTGCACTACACGGTCATTCAACACAATGGCTGAATCGAATCGGGGATTTCGAACTCTAATGGGGGTCACGTAATATCGCTACATTTTTGAATGTTGGAAGCGGTCTCTTCGAGATGCTCTGTTTTGAATGTCAATTGTCTGGGGCCTATTTTTCACAAAGCCAATAGGTTTTCGCTGATTTTAGTAGTCATATAAGCACAATACCGATATCCAACTCTGAGATAATTTCAGAAGCCTTCTTTGCTTTCTGGGCCAACTGGTGTCTTTGCTGTTCTACAACCCTCCTTAAAGCATGGCATAGGTTTGATCAGTATCTTGATATTACCAACATGGAACAATTATATGAGCCGACTCATCACCCTGGTGCACAGCTCATCATAGAAAGTTCGGAAGATTCGAATATGTTGAATTAAACGCACATGATAGACAAACCCTAGAAGTGGGGTTTGGGTACGTACCAGTGACAAAATACCGGCAAACCTACACAGAGAAGATACACAGCATATGTAATTCTCACTAGCGTAAAATCCACAATCAGCTCAGAGAATTCAAGGATAAGGTGATCTCGATCATAATCGATTACAAGGAAACATTAGGTAAAATACGATCGTACCAAATAGATGCCCCTAAGATGAAGGCCAACAAGAAGTGGGGGTTTCCCGGCCGTGCACGTGTGGCATAAGCCTAGTGGCCAAAGTCAACGAACAGTGGGTGGCAGCCTGTCCTTTTGAGCAGGCTTCTCTTTGGAGCGGGCTTGACGGGCCGGTTTTCTGAAGGAGGCACATGATACTCGCCATTTCTTATGTTGATCACTATGTTTATGCGGCTCTGCTGGTATCGTTCTACGAATCAAAGAGGCAGTAGGCAGTACCCCTCCGCCTCCTGCATACCTAATTATGCAACAACAAGATAAGGGAATGCTTGGGTCCTCATTGGCGGCCATTGTCCACGAGGGTCTGAGCAGGCAAGCCCCACAGGTTTGACTCAATGTCCCAACCGCATAAGCCGCACAAACCCCAGTTCATTCGAGGAGATATAAGATCTGCCAGATCCTTGAGTATAGACAGCAGATTACCTATCATAAATTCGCGTCGCGGATTAAGAGTTCCCATAGAAAGAAAGCACCGTTGGTCAGTGATACTGTGAGCTGTTTAACAAGTCATTGCTTACTGAATGGTCCCTAAGAACATGGCGGACGGACAAAACCTCGAACAGCCGTGGAAGGAGTGGTACGCAGCAAAAGATGTCTCAAGCAAAGTGACACACTATGTTGTTCCTGTTATGGCCGCAGGCAACCAGGCGCCCGCATTTCGGAAGAACGAACGACTGGACCTGAGCAAACCGAAACCGAGGGGAACCAGAAAGGCCTAAATGGTATGTGATGGTCCTAGTCCCTACATTTATGACCAAAGTTAAATCTCAAAGGTCTATGTTGGAAATCGTGTACCTCGACGCGCCTCCTGCAGTCTCCTCTTGACAATGACGACTTCTCGGTTCCTTTCTGCTTGCGGAAGACCCTGCCCCTCCGCTCTCATTCCTGTGTTCTCCAGGCAGCTAGAGAGTGATTAAGTACAAGCGCACGTGATAGAGATCCAACCAAGGCTGTGTCCTAGGTTGTTGGAACTATAGCTAGCTATACTTCAAATAATTCAATATGGTCGGTTTCATAGCAAGCGGAGATAATATGATATACCTTGTGATTAACATTTACAAGTAATTTTGACCGAATCACCACGAGTGTATATAAGCAAGAAGCGTAGGGAATGTCTTCCTATATGGTATTAGCGTAGCGGAAGTGGGGTTTACGCCCCCAATTCCAGCAATTTTCAGACGCCTCACACACATTCATTAGGTAAAACCCTATGCATCACAGAAGTCATGGCTGCAGGAGTCGGTAACAGAGACGTCTGTACTGTCTTTCCTTACCTCGCACGAAATGTTTTGTATGGGAAGCAGAAGCCTTTCGCGACAGATTTCATTCCGAGCATCTCGGATGTTCCACTCACGAACCACCACTTTGACTTTATGGATGTCGTGGTACTTGATGCCCGGCCATCACGGGAGTCCTTCGTCCTCGAGGAGCATGGTTTCTGCTTTCCAAAGTCCAACACGACTTTGACATGTGTCTCTGCTGATGATCCCAAATATGTGGAGGAACATTATTATCCAGAAATTGAAGAAGCTCTTCTTCTAGAGTTTCCGGAATACACAAGAGTGGAATGTCTGGACCATCAAGTACTATCAGGTCATTGTTGCACCATATGCCTAATCAGCACTGACTGATGATAGGTCCGAAAAAGGAGTCACTTGTTTCCAGAATATCCGGGTGCCATTGTCACAAGCGCACAGCCTGCTGTTTTGCCCCATACCGATTTCAGTACTCATGGTTGCTTTATGGGAATGCATGGTTTTTTCCCAGGCCAAGAGGTGTTCTATAAAGAGAGGGATTTCGACATTCTCAAGTCAGTCTGCCATGAGCCATGCCCGTCAATTTATAAACAATATCAAGACCTGACCTCTCCAGTGTCTGGCGTGTACTTCGAGGCCCAAACAATGATTGGCCGCTTGCTGTATGCGACCATCGAACTATCGATCACCCCCACGATGTAATTGCCAATGACGTTTTACACGAAGATTTTGTAGGCGAGAATTGGCTTCTCCACAAGTCTAGCATGCATTCCTGGTATTATCTCAGCGACCAGTGTATTGAGGATTTGATAGTGTTCCGCAACACCGATTCGAAGGGAGTGAGACCTAGTGAGTCCAGATCAGCTTATATGTTGCAGACATGGTCTGATGCAGTGTCCAGGAGCATTCCATGCAGCGTTTGATAGCGGTGTTGCCGGAACCCAGCCACGACACAGCATCGAGGTTCGTATAGCGGCATTCCGCTAGCACTTCCCCAGGGGTATGTCATAAAGGTCGGCAAGCGTAGATTCTGCCAGCAGCGTGAGCGTAGGGTAGCTGAGTTTGTACTCTGTAAAGGAGGTGGATCGATGAAAGGATGGCTTGGCTGGTGGTCGTTTCGGAGAGCTAATATCCGACTCTTGGTGTAACCTGAGAAATTGAAGTACGGAGAGTAAAGAGATGTCTTGATTAGCGCTAAAGATGTTGGCGCGCCAAGAATTCAGCCCTGTGACCCTACCCCTAGGTACCTAGAGCCCAATACTTAGAGGCCTTTCGCCTAAAGCACCCGCTAAAGAGCGATGGTCCGGGCGCAATGACACCCCGAAGACACATTTCTAAAGCAGTACGGAGTACCTTCATAATGATAACTGTACAGCAATTATACAGCGATTAGATAAAATCGCATATAAGATATGATAGTCTCTCTGTTATCTACTTAAAATCTTAGCCTATATCAATAGCTAATTTCCTATTCAGTGGTGGAGAGCTTTCCAATCTAAAACTGACCTAGTAGTCCCCGGGATGCCCCCCCCAAGCGTGCGCCGTTAGTATGCGGCCCAACCCTATCCCCTAAGCATGCCCCCTGAGCACGCCCCCCGAGCATGGCCCCCAAATATACTTTACTCTCTAAGCATACGCCTTGGAACACCCTAAGCTAATACGTAAAGGAAACCGCCAATATCACAATAGGACTGGCTTCTATATGTATCTTAGATGATGTTGCTACCTCTTAATCATAAATCCTACTTAAAAGGTACGTGCTTTACCTGGTAATTTTCGCGGTGCTAAGATATATATTGTTTAGCGGGGTATAGGAGTAAAAGTCCCAACCTTAAAAGGCACTCAAAAGCTTCCCTAAATCACCTTGGAAGGTTCCCCCAAGCCACGCCCTAGAAGATCCTTAAGCACCTCCTCCAAAAGCTTTGTTAAGGGCCCCCTAAAATCGCCTCTCAGGGGCCACTAAACATCCAAATTCATGCGTCAGTAAGGGTGTCAAAGGTGCAATACTAGGCGCATAACGTTTTGGGACAATGATTTGAAGCTATGGCTTGATTGTCACTTTATAGCTATGGATTGATATGCAATCTTATGGTTGGTGTGGGCAAAAGCGAGTTGTAGTTTAAGTACAGGCCCTCGGGACAAACTACCTAGAAGGGTTCACCCGGGGCTGACACCTAGAGGAAGCAAATACCCCTAAAACTAATCACCTAGGAAACAAGATATAGGGTAGAAAAATCTAGTTCCAGGGACTGGTTTTAACGCCTGGACGACCAACTCTAGGGTATCTCCAGGGAGCTATACCTTTACAAGGTGTACACGGTTGGGGGGTGAACCCTTCTAAACAGAAAATGCGCTCTACGTGCATGGTTTTTGATCTCGCAGCTACCGCTGTCATGAAGGAACTTATATAACGAAGCCACTATTTAGCACCCGCCCTACAAGTTGACAAGTAGAAGATTTTTGATTGTGGCATCTGTTGCAAAGATTAGGAGAGACCATGTAAAGCACCGTAATGTCACCATTGCTTGATTCTCTGCATAGGCATCTGAGACCAGCCTGCCTGGACTGGCGTTATTTTGGCCACATCTTCTCCCGTGAGATGTAAAAACGCAAGTCCCAGCCGCCGATGAAAGAGGCTCCCCCCTGGCATTCGTTATTCCAGGGCGCCTTCCCAGAAAGTTTTGCAGACCTCGTTCATGCGCATCATCAATGCCTTATCTGTCATAGGTGGAAGTCTGGGTCAGCTATTTGGGCATATGGCCTGGTGCTAGTCTCAGACAATAGCACCAAGTATTATTACAGAAGCTCTGACCCCTGCGAGCAGCTATCAATACTTTGTAAGCTATTATCAGTTGGTCTTTGGACTGGATACACCGTTGGTCGAGCATCGCGAGCTAGCGGCTTGGCATTGCCACGTCAAACATTCGCTTCCTTCACTTCGCCCGCCTGTTGATATTCTCCATACAATATTCGATCCATAAGAAGGCCTACTGTCTACTACGCGGCGGCAGAACAACTCATCCACGCTTCTAGTTCGCTAGCATGTGGTCTAAAGCAAGCGGCGCGTCTCGGAGTGTACGGAGCATGAGTTGTTCCCGCAGTAGCTTTGAGCCTCCAAGTACCTAGTACCTAGTACCTAGGTACGACCGCAACATGTGTAACACCAACCAAAAAGCAAAGCAAAGGCGAACAACCGCTACAATGCACCTCTCATACATAATGCCGTTGGTTCCTGCATTCCACTGCATACTCAGTCTGCAGCTTTCCTTTCCCTCGTTATTGGAGGAAACTTTTCATTGGAAAGTAAAAGCATGGCCTATCCCACGCCACCACACACACCAACTCATTATGCTTTGAAACCTGCCGCCAGAGCGTATGCTTCTACTGCGAGGTACTGCTGATCTCTTTTGGTTGTCCATGCATGTTTCGTGGAAAAAGGGTTCCTTACATGTAATAACTCTAGACTCAATCTCCAGCACTACCTCTGGAAAGACCAGACCGGCTACCTCATACACCCCAGCATACCCCTCTCCAATCCCAATCTCAAGATCGCGGATATAGGCACTGGTACCGGGTATGAAAGCTTTTAATTCACGTCCTCTGCTACGTTCAGTGACAGCGCGTTGATCTTATGATTCCTTTTTCAGAATTTGGCTCATCGACCTCGCTAAAACATTACCTCCCACCGTCCAACTCGACGGCTTCGATATCGACATCGCAAACTGTCCGCCGCAAGAATGGCTTCCTTCAAACATCCATATCCACCAACTAGATATTCTAGGCCAAGTCCCTGAACATCTCGTTGGTGTGTATGACGTCATTCAACTGCGACTGTTTCAAGTAGTTGTGAAAGATAATGATCCAGTGCCTTTGCTTCAGAATGTTTTAAAGATGCTAAGTACGTTTCTTCCAACTTCTCCAGCCTTTCTGTATCTCCATCAGCAAGAGTTCTGTCATTATAAACCCAAGTTCGTAAATCCGTAACCTAACACCTCCTCCTCCCAAAAGAACCAGGCGGCCACCTCCAATGGGGCGAATACGACATGACAACCAACCGCACCCTCCTCGCCGATCCTGCTCTCTCCGCCTCTACTCTCGATGCCGTCCCAGCATTCACCCAATCTCTCAAAAGCCGAGAATCTCGCGTTGGACAGCAGAGGTAAATCTCTAGCAATATCCCCCCCCTAAAGAACAAAACACCAAACGAATAATCCCCCCACCCAATCCCCCTTCCCAACCCCCCCTCATCAGCAGCAACTAACCCTCCCCCTCTATCAAGCTGGATACCCACCCTCCCCACCCTCTTCGCTCACCATTCCCTAACATCCATAACCCAATCCCGCCACACCCCTACCCTCTCCTCCCTCCCCTTCGACCTCGATGTCTTCCTGCTCACATACGAGGAACTGAGCTATAAGACTCTTGATGGGATGGAAGGCGGCCTGGGAGAGAAAATGAGAGAATTGATTGAGAAGGCGAGTCAGGAGGCGAGTAAGGGGGTGGCGTGGGCGATGGAGAGGGTTGTGGTTGTGGGGAGGAAGGGCGGTGATGATAAGGGTGTTGAGAGCGGGGCGGAGGGGGCAGATGTTATTAGGGGAGGGAATGGGAAGGAGACTGGTGGGATTGTGGAGAGTAAGGCGGAGGAAAAGTGTGGGAAAAAGAGGAAGAGGGATGTGTGGATAAAAGTGTGGAAGAGATTGGGATTTGGGACCCGTGGTTGAAGTACATAGAACTCTTGAATATTGAACATATCTCTATTATTTAATGGCAGGAATTTAATGATAACAAAATGTACGCGCAAAGAAGAGGGTAAGGTGGGTAAAGGTGTAGAAGAGATTGGGATTTGGGAGCTGTGCTCGAATTTGAAATACATAGTACCTCATCCCTCCTACTCACTCACAAATGAAAATTAATAATACCAAACAAAACCATCGCGCAAATCCGTTTTATTTTCGCCGCACCGAATTTCTGATTTGGAAGCAAGGCATGTATGTGATCTAATGATAACAGCCAACGATGCGCAAAACAAGAGACTTAACGATAGATTTCCTCCTCTTCATCCACACTATATATCCCTCTTATAACGAGTGCGTCGCATATATCCAAACCTATATCCAAAACATTTTTCCCCTTGCATAGATGATCCACCCATCACGTGCCCCGCTCCGCTCCGCGGCTGCAGCCTGCTCATCATCCCTTGTGCGACCTTCATTCACTCCCCTCGCCACACCTAAAACCTAAATCCAACTTCCCATCATCACAACCCTATCCACCTCATATTCTTTCCCACCCGCCCCTCCCCTCCCCCCTTTCCCCCCCATCAACCTAAAAGTCCCCCCCTCCACCATCATCCCCTCCCCCTTCATCCCCTCCATCACCCCCTCCATCCATCATCTCCCCCAACATCATCCCACCCAACAACCCCCCTCCCAACCCCAACGCCGCCCCACCCCCCGCGCCCAAACCAGATTTCTTAGGCGGTGCTTGCTGCCCATACCCGCCTCCATACATCCCCGGTGGCGGGCCGCCTCCATAGCCATACCCCTGCTGAGGGGGATAACCGCCATAGCCTTGCTGCGGGGGGTAGCCACCGCCACCGTAGCCGCCTTGGGGCGGATATCCCTGCTGGCCGTATCCCTGCTGTGGGGGATAGCCTTGCTGCGGGGGATAGCCTTGCTGTCCGCCTCCATAGTTGCCGCCGCCGCCGCCATATCCCTGAGGAGGTGGGTTATTGGAATTGGAGCGTCCTCCTAGTTTACTTAAGAAACCTCCAAGACCGCGTTTCTTTTCTTCGCGGGGGGGCAGTTGTTGGGAGTCATAGCCGCCGGGGGGAGGGGATTGAGCGCCCTGGGGCCCGCTGGAGCCTTGGTAATAGGAATCGGATTCGCCGCGGTCGAGGGCGCCGCCGGTGGCTTGGCCGCGGCCGCGGGCTTCGTCTTCTTCGGCTTGGAGGCGGCGGGCGAGGGCTTCGTCAGATTCGGTGTCTTGGCGGGAGGCGTAGGGGTTGTTGGGGTTGAGTTTTTCATTTGCTGGGTAGGAGCCGTTGTTGGGGCCTCCAGCGTATGGGGGAGGACCGGAGGGGGGTAAGCCGGAGGGTAGGGCGGGTTCGGTGGGGATTTCGTATTGGGTTTTGCCGGTGATGGTGTTTACGTAGTAGCTGTGGTGGGTGGTGGTGAGTTGGGTGTGTGAGGAAGAGAAGGGGCAGGATTGATGGGGAGAGGAGGGAGGGGATTGTATGAAGAGATGAGTGTTCGTTCTTACAGGGTATCAGGGTACTGGGGATGAGTCTTTGATATCCAGCCTCGGGGTAGCCCTGGGGATCTTGATGGCGGAGGCCCAAGTGGGGGAGGGGCGTCAGCCATGGTGGGTTCCAGAGAAGCAATCGACAAGCAGCAATATATATGTATATATATGTGTGTGTGTGTTTCAAGGGGTTTTATACGAAAAAAGAGAAGGCTTTTTAGGAGGATGCCTCCATAGGGGGAGAGAGAGATGAGATCAGACGAAAGGTGGGAGGTTATATTACGCTTTGATGGCGGCTCCTCTCGCCAAGAGACCAGGAGAATATTGACGTGGCTTCGTGGCTCAGCCGGGTACCTTCCGTGGCCACAAAGTATCCATGTAAGGTAAGCAAGGAAAGATGGATTACGCTACAATAGGTAACTATCTGTTCTGAGGTTTGCAGTATGACGCCGGGAACGATGAATCGATAGGGTAGCGCTATGGAAATGTCCTGATCAAGTCATAAAATTCTAGCTACCCCACAGAATCGTTTGTACATAGCTGGTTCTACCCAAAGTCTGATCACCTCTTAAACACGCGAGGCTGTTCGCTAGTTTCTCTATGGCTGTCTGGGTTATAATTCCCTGATTCATCATCTGTGGGGTATGCCGGAGGGTTGGGCGGGTTCGGTGGGGACTTCGTATTGTGTTTGGTTGGTGATGGTGTTCATGTAGTAGCTGGGTGGCGATGAGTTAAATGTATAAATGAAGAGAGGAGGGAGGTATCAAGGGAAAGAGAAGAGTGTTCATCTTACAGGGTGCCCGGATACTGGGGATGAGTCTTCGAGATCCAGCCTCGGGGTAGCCCTCTGCTAGGTGGGGGAGGGGTGTTGGTCATGGTGGATCCGAGGGATGAAATTGACAAGCAGCAATATTTATATGTTATATGTAGATTTATACAGGTACTAAGATGATCAGACGGAGGAGAAAGGAAACATATATAGGTGAGGTTGCCGCCTGGGGGCACGGAGGATTCGAGATGGGACGAAAGATGTCGCAGAATATATTCCCAAATAGCACTGCCATGATTGGCTGCGCGCTTTGCCTTTTTATTGCAACAAAAGGTTAGTACTTTCGAGTCAGTATTGGATAATGAACGTCGGCGTTGCCTTTTTATTGCAACAAAAGATCAGTACTTTCGAGTTGTATTGGATAATGAACGTCCGCCCCCAATCAACCCCCTAAAACACCACCAAAATAGGCCCCTAAAGCGATGCGCCCTACCCCTAAGAAATCAGCGATAGCCGCCCCGGTGTTCATTATCCAACACTACAGTAGGTGAGTGCTCATGCGTTAATGGCGACTCCACCCGCCAAGAGATCAAGGAGCCAACGAACTCTTGACGTGGCTTCGAGGCTCGGCCGCCTGCCATGATGAAAAACAGAAAACAGGACAGAAGTAGGTCAGATTGGACGCCGTAGATTTCTCATTTACGCTTTTGCGATGTTATCATCTATTCTGAGACTACCTTATTCTGGCGCTTGGGATGACGCGTGCAGCAAGGCAGCAGACATCTTGCAATCCGCTGGCCAGCTACCAAAAGAATTCGTGTTGATCTAGCCCTGTTTGTACAGGCTTGGTCACTTTCATTGTCTGCAGCAATTCTGACATGGAGAGTCTCATGGGGTTAGATATTTTCTGAACTTTGCTTGTGGCAATAAGTACAAATTGGTTAGGATCAGATCTTTATTGTCCCGGAACGCCGTCCATCCATAACGCAACAATTACACACTAAAGTAATTCTGTCATCTAAGTGAAGCTGGAAGGACTGAGTTTTGGGTGGTTCTGTACGAATTATTCTGTCCTCCACGAGGGTTATAATGGATCTGACACGGAAAAGTCTGCTCTCATTGTCCCTGCTGTCTAGTAGAACAACTGAGCATATATGTTGTACAGTATATAGTGTTACCCTTCGTCGTACTCGACTTGATTGGACTCCGGCAGTATTGTTTTGACATTTTTCATGGCTTCAACAGAATGCTTACCCATTATTATTGTCACATATTTCCGCTCAGTGCTCAGAGCATATCGGATGCAACACGCTAAACATTCATTCCGTTGGATGATTGGATCCCATGTTCCAGCTGCCGCACTGAGACATGCCAGAACATCACCCATAATGAAGAGGAATTCGACCTGGCTATCGTCGTCTTTGAGCCGACAGAGCGAATCCCCTGATTTTAGAATGGTTTCTAGAGCCTCTCTGATCTTTTCAAGTTGAGGACTATAGGTGCATTTGCCGTAGCATGCTGGAACTAGACCTTCGCTGTGGCACATTGCGTGAACAGCCCTGGCTGGCCCAAAGGTATGATGGATTGTTGAATTTTTGCTGACCCCATAGCAAACGCTGAGTCCATCTAGGCGTTCCTGGACCAAAAGTTCAGCTTGACCGCCACGACCTTTCTCGAGTCTATCCATGACCGCGTCCCAACCACGCTGACCTTGATCCGCAGGTCCACTCAGAGGAGGGTGATCTGAGCCTGCGTCTCTTATCATGTTGTAAGCTCTGTCGCGGTATTCGATGTGTCCTGGAGTAACATGGATTCGAGCAGTGCGATGAGCACCAAAAGAAGGTTCGACTAAGAGGTCGAAGTAAGAACACAGACCGTTCTCTGCAATGGCACAAATCCAGTCTCTATATACTTCGAATTGCCGTATTCTGTCTCCACCGAATATAGTATCAGCTGTTTGAAGAAGCACTTTTGTCCCCGTTCCGTCATGCCATATGCTCTCGTTTTCCAGTATGTTCATGACCTTCGATGCAGGTATACCAGAAACCGACTTCCTGGGGAAGTTCCAGAACATAGCTTCAAGACCGGACCGCATGGGGCACAACTCGGTAACGATTCCAGACAGAACGCGCGAGGTCTTTAAGATAGTATAAACTAGATAGACGAGACAGAAAATCCCATCATTAGGATTAGTAGGCGCGAGCGGGGGCCGCTCTCCTTCGATTGGACAGCACTGCAGACATCCACATTCAGTTGCAATGACCTGAATCTGAGCTTCGAAACTAGAACATGCTTCGATAGCTGTCTGGCTCCTTGCAGCCGAATATATGACGTCGCGCAGAGGTTCTAATTCCGGAAAACGTGTGAGGATGAAGTGTACATATGCCGGCCCATAACTATCTGGATAGTAGGATCGACAATCCTTGCGCCATGCTGGGGGAAGACGCTCGTCTGCTTCGAACAGGCCCTGGTATATACGAGCCGCGCATCCTAGAGCATTTCCAAAAGTTGGCCTCAATTCCATCAGCCTCTTGAAGTCTCTGTTGAACGTATACTCGAAAGCCTTCTCCCATGATACACGCCCGCTTAATACCGTGTCTTGCGACGATCCATTCTCTCTTCTTATCATTTGACGCGCATCTGGGAGGCGGTACGTCTGACCCACGCAGTGTACACTGTCTGCTGCTGCATTCTTCTCATATATTACAACCAGTTGCGGCTGTCGAGATGGGTGGCAATTCCTAGACCGAAAAACCGTCTCTTCCAACTTGGCATCAACATCTTCAAACCCTCGAATTTCAACATCAAGATCCAAAAGCCAATCAGCAATAGCGGCAATGAATCCTGCATCTGCTCCGCCGATTATCGTCATCTGGTAAAGCAGCCCGCTTGAGAGCTTTCCGAGCCCCAGTAATGTTTTTGCAATGTCCGTTGAATGAGCGACACCCCGGTCGCCGACGAAAGACCCAGCCCACTCTCGCCGATGACAATTTGCGATCCTAAACTCCCCCACTAACCGCATCATCTGTTCAGCTTGTCTGCCAAAAGTGGACTTGGTGACAAGACCGGCGCAGGATTTGACGAGATTGTGCCATTGAAGAAGAGAGGGTATTGTTTCGCTTGAATCTATCGACGCTTTAGTCATCTCCATGAGGATTTCCGCTGCGAAATGCGTCGAGTAACACTCGACCAAACAAGAGCATAACGCCGCACAGGTTGTGCCTTGCTCAGAAGCGACCAACGCAGTTGCAATGTGCCTGACCCCGAAGCCGAACCAAAGCGCGTTCCGATATCCTGCGAGGCCTTTACACGATTCCAAGGCTTGAATGAAGCGAATGCGTCCATCTGGCCCGCACCTAAGGCTGCCGCACACGGCCTGTCCGACAAGAGCGGTGTACGGATCGATTCCTGCCGCTGATATACGTTGGAGGAGCTGAAGAGACAGTGTGCCACCACTCGCAGCTAAAGACGTCCAGTCAAGGGAGCCTTGCTGCTGAAACGCAACGGCCATTGTGAAGAGAGGGTCCTAGCAGCAACAAGGTACCCAAAGAATCAGGGTGGTTCAAGCCCAAGAAGCAATGTGCTTTCGGTGGCTTCTTCCTTAACATATGCTAGCCCTCTGGGGCCTAAAGAGAGACACAGGCAGAGTGGATTCATATTCTTTAGATAGAGTATCACTGCCTCATTGAACTGTGTGTCAAAAGGGTTCTCTCGAGGACCAGTCGAATCCCACCCCACCCCATCCTTCCCGACCATATGCGGCTACGGAGCGCTAACCAGGGAAATATGTCAGGATTTTGATAGGTCGGTATCGTGACTCCTATAAATGGCCCGGCGGCTTTCGTCCGAAGTTTCAGCCACACAACTTTTACGTCGATTCGTCTTCTCGAGTATGCATTCTTTGCTCCTATGTATCGTCATGGAAGTTTTCTGGCACAAGCTAACGCGGGTGCTAATGCACCTCGCTGTCGGCCTCTAAGTGAGCACACTTCCCGGCGCCCCAGGCCGCCAATTTGTTGAATTCCTAGGCTTATCCATTAGCGTCCATGGCAGTGCTATTGTACCCATGCAAGCTCTAGGGTAATAATATTGGGATCATATCTCCCTGAAACCTGATAGACATCCTCAGAGGATCTTCCACGTCTATGACGCATTCATGTAATCGAGGGTACTTTTATTGACGTTGGCAACTTCAAATTGTGATACTTACTCAAACACACAGGCTCTGTTGATGATGTTGCCCATTTCCACATTCGCGGAGTGAACAGCATGGATAGAGTCTTCCCGGATTGAATCACTTCGCAGCGAGGTAGGAAGAATTTGCCGACTTGAGATTGAAGGAGCGTTAGCGGGCGAACATTGTTGTCACCTCAAACTCTTAGGGTGAGGTAATGCATGTCAGTTGAGGCTGCTAGCACTCTGGTCAGCTTGTCTAGAATCGGTGGACTCATCAGCCTGGTAGTCGGGCATGAGGAGAAAAGGTTATAGGACCATGTATTTAACACTTGCCCTTGAATTATGTACGCGTGGATGTCATTGAGACGGCAAAAAAATATACGCGAAGTGGTGATTTCCAGTGTGGACTCAATGATTGAGGTTACCGCGGGCTGCCAGAGTTCTTGCTGGCTGACTTTGGCAAGAAGACTGTAGGACTGACGAATCCAACTGTGCGCACATCGACCAATTTGTCTCTTGAGAAATTCTAGGTTCATTTCTCGTGCGAGCTTATTGCACGTATTTGCTATGTACGAGCTTCTGATCCGGTTTTGTTTTGGGAAAACCGATATTCGTCATTCTGATGGTCTGCATGAACGGACAAAGGTCATTGCCCAAATTGGGCGTATAGACCTTTGGGCATTGGTTTGTTGTAGTGCATGACGACTACTGCTAATTTGTCTGACAGCGCGAACAAAAGGTATTAGATGGTGACCGTCTTAGGACCCTACAGGCATTGGCATTGAGAAGGACCCATCCTCTTTCTTACTTCAACCAATCCAATCTGGAAATATCTCAGACATGTCAAGCTCTTTCCATTGTTATCCACAATATTTTGTGCATAACAGAACCGTCGAATGAACGTTCTTTCCTTGTCTGGCTCTTGTGCGGTTTGCTTATTTCCTTTCCCTGCTAATTCCAAATTTTCCTTCATCATCAATTTATCTCTGTCCAACATTCTTTTGTATGACTACTGTCGTTGACTGCTCACTACATGATATCTTGAGATCTCTCCTACATCGTCAGTTGCCCTGATCCATTGTTTCAAGCACAGCGAAAGCAATGGCCGCTCAACAAGGCCATTTACCCCGTATGACCTATAAATATCCTGAGCATGTCTGGTCCACTGTTTCCTCCACGTCAACAGGAACAATTCTTGACGATTGCGGGATCTCTCAAGACAGGTGTATCGCCCCATGGAAGGTGAGTGTAACAACTAATAACCGATAATAGTGAGCATGGCTTCTTCAGACTGCCACCTGAGATTCGCACTATGATATACGACTTCTGCTTGGTCCCAGGCCTAATAAGTCCGCTCTCAGTCAATCATGACCGTAGACTTCCGGGTCTACCGCTCTTGCGCACGTGCAAAGCAATCCTTAAAGAGGCTAGATGCGAAATATATAAGAACACATTCATCGTGTCGGATTGGCAAGAGGCCGATTTACTCTATGAAGCTTGCCTACACGACCCTGAGCGCAGGCTTATGGTGAAGTATCTAGAACTGAGGTTTGGGTCTTACGAGCTAGATATTGATCACGAAGAGGAAGTGAAGCACGAGGTAGAAGAAGAGTTCCCATCTGAGGCTTTTCAGCAATATGGACCTCAGGCTTCTCCTACCATGGAAAGGGTTCGAAGCCGAGAGATACATGCCAGACTGAAAGATACATTGAGGAACGACCGATGGCGTGGAAAGATGTCCCAAATACTGGGCGAGACGGAACTTGAACATCTCCGATTGGACTTGACAGATTGTTGCTGCTATTTGGAGTGCTGCGACCTCTACTACAACGCCTTTTGGACATTCGCGCCTGGATTCTGGAGCGGGACAATGCCAAAGACAATGGACTTGGTGGGCGTTCCCGAAACACAGATGGAAAGGTTGAGAAAGGATTGGGTGGCTATTACCGCGTTTGGGACACTGACAAATTCGACATGGCCACCAGGTCGGCAGGATTTGATTGAGCAAATCAAAGGATTGGATCTTGATGAATTCATGCAAAAGATCAGACATGAGAGGGAGAACCCGGGGGAGGCCTGATGTGGATGTACGCTTCTGATAGCCTCATTGAAACAACTGAGAATGGGTATGATCTCCTTATACCCGACGTGCAGTGGGGGTTATTCTCGTCAGGAGGAATTGCGTTCTTCATGGAGTATTGCATCGTACATAGGTTTCCAGAATGTCTAGCTAAGACGCCTCTCATAGCGTGAAGTTGTCTGGTCAAGACATGGTTTGCTCTGACCACGCGTGGACGCAGGGGCAAGCTTGGTCAATGTAACAACCAATAATCATTAGCGAATACCACTGTTCGAGTCGACACCATCTCTCTCTAACGAGTAATTTTTTGCTGCCGGCGAGCGACCTGTAATCAGCATGTATCTTAGCTGACTGTTCCTTTCTCCTAAATTAGTGCCATTCTCAGCTGAGTGCCCAGACTTCCCTGATCGCACAGCCGCAACGCTTCGCGTCTTCAGACTTCAGACGAGAAGCAACTCCTCCTTCTATCAATGGACATTCGTGGACATGTCTTCCTCCGCTTGATTGCGTAGAGTGTTTGTAATATATTTAGTCTTCAACCTCTTGCCGTAAGGATTTCGGTGCTATGGCAAGTCCACCAACGCCAGAGGGACCGAATCATATGCCTCCACAATTGCCTGATGGTTGGTTAGTCATGCTTACATCTTTGGCCACGGCATGAGCCTGACTTTCAATCAGGGTTGCACAGTTAGAAGGTAATACAGGAAGATACTACTACGTCGAAATGGCCACTGCTCGCACGCAATGGGACGTCCCCACACAACCAGGGGCCTCTGTACCATCGCCATTCCCCACCCCACAGCAGAGTACCGATCCTTACGCCAAACCGGATGGCAGTGCAACCGTGCCAGTGAACGCAGATGGAAGCGAACAAACGGAGGCAGATCGTAGTCTGCTAGGCGTATGTGGACTGTAAATGTTGCACCGAAAAACGCACGTGCTGACATGAATTTCTTCACTGCAAAGAACCTAGCAATCAACGCGATAACAGGCGGTAAAATCAAGCCACAGAATCAATCCGGTCTCGGCAGCCTAGCAAGCTCCTTTCTAGGCGGTCAAAGCAGCCATGTCGCAGGCGGCAGTAGCGGTGGTGGCGGCGGTGGTGGGATCGGTGGCCCTATAGGCCACTTGGTTGGCAGTCTTTTCGCAGACAAACCCAACAATCAAGATCAGCAATCACATTCAAGTCAGCAATCCAGCGGATATGGAGGATCTGCGTCCGCTGGTGGACACCAGGGTGGAGGCATGATGGGCTTTTTTGGCGGCCATCATGGGTCATCGGTAAGCACAGCGGCCTGCGAACGATGCGTAACACTGTTGATGTGTGTTAAACAACCAGAATAACAATTTTGGCTACTCGTCTACCGGTCAAGGGTCGAGTGGCGGATACTCAGAGCAGGCTCCTCCGGCTACCTATAAACCGCCAGGAAAACAGAGCTCAAGTCAATACGGATCCCTCTCCGGCGTGAATTACACGCAAGTACCACAGTCACAGTATGATTCCCATCCAGCTGGTTCTTCGAGCGTGAACTATGGAACGCACATGCAGCAGACTTCTCAAGGTGGTGTAGATACCAACTCTTTCAAGTTCAACTCTACCGGCCCGATGACTTCAGGGTCCTCTCAGTATGGTCAGACGACTTCACATTCCACCACTTCACTGCCCTTATACGGACACAACAACTTGTCAAATCAAAGTGTCTATAGCCAGGATAATGCATCCTTCCCTGGGCCGGCTGGCGAACATCATGGGCACCATCATAAGCCACCGCAGGATAACTATGGTCAGCAGCAGTTCCCGGGCCCACCAAACAACTCCTACGCCAACCAGCCACCGTCCACCTACACTCCCTCTCATCCCTCGCCACTGGCTTACGGCCAGCAAAATGGCTCATCATATGCCCCTCAGCCTCAATCCACGCCATACGGTCGGCCCCCGCCACCACATCAATCCATACCTTACGACCAACAAGGTCCACCACCTCAGTCTGCACCATATGGACAGCAACAACCCCCGCCATATAACCCATATCCCCAGTCCCAAACCAGTTTCCAACCTCCGCCCCAAGGCACACCAGCATATACAGCACAAAACAAGCCTCCCTACAAACCTCAAACCGCACAACACAACCAAGCCAGCTTCAACGCTAACGCTTCAGCTCCACCACCTGTCCCACCAATGTCCTCGCACCCCAGCCAACAAGGCTCGGGACCCGGCCCTGGCCCAGGTCCAAACCAAGGCCTAACACCAGGCCAGCACCCCTACCCACCTCGTCCCAACTCCTCCCAAAGCGGCACATACCCAGGCCAAGTTCCCTACCCACCCCGTCCCACATCCGGCACCGGTCCCAGCCCAACTCCAGGGTATACCCAACCTCAACACCCACCGCAACCCCCACCTAAAGACGACTTTCCCATTCCCGTCAACCATCAGCCACATCCACAGCAACCAGCATATGGGCAACAATACGGGTCGGGACACCCACAGGCCCATTTGCCGCATGATGGGTATCTAACAGGAGGCTTAGTGTTTGGACAAGGGGGAGGAGCCCCACCACCACCGCCCTCTTGGAGGGCGTGAAATGGTATTTATTGGGAATATATCAGGACAGAACTAAAGGAGACGGAGTAATTCGTATGGTGATGGATATAAGTACGTAAGAAGAGGTAATGATGGAAGTGATATACTGGGTGATGATGGATGATATATTTATATAAGAGGAGGAGCAGCGCATCGTGATGTCTGACGTTCATTACGCGTTCATATATCATTCGGATGATATAGTTATATCAGAGGAGGATCAGCGCATCGCGAAATTCGACGTTCATTATTTGTTTATATGTCATTTGTACACTCATCGTATTTGGGGAATTCCCGTTTTGGAAGGTACCTTATGTTTACACTCAAGCTATCGCGGGATTTGTGTTTTTGGAAGAGTAGATACCACCTTCCCTATATGAATATTGGTAATATGGCATGTTTGAGAATCGGGGACTACTCGTATCGTTTTAGCGTCATTTGTTTATAGTTCAGTTTGCTACGTTGGAATCGCTATCAAGCTGATTAACAATCATACCATGTGCATAGATTACACGATTGCCGATGACATATTACACTTCCTACAACTGTTTCATGATTTGTTTTATTGATCTCCAAATACACAGTAATTAATCCTGCTACTCTCGCTCATAAATACACTCATGCTGAACGAATGATGAAAAACATATGCCGCCGCGCTTCTGCAATACTGGAATGAGTTTGTGAATGGTATTTGCCAATGCAGCGCGTATGGGTTTATGGAAATGTCAGACAATGTACATAGTTACAGATGTGAATGGACTGGTCATGTTATACCCGGCCCTTGGTGTTTGGTGGGGTACTTATCTGTCCGCGACGGTGTGCTTATACCCAGGAGATAGCTTATGGGTGTTATGATTTGGAGGTCAGGTAGTCCGCTGCCTGTTACTCGGGGGTTAGCTTTAAAGACATGACTGGAAAAATGGAAAGACTGCGTACCTTATCAAGGTTATAATCATACTTTTCTAACGCGGCCAAGCTCTCCCTCCTTGGGTATCCCATCCCCGTCAGTCGCTTCAGTATCGGATCGTCATGCTCTGTATCTTCTGTCGTAGCCCTATTCAGTGGCGGCATGCCTGCAGGCTTAGGCTGCGCCGTCGGACTCGGTGATTTTATCGAACTTGAGAAATCTCTGGGTCCAAGTTCGGACGACACGCCGTTGTTCTGCGGTGAGTCTAGGCCAGCAAACATGGCATCCCAGTCATGAGACGGTGTTTCCTGTGGTGCCTGTTGACGCGACGAGCCCGCATTTGTGAAAGAGGATTCAAAGTCCGCGAAAGAGTCAGAGGGTGGGAAGGTGCTGGTGGTAGATTGTGCGGTGTGGCGGGAAGCGGCGGGAGAGTCGAAAACTGGATTGAATTCGTCGAAATCGGTTCTTCGAGAGGAGGCGAAGTCAACGTCGCCTTGGTCCGAAGCTTCTTTGGCTTCCTCGAGACCAGCGAATTCATCATCAAAGTCGTCGTGAACAGCATTCTTGGCTGGCACTGGTGGATTTGCCTGAGCTGGTTGGTTGTGTGGATGACTCTGCATGTAGGCGTATGGAGCAGCGTTGGAAGCTCCAGGCGCCATTGGCAAACGCTCTTGGGCAAATGAGGAGCCCACAGGTGCGTGAGTGGTGGCGTGCTCTGAGATGTCGTTCCCGAAGAAGTTCAAGCCTCTGTCAATCCCTGCCGCTGAAGGGGTGGTAGTCGCTAGCGGAGGCGAATTGGCTGGCGATGTTGGATCATCACGCGAAGGCAACAGGCCACTATACTCTGCAGGAAACTGGTTCGATGATTTGCGGTGACTGGATGCTTCCGGAGAGCCTACTGTCTGGTCATAAGTCGGAGGTGATTTCTGGGCGCCAGGCGTTGGCAGCTCGCTAGTGTTCGATTCTATTGTATTGAACGGAGGACGAGTAGGCGCTAGCCCACCCTCAGCGGATACGGATGGATCTTGCAAAGCTTGATTTGGCCCTGATTCAGTGGTGCGGTTTGCTGACTGAGCCGTGAAACTGTCTTCAAAACCACGTTCCTCGTCACTATCGCTCTCATCATCGGCGCCAAATTCTTGGATAGGAGGAAATTCGCCGTGAGATTTGGGAACATCTGATGGACCCAAGCCGTTAGAGGGCATGGCCCCATTGACCTGTTCCGGCGCCTTTCCCTTGTTACTACTGAAGTCCGCGAATGCAGAGTCAAAGTCGTCCTTAGAGGCGGCTGGACTACGTGAACCGTTACCTGCCATGGCGAAGGGATCATCGTGATTGGAGGTAAATTCGGTTGCTAGATTACTTGACGGTGCACGTGGTGCAGCATCCACACGAGGATCAAGCTTCGAGCTACTGTATGGGCCGCCAGTCGACATGGCAGACTCAGATTCCAAGGGAGTCTCGTCACCAGGGAAAGCACCAGGAAGCTCACGCGACGCACTTGGCATTTTCGGTGAGTGAGACTTTTCTTCAGGTACAATGGCTTCGTGTTGGTGGATACCTTCGTTAGAGGCAGAGAGACTATGCTGGGACGAGGGGGGTGTGACCTGTGATGGCTCGGCCTGAGGGGCCTTGGCAGCCAGCTCCTCGAAGTGTTCCCTTGGCGACTCAGGAACTGTGGTTTCCTGACTCAACACTCGCCTCTCTGTTGGTGTGTCAACCCCAGAAGGCGTGTCGCCCATGCGACTTCCGGGTGGGTTGGCCTTGGTCGAGGAGGAATTTGAGCCTGATCGTTCTAGATTGGCACGAAATGGTAGAAAGCTGGATGTAATTTGTCTCGACTGAGGTGGTGCTGGAGGTTCGGCTGTGATTTGAGGAGAATCGCTAAAATTCGATGGTGGTAATGAGCCTGATGGAGTCGCTTCCGAAGCCCCGTCGAAAGGCAAGTGCGATTGATTAGTAGATGGCTGGGCCCCCTCGTGCATGTTATTTGGTGTTTCGCTCCTGTACGAGACAGGTGGTAGGGGTCCCGAGGGCTGGTTCGACGGTGCGGCAGAAGGTCCAAAAAAGCTGTCAAAGGCATTATAATTTGGGGAAGTGACGTTTTGCGGGGTAAATGGAGAAGTCACTGCTCTTTCTGTACCTGCTGCATTCGAAGATCGACGGAAGAAAGGATTCATGCTGGCGGTGGAGGGAGTAGGACTGGCAACTGTGGCCTGTTGACTTCGTGCTTGAGCCACAGCTTGAGATGCTGCTTCTATGTCTCGCTGGCTTTGCTCTAGATCCCGTTTTGCGTCTTGATGATCCTTTGCAGCTTGCTCCAGATCAGCTTTGATTTTCTCAAGTTCGGCTTCGTTAGTCGCAAGCTGCTTCTTGTTAATTGCAACAAGTCCCTTCTGCTGGCGGGCATCTGATCGCATTTTCTCCACTTGAGGCTTCAGCTCCGCTATTTCTGCGTTCGTCTGACGTATTTTCTCTTTTAGGTTCATATTCTCATTTTGATCTGCGTTCAATGCTTCGCTGACCTGCTTATGCTGATTCTGAAGCTCTTGGTGCGTCCCTTGGATCATAGCCATGTCTTGCTGAAGCTTCTTCGTCTCATTCCTAGATACTGTGAGACGCTCTTCAAGAGCTTCGAGCTCCTTGACCTCGTTTTGATATGCGATTCGTAGCTGACCTAAACGGCCCTCAAAGTCTCTCTTCTGAGCTTGTGCCTGTGACAGATTCTGCTCCGTAGATGCCCGCTTGGTCCTAACCTCTTGCATTTGTGTACCTAATGTGCTGACCTGGTTCGATAAGTTGGCAAGCTCAGAAGTCTCATTGGTAAGCCTCTTGCTGACTTCGGGGTCGTTGTCGCCGAGGAGATCGTCCATGGCTGAAGGCTGCTTTTGTTGTATTGGGAGGTTTCGATTTTGAGTTGTAGGACTGGCAGAGCCCGATGTGCCGGTACCCTGGGGGGTCATTATCGTCTGCCCAAAAGTTGACGATGGCTGGAAGGGCTTGAAATGCGAAGGCTGTTGCTGAAACTGCTGTGGTGCAGGTGAGGTTTGATTTCGAGGTGGTGTGGAAACGTAGGCAGGATCACCAGTGGTCTTTGGCTGCAGTGGAGCAACCGCTGGAGCCGGCTCAGGTGAAGAGAAAGCGTCAAGCCCAAACAAATCCTCGGACGCCGCCTTCGGCGCAGTTATGTTGGCTGAATTGTCAAATACTGGAGCCGTGGGCTGCTGGGGCGCTATAGGTTGACGACGCATGCTTGGTGGGATCAGGTTTGGTGGTAGGCTTTGGGGAAGTATATCTCGCCCTGTTGTCTTACTGCGCTGTTGTTTGATCAGGTACATTGCTACAGCAAACTCATCGCGGTTCAATTGACCTTCCGAGTTGATGTCAGCTAGATCCCAAATTTGAGCAAGTGCTTCTTCAGGTAGTCCAGAGTTGCTGAAAAATCCCACTGCCTGCTCCCCAGTTATGTATCCGCGGTTCTGAGTATCAACAGTAGCATAGATCTGGTCGAACTTCGCTTTGTCCTGGGGAGTGATGGCCCATTGATCTCCTGACGGCAGTCCCGTTTGGAAAGGTGGTTGTTGTGGTCTTGGAGGCGCCTGACTTTGATAGCCCGAACCAGTGAATTGCCTTGGAATAGCTGAACCGGGAGCACTGTCAGACGTTGGACGTGATCCGGTGATCTGCCTAGGCATTCCTCTTCTGGCTGCGGCCTCATAGAGACCCGCTGGCAGTATAGCTGGTAAAGCACGCATTGAGCCATTCTTGTAAGATGCTAGCAAATGCATCGCTATGATAAATTCCGTTAGCCCTAGATAACCCTTTTGCTCCCTGTCCGCTAGATTCCATATGCGCCCGAGCACGTCATTGGGCAATTGAGCCTTCTCGAAAATGCTCTTTGCTGTCTCGCCTGTGCATATCCAGTCAGCGATCAAACTTCTCACCCGAGATCACATATAAAGGTACCTGTGAGTGTTCCATTCTGGGCACTAGACTCCCCTGATAGAGACGATTCGAAAAGCGACGTATACTGGGTAACCTTGTCCGGCGTCAATGGTGGCACCCGGATAGGTCCACCACTGACTTGGGCTTGCAATGGTTGCGCTGAAGGAGGTGGCAGTGGGGGTGCTGTGATGCCATCGAACTTGGGTAATGGTCCGCCAGCTAGAGCACGCGTTGTCAGGTACGTTTCCTCAGCTTCCTCTTAGAGATCAACTCACGTCTTTCGGCGATCTGGTATGAGATAGGACCTCCCGCCTGAGCGTGTCCAATTAACCGTAATACCATCCCAAAGCCAACCGGCGTGAGGAGTCCTCGGTTTTCATAATCCACGATTGACCATATCTGCGTATCGACTGTCAATGTATGGTCCTCCAATTACGCGTATACTCTCGCAACCCACCTCTCCGAGTATATCTGGGGATAACCGTGTCTTTTTGAAAAATTCCACCGCGACCTCCCCAGTTACTACACCAATCTTGTCTGTGTCTGCAGCCGCGAAGAGTTGCCCGAAAAGACGCCGCTCTTCGGGACTTAAGTCGAGACTTGTAGGTTCTTTCGGAGATTCTGGAATATTAAAGCCGTCAGTGTCAATTGCTACAATTACAGAAAGTCAGTATAGGTGTGGCTCCTTACGTTGTTTGTCCGCCATGTCATCAGTGTTTGTTGCGGCTATCCACCGCAGCTAATTTTGTAAACCTCCCGCTTCAGCCGAGACTTGCTGCCTTAAAGCGAGGGCTGAAGAAAGGTGCAGAGAAAGAGCAGAAGCTACTCCGAATGACAAGGAAATATCATCAGATGTGCTGGGGTGTAAAGCAGCTTGATGCTGTTAATGAGCTTACTAGTCTATTTGCCCCAAGATCCGATGCAGGGAACAGCTTAATGATCGACATCCGTTCAAGCGCCAAGATACCTTACCTACACAAATATGCAAGCCTACTGCACAGCGAGAAGCCGTTTTACATAGTATGGATTCACCAACATTAGTCCTTCCTACCGTGGCAATTGCGCACGTAATTACTATGCTTTCGAATTGGGTATTGCATTGATCAATCTACTGTGTAGTACTCCCCTTTCCTAATAACAAATACCACATCGCTCTTCATTGAATCATCCACATGTTTTCTTCCGACATTCGCATGCCACGAAGACCTATAACGCTTGGACAAGAAACTAGACACACTCTACACCGGCCACTGGAAGCAATCTAGTGTGACCAAAAGACAACGCATGAGCAAGAACATGTCGCCAGAGCCAAAGGTCGATCCTCTAGTACTCGGCCTCAGCGCCTTCCTCGCCTTCAGCAGAGTCCGTGGCCACCTCCTCGTAGTCGCGCTCAAGCGCAGCCAAGTCTTCACGAGCCTCCGAGAACTCACCTTCTTCCATACCCTCACCAACGTACCAGTGGACGAAGGCACGCTTCGAGTACATGAGATCGAATTTGTGGGACAGAGCGGACCATGCCTCAGCGATTGCAGTGGTGTTAGAAAGCATGCAGCTGCAAGAAGCATCAGTAGGGGCTAGGTAGCGGAGGGAAGCTGGCAGAACTCACACTGCACGCTTGACCTTGGCCAGATCTCCATTGGGCACCATTTCTGGTGGCTGGTAGCAGATACCAATCTTGAAGCCAGTTGGGCACCAGTCGACGAATTGGATGGTGCGCTTGGTTTTGAGCGTGGCAACAGCGGCGTGCACATCATTTGGTACAACATCACCACGATAAAGTAGACATGTTGCCATATATTTGCCGTTACGTGGGTCGCATTTCACCATCTGGTTGTTGGGCTCGAAGCAGTGCATCGAGATTTCTTGGACCGAATTGGATTCATGTGCAGCCTTGGCCGCAGACACAATTGGAGAGTAGGCAACGAGAGGGAAGTGGATACGTGGATATGGTACAAGATTGGTCTGGAATTCGTTCAGATCGACGTTAAGGGATCCGTCGAAGCGTAGAGAGGCAGTGATTGAAGAGACGACTATGAAAGCTGTCAGTGAAGTTGAGCCACTACATATCAACCGAACGTACCTTGAGCAATCAGGCGGTTGAGATTCTCATAGCTGGGTCGTTCAATGCCCAAATTACGACGGCAGATATCATAAATCGCCTCATTATCAACCATGAAGCTGCAGTCGGAGTGTTCCAGAGTGGTGTGAGTTGTCAGGATGGAGTTGTATGGCTCCACGACGGATGTGGCGACTTGAGGAGCGGGGTAGACACAAAACTCAAGCTTGCACTTCTTGCCATAATCCACCGAGAGACGTTCCATGAGTAGAGCGCCGAATCCAGATCCGGTTCCCCCACCAAATGAATGGAATACCAAAAATCCTTGCAGTCCAGAGCAGTTATCTGCGACATGACGCACTTTGTCCAGAACCTGGTCAATGAGCTCCTTTCCAACAGTGTAGTGGCCACGAGCATAATTATTGGAAGCATCCTCCTTGCCAGTAATCATCATCTCAGGGTGGAAAAGGCTTCGGTAGGTGCCAGTGCGGACTTCGTCGACAACATTGGGTTCGAGATCGCAATAGATCGTGCGAGGAACATATTTGCCCTGACCTAAGACACTTCATTATCAGCGTGACCCTGATGGGATATATGCAGTGTTTGCTTTGCGTACCAGTCTCGGAGAAGAAAGTGCTGAAACCTTGGTCGGGTTCGGCAGCTTTCCGCTCTTCAGTGAGGTATCCGTCAGGCTGCAGCAGAGGCACGCGTCAGTCATTGTTGTGCGATGGCTAGGGGCTCATAGATAGATTGAAGTCTTGTAAACTCACCTGGATGCCGTGTTCCAAGCAGTAGAGCTGTTTTGATATGTCAATATGATCCTTAACCCTTTTTTGCAGAAGCCCCGCTATTTGTGGGGGTTCGCAAGAAATGTTGCAAAGCTTACCTCCCAGCAGGAATTCGCGATTTGGCAGCCAGCTTGGCCGACTGTGCGCGTAAACCAGTCAGTATGGCATTTACAGTGTTGACAGTTCGGGTTATAGCCTCATGCAAGGCGCGTGTTGGGGGAAAACTCGCCGTTCAAACTAATGACTTCTCTCATGATGAAGGCAATGTAGGCTTGAGTTTGCTATGCCTTGCAATGTTTGTGTTAAGAGACAAGAGAGAGCAAATTGGAATGGTGGTAGGTGGAGGTAGATAGTGTACTCAGTAATGAGGAGAATTTGTGTGGGCGTTGTTGTTGTCCCCTGCAGAAAGCGCGAATCAAGCGATCAACAACGCTAACCTTAACCGGTGAGGCTGGGGTCGTGTTATCAAAAGATATCAACCTCATGCAACACAAAACGATTTAGTGAACCAAAGTCGTCTGTACGACACTAGACACTCGCCCCTTCCGTGTGGTGGGTAGCTCGATTAGAGTGAAGGGCTTTATGCCCAGCTATGCAGCTACTGGCGTTTCTACAAATCCTAGCCTGTTGTGTACTTCTGGTCCTTGGCAACGTAGAGAAGACCATCTTCCTTGGCCCAGAACTTATACGTGTTCCTCAACAGCATCCTAACTTACAAGATTTGTTTTTGGATACTCTATCCCCTTCCACGTCGACATTACGCCTTAAGCTCCCCGCGGCGTTTTCAAAACCCAATGCTGAGAGGGGAGAGGCGTCATGGTTCCTGCTTGATGGGCTAAGGCAACACCAGCGTTACGAAGTACGTCTTTGTTGGGCAGCAACGGTAAGCAAGCACATCCTTCGCATAAACGGGTTGTCGCGCCTCCACCTTCCGCGTGCTGAGTTGGAAACCAAGCAACCAACCTCATTCAACTTCGACTTATTTACACTTAACGAAGTATTCAATACCCCAAGCATTATCACTTCGCTAGCAGTCTACTCGGAATCACGGCAAGATTATCCCTCCGTGATCAACACTCCACGTCCCGCCTCAGCAGGTGCAGACCCTGTATCGATCCTCTTCCTCAGGGTTGAGGCTTCTGCCGACTACTTCACAACCAATAAGACGCTTATGCAAAATGTCCCTCCAGTGAATGTTGACATCAGTAAGTCTCAATCCTGTAGTTTTGTTATTCTGAAAGCTAATGCCTGGTTGCTAGTCCTAGATCCATACGTATTTGGCGTTTTCCCTCGATCCCTAGCGCCCACAGCCGCTTATCTAGTCATCATTGCCGTACTTGCCTGGTACCTATCAGGGTACATCTGGCAAAGACTGCATCAGATTGCACAAGAAAGTAGCGGGAAAGATGCCCCATTCAACACTTCCACAGCAAGCGGTCGTAAAACGAAAGTCATCTGAGGAAAGGATCGAAGAGCGTTTTCAAGCTGGCCTTCAACTCCAAGCTTTATACGCACTCCCAATCTATCAACTACCTGCGGAGATCTTGCTCAATGTTCTCAATCGGCTCGACCTTAAGGATTATCCGGCCCTAATAGCAGCAGCTTGGCACCTGCTTCGCCACCATGGTATCGCGCCATCAATCGCGACTCCAAAGCTTCACTGGATTCTCGTAGAGCCTCGCCGAGGCTTTTATACGTCATTCGAGCATGCCACTGATTACTCT
Organism: Cladonia borealis; assembly: GCA_018257855.2. NCBI lineage: Eukaryota > Fungi > Ascomycota > Lecanoromycetes > Lecanorales > Cladoniaceae > Cladonia > Cladonia borealis. The sequence goes on along the minus strand of JAFEKC020000021.1, from coordinate 262,301 downwards.
AGAGAGAGGTCCCTACCAGCAGTGGTCCGCAAGCAAATGTTTTCAAGACTTGCGCCAGGACCCTCATTTTTCATGACCTTCACCGACGTGGGCGTCCGCTTGCGGGGGGGATTCGAGCTATTACCCCCAGAATTGAAGGACCTTATATTTAGCAAGCTCGACCCCGCAACGAAGGTTAATGTTGCTCTGGCAGGCTATCGATTCTCGGATCGCGATATTGAATGGTTGACACACAAAGAAGTATGATTGTGAGCAGGGCTCGAGAGATTGGGATTGTACTATATTGGAAAGAGGGACCTGTCGTCCCAGCTCTGCAAGCATAGATAGCCACATTTTCTGCGACACTTGTCAATTAACAATCTGTCGCCAAACTCTGTGAGAAAGTACTAGTGTACACCAACACCAATGCATTACTTACACTCTACGAGGTAAGACAATTCTCACACCGTCTCTTCGCTGAAATAACGTGATTCATATCCATTCAAGGGGTTTAAGTATGGTACATGCTACCAGCACTTAGGAGCCCTACCCAAATCTTAAACCTGAGCACCAGCCCTGGGTAGACATATCCAATCCCTAACTCCCAGCACCCTGAAAGATAGACCTCAGCGTCATCCTATGGCCACAGCGTAAGTTCTAAGATCCTGCGACTTGCTCGTACTCAAGGGATTCCCGGAAGCTGCGATTGGTCATCACGATCTAAAAGTCTCCAATAACTGACGAATGGCAACTAGTCCAGCGACCAGTACGTGAATATGGTCCACAGCTGCTCACCATCGTCGAAAGTTTCTGACTCGAGTTGGTCTCAGAGTACGTTTTTGGAGTAGTGTTGCGCACTGTTGGAATTGAATTACTCTTATTCGCACTTAGCAGTTACGGTCTTCCTCCGGTACAGGGATTGTAGCCGTGTCAAAAGGAACGCAGGATCCCATACTTACACCAAAGCGGCGCACGTGACATAGGAGCTTACTAATGCGCTGGGACACGCTCAGCTTCAGTAGTGTACCTCAGTTTCGATCCAATAAGGGAACGCCATGCTCGGAATTGGGGGCCATACTTCTCTGCACTAAATGGCCTGTGCATGGTGGAGGCTTAGACGTCAACTTAGGCGCTGTGGCGTACGGCGTGGTCTAGCCACCAAAGCAAACCACCATGCAACACTGCCTTGCAAGGCTCACGTCGAAAGTGGACTGCTGCCGGAGGATTGAGCTGACATCGGCGCATTAATTTCCTGCCTGCTGTACCTCATATTGCTCGTCTGCAAAACATTGTTTTCTCGCATACATTTCACGTCAGCCTTTACTAATACTGATACTTTATGCTCTGAATCCTTGTGGACATAGTCAGCACTCAGCCTATACAATACTCACAAAGTCACAAAGACCAGGCTCAGTCAAATGATCGCTGTCATCCCGCAAATTCCATTATCATACCGGAAATAACGCCACCGCGAACCAGCATAGACTGCCATTATGCAATTACCTTCAATTCAGGCAACTGATGATAGCAACAGTCCTCTCTTGTCAATACCGGTAGAGCTAGTGACGAAAACATTCAGTCTACTGCCTTCATTCTTCGACATTCTTGCCCTAGCAGCAACTTGTCGTCGGCTCAGACGCATTTGGACTACAAACGTGAGTTCGATTTACAGCCAGGTTGCTTCGAGAAGTATCCCTTGCGAGCGCTACGCACGTCGCTTCCTTGCCGATTAAGGTGGACCAGCTATGAACTTCCCCACCCTGTCTGCTAGAGATGTCCTTTGTATGTTACGAAATTCGTGTGTAATAGAGAAAGCTATTCTTGAGTTTGAAGAACAGATCGTCTGCAGAGTTAGGTGTACGTTGTACCCCCAGTCTAGTATAACAAATACAGTCCTAATAAAGTTTGAAGGCCGTGGCTTTCCTGGTGAGAAAATCTATGGTCCGCTCGGGGCCAGGAAGCGATGGCATCCGCCAAATCTGACACGGACTCAACGCCCACATTTCATCCGAGCTTACTATCAGCTCTGGGGTATGATGAAGTTGGATCCTGCTAAATGGCAATCGAGATTCGAGTCTATGACATTGAAACGCCTTTACGAGTTGCACAAGATGACTCACCTTTGGCAAAGCATTGGAAGGGAAGAAGTAAGACCCGCTCATCCACATCCATGCTCGTCCAACTATATCAGCTCTATCAACAAAGAACGATCTAAAGAGCGCGTGGCTCTTGAAAAGAAGATCTGGCAGCATATTGAACATATCTACTAGCGTGTTCATAATGGAGACCCTGAAAGCGTCTGGGGGACCAAGCCTGAAAGCGTCTGGGGGACCTATGACCTACATGAGGGTGCGTACGGGTTTCTTGTTATCTGGGATCATTGGCAAGGATGCCTCAAGCAAGTTGTGCTTGGCCTGCGACCCGTAGGTCCGTATACAAGGCCAAATCCCGTAAAGCAGTACATTTGGAATGACACCTCCGACGAAGAGGTGTAGACATGGAGGCTTCAACGGCCAGCTAGGCTCGTTTCATGACTTACTTGCCGGACATGGGTATTTTTACAGTGCTCAGATGTACTAGAATAGAACCCAAGCCATCTATTGCAATCGAGGTAGTCTTGCTTTCCAGTACCAGGAATATAATCTGGATTCGTTAGTAATAATTAGGTACGCACAATTCAAGATTATAACACGAATCGATTGAAAGATTATAACACGAATCGATTGAAGGTAAATTCGTACGACAGCGCGACAATTGAGCCAGACTATTAATTCCCCATTGGGTTATGGCCTTGAAACACCGAAGCCACGAAGAGGGTTTATCCAGGGGTTCACCACTACGGGGATGTCGCATTCTCACTAAGTTTTGAGGCGGTCGAAGACCTTTTTATAACCGAACACAGTTGCAATACCTGTGCCAGGGTTTATGTCTAAGATAAGAATGGTAAAACTTATAATCCCAATGCGACAAGATGGATACATATCGCTCTACGCGCCCAAAGACGCCGTCGAGCTCCAAGGTGAGCAGAGTTGGGTTAAAACTCCCATTATTACATTTCCCAACGAGAAGAGCGCCTGTCATGGATTCTGCTCTACTTATGGTGTCTTCGCCGTCAGCAAGCTAGGATGTAGTAAAGTCAAAGCGTACGAAGGAGGACAAGTCTGTGGAGTGCCAGAGGGTCAGCAAGAGTATCAAAGGCAGGATGGGGCACATGTGGATGGGGGCAGATAATGATGAGGCCCAACCAAGAAACTGGGCGTCAGAATACAGTACGGGAGGATTGATCAGGTGGTGGAGTATATGAGGATGATGTACGAGTGTATTAAGCAGGGAAGCGCCCACTGGCGATTGAAGAGAGGAACGACGGTGCAGCACTTCAAACACGAGAGTTATGGGAAGGAAGATAACCCGTAGGGAAAGGCAGGCATCTCTGAGGGTGATGTGTTAATGGAGGGTACTCTGGAGAGAAGGCAGTCTCATGACAGGGGAAGAAGTCGCAAACATTGTGCCTACAACAGAGACAGTGCATGCAGACACAGTAGAGGGCTATAATCAAAACGGCACCGGGAGTGCCTGAAGGCACGAACAGTTCAACAAGACTTGCTTCTAATTTTACTTATAAAGCACTATAAGCAACACATGGCCCTATATAATCTGCAATATCAAATGGGTGGGAACACCTGTCTGTCATGTCTTATAATGCACATATCCCAAATACCTTACCTTTTCAATTATTACCTATTTAAGACTGTGAGTAGAGGGGCCTGTAAGAATCTAGGTCTTAACCAGGCGGATTCTTCTAAGCCTGCCACTTTACGTTTTGAACACGGCGTACGTTGACATCACGGCAAGGTCATATTGCTCAAAACATCCCCGAAAGACATGCCGAAGTAACATTATCAGGAGATCAATGTATAACGCAGTGGACCGAGTTGAGAATTAGTCTTTGTCTTTGTCTTGTGATCCCAAAATTCCATAAATTGTGAAAGATCGCTTTCACTACCGAGCAGAGCTACAGGTGTCGAAGTTGTCTTAAGAGCAATGCAACGACCCAGCAAATTGCCACGATGAGGGCGCAGTATGATCCTTGTGGAGTAGTCTTTGGGAGGTAGACCTTCTCCGTAGATTACAGAAAGTATAGATCATGGTCAACAGTTTGCTCGCTGTGATCAGGGATTCTGGTCTTCGGGTAGGATCCAATTTTGAAAGCGATAGCTTCTTTAAGCTGAATCTGCACGAACGAGCCCGGTGAAATGAGAGTCGCGCCGAGCTTAGATGAAATACTATACCAGAACGAGAGGCGGACAGATTCTTCCACGGCGGCGTCGATGGATAAGTCAGGAGACGTAGAGTCCTCCGCAAAAGGGCAGAGATTCTTCTCTACTTGCTGCACACTTTGAGCCTGGTATACGATGCTGTGGTGTTCGCGGGATGGATCGTGGTCATATACACGTTCATGTAGTCGATTCCCAACTTGAATAGATCCCGCACCAACGTGGATCATCGATGCTTTCTCGAAAGAATCAGAAAGGCCCTGGAGAGTATCGATGAAGCAGTATACTTTTCCATCGCTTATAGCTGAAATCGAGCTCCCCATTGAAGACTGCGCTGGCTCTCCAGAAAATATTGAGATATATCTCTCAAATTGGAAGCTTAGTGGCTTTAAAATTCCGTCGGGAGATAATAGTACTCGGAGAGCATTTATCCCACCTCTATTAAAGATGTCCGTGTCAGAAGACGCACGAACGTCGTTATAGATTTTAAGGATTCCGGACCGCTTGGGCAGGAGAGAGCCTTCCAAAGTAAGACGGCCAAGAAGATAGCTCATGATGATGATAGTTTCTGTAATTCTAGCGCCGCAGAAAACCCCTACTGAGGCAACATTACTAGCCAGGATACTTCTGGTATGATCGTACTCCAGAGAAAGCTCGTCGATGCTCATCGCCGAAAATCTAACATGAAATGCATTGTCAAGTAATGTATGCTTGCATTGTCGAAGTTCAGGGATGGAGCTCATAGCAGAGAGCACGTATTCCGTAATATCCCTATACCGACATGCTTCACTGGTGTGAAAAACGAAGAATGCCGCTCCAATGAGAAACAGGCGTGCAAAGTTGTCAACGGTTGCTCTAAATTTTAGACCTGCATGCTCCACTGAGAGATTAATTAAATCCTCAAAATCCCCTCCGAAAGCCTCAGAGAACATGGAGTCCCATTGAATCCTCCCACCCTGAAATGGCATGCTGGGGCTGAATTGAAAGTTCCCTAAACCCAGGAAACATTGCCGGATGAATTCATCCCCATGACGGACATAGAATATCCGGCCAACACAGCTAATTGCCTCCGTGGGCTCATTTTTGCAAAATTGAAGGCTAATATGTCCTTGGTCAATGGACCCATCGAAATTCGTCCACAACATGGCGCCCTCGTCAGACCGTACAGCAACCTTAAGCCCGAGAACTTGGTCCGCAAAAGCTGCGACCCAGCTGCAGCCAGACCCTCCCCTTATGCTGATCTCTTTCAGACCACCGGTTGCGACTCTGCCAACTGCTAACAGAACCTCTGCCATATCTTGAGGGTGACTCGCTCCCCCGGCCCCATTATCAGCAACATATCCTCCAAGTTTTAGCAGCTGATGAATCCGGAGCCCAAGCGTGGATTGGCTGAAGACGCTCGAACAAACTTTGACTAAGGCTTCCCATTGCTTGAAAGAAGGAGTCAGATCCTGTGGGCTCCCAAACCGCTTTGCCATCTCGTAAAGGACGAGGGCGGAAGTTGACACATTGTGGCCCTCGCTCAGCCCAGAACACAGGGCAACCAGGGACGCGCCCTGAGAGGTCTGTACCAGTATTCGAAGGATATGCTGAACACCAACGCCGAACCAGATCACATCGCCAAAGCTTGAGCAAGCTCGAAGCTTAGACATCGCTTCAGCCAAGACCTTCTCCCCATGTATTCCAAGAGGTATGCTAGAACACATTGCCTGCCCTACTGCGACTGTAAGAGGCTCTACTCCAGCCGATGAAAGCCGCCCGAGTACGGCTATAGAAGCGGAGAATTGGGTCTGTCCCAAGGATACCCAGTCAATGGTCCCTTGCTGAGCGAAGCCGGACCCCTGGTTCTGCTGTGAACCAGCAGGAACAAGTGCCATGGCGCAATAGCTAACCCGATCTCTGGTCGAATCACATTAGCAAGGCCTCTATCGGTCAATCAAGACCGCAGGCTGGTCAGACGGTAGTCAGACAGATGTTCGAAGAAATTGGAGACGACGCAAGGCGAGCAAAGGCAGCACTGTACGGGTGGCTAGTCGAGTCAGAGCGCAAAAATACAAGCCGACCGTAGTCAATCTACGTGATTGGCTTACCGGCCGGCCAATGGGTGACGAATCAGCCAGAAGGGAAATTGCTGAGGCAACTCCTGATGCAGCTTGGGTACCTTATGGTAGACTATTGTTCCGGGTAGAAAACTAAGCCGAAGTATTGCCAATCGACTTCCTATGGTTTACATTATCAGCCCCTCAGAACACTACATACAACTACATTACTAACATATCTAGGCGCAAAGGTTTAGCATATGCGCAGCATAGGAAACCAATTAGGGTTCTTATCCCTAGAACTCAGGGGAATTTACCCCTAAAAATCGTAGAGATACTTCTACATTACCCGACGCTTCACTGCTCTCTACCACGACAGAAGTCTGCTATACTCGAGCTGCAACTCAAGCCAACGTAGTATCAGCCTCAGCAACAGCTTCAAAATGCGTGTTCTTAGCAGGATTCGGGCCCGATTATTGATACTTGAACCAAATCAAGCTACCTAAGTCATTTCCAGATAATTGTTGAAGCAGACTAAATAACACTGGTGGTAAGACAGAAGTTTATATTTATGAATACACATTTATCATTCTTTGTTTGAAATTTCCTAAAATTAGACAGAAGTATACTTCGAGAACTGCTTTGTCAAGCTACTCCAAGGCCATTTTGCTTCAGTATTACCTGCCTGATATCCTTGCCAATACAACTGGCCGTACCCCGTCGTACTCAAGACCAAACATCTTATCCAATACATCCTTTGAGTGCGATAACCCAATCAGATCTCAAATGTCACGAGTTTTCAAGGTGGACAATCGAATACATTGGGGGTCATCAGTCATTTAGGCAACCCAAGCCTACTCCTCTGCCTGCTCATGGCTTTCAACCACTGCGCTGCCTTCTCCTTCTCCTTCTGCTTAGCACGCTGTTGCTGCCAGCGCATGAGATAGCATGCAGGGGCAAATAGAATGGTGTTAACGACTACCCATGCCACGAGGATCCCAAAGTTGAGACCGATTCTGGAATGTAGGTCAAACAGGATCTGATGTGATGCCTCCACGACTAGGAAACCGATTAGCAATGTGTACCCCCTTCGTTCCTTACGTCAAGTGACATTGGATTCGAACTAAACGTACCATGATGCAGTGGAAAAGCATACCCATAATAATAGAGATGGGGTGTAAGATCCAAGCTATAAAACCCCGTCGACACATTCGCAATAACCCAGAAGATCAGCCACATAGCCGTCCACGGCTGCCCAAGCGCCATAGCAACATTCTCGCACGAAAGTCCCAAAGCCGACATTCCAAAGAAATTAATCATCCAATACACGACAAACGAGCCTTTGCCATACGCGGTTGGATTGATGGCAGGCTCCGTCGGTGAGGCAGGTGGATTCGAGAAGGGAACCTGGAATGCCATGGCAACGAAAGAATAACCTAGCGAAAGAAAGAAGTATGAGGCTGTTGTGGCAAACCATCGCCATATGATAAGCTGGTGGAAGTGTAACGGTGGGTGGCCGCGCGGTGAAAGGTACTTTAGGTGAATGGGGAGGAAGAATGTGAAGCTGAAGAATGCGATGATAATCAGATAGATAAGGCCAATGGAAACTGCTGGAGTGACGTTAGCAGGTCCGAATGGACGAAGATCATATGTTGTGAAACCGATAGCCGGGGAAACAGTCTGTGGAGCTAGTGCTAAGTTGGCACGGGAAATGCTGGTATTCTGCATAATGCTCTGGGCCCACAGAGAGCCGAATGTAGATGTTATATCTTTCTCGAAGGCCGTTAGCTGTGGTACCACGTATGTGGGTATGGTATTCTGATCTCGCGCAGACACGTAAATTATCTGGGCTGCGCCATTAGGATCGTAAGAAGCGTTACCCTGATCAACGGCTTGACGAAGGAGCGCGGTCGCATTAGCATTGATGATGATGGCAGCATGAGCTTTGAAGTCATAAACTGCTTTTCGTACAGCCATTGGGTCATTGTTGAATTGCGATGGAGGCATAGTTATATAGCCAAGATGTGGATCCTGACTTTCGACTATCTGCTTCGTGGCTTGAACGATCGTTGGTCCTATCATCGGTGTTCCGCCTTGGTAAGGAGGCACTTGGCCGTCGAAATCGACAACGTAGACAATCAATGAGGCGATGTTCTTCGGGATGTGATAGAATGCGCCGTTGAACAAAGATAGCACAAGCAAGACAAAGAGGAAGAGTATTAATACTTGCGGCACGCATCAAATATCAACTAAGACGTCGCAGGATCTTTGGAAGGAACATTCTCACCAGTCCTTAACCACAGCTTGATCACATGTAGGCGAACATTAACCAAGTCATGGTGCCAAAAACCCACGTGTCTCGGTTTCTCATCATGATCTTGTTGACCGCTTTCGCTCTCACTTCCAGCATTGTATTCTGTTGCCTCGGTTGTTGTCTTTGTGTTGTTCAACGTCAACAGGCCAGGATTGAGAGTATCGATCTCTCGTTCCTCTAGTTCTACTTCGCGGTCCGATTCGACCACCGTAGGGTGCGATCCTGTACCCACTGGATCAAGGCGGTTTGAGGACATCGCGAAAACAAGACAGGAAAACACGCCTTGAGAATGACCACAGTACCAGCGCACTAGACAGAATGATAGGTTTATGATAGATCGCTCTGTCACATTCTTGCGTAGTATGCTGGGGAATGGGTTGATAGCGCTTTATACCCCTCATAAAGCGGGACGCTCCGGGCGCATGTACATTAATGAATAAGCCCACTCCTCGGAATGTATAGGCTGCAGAATGCTTACAAAGGCCAAAGATCAGTGGAACGATGCAGGAGTGGAGAGATATCCGTGGATGATTAACCTCATACTCCCTAGTGTCCATGCAGAATCGGCTTGGTCAGCGGTTGGCGGGGTTTATCGACGTCTTAGTAATGTCTTGAACTCGCTTACTCGAGCATCCCTGACTGGGGTTTCTTCCTACCACAGTCAATGGTAGAATATACGTCTTTGACGATAGCGCGACACTGTTGCAGTGTTGATGGGAGTTACCTGATAGTTGAATCCAATTGGCGGTTGCTAAGCCGGCAAGCCTAACTTCTGGAACTGGGGTCTGCATTGAGCCCAGCCCGACTGCTATGTATATTTGTGCCATGATCGGCACCTCTTCGCAGAATCACTGGTGGTTTACACGGTATCCAAGGGAATTCAGCCACCACAGCGACAAGTAGTCGTACAAGTTCTAGAAACAATTGAGGACATTAATCTTCTCTCCTTCGTGAGTAAGGATCCAGAGCAGTCTGCCCCATAGCCTGAGATGGTCTTACGGTCTTAACAGCGCCTGGACTGCATACTCTGTTATTATGAAGACCAAAGCTGCTGCGTTCTTGCTTGAGCCCAGTGAAAGATGTCTCAATTAGTCAACGGTCTGGTACACTAGAATATGAAGTAACAGTCACCCTGATCATTCAGCTCAGTGTGCCCTTGAGCGTCCGTCGTTCTCATATATAGATCAACAGCAAAGGCGACCTTCTTATAGTTCTGATTAAAAGCCCACATCGCATCAAGTGCCTGCATCCACCCGCCATAGGTCATGAAAACTTCCGATTCATAGCTTATAATGTTACAGTCCAGAGATGCCGAACCAACTGCCCACTCGTGTCCACCTTGAGGGAATACGGTCTGAGGTCTACTCGTTGCAGCTTCACTGATAGCTTGCTCTATTGTAGCTTCCACGTCGTGACTATTATACACCTGCTTGAATGAATAAGTTCTAAAAGCAAGTGTCATATTCGGAGTGTCCCAAGCCAATGGATCAGGAGGCGGGAAGACGGCTTTTCTGCTCTCAAAATAAGCTAGTACCTTGCTGTGTCGAATCAACTTACGTTAAATTTTGCAAGATGGAAGAGAGGGTAGTGTTATTGGCGTAGATCGTAGGGTTGATTGAAGGGGGATTGGCGGGACTTCGCCCCGAGGACAGCAAGCTGATAGGCGGCGCCGCGATTGCGCAAACATATAATGGCAGGAGCAGGGCTAAGACGTATGACGTATCATAGGGTTTCATCCTCGATGTTTCGGATGGAATTAAAGTTGAAGGAAGAGGGATTAGATGCAACCTAATATAAGTATTCAATAACCCAACGAAATGATGTTATCTGCGCATATCGGAAGCGTTTCAAATTGCTACTGTCTTACCCGGAAACACCTCAATTTCGACTTAATCTGCGGAAAGATCATGACAACCGGATTAAAGAGGATGCTTATCAATGAAGATAGCCCGATCGTCAGTGAGGTTAGTTCAGGTAGAAGCTCATATTTCGGCTGCGGTAGAATTCTTGGGCCGGGAGGATACTTCGCCACCCGAAAGGCAATAAGTTGGAGAGAAACATCCATGATAAGTTGTAGGAGCGTTCGAGCTATACAGAGCTCACTGAAGGCTTTTGTGCAAAGCATGAAAAGTAAGTAGATGTGATTTGTTTAGAGTGCTTAGTATCATAAGCAATTGTCAACCCCTATTCCAAAAAACGAGCGCGCACGCGACTGATTAGAATTCTTCCAAAACATGAAATTGTTAATAAAAGAACAACCACCTATTATTATCTTATAAAATGTTTGTGTTAGCTACTTCAAATACTAATAAATAGGCCTTGAATTTTGAAGCTCATAACACAAGCCAAAATTAAGCGTCTATCGAAATTATGGATTTTGGCGGATCTTGGTGGGGTATGGTGAGGTACGGAACCTGGACCCGCAGTTATATCTAAACCCCACCATACCCTACCAAAATCTACACAAGATCCACAAATTCGATTTATGCTCAATATCAGATATTATTGGACTACATGGCAAAAGATTCTAGATCATGTGACTCTGTTAGTGGCTTGGCAAGCACACACATATATATACCCTACTTTTTAGCACTAGTTTTACTCCTTAGCAGCCTGCAAAATGTTTTGGGATTCCTTACCCGTAGAGATTCAAACGCATGTCCTAGAAGCCCTTGTTCTTCATGGAGATTCTGCTCGGTACGCTTCAATATGTCGAACATGGCAAACAATTATCGAGCAAAGGATTTTCGCTCGCCTTAAAGTTACGCGATCACGTCTTGCTGGCTTCAGCGATATTGGCTACCGCCATCGGCATTTGGTGAAGTGTATATGGTTTTCCATAGAGCCTTCTGACCACCATTGTCCGCATTGCGGAGGCGTGGGGGCCTATAATTGGCATCAAGTTTCTTCCAAAACTATCAGGAAGGCGATCCAGGATCTTGTTATCCAGTTGAGTAGATGGGAACCAAGCGGCAGCTTGTTACTTGATATCAGCGTCAAGGCTCCAAGCGGCGTGATGCATTCTTCCAGCATCATCCAATATGGACCACCTGCTATTTCAGAACCGAAGAAGGACAAAATCATTCAATGCTCACATTGCTCGAATAAAGATCTCCTAATTGCGACTACGTATTTATTCAATGAAACCACCAACGTTCGCGAACCCAAGCCCAAACCCAGCAAAAAAATGCCAAAGGCCAGAGCTGTCACAAGCCTCCTCCTGCGCCGTCAAACTCGCCATCCTTGGAAGTCAGAAGCACTCGAGGAGCTTCTAGACCTTCTTCCTGAGGTCCACGAAATCCATTACGAACCTTGGAGAGACTGGCGTCGAATTGAGGAACGACCCACCAACACAAGTAAGGCTCGAGACGCGTTACCGCAGACATAAGTTCCTGCTAAAGTTTTGTAGCTACAATGCGGCTATGCAAGTCACTTAGATCTGATCAATTGAGGCGAATGGTGGTATTTGAGAACTTCCATGGCAATAAACCAGCCATATCCTTAGCAGTACAAGCCGCAGAGATTGACACCGCTTACGCCCTTGTCGAAGCCAGTCTCGGGCTTGAGCATCTCGCAGCATCGTTCGTTTCAGATGCTTCACATTTCTTTGATGCATGTCAAAAATGGAACATTTGGCCCAGGCTGGAATCGCTCGCACTGACCTCGAACGTTCTAGAACCTCAACAGCAGTCTATCTATATCAACGATCTTCTTGAAACGATCGCGCTAGTAGCCATGAAGATGCCACGGCTAAAATTGATGGAGCTCTGGAATGGCAGGGCTGGGTTTGCGGGTGTTTTCAAATACCAAATATTCGAAAGCGACCGCACTGCTAAGATTACTTGGCGAAGTACTTGGGATCTAACACTAGAGTCACGTGTTCTGGAAGCATGGCAAGCTGTGGTATCCGAGCGGGTGGACTGCAAGCTTGAGGTCGTTACAGAGACATTGGACGCCAATGTCGTTATCACATCTCATGGCGATGCTATCCGTTGCCTGATGCTTCTGAACACAGTCGTTCATCCCGTTTCGTTGTGGCAGATCCAAAAGGAGACTGCTCTGCAAAATAAGTTTAGGTTTCCGTAAAATTTCAGGACCCTTCGGTACGAGGTGACTACGCTGTCTTAGATAGAAACAATCCTGGCACAGATCCGCTGGTTTACAGTGATCTAGAGGCACTGATTTGTAACGCAGTCTCTCTCGCTTGTCATAATCCAATCTCTCTAGTACGGCAGATAATTGTAATGTATAAATTTAGAATTCTTAAACCTAGATCTACGACTTTCGTATACAATAGATTTAGTATTAAATAGTGGTCCGGGAGCCCGCGAGTTTTGGCGTAGAAGGGTTCACCCCCCAAACGTATACACCTAGCAACCATATGGACCCTAGAGGCAGCCTAGAATTAGTCGCCTAGGTGCCAAAGTAAGTCCTTAGAGTAGGGTCGCTCACCCCTATATCTTGTTCCCTAAGGGACTAGTTTTAGGGATCTTTCGTACTCTCTAGGCATTAGCCCCGCAAGATGGTGCGGTTGGGGGTTAAACCCTTCTGCGGGCTCCCGGACCACTATTTAATACTATACCTATTGTATAAATATTCTAGATTAGAGTCACTTTTATGTAGAGGTAAATTGTGGTGGTTGCAAATGCGAATGCCAAGCTTTCGCGAAAATTTGCAACTGCTAGAAACCTGACAAGTGGCCATTCTCGCCCCTCGAAAATTCAGACTAAGACCACTCGAATGTGATTTATTCAAGAATAACCATCAAGCTTGATAGACAGTATGGATGAATCTCAGTCCGAACACTTAGATACGGAGTGGATGCCACACAGCCAGCGAGGTCCATGCTGCTTGTCTTAGTTTCATTCTTAAGATTGGACATAGCAATGTGCCAATACCCTGTCGTTCAAGGTCCAATTAGTCCCCAAACGGATCCATCGTTCTGATCATGGCCAGTGAGCCAGCAGTGAGCGGTAGGCAAGACAACATATTCCTGGAGGAAGACTCCGCCACTGTGGCAGATTCTATGGCTATATGAGGATAAGGACACGAGGATGGGCTGTACGGCATCACTAAATCGCCGATAGTTATAAATACCAATCGGAGCCTTTGCAAAGCTTGATCGACAACATAACCTGCATATACGAAGTACATTGCCACGTTATGATTTGACGGGTTTCACAGGGTGACTAATATCCTTAAAACGTGCTTCGTGTTTCATGTTTCATGTTTGTCCCACCCTTTTAGAAAGTCAACAAGCTGGCCTTCTTTACATTCACTACGATGCGACAACACATTATCAATGACTTCTCTACTCCACAACCAGCTTGTGCGCGGGCTCGGGTCACATCCTTCGGCCATGAGCTACGAGGAGATGCAAGCTGAGAAGGGGTTCTCCCCTACAATGACCCTTCCCCGCATCCGGTGGCTACGATCTATTTCGTACAGAACTTTCACTTATCTTGCAGTCTTAGCGATTATTCTCATGTCTTTTGTCTCACCCATCAGGCACCTTACTACTCCCTTCTTTGCTACACACTTCTCTCATTATCCATTTACGACTTTCAATACGGAGGAAATTGCCTCTCTAATGACGGAATTCTATGAATTGCTTTCGCAAATGGGCCAATTTCCTCCAGCGACAATCAAATACCCACCTCATCTCCATCCTCCAGTAAATGCTAAATTTGCGAAGTCCCTTGGCATGGCACCACAAGTTGTGGATCTTATCCAGAAGCTACCTTATATTGAGAGCAATGGAAGGATATGGCTGTTTGAAGGCATCTTTGCCGACTTCCGGGAAGATGAGGACCTGGAAAGCAGTCGAGATCCTTTCGGTCTAAACCCGGATGGATGGAGCTATTATAGCGAACGAGGGCCTTATATGAGGCCTTGGCAAGTCGCTCTGAATGCAGTGGGAAACCACGGCGCCGTTCTCTTGTTGGACACTTGGACCAGTAAGTCATTTGATACTGCTATTGTTTGTATTCGAGATTAAGATGGCTGAGCAGATCGCATCGTGATCACCAACGGACTATGTGGATGTTCCAAGGATCCACAATTAGAACAGATTAGTCACAAGCAGACTTGGTCAAGAAATTTCTATGCCTGGGAACACCTGCCAAGTCGACACGCGCCAGACGTGCTTCGAGACTTTATCAAAAAGTTTAGGAACCTAGAATGGCTGCCAGCAGAGTATTCTCCATACTCTACACCATCGGTAGGTAGTCCTAATCATTCCAATGCAATCGCCTGCGAAAAGGCCCCTTGTGTATGTGTCGTGCTGTTGTATTGACAATTTGTAAAGGACACCGTCGTCCGAGAGCTTTACCGGACCAATGGATGGCCCGACCAGTTCAACCTTACAGCTTTTGAAGCTGCCAAAGCACGTAGCGCTAACTACACAAAAGAGACATGGGAGACGGAAGAGCCAGTTCAACTTGTTAGATGGCTGGATGATCATATAGACGGACTGGAACGAGCCATTCAGGAACTGAAGATAAATCAATTAGGCCTGGGAACCCCTGATCAGAATCAGAAGGCACTCGATTTTGACAGTGGCACAGCTCAAAAAATTGAGATAAGTGACGCATTCGTTGATCAACTGGACAGGACTAGGACAAGAAAAGAGTCCCGCAGGCTAGGAGTGGACGAAGAAATTATGAGACAGGAAGTCAAATTGGCGGCAGCTAAAGAGGAGCTGCAAGCAGCCGAACGAAGGATGAACTTAGCTGGGCTGTCTAGGAATGATCTGCCTCCTGGCGCATCATACGTTGATCAGCAAGCTACTGCAGCTTACATGGATTTTCGGCGGACTCATAACGTTTAGGAGATAAGCTATGCATTGTTGAGACTCTGATCTCCATGGAGCAACACGTCCCATTGGCGGAAGTTCTGGTCCGTACCCACTAACAGTTACAGTCAATAGGTCATGTCGACATGAAAAAGCATAGTATTGGTTCCACACGATCAGGGCTTGGCCTTAATAGGGCAGTTGGCGGGTGTTCTGTACTCTTATCTCGGACAACTTCCTCTCAAGTCTGGTTCCTGTAGGGCGGCGTCGAAACGTTAAGGATGGCTGATTACGCGAGTAACAGGTGTGTAAAATGTTCTGGCTAGCAATATTGCTATCCGTTTGATGGCCAAGCGCCATATGGCAAGATTGGATCAGTGGATCTAGAAATATCTGTTCCGCTGGCCGGACGCTCTTGACAAAGATTTTGATATAATTCAGTGGATGCATGCAACAACTCCATAGACCCTTCCATTATCCTGATGACGTGGGTACTATGTATTGACATCGTTCACATATCGCCAGAGTACTTCTAATATTCTCCAAAGGAAGTTTTCTTGGCATGGATATCGAGAATGCATTTTTTCCGTATCCCGTTATCTCCTCGTCACCACGTGTAGAGTATTCAAGCTGCTTGGGTCGGCCCGTGTAAAGCCAAAATGCCACTCTTCTTTATGCATCACGACGAGCTCCCTGACCTCCGCATGGTGCTCAGGACTTGCCGCCTCAGGAATATATAGAGCTCCAGAATAGGCCAAAGATCCTTCGTGCACCCGGTGTCCCCTGCAGCCCAGGGTCGTACAGAGTCTCGCCGTGTAAATTTGCCACTCCCACACCTTTGGATCATGGAACGCTTCGCATCTCCGCGATCATGTCCATATGCTGTTCTAGAATACACTGTTTTGAACCTTCCGTCCTTAGGAGCCAACCCCGTCCCAGTATATTACCCTTCAATCTCTCCATCACAATGTACGTCATTCCCCAATGTAGGAAAGCGCAGTAGACCAAGATTGACGTATAACGGGCGATGAATTGCACTGTGGTCACCTCGAGAACGCGCTGAAAATAGCGGTATCAATTGCAGAGGTTGTTGGAGGGAAAGGAGTACAGTGCCGTATCGAGGGTGGCAGCGTTTGGAAGGGTAAGACGGCTGCAAGAGGACGCATCGACGTCACTATGGGCTATTGATAGACCCGGGCTCTGGTGGTTTAGGTTTCATATCTCGTTAGACGTAATGAGCGTTGCTAAACAGGGACGGTTCAATTAGGGTCGAGGACGGGGAATCTGGAAATTGAGAGGGTCGTAGAGGATGAGGTCCATGGGCAGGGCTAGCCAATCCATACCCTTAATAGCAGTCGTTCTCGGATGTAGGAGCTTTCTGTACGAGACGCGAGGACCGCAGTCTTGACCAGGTTTCCTGGTGGAGCCCGTAGATCGTATTTGAAAGGAGCTGTACTGTAAAGTATATTAGCGCTCCCGCTCGGTGGTATCGTAGGTTGGTATCAAAGACCTCTGTCTACACTGTAAGGCTATTCGAATATATTAGCAAGGTATTGCAGCTGCACGACTGTGAGTCCCAACTTAGTGCTGATTGCATTTACATGATGTCTCCCATCTCATACCTTACGGATTTGCTCCATGTCAGCAAGCTTCTTGCCGCAATATAGACCCAAATAGCACTGCCTACAATTGGCGGCGCGCGTTGCCTTTTTTAGTGCAACACTTCTGTTCCTAAGATAGCTCTGGCTAACCAACGAGGTAATAACTCTAAGAATCATCCTTGCTAACCGAATGGTTTGAGCTACTATTATCAGCGTTTGTCCTCCTGTTGCAACAGCCAGATAAAACATAAGGTAGGTTGAAGCCCCAGCCACGTAATTAGGTATCCTGGGTGGAGAGACAGGCGGTTGATGTTCATCATTTCGACCTCAGGAATTCTGTGCCATCGGCTTCAGATAGAACACTATTGAGACGTTTTGTACCTTTTCAGTCACAGTCAAAAGGCTCTATTCCTTTCTCCATCTCTGGCGTCACTAAGGCGTCGTTGCGTCTCTAGCATCTGCCAGCGATATCCAATAACGCTCCTTGTTATCAACAATCTCCTAGCATGGACCCATTCTCGATCACATTCAGTATTGTCGGCGTTCTCGGCGTGGTCTTACAGACGGTCCAGCTTGCCAAGACCTATGTCAGCGACGCAAAAGACGGCAAAAATGTTGCAACAGTGATATTAACAGAGCTTTCTAGCCTGCAATCGAATTTAGAGCGACTCGATGCATTTCTTAAGCAGGATAGTCAGGCGGCTTTACGGTTCACGCATACATCAGCGCTCACCGCTAGTACCACCAGATGTTGTGACAAGCTTAAAAAGCTGCATAGGATCTTAAGCGATAAGCTGAGTAGCCACCCAGCAAGCCGAATGAGCAGTCTGAAATGGCCTTTGAGTGTGACTGACCATCGTAAGACTGTGGAAGAGCTCAGAGCGTTTTCTCAGTGCATACAATTAGCTTTAACTACTGACGGTTGTGCTTTGCTTTCCAAAACTGCCACCGAGGTGCAGGAAGTATTGACAAAGCAGCAGGAAACCCTAACAAAGCAACTAAATGCACTTGAACTCCTTGAAAGGCTTGATAACCGAACATCTTTGGTAGAGGCAGCATGTCAGAAGCAGGCTCAATCATTAGATGAGGAAAGCCAATCTAGGAAACGCGACGACGTACTGAATTGGTTATCACCACTCAATCATGCGCTAAAACACTATCATATCAGCAAGCCGCATATACATGGTACTGGAGAATGGTTATTTCAAATGCATGAGTTCGAATCTTGGCGTGATGAGCCACAAACAATGTCCAATGTACTATGCTGCTATGGCATTCAAGGGGCTGGGAAGTCGGTGTTGGCGTATGGCCTCTCTTAGAATTCTCTTTGCTCGCCCTAATAATACTCTACAGGTCCCTGGTCATTGATAGACTTACGAATGCTTTCATCGATAAGAACGTAGTCGTTGCATACTTCTACTTCGACTATTACGAACAGGTTCTCATTGCGCAGAATTACCAATTGGACGATGGAATGATTGCGAGTTTGCTCAAACAGCTCGCCCTCTCAAAGCCCGGGCTTCCGGGACCGGTCCTCGACCTTCATCAGAAAATGACACGCCAGCAAAGACCGCCTAAGCACGAAGACTTACAAGAAGCATTGCTACTTACATGTAGCGAGTTTGATCGAGTGTTTGTTGTGATCGATGCTTTGGATGAGTGTAATAAGAGTCAAAGGAACGCAGTCCTGAGAGCATTGAGTAAATTGTCTCAATGCTCACCAGTCAGTATATTTATAACCAGTCGTCCCCATGCAGAGGACATCTCGAACGCTTTCAAGAAATCCCATAAGATTGTGATTGAAGCAGAGCCATCCGATATAGAGAAGTACGTGTATGACAAGCTTGAAAATAGTGACGAAGTTGACACTTTCAATCTCGGGTTTCGAAACCTAATCGTCAAGAAGATCAGCCAAGGGTGCCACCAAATGTAAGCCAAAAAACATGTTTCTTAGAAAAAGGCTCACGAGGTGCAGGTTTTTATTGGCAGTGCTACAAGTTCAGGCGATATTGAACGAGCCCACTGTGGGCGATATGATGAAAGCGCTCGGTAAAGTGCCTCATGGTTTGAATGACGCGCTGGATTCTACTTTGTCAAGGATCCACGATCAACCAAACGGAAGACGGCGAATAGGGTTGGAAACCCTGATGTGGATCTCTCATGCCAAACGGCCATTACTAGTTGATGAGCTTAGTGAAGCACTTGCTATTAGATCGGGCGATAAATTCCTTGACAGAGACAGCCAGCCAAGACTGGGGATTATGGTCGATTGTTGCATGGGCCTAGTGACCGTCGATGAAAGATCTGATGAAGTACGACTTGTTCATTTTTCGGTCCAGGAGTATCTACTTGCAAACCAGAGCGCCTTGTTCCCTGATGCCGAAAAGATCATAGCCGGAGTGTGCATTACGTATTCACTATTCGACATGTTTGGTGAAGGTAAAGGATGTTGCTCCCGCAGATCTTTCATTGAGTACCTGATTGTGTACCACCCGTTCGTCAAATACGCTTGTCAGTACTGGGGAATCCATGCACAATGCGCCAATGACAAAGGCGTCGAAGAGCTCGCCCTTGACCTTCTCCGAAGTTCAAGCCATCGGGCGTGCTCATATCAGCTTGCCCAGTTCATTAGTGGTCGAAAAGAGAGGTACTGGGACCCAAAGGAGGCATCATCCTGTACGCCATTAACGCTTGCGGCATCTTTTGGACTCGACAAACTTGTCGAACAGCTTTTTGACAATGGAGAAGTCACAATCGATGAAAAGACATCTATGGGAACGACTCCGCTAATTGCAGCGTCCTCGGCGGGAAATAGAACCATGACCGATCTTCTATTGAGCCGAAATGCAAGCGTTACACTGCAAAACTGGTACGGCACAGCCTTACACTGCACAGCAGAGGCTGGGAAAGCGGCTTGCATACCTCAACTAATAGCGGCGGGACTCAGTGTTGACTTTAGAGATCAGTACGGCCGCACTAGCTTCCATTGTGCGACGATATCTGGACAGATGGAAACCATGGAAGTCTTGCTCGAATTTGGCGCTGATGTGAATGCTCAATGTACCAGTGATGGGTGCGATAGCGGCTGCACTCCGCTGCGCTACGCTGTCCTTTGTGAATACTCTCTCGAGGTTGTCAAATTACTACTTGAGAAGGGAGCAAAGCTGAATCCTTCAACTGCTCCCATGGTCACGCCTCTCCACGATGCAGCTGCATTGAACTTGCAGGATGCTCTGGAACTTTTGCTGGGCCACGGGCTAAATGCGAACGCCAAGGCTCCCAATGGTAGCACTCCACTCCATTTTGCAGCGTGCAACGACCACACGGAGATAGTCTCTATCCTACTAGCACGCAGTGCAGATATCAATGCACAAAGCATTGATGGCGCCACTCCAGTATATGTTGCAGCAGAGTGTGGATGCAGCAGGACTTTAAAGCTACTACTTGACAATGATGCGGATCCAAATATCGAAACGGACGAGCAACTCACGGCGCTTGATATTGCATTAAGAGAAGGTTTCGGTGATATTGCATTTGTCCTTATTGAAGCGAATGCCCAAAAAGGGCGAAAACGTCTATACGAATCCTGCAAAAGATCTGAGGATCTGATGCAACTGTGGTTGGACGAGGTTGTATTTAGCCAAGGTTTTCACGGGTCGAGAGAAGCCGGGAAAGCCAAACAGATGCGTTCCATAATGAATGGCTCCGACATTCAAAGTTTCCTTGCAAAGGAAGAAAGACTGAGGTTAGTCAGATTGCTCCGTTCGCCCTTTCTATAAATCGTACTATTCAGCGCCCCGGAAATCATAGCAAGGTCCGCTCCCGCCCAGACTTGGCGCGTTTTACGTTGAATGGCTGGGATATCAGAAAATCCTTAGGAGCAAGGTCAAAGATTGAGAGAGTATTAAAATTGAGGCACCGGGAGTCATGATTTCGGGCGAGCCTTCGATATAGCTGCCTGGGGGCCTGGTCCCTAGCTTTCAGCCATGTGATGACGAATTGACGAGACAATGAATGCTACGCCATGATGGTTACACATCTTGGGATCAAAATTTCAACAACCTACTTACATATATCCTCTTGAAATAAACCAACAGCAACCCCAAAATCTTGTGCCCAACCGTGCCTTCACTCGGCAGTCCTATTTGATCGAAACCTTAAAAACCTGAAACTATGCTAGGACAGCCAACAGAACACATCTACCTCAGCTCTAGTCCACCACATTACCACAGTTCCCACTCTACAATTCTGCTTCTCAAACCATCACTATTCACCTCCAGTGACTAAATACGAATACCCAGAGTCACTTTCCCTATCAGCCTCTACACTTAGCTACATCAAACTCACCCATCCCGTCAGAAAGAAACAAAATTTGCCATACAAAATTCCCCATCGCAACATCCCAGTCCACTTCAGCACTCCAATCAACAACCCCAACATCTCAGTAACCGGCCAAAATCCCTCACAGAAGACACTAACTTCCCATCGAAACTTTCCCACCACCCCAATCTCCCATCGACAACGCCTCAATCCCGTACATCCCACAAAACCTTACCCGTACCACCAAGGCCATATCCCAAACCGTATAACCTCCTAACAATCCGAGCACAAAGAGCAAGCTGAACTCATATGAGAAGTAGGAGAGGGAATAATTCATTTGCTCATAAAAACATCAAGTTTATCAACTCGATTACGGAGACTCACATTTCCGGGCTGTCAGCTAAAACACCACAACAGCTGTATCTAATCATCACGAAGACGACACGGAAAGTGATCAACCCATTTTCATCCAATCACCCTACCCGTCTACCAAAGAACTCAACAGTCTAGCCATCCCAACACCCCACCTAACAACTTCCCAAAATATCCTACATTCGCCAAAATCTCTCCCATCCCACCCTTTCACGCTCCACTAAAATCTTGATACGAAGCAATTCAATCAATCAATCTAGAGATGAGACTTATGATACCGATACTCAGACCACGGCTAACAGTAGGACAAAACCAAACCATCAAATCAATTTTCTCAAATTTCAATGAAACTTTAGCTTAATACCCTTGATTTTATATCAATTTAGTTATTATGCCCTTAAATATGCCCCCGTATATGCCCCCAAACACCTCCCCGAGTACAAATATGCCCCCGAACAACCCCCTATCAAAAGAAAGCTGCCTAGTCAGCGCTTAGTCAGTACCTATCCGGAGGGGTGTTCGGGGCCATAGTTGAGGGGGCATGTACGGGGGTGCATCTAAGGGAGTGTATAAGGGGTTGCTTAGGGGGGTGCTTGGGGGGGGGGTACTTAGGGGGGTATTCGGGGGGGTGTATGGGGGTAGGTACAGGGCGATTTTCGGGGGCATGATAATTGTATAAAATTTAGGAAAATTGATTTGGTGGTTTGTTTGTCCTACTGTCAGCCGTCTTCCGCCATAGATACGCACGTCCTCGTTACTCGTTTTGGTGCTATGGATTAGAGAGGATTGGTTAGGGGGGTGCTGGGAGGAGAGTGGTATTGGAGTGGAATCGGCTGAGGTGTGGGTTGGGATGGGATGGAAAGGAGAGGTGGGGGCGGAGGGAAGGGGAGGGAGATATGGGTAGAGGGGGATGTAGGATAAATTGCTTTTTGTGATATGATAGGGGGAAAGGAGATGGGGTTTTTGGGGATGCGTGTGATTCTGTAGATGGAAGGGACAGCATGGAGATTTGAGAGTGGATGAAAATATTCTGTAGTTGTAACGTTAATTAGGTTACTATTTCTGCGCCCGCTCATAAGATAATTTGATTCCTCGGGCAACTTATCCAAGCCAATTGTCTATCTGGCAACATGAGTACTTGAGTGTTACCGTACACTTACATGTCCCATTTGCCTCAGGAACGTAGGGCAACATTCATGCGGGCAGCAGGGTTCATACGGCATAGTCTCTCGCTGGTGCAGTAGGGTGATCTGACGACAAAAAGGGAGCTCATTAGAGCGCTATGAGGTATAGCAGTACTGCACAGTGTTCGCAGGCTCCTGTAGGCCCTAAGAGGTTTCATATGCCCTGGGTCGTTCAGATCTCAGGAGATCGGACATTTGAGTTCAGTCGTCAGTTCTTTGTATTTCCATGCCACCCAATAATCCACGATTGGATGTATTGGGCATCTCAAACCTAGCTGCTGATAATTCTTCTTAGATCTCTCAAAAGAAGAAAGCATATTACCTTTAGGAGATGAATCAAGTTCAAGGTAGCCGATTAGGGATCTCTGGTCATGCTACTGTCTCTATTTCCCTCACCTTGGCTTATGTGAGTACCTGATAGCGTCCAATCGGCCTAACTAAGCTTGAACAACGAAGGCTAATGCACCGTTACAGCTCCGTAGGGCGGACGTTGCCTCAATGCACCCATATCTCTTAGCGCACATCGGCTTGGCGGGCGAATGGCGCCCTTAAGCACACGCTGTGAGACTTGAGCATGCAAAGTGGCATGAAGAGGCGCCTTCGATTGACCACAGCCATTTTGTTGGAGTCCATCCAAGGTCAAGTTCAAGTTGCGAAGAGTTATATTGTGTGTGGGCAAAAGAAGGCAAATGTCGTACGCGGAATACTCCGCACCAGCTCCTTAGGTATGGATAGAGCCAATATCGCAGGAAGCCCACACGTAGCCAACAACCAAGGCTCATATCATCGATTAAGCTCAGGCAGTTTCGAATCTTGGCCCAGTCCTTGTCTCAGGTCACTTCCGGAGCTTCCCTACCACTTTTGACAGCAGTTTCAGCGCACGTAGACGGTGCCGGCACTCTGACCCCGCCAATTGCATACCACTGGAAAGCTGCGATATAGAAAGGGTCAAGTCATGTCGTTTGTCTCTCCCTAGGGGTTTTCTGAGCTGGTGGACTCGCTAACATGTGCTATCGCCAGCGGCAATGTGGTCCCTCGCCTCACGGCCAATGCACTGCTTCGCTCGGAGAAGGCGGTGAAGATACAGCTGGAAGATTGGCTTGAGAAGCCACAACGACATGAGTGGTTGGCCGTAGGGGATGTTGCAACTCGATACGATGCCAAGACCAGGATGTATCACGACTGCAGCGGCGATGACCCAACTCGTGCTGTCCTAGCCGGTGCGACTGGTAGCCTTGTTAAGGAAAGGACAGACATGGATCATTGTCTTGAGAAGCTACAAGGACATGAGTGGTTGGCCATAGGTGGTGTTTCATCTTCAGTCTGTACTGAGACGAAGACGACCCCTGAAGACAACGGCGAGGACTTGAACCGTCGTATGCTAGCCGTTGAAGAGGGCAGCTCCATGGAGAGGGAGGGTCGTCATCTAGAAGATAGGTCAGATAAGCCACCAAAATTCGAGCTCTTGACTTTGAGGGAGTATGGATCCGGCTCTCCGGCAAAGACTGACGAATTCTTCGCGGACATCGACGAGATTCTCAGTGGGAAGACTGAGTAACAATATGATGATGGGGGCGTCATAAAGGAGGATGGCAAGGATAGGAAGGTTATCGTAATGTATCGAAGGTTCGGTATGATTGACACCCGGTAGTTGACATGAGGATTGAACTTGGCAGAGCGCGGGAGAAAGTGTTGCTCGACTGGAATGAGTAATCTGTCATTATTTTCTGTGGTTAGCTGACTTGAAATACCAATGATCGTTCATGATTCTATGCACGTTGTGAATGATAATAAGCAAGAAGGGAACCTGCTAAAACTCAACAAAGTCGTTCTGCTCCGATTGTGCCTATCGGTTCATCAGGTCCAGATCTTTCGGGATGTGTATATGAAGAGAATCTGCTGAGATCCATTATTGAGTTTGAGTATCCGAGGTGGCTGTGGTAGGATGGCATTGCTGTTTTGTGGTGGAGCTGAGTTTGTCCATCAAGCGACGTCGCAGGAAGCCCACGGTGGGAGGACCCAACACCTCCGCGCTCGTCCGTGCTCGAGGGCATGATTTAGCCATGCGCAGTCACATGAGCACTTGAGATGCCGGATTAATCATATTCAATGTGCAAAGATGGCTGGAATGGTAGGATAAGTTCGGCAGAGGTGGTTGTTCAGAATGATGGGCAAATTGACCTCGTTTTTCTTTAGCCCACAGAATCTTGTTCAACGGTGGATATCTTTCGAGTACGTTCGAGGTGCACATAATAATTGCTGAGAAAAGCTCAGATCCTTCTCAGACCTAGAGGTCTTCCATAGAAAATTTTTCCGTAACTGTTTGTATTGGCCCGACAGCGATCAGTCAAGGAAGTGGAGGTAGCATGTGTACAGTGGAAATCATGCGATCCCCAGTATTATTATCACTCAACATAAGTTAGGGCTGACTACCGGGCGACCACTTATACCGGTTCA
Organism: Cladonia borealis; assembly: GCA_018257855.2. Classification (NCBI taxonomy): domain Eukaryota; kingdom Fungi; phylum Ascomycota; class Lecanoromycetes; order Lecanorales; family Cladoniaceae; genus Cladonia; species Cladonia borealis. The sequence goes on along the minus strand of JAFEKC020000021.1, from coordinate 236,968 downwards.
CGTGATAAGGAGCCCCACACACACACAAATATAGCGCAATGATGAATATGTAAGGTAGCCAGGGGTGGAGGATATGGTTGGTCAAGTCAAAGTCTACTTATGTACGTGATGTGCAGAGACGCCGTGACTACTGCAACCTAGGGTATCTAGGGCCAATTGGGGCGAAGTACAAAGTAGGCAAAGCCGGCTACTTCGTTCTGGTCCCAATGGCCCTATCGCTCTGACCAGTAGGAATCAGCCCTATAGGGCTGTACGGTTGAAGCAAAATACTCTGCTGCTGTCGGACTTGGCGTCACGCCACATTCGCGTCGCGCTTGACATCTCGTGAGCCACCTCTGCAAGTTAAGGTACTTTCCTATGAAAGTCAACACCACACCCATTATACCATTGTCTCACCAGCTCCACCCTTTTTTGACGTCTCTTCTTTTGCAATCATGAACCCAAATCAAGACAAGGTCGATACCAACCTCAAGGGCAACGAGTCAAACCCTGCCCAAACCGTTGCTGAAGGGAAAGGCAAGGGCAAGGCTGTCGACCTTGCGCCCCAAGACGTGAGCATGGGCGAGGATGACAGCAGCTCAGACGAAGAAACGGGCGCAGAGGATGAGGTAATTCAAGATCTCCGCTAATGTCTGCATCTCAATGGGTCCAATAACTAAAACCCTACCCCTACAGACAAAAGACGAAGGTACGCCTAAGCGCAATCACCTCATTCCCAATGGCGCATCCAGCTAATTGGCGTCGCCATCACAGTAGAAGAAGAAGACGAAGACAACATGGAGGAAATCGACACCGACAACATCATCCCTTCCGGCCGTCGCACCCGCGGTAAAACAATCGATTTCGCCGAAGCAGCAAAAAACGCAGGCGACGAGCTGGAAGACGACGAAGATGACGATGACGACGACTTCGAGGAGAAGGATGAAGAGATGCACGACTAGGCGCATCTATTTCAAGACCAGCGCTCTTTCCTGGCTCGCGCGAGCATGGTACGAATAAATGATCTGTGAATAATGGAAATGACATGCTTACTCTGTACGAGATATTACGGCCCATACAACGGAAAAGCACTTCTACCAAAAAGCATTTACAGGCGGCCATGTTATCTTTTCTCGAAACCATGCAGGCATGAGAGGGAGGGCGATTGTGGGCACGAGCAATGATAGGCCTATCATACTTTGTTGTCGCAGACATCTATACTTGGCAGCATGATCGTAGCTAGCCTAGCTATGATGAAAAAAGGCCCATAATAGCATGGTTTACAACATCGAATTGTTGCTCGTGTGCATGCAAACAGTCCGTTGCGACCAATGCCAAGCCTTCCTTTGTAAAATTGTAGCTTGCCAGATCAACAATCCCAGTCCAACCATTCGTACTGTACTATGTCCAGCTCGATCCTCTCTGGACTAATTCCCCAAATACATGAAATTCTCACTATTATAATGCCTCACTAGAATCTCTGTCTCCACGTATTCTTCTCCCTAACCCTCACCCTTCCCCTTAAGGCCACCTAGGCCACCTTTATCCCCCCCCCCCCGCAGGCACCCATTCCTCTCCACCTTTATCAATGGCATCAAGGTACCCAATCCTCCCCCTCCATCCCCTCTCCTCCCCCTCTTCCCCCATCACCATCCCTCCCCCTCCCAGCCCATCCCTTCCCATCCTCCCCCCCCCAAACAAACAATCAAACCGACTAAGAATGACCGTCCACACCAGCCGCTTCACCCCCTCCACCCTCCACAATCGCGACCCCCGCTCCACCCTCTTCGACGCCTATACCGGCGACAGAAACACAAACAGGAATACTAGTGCATCACCAAGTGGATATGGTTATACAGCAGGTGGAAGTGGGGGAATGGCGCAGGTGAATGGGGGGTTTAGGAGCGCGACGCCGAATAGTAGGTATGTCTACATACATGCCGAGGAATGGGGATCTGGGGGAAGAGAAACGGAGAGAGGAATATGTGGGGATTTGGTTTGGTGAGGGTCGGAGGTTGTTTCTAGGGAAGCATGGGGTGGTTTTTACGGTTTTTAAGGAGAACAAAGAGCTGATAAATCCTGCTGTGTGTGGTGTTTAGGGGCCAATACAGCGACGCCGTCCTCTCGGAGCTCGAAAACCAAAACGATCAGCAGTTGGAGGGTATGAGTGCGAAGGTTAAGATGTTAAAAGATGTCCGTCCTTCCCCCCGCCCTCCTCTTCCTCTCCCCCCTCTTCACCCTCCCAGATCATCTTCCAAGTCCTCATCACGGGAACAAATCTAACCCCCCCCCCCACAGATCACAATCGCCATCGGCACCGAAATCCGCACCTCTTCCTCGCTCGCTGATAGCATGAATGATTCCTTTGATAACACGCGAGTACGGCTGCGGGGGACTATGAACCGCATGTTGAGGATGGCGGAGAGGACGGGGGTGGGGTGGAAGGTTTGGGTGGGGTTTTTTGCGGCTGTTTGGTGCGTTTTTTGTTATGTGTGGTTGTTTTGAGGCGGGGTGGAGATGATGTTGGGGGGTGTATAGGGGGAATTGGGGAGGGGGTATGTGATGTGATGGAGGGGGGAGATATGGATGTTGTATATGGCATATGGCTCTTGGCCCGATAGAGAGGCTGAGGAAAAGATATGGCTGTCGTATATGGCTCGTGGCCTAATAGGCTCAGGGGAAGATGTGGGAATTTATTGCATAGAGCATGGCGTTATGGGAGCGTTGAAAGAAGCATGAGAGCCTGAATATATGGGTATAATGAAGAGGCGGCAAGAGCCTGTTGTTGTACATTGGCATTGTGGAAGAGAGATAGAGCTCCATATTCAGAATCCGAAAGCGGGCCAAAAGCCCAGTATAAAATATGCGATTGTGGGTATCATATCCATCTAACCTTCTGCACGCTCAATCCCAATATAATACAAAGGCCAATTCCAGACCTTCCCCCTCGCCATCCATCTAATTCTCCCTCCCCCCCCTCCCCCTTCCACTCCTCCTCCGTCCCCTCCCCCCCAAACTCTCCCTAACAGGACTACTCCCAAAAACACTACTCCCCAATCCCCCCACCCTCTGCACCACCCCCTGCACCCCCTGTCTAAACGTCCCCACCACCGGCCCCCTCCTCCCCTGCTGCCCACCCCCCACCCCAACCTCCTCCTCATCACTACTACTCACATCCTCCACCTCCGTATCCGTATGCTCATACTCCCCTCCCCCCACCATATCCGCCTCCGGAATCAACTCATCCAGATCCACATTTCCCTCGTCGGCTATGAAATCAATCACATCTCCGGCATCGTCTGTGGGATCGAGAACGCCTTCATGTTCTCCTTCTTCTTCTTCTCCGAGACCTTCTTCGTCTTCGGTCATGTCGGCGTCGCTCCAGGCTGCGGCATCGAGATCGGGGATTGAGTCGTCGAGGTCGCGGGGCGGTTCGGCGGCGTCGGAGGGGGGGAGGGTGCCGAGGTTGGCGGCTTCGGCTGCTTGTTGGGCTTCGGCGAGGGCGAATTCGCTGGTGGGGGGGGGGGGGGAATGTTAGATCTTGTGATAATGGGGGTGGGGGATGGGCGGTTGGTGGGGTGAGGAGGGCGTACCGTGCTCGGGCGCTCTCTACTTCCTCCCTCTCTGCTTTCTCGTCATCCATGCCTTGGAGTGTTTTGGCTACACCTGGTGGGCGGAGCCATCCTGCTCCGAAGCGGCGGATGTTTTGTTTTCGTTGGGCGATTTGGTTTTCGTCGGCGCGGAGGATTGAGAGGAGGGTTCGTTGGGGGTTTTGTGATGGGTTGTTTATATTGCGGTGCTGGTGGGTTGGGGAGTGTGGGTTTAGGGGGGTATCGCTTGTAGAGGGGGAGCGTGGTCGTGGGTGAGTTGAGAGGGAAGGGTACCAGAGGGTGTGGGGCTGGAGGGCAATTTAGTAGGTATCATATTGAAGTAAAGTGGAAAAAGAGCTTACATCGTGGGGGAATAGCGGAGGCAGGGAGGAGAACATCGGTTCGGCTTTCTGGTCCACTGGGAATCCACGGCATGGATTTGACAAATGTGATATATCAATATTTGAAGAAGTAAACATACGTATCAGCGTTTGGCGCTAAGATGTGTATGAAACGTTATATTACGTATTTCAATTACAGTTTCCCCTGGCTATCATATCATAGCCAGCAACTTCCAACCTACTTAGATCTGCTCAATTGCCGCTTCACAGCACCTGTAGAGAGATAACCTAGCCACCTATTCACCCGTCTTGCCATCTGTTTGTATATTAGGCTGGGGTGGAAAATTTTGGCACCGGCGAAACTGCCTACACGAAACCATTGGCAATGAAACAGGCACTTTCGGAGAATTGCTTGGATGGTATGCTTAATAATGATGCTTCATTCACTCGCTCTTGCGCAATCTGTCCCCAAATGCAACAAAGAAACTTCACTCGCTCTTGCGCAATCTGTCCCCAAATGCAACAAAGAAACTATCAAGGAAATACAGGTCATCATCGACGCTGATTTACAGCATTAAGGAACTGGATCTAGCCCACTAAACCATAAAGGAAGAGCGCAATGAATATTTGCCATATGCCGTGACGCGGATCGCATTGATTTAAAACCTGGCATAGAGTATTCAAGGACTCGAGCAATGGCGGAGGCTCCTTAAATAGGGAATCTATTCTCATTCAAGTATGCTTCGATAAGTTGGCTGTCCTCAGTAGCTCCAAGGATGTAATGGTGGACATTACTCCTGAAAGACGTTTCAGCGACAGATTCAAACATGTCAAAGTAAAAGATACCATCTTCATCACGGAACTCTCCACGGATGGCCAATGCATCCAATTTCAGCTCGCTCCGCATCATTCGGAATATTGACATCCATTTCCCATCGGACAAAGACATATTGCTAAGTACGACGCTTCTCAAGGTGCTGGAGTGCCTGTCCAGAAACCCTTTGAGGACATTCTCATGTGCTCGAACATCTACAATAGTAACTCGCGCAAGCAATGTCCAACGGAAACCACCCACAAGATGCTCCAGATCGCATTGGCGGTTCCTCCAGCGGTTCATTGTATAATGTGCACCAATCCTCAGGCTCTCCAGGTACGGCGCGGCTGTCAAAAACCTAAGCATCCGTCCAGTGGAAAGACAGTCGATGAATCCGTCCATGTCTTCCATGCTAGCTATCACCAAATTCATACTTTTCAAGTGGATTAAGCTTCCGCTATAGGATGCATAATCTCGAGGGCCATCAGAAAAATATGACCAGCCTAGGAGAGTGCATGTGAAATTCTCTAGCCGCAGGCCGGCTCGGTGAACACTGTTTAGTATTGCATGCACCTCCGCTGGGCTGGCAGAATAATTGTCTTCTCTGGTCGCCCTCTTCATGCAAAGCCCAGACCCAAAGACTGCCCACGGCTTTCTCGTGCAGAGGCCAACCTCTGTGCGACCAATTTGCGTGCGACAAAGCTCCGTGCGACCAACATGGTTGCGATGTCCATCTGTATCGAGAACAATATTCTTCAGCGATGGAAGATTTTCGAGAGCCTGTGTGATGCGCTGAAGATAGCCATCGGCCCGTAGAAGCTGGGACTGCTTCTGGAGATATTGTTGATACTCCGCGAAAGCCCCATCCAACTGATCTTTGGTGCACTGATGATGGGGCAGCGAGCGCCAGGTTTGCCTGGCAGCAATGTATACACTCCAGTCAGGGTTCCCAGTGGGACCGATGCACGATATCGCATCTTGTTGAAGCAGCATGTCCAGACTGTAAATAGCTTCCTCCCAATGTTCACGATCGAGATATTCCAGATAATTGCCATCGAAGACCATTGAATCTACGCGTTTCCTAATTGCAGGATGTTGAGCAATGGCCTCAAGTTTGTTGAAGCTGTCCTCATTGAGGACGAGAGAGACCACTGGGACAATATAGTCGACTCCGATGTTTGCGATGCGTTTGTCCACTCGTCGGAAGTTGGCCGCTTCGATCGGCGTTAGATAAGTGAAGATATCGTGCAATAGCTCGGTTGGCATACGAAGTAATGGAGGTCCTCGATGCTCTCTACCTAAAAACGAGGTAACATCCAACGTCGTCATAGTGGCCAACGGCTAAGGGGAAAGTTGGCACACTGGGGTCGATGAGTGACTGCTCTCAGTGGCACCAAAACGTTGTTGAATCGCTAATGGCGAATATCTGACGTCGTGAGTTGGAAGACGTTTCGAAACACGAAAGACCTTTCAACACACGAAAGACCTTTCACCACATGAAAGACGTTTTAACACGTGAACGGGGAAGTAAGCAAGTGGGAAAGTAGTCTTTACCACTTCACTCACTCTAGATTATCATGGAGCCGCTCTAGGCGAAAGTGAGTGACATTCTAACGTGACACAGTCTCCGGGCGGTAGTCTCGACACTTCCCTGTAGACCGTAAGTGTTTGACTTCAGCAGAGTCTATCAGAAACATGCAACAGGGTGTTTAAGGGATGAGGAGGAGCTTGAGAGTTGATGCGGAACCGAGATCGACTTCATCGCATGGGTGAAGGCGATTTGCTAGAGGACAGACATATCCAGGCATAACTGAATTGCTGACTATCTAGATGGAACGTCTATCAAATGGTTTGCCCAGCAAGTACTAACCTTAACAGGTAATACCCATCGCCGCTCGAAAAAGTCTGTTTAATTGGCTAGTATGTACCTGGTAACTATCGCCATCGGTGTCAACTTTCAACGATATCCCTATCGCTATCGCTATCACTACTGTCAACGCCAACCTGACATCACCACGTTTGACACTCCCGTCATTGTGGAATAACGGTGTTGAAAGCAATACCGATAATGATAGGACAGTAAAACAGCGAGAATAGATGTACGGGTCACCTATAGTAACAGCTTCTCAAGGCGGTACCAGTTCTTAGGACCTAAATTCAGCCCATCTTCTAATAGGCGAACGGTTCACGCAAATTAACAAGAAATTGTGTTTAGAGTGAAACGCGGTTGAATTGTGGGTTATGTGGCAAATCTTGGCGGAGGCGCCTTCAACCTGTCAACAAACGCGGTAACCGACCTTAACTGGCCATAAACAATTAACTCTTACCTTTTGCTCGCCTCTTGGTCCACCAAATGCTACATTTACACCGTTTTGCAGTGGTTATCAATAGCGATGGCAGGATCCAAATCATCGAAGAGCATTGACCCTGCTCTCTTGGTACACGCAACAGCTGTAGCGACATACAAGGAATTTGACCACGCTGACCCCGTCTTGGTAATGGATACGCCGGTCTTCTCCTCAAGTAAGTAAAAACTCTCAATTTATGATACCGTCTTTAGTGGAAATCACCAATGATCTGATACCACAATCTAGCGCTGCAAAAAGTGGCTTTGAACCAAAATGGATACGTCTGCCCAATCACCCAACTCGCCAACGAGGTTCTCCACATGATATATGCATATCTCACCCCAGGCGAGGCGGCAAACCTACGTTTGATGTCCAAGGGTATGGCCGTTGTTGGCCTTCATTACTTGGCACCAACCGTTCATCTTGATTTGGAGGAAGCCAGCTTTAAGAAGCTGCGGGATATTGCAGATCATCCAATAGCCAGTAAGCACGTCTATGAACTAGTTTACGAGGTTGATCGTCTCGAATCTCTCAGTCGGGAGGACTGGTCGAGGCGTATCATGGGTCCTGAGTACATTGCATCACGAGATCGAGGCGAGCCTGAAGACCCTGGAGCGAATGCCGATGTAACCACCCGGCGGGCTTACCTTCGAGAGCTCAAGGTATATTTGTCGATGCCGTTCCATCGATTTACTCAAGGCCAAATCCATCAGGAATGGAACCACTTCAGGGACGCATACAACAAGCAAACGCACATTTGTCATTCCTCGTCTCTATCGGGAAAGCTCAAAGACACCCTAATAAAACTCCCAAATCTCAGATCTGTACGCACGTCGTCGAAAAATACAATGACCCGTTGGATGGAAGGCTTCACACAGAGACTCGGTGCGTTGTGGGACCAAAACGCTCTCGTATTGGACCTGCCGGGGGGCGCTTGGAAGGTTGGGCTGTGTTCCACCCAGAATTTATTGCGTGCGTTAGGACATCATAGGCTACCAATCACCACACTCCGTCTGGACGGCCTGAATTGGCAGTTCCTCGCACAAAACAAGAAGGACTTCATGCTCACCCAAGAATGCTTCTGTCACCTCAAAGATCTGTCCATTTACTTCACAGGGCGGGTAACCATTGCAGACGGCTGTATATCGGTCGATGTAGACCGCTACGATTCTGACGCTTTCAGACGAGTCAAGCAGAGAGGGCGGCTTGTAGAGTTACTAAGTGCGGCACCGGATCTAGAGGCTTTGGCGATTGGCTTCGGTGAATGTGACTTTACCATGTCAACATCGCTCGAGGAAACATTTGGCATGTTTCATTGGCATTCGTTGAAAGCTATTGAATTCATTGCGTTCGAAACGAGCGAAACAGAGTTACTTGACTTTCTCAGCCGACATGCCAAGTCGTTGCGCAGTGTTAATATGAGTGGCATGGGACTGTTGGGTGGCACATGGTCAACGACACTGCATCGTATGCGTCAGACATTGAAGCTTGAGCATTTTCATATGCCCATGGAGGTGACAGAGCCCAATGGTACGATAAGTCAGGGTACAGGTTCCGAGTTCGAATATTGGGATGTGGAGCGAAAGGTATTTGTTTCCTGCGGCCTCGAAGATCTTGTGGAACAATACCTCCAAGGGCACGATGAGGAAGACATGACATTCACAGCGTATCTGGCAGGTCTTCGCGTGCAGTGTGAAGGAATACCGATGGTACTACTCCATCATACGTAGAGGGCCTTGCAAGCACGTGGGAGTTGCTGGATATTATCTCTCAACACTTCTTGAGATCTTCAAAAGTGTACCACTGAAGGAGACTCATGACCACAAAACTCATCATTAAAATTTGATCTTACTATCCGGCCTCATAGATTGACTGAATTCCATGGTAGCCCACACGACCATGAGACAGCGCTTACTATAGTCAATTTGATGTCAACTTCCATTCGAACGGTGCATACACAGCTTCCATACCACCACCCCACAATGCTTACATCCCTGTGAGCAACGCGCTTCAGCAGCCACAATAAGATCGACTATAAACCAAACAATGCACATGTCCATCATTCCCACCCAAAAATTTTGTAGCTGTTACCATATCCATAATCCCCCTCAACACCTTCCCATCCCCTCCCATATCTCTTCTTGACATCCACATAATCATCGACAAAAACATCACGTATCTACAACGCTCTCAAGTAATCGATTTGTCAATAAAGGCAAATTCCGTCTAGTCATCTTTCCCTCGTCCGTGAGATCTATATCACTATCTCTCCTCCTTAGAAACTTTTACAAGGGTATTTGTGCAAGAGCTGTCCGATGTGATAACATGTTGTGTGATCAGCAGTATCTCACGTGGGTGGAATTTTGCGAGAGTTCGTATCCTGCTCAGTAGGGGAAGTGTAAGGTAAGGACGGAGTAGATACGGCTTCTTAGCGGCAAAAAGGGATAAGATATCGAATTTTTGAACATTGGGTTAGTGTATGGTTCTAAGGATTGTGAGATGGATGTTGTGGATTATAGGTTTAGAAATTACGAGAACGATGTTGTGTTGGATTTGTGAGCAGAAGGAGTTACAACCACGATGAGTTGGGCGCAAGACTGTCGAATCTAGATGTCGTGGTCAGTCTGTTAGCACCGTAATGTAACAGCGCTGGCGTGTCGGGGCTTTGACAAGGTTAGGCAGTTTATTAAGTGTCAGATGGAATGGGTGAAGGACAAATAGTTGTTGCTTCCGTTAATCACTATAGACATTACCGAATAACTACGTGTGGTTATTTGCTGGTGGTAAAGCTCTGGTTAAGTGATTTCTGCTTGATCGTCTAGTACATATTATCTCATGCTTATTATTCATGCAGGGGACCCGATTTCCTGATCTCCGGGTTTGCTCTCATGTCCCTCATACTCTTCCTCACTTATTTCTGGCCATGGTCTCGTGTGCCAGTGCCACTCCTTTTTTTATTGCCACTCCCACTTGAATACTCCCTGTAACATCATGTTCCGCTCTATGGGTGGAGATTTGTGCTTCCTTACCTTCTAATTTAACGTCCTCATAAGAGACCTTTGGCAAGACCTTATACGTGTCATCCCCAAAAAATTCGGCGTTTTCGATGCTTGAAATTCTGCTGATCCATGTATCAACCAGTTCTTGAGCCTCGGGAGTGTCTCCTAAAACCATTTTCAGGTAGGTGGGTATATCGGCGACCATATACTGTGAAGGCCCGGAGTCTGCAACACGTGTGACGAGCGCGTAACTTGTCGCTTTGCGTGGACAGAATTTGATATCTTGATCTTTTGGGGCTGCTGGATTGACTCCTGATGCTTGCGCGAAGCTCCCTGATTCAGGCTCTCCATTCTTTCGTCGGAGATCCAACATGCCATTCAAGAAGGACCCATCACTGGCATCGAAAGCTTCGCTAACCAAGAACAGTGCCCATTCACCAGGGTTCAGGGAGAATGGGCGAGATTCTTTGGCAGAATGCCACTCGAACTCCATTTTCCAATCGTAATTTGTGTAGAGACTCGGGTTCAAAAGACTGATACCATGCCCAGTGCCATCGGTGCAGGGCATTGATGAGGCCAGGGAGCACGCCATACCCTTAGATAGCTCGGTCATTGTTGCGAAGCGGACAGAGCCAGCCCACTGCAGCAGACGTAGAACACCGGGAACAAGCTTGCAGGGTGTGATAGGCACACATAAGTCGTAGGGTCTAATTTCCAAATCCTGGCCCCCAATATCAAACCAATTATCTTTTCTAGGTTGAGGTTTCAAATTCTCCCAAGCGATTCGGCCATTGGGTAGATAGTTACGACGATCTATGCTCGCGGTGGCTGAAAGGCCGGTCCAGACTATCCGTGAAACAACGCCAGTCGCAGGGAACTCAGTGTTAGGCACCCTCTCCTTTGAATTGCGACCTTTGAAAAATAAGTAGTCTCTCAATGCCCACCGCAGAAGCTCTGAGTGGTGAACTTCACAATTTACCAGATATTGACCCAGGCCCTCAAGAGGAATCTGAGGCATTTCCAGAAGATACAAAACTCGAAGACGCGTACCAGAACCTATCATAGAGCGCAGATCTTCCAGGCTAACATCTGGTCTGTGGGATAAATTTAAGACGCTCATCTTGCCGTTCTCGTATAGCTTCGCAACAATAACAGCAAGGTCTTTCGCAGGGATGTTGCTCAGGGGACTCAGATCAACCTCAACTTCATTCTGTAGCGCTTGATAAAGCAGATCGAGACGATGTGAAGACCACTTCATAGTCGCTGCCGTATCGTAAAGTCTGTCTTTCAGCCTTGGCAAGAAATCGGTTAAACCTTCAGCTTCAGCCACCAAGCTTGAGTTTTCCTCGGGAGGTTCCAACAGATTTTGAATGACCATATCCATCGTTTGGCCCCGAAGTGTAACGAAACTAGCCCTAGGGGCAGTCTCATGCTTCTCCAGCTTTAGATCCGACTCTTCTCCTGCCCCCTCCTGGAAATCAGTCTTCGCTTCTTTCCAACCTTCACCTGGCCATGCGTCTTCAAGTACAGAGGCTGGAATCAAGTCCCAGCCTTGCAAAGACTTTACAAGAGGTAGGAGATCTTCGGAATTACTCGGATCGGTCAAATCGTAGTAAGCTTCGAGGTATGTTCGCGCAGAGAGCGGCGTCATAAGAGGCGGCGTCTTAGGAGCCACCTCGCGATGTTCATTAATTCCCTTGAAGTCAACGAAGCAATAGGATACATGCGGCAGATTGGTGATGTCGAAGATGGTGATGCCTAGAAGAGTCAGTTCCTGATTGGTGATATTGGGGATTGTTATGACTGGAAGCACTATATGTGACTAAAGGAACGTGACTAAACTGATAGGAATAACTATCCCACCATTTGCTATATCTGAGACCTAACAGAAATCATACTGACCATCGTTGTTGTCACCTCCGTTGTAGGGCATGTAGAAGGGTTCGATGATAGTCGGGTGAATATAGCCATTTGGATCATAGGAAGCTCCAACGACTAAGGAGGTGGCAATGAATGGGAAAGGCACATGGCTATTTTTTCTTTCTTTCCAATAATTTTGGCTGTCCGAGCAAGCCCAAAAGCTGTCATCGTGGCGTTGAGCTGCAATGAGCTCTTGCTGTATCGGCAAACGGTTTCTGGGTTCCTGTCCAAAGGAATTTAGTCAAAAGTCCCCGCTTGGCAGTGACAGAAAATTCGTGATGTATCTTGTCGCAATGCGAGGCTGTCTTCTGGGGTCAACCTACCTGGAATATTTTGAGCGTGCCCAAGCAGCGTGTCAACGCAGTGTGTCCATAGAGCCATTGATGATGTATGGCACAAAGCGTTCGATAGCGGGCTTTGACCTTCGCAATCACAAAGAGTTGATGGCGCTGACCCATGGTCTGTGCTAGTATTTCAAAAGGCAGATCACAACAAAGCCTTGACACAGGTATGGGTAAGAGGAGCTATGGGATGCAATCACAAATGAAGAAAGGGTGTACGTGTGAGTCAGAGACAAGCTTTACGAAGAGTTGTCTCTTATTGCGTAAAAGGATATATGGGTTCCGTTGTCTCAGACAGCATAGTATAAGCAAACCCCTTGCTTGGGAGCGAGATCGTGGTTGATTCGCTAAGCAGCAGCTCACACATCACACTATAATTAATTCAAACCATTTCATTGGAATGTCTACGGTCTTGTTGGGCAGAGAACGGTGAGTGGGAGGTGCAAGGGGGGCATGTGGGGTATGGGTCGGCAGGGGGCTGAGAAATGATAAGTATAGCCAATGCTCAACTTCCCACCAAATCAGATCTTGTACGGAGTATTGGGAGGGATAGCTTCTGACCAATCAGCGCCGGTTCAAGATGGACCCAGAACTTTTTAGTTGTTGCTACGCAGTGGTCGGAGCTCTGTATAAAACATGAAGATCTGGAAGATATGTGCGCAGATAGAGAAATCAACTTTGAACCGAGGCCTTGGATCCCGTGTATTTCTCTGTGATGCATTACATGGTCAGGGAGAAGATCTCCAGAACGACCTACATAGACGGCCGTTCAGTGCAGGGTTGGAGTTCAGAGTTGAAGATGAACAGCGGCCATCTGATAAATTACCACTAATACGGGTAGCTCAACTAGGTATCGATTACAGAAGCTAAATATGACGCGGGGGAGGACCGCGTAAAACCAACCGCGTCTAGAAACGCGTCTTCCAAAGGATCCGGTCTATCTTGCGAACACCCAGCAGATCGTAAGTATCAGGGTCTGAGCTACCACCGCAGCTCATTATACAATGGCGACGGTGACCCAACAGAGAATACGTGGACGTCCAGCCCGTAAGTGCCGTCAACGCTACGAACGTTCATCTGCTAAAAGGCTGCACAGATCCATCTGGCCCTACCTTTCTCACCTACACCCCCAATGGCAAACAGCTCGTCACTGCTGGATCTAATAATGTGGTCAGGGTCTATGAGACAGGCTCAGACGGGGAACCGACGAATTTAGACGATTGCCAGGAGAACAACACTGCAATCGCTGCTACAGTAAGCTTCGGCGCAAAGAGTGGTCTTAAACATAGGATTTATTCTAGAACAGAATGACTTTTTCCTTACGGGCTCTGAGGATGGCACGGTCTGCATGTATTCACTCCATACATTTACTTACGAGAAGATGCTCACACGTTGCACTCTGCCCATCCGCGACATCGCCCTCTCTCCAGATGGCCAATGGGCTGCTGTTGCTAGCGAGTGGGTCCCAATGGTCCCGAGAATTGTGGGCACAGTACTAACAATGCGTAGTGAGCTGGAAGTAAAGATTGTGAACATCACAGATACTTATAGGGTTCTATATCTCCGAGACCTTCCAAAACCTGTAAAACATCTTTCCTACGATCCCAGCGGCACCTACATTGCAGCCTCCTGCACGGACGGTATCATCTACATCTACAGCCTTAGTACTGAGGAGCCAGATTTGATTAGGAAAGTGGACGGCTTGATTCGCAGTCTCGAGACTGAGTCTGTATCAAGTTCGCGAGCAGCCTGGCATCCTGACGGGCGGGCATTTGCAGCGCCTACAGCAACACGGGATATTCAAGTCTTATCTAGTGGTGATGGGGAGCGGCAGAGGGCATTTTCAGGTGGACATATCGGAGATATTACGGCACTTGCATGGTCACCGAACGGGGCGATGCTTTTGACTGCTTCTTCTGACAGAAACATCGTGTTATGGGATACGAAGACGCAGAAGATCCTAGCACGGTATCCCAGTACAGATCTATTGGCAGCGATCTTTGCACTAACGAAGAAACAGATACGAGTATCCAAATGTTATCAACATAGCGTGGCATCCCTACGAGAATATTGTCTCATTGGTAACGTCAGATGGCGAATTGTTCATCTATACGAAATTTCTGCAGCCCGAAGTTGTCCCCTTGCTCGAAAAGACCTTACAACCAGCCCCGTTCATCAGAGACCCCCTAGCAGAGACTTCCGGCAATGCCCGCAAGCCATTGACCAATGGAGTCAAGGATAACGCAGATCCTCGGGGCAGACGGAGAGGAACTCCGGATTCTCTCGACGAAATTCTCGGACCTGCACTTTGTGACGAGGGGGATGACTTTGTTAGCGATGACGACGGTGCTGGGTATCTAGATGAAGTAAATGGACATGGGAAAAGGGGCAATGCTCATTTGGATGCCATTGACATCTTTGATGGCAAGAGAAGAGCCACGTATCAAGCTTTCCAGCCAACAATACATCACTCATTCCAACCCGGGAGTACTCCCTGGCGAGGCAATCGGAAATACTTATGTAAGTACAAGTCGATGTTGGGGGATATCGGACTGATCATTCTTGCCAAGGTTTGAATTTGACCGGATTTGTATGGACTGTTGATCAAGACACGCATCACACCGTGACTGTCGAATTCTATGATCGAGAATTTCATCGTGACTTTCATTTCACCGATCCATATCTCTATGATAAAGCTTGCTTAAGTATGCTTGTTTCCTATAAGATGACTTATCGGATGCTAACTTCCCTTAGACGAAAATGGCACCTTGTTCTCTTGCTCTCCAGCAAACGGTAACCCAGCAATGGTGTTCTATCGACCACACGAGACTTGGACAACAAGGGCAGATTGGCGGACTCAACTTCCGGCTGGCGAGGACGTGACCTGTAAGTCAACCAGAACATGACAAAGACTAGAACTAATGGCCACCAGCGATATCACTAAGCGATTCATACGTCGTAGTAACAACTTCTGCTGACTACGTCCGTGTCTTCACACTGTATGGCACACCCTTTAGGGTCTACCGTCAGAAGTCTTCGCCAACCGTAACATGCGCTTCATGGAGAGATTATGTGCTAACAATGGGGAACGGACCCGTTGGCGGCGATGGATCCACGAAGTTGCTATACACGATCGAGAACATTAAGAGAGACGAAATATGCCAAAGCGAAGACATTGTTGCATTAACGGAAGGCGCAAAAGTAAAATCTGTTTTCTTCTCCGACGATGGCGATCCATGCATATACGACTCTACAGGCGTCCTGCTGATTCTTCAGCACTGGCGGTCACCAGGTCAAGCTAGATGGGTCCCTGTATTGGACACTAAGCAATTGGACCGTTTGGCCAGTGGCAAGAAAGAAGAATCATATTGGCCTGTAGCTGTTGCCCATGAGAAGTTCCACTGCATCATCTTGAAAGGCGGAGATCAATATCCTTACTTCCCAAAACCTCTACTCAGCGAATTCGACTTCAAAATACCATGTCAGACATTCACGCCACCAGAAGACGCTGAAAATCCAACCGCGCTCGAAGGCCCCAAGCTCGAGGAATCATTCGTACGAAGCTCACTTATGCTGTCTCTACTTGAAGACCTCGTATCCTCCACCAACGCCACGCATAGTCAACGGACCGAGCTGAGCAGGCGGGAGATTGGAGTTGACAAAGCGTTGTTACAGTTGCTGAATGTCGAGTGTAGGGAAGGCGAAGAAAGAGGTATGAAAGCGCTGGAGATCGTAGAATTAATGCGAGATCGAAGTGGAAAGATGGTGGAGGCCGCAGGCAAGGTGGCAGGACGGTATGGACGGACGGTGTTGCAGGAGAAAATCGCTGAGTTGGCTGAAAAGAGGCTGATGGGTATAGAAGACGAGGGGTAGGATGCGTAATGTTCTGTATAACATAATCCCGGCTAGTGATCTCCTTTGGGTATCCCCTGGGCCAGTCCATTCATCTGAAGACCTTGCTCCCCACATCTAGCCCTCTAAGCATCCATTGAGCGCAATGCACTACTCTTGCCATTACTGCAGACAAATACCCTCCTACACGCTATTCAAACCCACCCTACCTCCCCTCCAACTCCCCCTGGCTCTGCAAAGCTTCCCAGTCTCCATTAAACGCCCCCTGCACCTTCCTCCCCCTCCTCTCCCAAACATCCTCACTACTCCCCTTCCTCTCCCCTCCATACTTCTCCCTCTCCCTCCTCATCCCTCTCTCCAGTACCTTTTTCGCCCTCTCCTCATCACTCATGAAACCCCGATTCGTACGCATGCACCACCAGAAATCGCTCCACTCCTGGCTGCATTGTCGAAGCTGCCCGTACCGGTAGAGGGACGTAAATTGCCCACCGAGGGAGGCGCAGTAGAAGGCTGTGTCGAAGGCGGCACGGCAGGAGACGGTTGTGGGGTGGATGTCGGTGGGGGTTATGATTGTGGGGTTGGGGGGTTGTTGGGGGAAGGTGGGTGAAGGGGTGTTAGGGGAGGTTTGGGAAGAGGAGGGTTCTGAGAGGGAGGTGAGGAAAGCGCGTAGTTCAGCGTCGGCGGCTTCGTCACGGGTGAGAGTGGGAGTAGGTTCGGCAGAGGGGGTGTCTTGGGTGGAGAACGGGGAGGTGGTTTCTTTCGGGGCGTTATCCTGGGATGAGAATGGGGGGGAATTGGTTAGGTCGGATTGACTGGACTCTCGGATTGGAGTTGTGGAGTTTGAAGAATCTTTTGGTGAAGTCCATAGCCATCCCATTGCTGTGTGCCCTTTGAAGTACATCGTAGTCAAAGTCCAAGGAGATGCTTTCGACGAGCGAGCTACAACGCCGGGTAGGAAACGTGAAAGTTGCTGATCAGATTTTGGCACGTCATACTTCCAACTTCTGGAGCAAAACAAGTACGCGTCTTATAAGCTGCACGCATGGGGATCTTGCAGCTCTTGACTATGGTCCAGAGAGGACTATGTTATGAGTGCGATTCTCATTAGGTTTTGAAGGAGCCATGATCTGGTCCAGCCCGCAAGAATGCTAGGATTCCCCAAGGCTTTCAGCCGGCCGTTGGGCCAAGGCTGCATTTTTGGTAGCAGGAACCGAGCTCTGTGGACAGCTACAAGGTACCGTCCTCTTCGGAAGCACCCTTGGCCGGTCGATGTCTGTTCCCGACGCTACAAGACTACGGAGGCTGGCGACAATAAGTCTGGCCATATCGAGGCTGGACAAAATGAGGGCATTTTCTTTCTTGACAGTTTGTACCCTACGAGTTCGGCCTTTTCATTTAACGCTGTATACTTATCCATGGCTCAGATGTCTTCCCTCTCAAACTCAATTTTACCATGTGGCTTCCGTTCATCGACGCCGAGAAATTCGTACCACGGATGATGAAACGCCTTAAGATACCGAATCACGCCGCTGCCGATCCTGAGAATATCGCTGAACGAGCCTTGCCCAGATCATTGCCTATCCAGGTTACAGAAATCTTACCACGAGTAGGGGAAGGTGGTGCGTTCGTGAAGGTCTCCCACAATCCAGAGCAGCCATTGCCAGACTTGGAAAAGACGATCAAGAAATATCTGAAAGAAAATCCTATAAAGCCATGGTTCAATCCATTCCAGCGGGTGCGGACATCGCTTGTTCGGGGCCGGCCATGGGTGGAAGATCTACACCGAGTGCCCAGTGCAAGGCTCAGGGTTGAATTTGTACCGTGCTCACCAGGGCAATCAGCGGAAGAGCTGTCACAAGAGACTTTATACTCGCTATTCCGCAGATATGGTAAGCTAGCAGATATTCAGCCGCAGCCTACGGACTCTAAAGAACTTCCAAAATATGCGCTTCTTCAATTTAGCAAAGTCAGGCATGCGATCATGGCCAAGAATTGCATGCATGGGTTCGTGTTGCCGGCCAGCGAGGGCGGAGGTGTTACTGGAACTAAGTTGAAGTTGGGGTATATGCGGACGCGAAAACCACACTGGATCCTGGACTGGCTTGCTAGTCATCCAAGGGTCACGCTCCCTCTCCTACTTGCGCTTTTTGGAACAGTCACCGTGGCAATTTTCGATCCGTAAGTCCCAATATTAGCTTACTCTACGACTTCATGTATTAACAATCATGCAGTATCCGAACCTTCTTCGTCAAAGCTCACGTTACGCGCACTTTTCATATTTCCGATAACACTGTATACAAATGGTTGAGGTCTCAAGCCTCCCGTGCAACAGATGCGCTCAAATTCGGACGGCACAAACCCGAGGACGCCGGGCTTAGTGCAATTTGGGATGATCGTAAAGACGACATTGGGCAGATCCAGACTTGGCTGATGGAGAGTGCTGACACGTTCATTGTCATCCAAGGACCTCGAGGCTCCGGAAAGAAAGAGCTGGTACTTGATCAGGCGTTGAAGGGCCGCAAGAACACTCTCGTCATTGATTGCAAACCTATACAAGAAGCGAAGGGTGACAGCCGTACCATTTGTGCAGCCGCTGACGAGGTCGGCTACAGACCAGTATTCTCGTGGATGAACAGCATTAGCAGCTTGATCGATCTAGCAGCTCAAGGCACCATTGGCACGAAGACCGGCTTCTCTGAGACCCTGGACGCGCAGCTGGCCAAGATATGGCAGAATACAGCTACTGCCCTCAGGCAGATAGCGTTATCAGAACGCAAAAAAGACGACAAAGACTCTGACCTCGGCGATGACGAATACCTCGAGGCCCATCCTGAACGGCGACCTGTAGTTGTAATCGACAACTTCCTACACAAGAGCCAAGAAAACAGCGTGGTATACGACAAAATCTCCGAATGGGCCGCTGGCCTCACATCCGCCAACGTCGCCCATGTCATCTTCCTAACAAACGATGTTTCCTTCTCCAAATCCCTCAGTAAAGCCCTTCCTGACCGCGTCTTTCGCCAAATCGCCCTTGGTGACTGCTCCCCCGAAGTAGCCAAACGCTTTGTCATCAACCACCTTGACGCAGACGCTGACGAGGGCGGCGGCCCAGAAAAGAAACCCAAGCCATCAGAAATGCGTGAAGATCTAGCAGAGCTAGACGACTGCATCTCCACCCTCGGCGGCCGCCTTACAGATCTCGAATTCCTAGCCCGCCGTATAAAAACCGGTGAAACGCCGAAAAAGGCCGTCCAAGAAATCAAAGAACAAGCCGCCTCCGAGATCCTGAAAATGTATATCCTCGACAGCAGCCCCCGAAAATGGACGCCCGAGCAAGCATGGCTGCTCGTAAAACAACTCGCCGACTCAGAATCTCTAAGATACAACGAACTCCTCCTCTCCGACATCTTCAAATCCGACGGCGAAGGCGTCCTGCAATCTCTCGAGCAGGCCGAAATGATCACCATCGTCTCCTCAAACGGCCGACCCACAAGCATCAAACCCGGCAAACCCGTCTACTCTGCCGCTTTCAAACAATTAACTGAAGACCACGTACTAAAAGCGCGCTTGGACTTAGCTATACTGAGCCAACTCATCAAGGTCGAAACGCAGGGCATTGATAAATATGAAGCTGAGTTGAATTTATTAGCGAATTTGCCGGGGGCGCCGAAGGAGACGAGGGGGAGGGCGAAGTGGTTGTTGGGGAAGTTGTGGACGAGTCAGAATAAGGTGGAGGGGTATGAGAGGGAGAGTGCGGGGTTGAAGAAGGTTTTGATGCAGGAGTATTAGGATGTCTCGGGGGGTTTAGCACTGTTCTCGTGGGGCACGTTGTATATAGAGGGTGAGGGTGTGTATTGAAAACTGGGATCTGCAGGCTGGAGAGAAGGTGGAGTGTGATTGTATATATGGATGGGTCGAAGGCACTGAGAAACGGGGAGGAAGAACGATTGATACCACTCTGCACATTTTGTAAGCTATAGGCTTGGATCTATATGAGTATGTATATGCGCTGTATATGATTATAACCGCACTGAACTTTCAGAAATTCTCCCTATTCAATTCTCCCAGCCTAATTCTGATACCAACCAACCACTCTACCCATAGTAGAGACTTGCAACTCTCGCCACCGCATCCATCACCATTCTCCCCCCCTCAGGAAATAATGAATTAAACTCAATAACGAGCTATCATAGCATCAACACAAACATCGCATGCACCACCCCACCCATCAGCAGTAATACCTGCAGCCTTTTCCACCCCCGCCCCCACCCCCAACTCTAAGAGTCCATTTCTCAGCTCTTGCTACTCGTATTGTGAAACATCCATCCACCCAAACTCTCCGAGGAGATCGAGATCATCTCTCAGCTCAGCTCAGGTCCCTTGGCGTCTTGAAACATCCAACAACATTTATCCTAGTTCTGAAGAGGGGAAGCAATTTCGATGGGATTTGTGGCTCCACTTTTGTCTAGATTGTGTTCGACAATACCCTCTTGCTGTATGCGAGGAGATGTTCTGTTTTAGGTGTTGCTGCGGTGATTTTGAGCTCTGCGCGAGTAACATAGCCGTGGAGGGTCTGTGAACTGATGCGAGTGGCCGTGGTCATACTGGAACGGCGCGGACTTGGTTAGGAAGAGTTTGCGGCTGTTATTGTATAGTATCTGGTAAGCGAGGCGGTCAGTACATTATGTGCAGGATGATGCAGGGGCATCTATTTTATTCTCTGCTGCTCGTATTATTGCGATCCACTATTCGCAGTCCGGAGTGTTGTTGCAACATTGCTACTTAACAAGGGTTGTGATATCCGGCTGCTCTTGTTCACGGGATGACGCGGAAGATGTTATTGTCATGCTTCCCTTCGCATGTGGGGGTTTTCTGTCCGTTATCCCTGGTATTGCTATTATAAGATCTAAAAATCTTAGAATTTTGCGATTGACACACAAGATAATCCGCAGTACATCATGCTTGCGCCGTGTGGCACCCTAGTTTAATTACCGTTGTTGCAGCAATAAATTGCTAGCTAATAATGTTTACCATTATTTACCCCAGAAGACATGGAAGTGCGGTTCGTGTTCGCTCATGCTGGACAAGCGAATTCTCCGCTGTGATCATCCAGCAGGCTGTGTACTTAATAGCCGTAGGGCGGAGTCTAGGCATCAAAAGGGGAATGAAAACCACTGTGCTGTTGGAATTCCTCTTATTTCCGAAGGCTTGGTTGTCCTGCATATTCGATCCGCACAGACATGATCCGCACAGACATGATCTCATTTTACATTTGGTGTTCTCTTCGCTCTGATCCTGTCCTCGAAAATGTTAGGACCGCGTTGATCCTATTTATACGGTAAAAGGGCGGTGGATCTTCTTTGACCGTATCAATTACCAGTGCGATGCAGTATCACAACAGATTGCGAAGGAAATTCGAGGCTTCTGATATGGTGATATGGAAAATCATATAGTATGTTACGCGGTGCTCACTGCCTAGCAGGGATCAGTCGACTGATGCGATAGGTGTCACAGACCTCCCTTGGAATGCGTACGTTTCGTTGGCTCCGTTCTTAATATCCGTCTCGTACTTCCCCAGGTGGAGAACTCAGGCTATGATGGTGCAGCTTTTAGGTAATCATTGGCGATGGCAACGCCATAGTAAGCTTCTATCGAAGCATCCGTAAGCCTGGAGAATTTATTGGAAAATTGTCAGCACCCTTTTTTGGTCTTAGGCTCCGGTGGCAAGCGAGATCCGTCGAGGCTCGCTAAAATGGAGGTACAATCAGCATCATCCTTCGGAAGGTATTACAAGAGACTCCCATTATCCGATAGTACCCCTCAGCCACAGTCAGCATGGTCCGTGCGTTTCTTCCATGGTCGACATGTCAGGATGCTAAAACGCCAGGCATACAATGAACAAACTGTATTGGACATTCGAGTTCCTCCGGGATTACCGGATTGTCTAATAATAAGAAGGATTTCTTACGTCTGCGGTTGGTAAATTAATTCATGGTGTTGGTTCTGCGGCGAGAAACGTTTTCATGGCCAGCTAGCGGATCAGTCTGATAAGATGTGACACCCTAAAGCCGAGAATATACGCATCCGATGGAAAGTCATATGTGGTCCGCAGGAACATGCACACCGTCCTAATATCAACCAACTCCGGAGACTTGACTAACAGCAAGCTTCTAGATTCTGCGTAAATTGCTCATCAATTAGATTCATCACTTTCACTCCAAGAGTTGCTCCCTGAAGGCTAAATGGCTATCCCGTGCCGAAAAGAATTTGGGGCCATCAATGGGCGTATTCGAATAACACAAATTAAGTGATGGGACCAAATGACACAGGTGACAAATTGCCAAGTGGATCTAGACA
Source organism: Cladonia borealis (assembly GCA_018257855.2). Lineage (NCBI taxonomy): Eukaryota > Fungi > Ascomycota > Lecanoromycetes > Lecanorales > Cladoniaceae > Cladonia > Cladonia borealis. Next base: position 214,427 of record JAFEKC020000021.1, on the reverse strand, counting down.
GCTGCAAGTCGCGAACTGAGGGGCAATGGTGGAGTTTGCTCCATATAGCTGGGTCGTTCATGGTGGGAGGCCAGAGTGTCAAAGGCTGCAATCAGTTAATGTTGGACAGCTGGTATGCAACGCAGACGCAGCAAGTCGCATTATCTATGGATTCACAGGAAGGCGTGAGCGAAAATTCGCTACGATTGTCTTCTCGGCTTTAAGCTGGGTAAGATAATGCGATGCCGAGTAGATGCGGACCCCGGTGCGAGGACTCTGGGAGTGCCACGGCATGCTGCATGTTCGAACCTTGGGTTTTGGGGCCTTTTGTCAATTGTGAGAGTCAAATACCCACCAAAATCGGTTCGTGGTGGGACAAATCTGATCATAGTAGAATCGAGGAATTTACAATTGGGTCGTGCCTGCAGCCACGTGTAATACCCCGACAGGATTAGCTTGCATCCACGGGCCTTCCATTCCGGACTTGAAGCTACTCCGATGTACAGTCGATGTACAGTCGATGTTTAGCTTCTGCGCTCTGAAATCGGACTCATGCACATGCCTGTGTGTTGGTTCATGGCGAACGAACGGCCCCGAGATCTCACGGCAACCTTCGCAAACTTTTCCGTGGTGAGCAAGTCATGTAAATCATCGAAGACTTCATCCATTGTTGCTGGGGGAGGGTCGAGCGGCATGACCTACATAGGCGCGACGCCAGCGCTCCGTTAGGGGGCCAAGGCTGCGGGATTTGGCCCATAATTTGGGTACACTGGTACGCCCGTGGGTACCTGCAGGACGTGCTGGCATGTCCTCGCTTTGAGGAACGCCCACGGTGTTGGCTTCGTGACTGGCTTGAGCTTAGTATATGTAGTATCATTGGTGTGTCTCGGCTCCTCAGAATTGCACTTGTTATTCTCATTTGGCGAATGAACTACCAGATAATCCCCTTTGACCTCTTCATAAGTTGAGAAATCTCGTTCAAGTCTTCACCAGTCAGGCCAACTCCGAGTGTCGAGCCGCATGGGCCACCCATCATCTAAATTACCGAGAGAATGCAGCTAATCATCTGTAAATTACCCACATGCGTCCAATGTTAAGTTCTTTCGTAACTTTGACTGGAATGTTGAATACTTCCTGTAGGATCCTGTATCGACGTCGGCCCTCTTGTCACTCGCAACAACTAGATCAGGAGGTGAAAGCATCACGAGCCAGCTAATAACGTTGCTTAGGATGGTAACATCCCGTTGTTTCAGCATAGGTAACATCCTCTTTAACAACGCGGAGCATTGGTGGTGTCGAAAGCAATGAAGGGCGTTCCGCCCCACCACAAGCACGTCCTTGGCTAACATGTTAAAGACCGTCATCTCAGCATATGACCCATCACAGACAACTTGAAGTGGCTCAAAGAGCACCAAGTGTGACCTTAGTCGGAGTATTCGGTGGATAATGAAGGCCGCCAGTCACTCATGTCACCGACTATAGCCGCGAGATATCGATAGGGCAGTACCGCACGCCACCAGTGCCAGGCCCCTGGGCCGGGGCCCTATATTCTAGCAGCCCGGCAACCCCCAATAGCCGCCTTAGAGCATTTCTTTACTGCGTACTCCGTACTAAAGTAGACCTCAAAGTTACGGCAATACACTTAGATGCGATTGTTCTCTCCTATTCAAACTTTACGATTCCTGCTTGGGTGGCAACAGCTTTTAGAAGACGGGGACGGGAGCTTCATACACACGTATTCGATTATGAATAATACCTCTTGCGGCTGGATTCCTCAGAATGGATGCCAAAGAGGAGGTCCCGGCTGGCTACGGAGCACCCCATTCTCTGTGAGCATGCCTTGATTTTGGGGGCAGGGCAAACTTGAAACAAGTACGGATACACCGACTCTAATACGAGTATCAGCGTATGGTAAGCACTTATCATTTCGATCCTGTGTTGGAATATCGGTGGCTTTATGTGAGATGACCGTTGTCAGCTTATTCCAGGAGGAAGACAATATTAAAGGGCGGCCCGTCTTGACGCCCGGTCACATCGAGGGGCCATGCTGTCTGTCAGCTGTTAGTCCTGTTACCCACCATCCCACTACCTAGTACCCACAGACACTCACAGATCTTCACAGGCTCTCCCACCGAAATGCACCTCCCCTTCAATTATGCACCTCTTTGACGCCAAAGCTCCCAAGCTCGTCTCGTCTCCAGATTCGGCAATGTGGCTGATCGCGACTCTGCAGGGTTGGCTCCTAGCCGGATAGAGGGATCAACAGAATTATGCGAGATTCGTCTATCTTTAGTTCTAGCGCTCGTAAAGTATATCCCCTCGCGGCTTTGGTGAGATCAGAGATTGGTCTGGACAGTATTGTGATACCAGATGCTACTTGTCTGTTTTCTTTTGTCCCGTTAATCCTTCTTCCTATTCGTCCTCTATCATACCGGGTCCAGTCATGTCAGCGTTGGGTGAGGAGTATGAACATGCATGCAATCAGAACAAGTAATATTGCCTTTCTCAGTGATGCAAGAGCAAGGAATCGAGCGCTCGCAAGACCTGGTAGCTCTACCGCCATGCCTTACCCAAGATAGTGATCCTAGACGACCGCCACATGGCCCAGTATTTACTTCATGCGCTCAGCCATTTCAGCCTCTTTCTCCCACTACCTCACCGTCCCCTCCCATCCTTCCCCAGGCAGATCCGTTAGCAGCGGACGAATTGTCGTTCATGTACACGGCAGCCTAGGATCTTACATTGTTGGACCCCGTGTGCTGGTGACCGTGACCTGCGGCCTGGTCTTGCATAAGCTCGCGACATCAGCCTAGTTCGGTTGGTGCAAGCTCATAGTTCCCTTTTCTGTGGACACGGCTGAATGTGTCTTCACGCCCTTGAGCTCGGGTGTTCACTGCAACCCTGCTTTCCATGTGCGAGATGCTGTTCATCGGATCCCACTTCTTGAGCATAAATAGGTCATCAGACCCATACTCGTTCGACTATCTAAAGCGTTATTTCTAACACTCATTTGTATACTACTCTGTGGCATATATTTGTTCAGGCGCAGGCTTCTAAGCCCATTCAATCATTGGAGATCACACAGGTTGCTAAGACTGCTGATATCATCGCATTTGTGTCGAAACTATTGTCGAGACTATCGAAGTCGCCCCATTTTCAGACCAACAAAAGCATAAGAATAATACCAACGTACACTTGTTGCATCCCCGATATCAATTCAACCACAGTCGAGGCCAAAGCCTTATACGACTGCCAGCCGTTTCACTCAGACCTAATTCGAAGGAGCTCCTAATCAGTGTCCTTGCTCCAATTCAGACGGAACCAGCTCGGATCCCATCTCCCTCTTCTAAGATTCAGCCTTCTTCACGATGGTTGCCGCCGCCGGCGCTGTCGCCTCCGGTATCGTTGCTCTCAGTTCCCTGGTACCCTCACTACCTCAAACCGCCACTAACGGTAACTCGAAGTTGGGGACTCTGCAAGCCCCCACCCTTTCTGACTTCGTATCAACTCCTAACACACCTGACGGCTTTCCTTGGGGTACTGCTACTGCAAGTAACACCAATCCCTATACTTTCACTCCGGGAGGTGGGTTGCATCGCAACTATCAATTTAATATTGCGCGCGGCACTATTGCTCCCGATGGTGTCAATAGAAGTGTGTTGCTTGTCAATGGAGCGTTCCCTGCTCCATTGATCGAGGTGAATTGGGGTGACACCATCAATGTCGAAGTTTGTAACAACATCGTAGGCCCGGAAGAAGGAACCTCTCTGCATTGGCATGGTATACTGCAGTCGCTAACTCCTTGGTATGACGGGGTCCCCTCCGTTCAGCAATGCCCAATTGCTCCAGGCAAATGCTTCACCTATTCTTTCCTGGCCGATCTCTACGGGACGACATGGTATCACTCTCACTATAGTGCTCAGTACAATGCAGGCCTTCTCGGACCTCTGATTATTCATGGCCCCACGAACGTCCCTTATGACATCGATGTTGGCCCCGTGCTGCTCACCGACTGGTATCACGATACCTATGAAGACATCGTCGAAGAGGTCATGACTAAGGCTCAATTAGCCCCTCCGCTTTCGAACAATAATCTAATCAACGGCAAAATGAATTACAATTGTTCCCTGATAACGAACGGACAGCAATGCACCCCAAACGCCGGTCTTTCTAAGTTCAAGTTCCAATCCGGGAAGAAGCACCGTCTTCGTTTGATAAATGCTGGATCCGAAGGCATACAACGTTTCACCATTGATGGCCATAACATGACAGTAATGGCAAATGACTTTGTGCCCGTAAAGCCGTATGAGACTAACATGGTGACTCTTGGAATTGGACAACGTACCGATGTCATCGTAACTGCAACTGGTCCGCCAAATTCTACGTACTGGATGCGCTCTAATATCAGCCACACGTGCTCCGCTTCTGATGGCTTATCGCCAAATGCATTAGCAGTTATCTACTACGAAGATGCAAACGATAATGCAGTCCCCACGACTACTGCAACTCCATTCGATGACAGCCAGTGTGCAAACGTACGAAAAATCGTGTTCCCCACCAAGAGAGATACTAATTGAATCGTAGGATCCTCTCGAGAGTACCATCCCCTTCTTTCCATTCCCGTCCACCTCGAACCCTGCCGTGACTCAGGAAGTTGTAATAACCTTCGGCGCGAACTCAACTGGTTTTGAGCTATTCTACATGAACAACGTCTCCTTCCGCGCCAACTACGAGTAAGTTAACCCCCCGCAGCCAAAAAACCTCCACTAACCCAGATCAGCTACTCCCTCCTCGCACTTGGTCAATCAGGCAACCTCTCCTTCCCCCTCGACCCCGAATGGAACGTCTACAACTTCGGCACCAATTCTTCTGTCCGTCTAATCGTCTATAACGAATTTCAATTCTCCTCCCACCCCATGCATCTCCACGGCCACAACTTCAACGTCCTCGCCGAAGGCAACGGTTTCTGGGACGGCACCATCGTTCACCAACAGAACACCCAGCGCCGTGACACGCAACTCGTCCGCCCAGGCACTGCTGCTAACCCCGGCTACATCGTTCTCCAGTACCAGACCGATAACCCCGGTGTCTGGCCTTTCCATTGCCACATTGCGTGGCATGTTAGCGCGGGACTGTATATTAATACGGTTGAGCAGACACAGTTGTTGAAGAAGAAGAAGATTCCGCAGAGTGTGGATCAGACTTGTATTGATTGGGGTAATTATGCGGCAAATCATGTTGTGGATGAGATTGATAGCGGGTTGAAGGAGAGGAAGATTCAGCCTGGGGTGTTGGGGGGTCTGATGCCCGAGAGTCCGAAATGGAGTAAGAGGCAGTAAGTAAGAAGTCACGGGGAATGCACGGCAACATCAATTTGTATAACTGCTTGGGTTCTGTGCTTTTGGGGATGCGGGTATCATGATGCATCGAGCTTGGGCTCTGGGAGTCCGGCTACGGGGGAGTTTTCTTTCCGTTGGTCAAGATTAAATTTCTGGGGAATGATGAAGTGCTTCGTTTCCAGTCACTCCTTTTCATATATCTTCGCGCATTTTCCCATTTTATATACATTTTGTTGGGGTTACTTTAGAGTGTATATTAGCTAGAGCTACTGGTGCATCGCATACATGTACGATCAGGAGAAACTACTATTCGCGAGGTCTATAAATCCCTAATAGTGTGGATAAAAATCGTCCAGCCCGCCTCCCCTTCACAAGAATTTTTTCCATAATTCACAAATATGAGATAGAATTCAGAGTGCTATAGAAATCGGGACTTACTAACCCTTCATTCATCCCCTAGCCACCCAGTCATCTGCTCAAAAAATCCACCCATGTCATCACCCATCGAATTTCTAAGAATACCATAGCCGCAGCTGAGTAAGAACTAGCGAATCACTACTATCTAATAAAAGTTTTGCGCCTAGGCCGCCACGCCCTCGTTCTTTGCACCACGTGCTTCTCGTATTTTCGGAGGGTTACGCTTACATCAACTTCCTACACAAGGCAGCAATATGTGCGTCATTTTTTTGATACTCTGTTTGTCATGTATGAGTGAGCCTTGGAGGCGATGGGTGGGGGTCTGGTGACTTTTGGAATTTTTTTTGTTTTTTGGAGGGGGGAGGAAGATGGAGGGTGTGAGCGGCTTGTTGGGGTGGAAGAGTTGGGTGTGGTTAGAGTGTGGTGTGTTTGCGAGTGTATGGGGTTTTGCTAGCTGTGTCTGCTGTGGCAATTAGCTGGTACTGAGTACGGAGAGGATTGTTAGCACTGTTGGTGAGATTCAGTGTTCTGTTTCATTGTTTTTGAAGTCTTGATGGGCTTTGGTGGTATCGTTGCTTATGTTTTAGTCTTGGGTATTCATCTCGGGTTTGTAGAGCTTCTTGTTTGATCTCACGTATACGTTGGTATACCACTTCAAGCATCACCTCTGCGAAAGACTCCATCCGAGTTACCGTGCCTCTTTGCGCGCGGGGATAAGTTTTCATCTGCATATGGGTCTAGGCGTGAAATATTATAGACGTAAGTTCTGGGACTTCAATGCTCCACATTTCTTTTTATTGGCACCCGGACGATGTCATAACCAGCAAAAGCTATGATTGCACTTTCAATATTGTCCGTGTTAATCGTAACACCGCTGAATTCTTGTGTCCATGCACTTAATAGTGTCCAATCGAGCCTTTGATCAGTATCGGTAGTGTTGAAGGAATACTATCAACTTGCTTTACGTTGAAGGTGCCAAGCCCAGCCTTACTGAGTCTTTCGTTGCTCCAGCAGGCTATGAATCTAACCCTTTTAGGCAACGCTCCTACAAATGCAACGGGACTCTCATACAGTGGCTCAATAAGTAATCTGTCTGCTCAGACGCACGGTGACGAAGTTATACTCACACCAAGTTCCAGCCACTACAACTACCACGTGGTCACGTACCAGCATTAGACCTATCTGGAGCTTTGGCCCAGATGGCCACTGACAAATATGAGTTGTTCGTGGAGTAAAGGTAGAATGACCTCATGATTACTTTAGCAGACTGCATGCGGAAAGTATCGTCCCTCGCACAATTGACCAACGATCCTGTCCGCTCAACGGAAGATTGCCAACAACAACATTCGGTTTTGGTTGAGCTGACCACCCACTCCGAATTCTATTCCTGCATAGGCTTTAGTGATGACTCGCGGACGTGACGGGATGGTTATGAAAGTTAGCCAATCAGTCAGTCGCGGTACAACAATTGGCTTGGCGTTGTAACCGGGCTCCTGGTATTCGAGACGACTTACCACAACAGCAGTCACAGCCCGGTCTCTGGCGACGTGGTCAGCCACACTCAGACCAGGCGCCTTAGGACATTGTCCTCTTGCATATTTTGGTAAGATTGCACTGCAGATCACAAACAGTGCCGAACCTTATCCCTTTATAGGTCACCTCCCGTGCACACCACCGAATTTTTTGGTTTCGCAATCACTCAGCACTGAAACTCGCCGAAACTCTTGAACATCGTAAGATGGGGTCTGTATGCTTTATTGAGGAGAACTTTTGAAAGGAGAATGTCTGAAAGATATTAATATCTTGTTCTGGAGTGGTGGTAAAAGCCCTAGAGGACCCCCTTTAGGCCTCTCTCGGGGGTTCGCTTAGAGGGACTGGGGCCAGCTTGGCAGAACCGCTGAAAAGTCACATCCACTAACAAAAAGGATACGCCGCAATCCAAACCGAGGCAGGTGAATGGCACTGTACAGAAGAAACGACTGGAGGAAGCGGATTTCTGTGGCGGAGGCTTTGCTGTCCCAGACAGTAGATGAGGTGGGAGTGCTCCGTGGTTGTGATAAGTTATTATTGGAACAGGGTTTTCGTTCCATTCGGGTCATATATTCGATGGAGATCTTGCGAATGGTCTTTTTGCTTTTAACAAAATAAATAGCCACGAAGAATGAAGGTCGTCAATGAAAAGTTTACCTTTTCAAGTAATTTATCGAGAGCGGAGTCCACTTACAGAAAGAATCCATTTATGATATTGCCAGTCATCTCCGCTATCGTCGTCCTCTTCTTACCTCCACCTTTGCTTAAACCACACCCTCAAAACCAATCCCAATCTCCGTACCCCAGTGTCATTGTCGACGAATCGATATACTAAGGTGCCGTTGTGTTCAGCTCACTCGCTCCAACACCCATATCAAATGGCAGCGACATGAATCTGACAGCCTACACCAGGGTAAGTCGTGTCAGGATCTCCGAGGTTCCTGACATTCATGTATACGCATGGACTACAAGTACCTCTCTCGATCTATCTTGGAACGATACCCCGGATATCAGCGGAGGAATTCGGGGTTTGGCGCAGAAGCCAAAGAGCAATGTTGAGCACCGTGCTGAGAAGGTGTCTGGAACACATTGTAAGTGGATATGCACTTTACGGAAGTCGTAATGCGATAGAGAATCATATGGCACTCGATGAGGATATCCTCGAACGGCAAGAGGCCACCCGGCACTAAGGTAGTGTAAATATGGTCTGAGCTAGTCCGGATTGGACTAAAGTGCCTTGGCAAATGGCGAAATTTTACGAGTCATTGTTTATTTCCCACACATACATAAACCTCGAATCAATGACTTCCATATCAGTATATGGCTATGATACGGCAATGCTAGTTGCACATGATTCATCTTCCAAAGAAGAAGCCTGTGGGACTAGTGAGCTCGAGGAGTCCCATAAGCTGAGAAATGGCTGCACTAGATGTCTGTTCCTGGAACTGCCGTACGAGCTGCGAGCGCAAATCTACAGTTACGTCCTTCCTAGCACGAGCAATATTACGAACAGAGGCTTGGTATGGGACCGAGGAGCGCCAATCTGGGCTACAAACCGACAGATCCATAGTGAATGCATCGGACCTTTGTACGGAAATGGCACCTTCCTCGTCGAAGTTGGCTACGACTACATTCATTTCGTCCACCAGTATCGGCTGCCCGCAAGCAATTTGATTGCAAAACGTATTCACATATTCCCCGAAAAGATCTCAGCAAGTTATCAGACCTTGATGAGAAGGTTTCAGATCACAGTGAAAGAGGTCGATAGCTATACTGGCATGATCATTTACAACTGCAGTAATACTGAAGCCTTATACATGAAACTCAGACAGCAGATGCAGAAGCTTTGTGACTTCTTGCGAGAATTGCCCGAGGTTCGAAACCTCGAGATTCTATACGATCAGGAGTACCGAAAGGTTAACAAGGAGAGACTCATGGAACTCCCATCAAAGCCTTTTTGGGGGCTTTCCAATGTTGTTGCCCTCAGTATTGTGATTAGGGATGGAAAGAGCTACCATAAAATCCTCTGAGGGGGCGATACCTCGCATATATCAAAATTTGGGCAAAGGGTCATGCACGGCTAAATTTTTCGAGAAACAGAAGCCAATCGCCAATAACGTTTCGTCCAATGTGAGTTGAGCCCACATCACTGGTTTATTATTCACGATGATTCATTAAGAGTTGCAGCCAATTTTTAGCATTGGTCCAGAATGATCGCATGGACATCGTAGCGCATCATTGTTTCCGCTATGGCTTGACCTTCAAAGTCCTGCTCCCAATTTTGATAACCTAGTCATAAAGCGACATGACATCGTACTTGGGGGCCAGCTCAACATCTTCTCTGCATCCATATAATGATTTTCTGCCGCCAGAAGCTGCTCAGCTGACTTGTCACCGCTGGCGACAGGGTCTCGCAAAGGAACGAGCTTCCCCAGGCTCTTGGCTGTATTGACCGACTGGCTGTTGTTTCGCAGTCTCCTGATAACATATATCGATAGTGCGAGTATAGAAGCTGCTGTCAGGAACATGGCGAAAAGGTTTACGCCTACTCCAGCTGTAACTGAAACAAGGAATAGTATATTCTTGAACCAGTAAATGATGCCGGTGGGCTAGTTGCTAAAGCTCAAGTCATCCGAGTCGACTGCTGTAGCTCTGGTGCCATACTTGATAGGTCTAAAATGTAAAATCAGCTTTTGACAGTGAGAATGGACTCCTTGAGCGAGATATAAGATCTGTCCAGCTGTATCCGATTTCAGGCTTGCTACTAGTGCACTGCGCCCCACTTCGCGCACTAGTGGCTTGCGATGCTGACCTACATTGCAATGCGATAAGCGGAAAATAGCCTGTCGCTACTCGACTGCCTCTTCAATTCTTCCATCTCCGGCATGTGATCATCGAACAATACCTAATAAACCCTTTGGGTTGACGTTGCCGGTCAAGGTATCTATTTTGGCCTTCTGCTATCATACCTGCCACCTCCTTGGGCCCGAACCGAGGAGTCATTCCGTCTGTGCAGTAGGTAATTGTATAAGAGAAACCCAGCAAGAATGGCTCAAGAACCTCAATGGAATAAGCTTTGCCAGAAATGTCAGCGTTTCGCTTCGAATCGTCTCTCATGGCCGGATCCTGTCTCATGGCCCCACGGCATCCCTTTTCGTGATATTAACAGCTTGCTTAAGTCAGCCAAACAGGGTTGTCATCTTTGCAGTTTTATAGTTGCTGGGCTTCGAGAGTCTGACATAACAGACTTGCAATCGATGCTGGAAGCTTATTCACAACATGACTTTAGTCAGGGTTATAGTTCTATGGTTGTGGATCTCCTCAATGGTTTACGGCACGGTTGTCATTTACGGCTCATAATCTGCCCAACGCCCATCACACAGCACAGCACACAGCCTGACGACGTCAGGTATTCAACTCCAATAATGCAGGTTATCATCACTGACATGCGCGGTAAGTATTTTCCGTGGCAAGACACTCCAAGAATGATTAAGTTAAAAACCAAATAGGCACTGGGGTTAGACGTGCTACTCCGAATACTGGTTCCCATGAAAATATGGAGATGATCAAGGCTTGGATTAAACATTGCAACGATGAACATCCTCATTGTAAAATTTCTGTACAAGAGACTGCTCGCCTACCAACCAGGCTCTTACAAATTGAAAAGTCTGGGAAGTCGTTCAAGGTTAAATTGTGCCTGTCATCGGCCCTTAGCCCATCTACTTCCTACGCAACTTTGAGCCATGCCTGGGGTTCAGGTTCTCCTATGAAGTTGATCAACAAGAATGTGCTCCGATGTCAGCAAGACATCCCCATGGCGAGCCTACCGCAGACTTTTGCCGATGCGGTCCAACTGACGAATACTCTCGGCTTGAGCTACCTGTGGATCGATTCCCTATGCATCATTCAAGATTCAACGCTGGATTGGGAAGTCGAAAGCACGACAATGTGTAACGTTTACAGTGGTTCAACAATTAACATTGTTGCTAGCGCATCTGTCGATTGCGATGGTGGGCTCTTCCGGCAGAGAAACCCTCTTTCGGTCACGCCGTGCACAGTTGACCTGAGCTTTCTGAATGAGGCTGGCGCACGAGAGGGAGGACCGTATGCTCTGTCACGTGGAACATACTGGGAGAGCGATCGACTACTCGCAGACGAACCTCTGGGCCGACGTGCATGGGCCGTGCAGGAGCGGATTCTTGCTCCGCGAAGTCTCTATTTCGCTGCGGAGAAAGTTTATTTTGGATGTTGTGAGAAGATAACGTCAGATACCCATCCAAGCTTTCTTGAAGAAAACCAACTTTGGGGGGCCTTTATGAACACTTGGGCTACAAATCGCCCAGCTTTTGCGACATCTGCTTCTGAGTTACAGCTTTGCTCATTGAAGTGGCAGAGTGTGGTCCAGCAATATACACATGCGCAGCTCAGTTACGAGTCAGATAAACTCGTTGCTATTGCTGGCCTTGCCGAATATATGCAAAGAACGTGGCTCGGTCCAACAATCACCTATATGGCTGGCTTATGGAGCCTTCAGCTCATCGATGGGCTGATGTGGAGGGGAGAATCACTCCATGCAACGGGAGAATCACTCCTTACAAGGCCAAAGGCTTACCGAGCCCCTACATGGTCGTGGGCTTCTGTTGAAGGTAAAGTTAAGTGGCAATCAGACGAAGAGCATATGGGATTCCCAGATCAGTTTTATGGTGCTTCTATCGTTGAGGCGCGGACCAGTCCCACTAGCAGCCCGTTTGGTAGTGTACACGGAGGGTATATCCAGATTCGTGGTCATTTTTGCACTTGGAGAGACGTTGCAGCGGTCGATCCTGATTGGGATGTTGTAAACGTGGATGGTCGCGAAGACCGAGAACACATCCTGGCAGAATCTGATGGGCTCATGCTGTTCATACTCCGTGTAGAAGAGAATGTGGAAGGTCTAGTACTTGAATATACCGGGGACAAAAAGGGCCAGTATAAGCGAGTTGGGGTCTTTGAGGACTTTGAGGGCTACGTTCTGCCTGCCTCCCGGAGCTTCCGCCCAGCCGAGCATCTATTCATGGAAGTCAATGGAAACAACGAGTACACTATCGAGATAATTTAAGGTATTGAGATATCATTCGGAAGCAATCCTAGGCTTGGGAGGAACTGAAGAAAGCTTGGAGTGGTCATCTACTGCTGAGGAGAAATATCTCGAACTCCTCCCGTTTTCCAATTGTGACGAAAATACAATGAAGGAGCGATTCCACATGCCTAAAAGGATACCGGAGCATGAACACTGCGTCTGCATTTCTACAGTGCAACGCCATATCACCAAGATGTCTCTTCCTCGATGAGTTCCTCTTTACTTTTGGGATGGGAAGGGTCCACGGGAGTGCAGCCACGAAGGTTAAAGGAGAAGGAGAAAACGGAGGATACTTTCCTTAATGAAGCATGTCATTGAAGGGGAGGTTGACCTCAGCGAAGGCACAATCTGCCATAATCAGGCGCCACGAGTCCCATTCGAGGTTATTTGCATTTTGGCTGTTTACTAAGATATGTTGGCTTTGTTTTCTTACCACACGCACATCGTTCAGATATTTCTTGCCGCAATCGAGTGCTCATCATCCATGCCATCTCGTCTCATTAGACTCCATGCTTTCCTTTTCTGAAACCATCAATGAGCGTTGCACGCTTACCTGATCATCTTACTGGTGATCCTCTCCTCGGATTGCCCACAATTTCACCTCAATAGAAATTCTCCTCTATCCTACAGACCGAGACCCGCTACTACATTATCATATCTTCCGTGAGCCCGCTCCACGCGCCAGATACTTCAACATCTACCATATCCTAGGGCCCCTCCTCACAACCCAGATCATATAGACCCAATGCCCAATTACTTTCCCCCCTTACCCTGATGTCCTTCCCATCCCTTCCAAAACCCCTCTCATCGAAGCCCATGATCCCAAGCTACACTGCCCCACTACAAACTTCTCAGGGTTTTCAATTCCCTTACGCCATTGCGTGATTGCCGAATGTCTCTGCTGTTGACTCCGGACCTCAAACTGACTCATAAAGAGTTAGAGTGGGGCGCTGTTGGGAAGAACGGTTGGTGGGAGGGATATCAGTTGGATTTTGGAGGGAAGGTGGAAGCGGAGGCAGAAGCGGACGTAGGGACGGGGGATGTGGGACATGGGAGGGGGTGGTGATGATGTAGGAGTGCTAGTTGCGTGGATGTGGCGGAGATGGGATGGTGGGTTGTAGGATGGATCCAGGGACCGAGTAGGGCGGAAGAAAGGTTGTCTCGTCAGAGATGTTGCTGGATCTGAGCTTGAGACATCTCAGGCCTCAGAAGTGCATGCAGAAGGTCTTCTAGGCGCTGTAACGCCCCCTAGTCTTCTATGGATGACAATGAATCATAAGCGGGAAAGTAGAAGATGGAGGGTCACTTGGTCCTGTGCTTATAGAATATATGAGATGCATTGCCGCGTACAATGTTTTTTCAATTGTAGAGCTATGTCCAAGTCCTACAACCTGACTCAAACCATGGCATAAAGCCAATGCCGAACAAGTATTCAAAAATTGCTTGAAACCAAGCCAGCTGTCCAAGTCCTATAACCTCGCTCAAAACATGGTATATAGACAACGCCGAAGAAGTCTTCAAAAATTGACAGTAGTAAAATCCAGCCTTGAAATGCGCAAAATAACTTATTTTGGGTGATTTCGCTTGCGCTGTTCCCTTCTTGAACGCCAACTCTAATGGTGAAAATGCTCATCAAGTTCTCTATCCCATGCGGAACACCGACGCTACGCAAATATCACAAGGATATGCGTGCTACCCAACAACTAAGCTATGGTATCAATCAATATCGAACGTAGCAGCAATCCAAAGCAGCATGTAGGGTATCTTATATAAAATCATGAACGTCGTAAAATATCAGATGTCGGTTGCGGCGACATCAGTCGAGGTTGATCGGAAAGCTTGTAATGCAGAAAACGGTATATAGTCCTTCAACTCAGATCAACAGACAGCATTAGTAGCAGGGCTATTGGTGATGTTGTTGTTCCACGTGTCTTTTGAGGTTGTCCGAACGTCCAAAGGTTGCATCACATCTTGAACACGTAAGCCTGGGTGTGTCGCTGTGTTTATCCTGTATGTGTCGTCTAAAACTTCTCCTTTGCGATTCAGGTTTCCCGGTGAACTTTACGCCTGGACACAGATCACATAGTGTCACGTTACTAGCTGATTCAGACCTAGCCCTCGTTGTGGGCGTGACGGGGGCCGAGCTTGTTGACAAAAGGTCTATTGACGTGGCCGACGAGTTTGTTGGATTGAAAGAATCGTCCACAGGTGACGCATATGATGAGAAATTTGAGCGACTATTGTCACTTGGAGCGGTATAGAAGCCCCCAGTGGGGTTCGCGGAAGATGGGAACACAATGGGCCTGTTATGATGAACAAAGTGGTCGGAGGAGGAACACGGGAGGAACGATGAGGATTTTGTTGCATGTGTGCCGTCGGACAAGTCGGTACCCAGGCCAGGGGAGCAATGATGGACTTTGCTCGCGTCGTACCCTAGCGATTCCCTTGCTAACCCCAAGAACAGATCAAGATGAGTGGCGTGATAGCCATTACGCCAACCAAGGCCCAGGGCTAGGTCAAATTGCGACGTTACTTCCTTCATATATCTGCTGTGGACGTGAGAAGAAGTTTTGGGACTCTGTCAAGTTTCAGTAACGGAAGCTTCTCCTCGAGCTCGGAAGTAATCACCTTATTCCTCGAGATCAACACAAGCTCGAATTCGTGTACATCACGGATGAGACCACTCCGCAATCTGGACCGCGCATTCTTTATCTGCTCCCAGTATTCTTCGCTGGCGTAACGCTGTGTCAAAGGTTGCGCTACCCCGGTTTCGAGGATGTGAACGACCGATAGGTCTCTTTCTGCTGGTGGTGGGGTTGGTCTCCTATGCCTCTCGGCCATGGTTGTGTGTCCGAAAACTATGTCTGCTATCAGCTGCCATCGATAGACAGTATATGAGAGGCTCATTCACCATCAAGAAAGTTTGCGCACCCTTTGATTACCATGCTCTCGATTAGCCTCTCGTATAAATCACCTTGAGGGGGGTCCATGCATGATTGGTTATTAGAAGATCGAGGACACCAAAGTCGATACCAGACTCTAGTAAATAAGCTGGTCTCTGAAACCCTGACAGCATGACGCCAGTAATGCAGGTCCGAAGAGAACCCATCCCAATAATAAGAATCACCGTCCCTATTCATCACGATAGAAAAGGCGAAGGCAACATGCATCAAAGCAAAGAGATCCTCGAAAGAACTTGGCAGATCTCCATAGAAGCATAGTTGGAGAGCGCGAATACCCGTCTCCAGAAGTCGGCATGTCGATAATGGCATGCAACGTGTGTAGAGATCAGGGGTCGATTCAAGCCTTCCCATCCAGTTTCTATTCAAGCCATGAAGGATTTCACGGACTTGCTGGACAAGGCTGGTCGTAGTCATCGAGTCGTCGCCGAGCATGTGACAATAGAGATCATCGGCCACCGGTGGTATAGTCCGGCCGACAGGATCGCTTAAGACGATACTCGGGCGTTGATACTCGTATAGAGGCAAATGATGGACAGTGTCGAAAAGAGGTAGATCCTGGCTAGATTGGTACTGCGAGGTCTCATTTTGCTCGACAGAGTTTGGTATATATGTGGAAGGAGCAATGGTTTCCAGTTCTGCTGCCTCGTGGTGGGTCTTAGAGTCACGTAAATCGAATTGCGCACCGAAATGACGAGTCACTGGATCGATCAACTCATTCCATGAAGTGGGGGCCTGCGAGTGTGTATCACGAGAGAAGCTGTCACCGTATCCTGTGTCTGGCGTGGTCTCCTTGCTCTTCTGGAAGTTGACCAGCCCCTCATTGGGAATATAGGCTTGTTCCTCGCAAGCCTCGTCGACTCGATCGTCCGCCCGATGCACTTGATCGAAGTCCATGTTCGTATCCCACTGAGGAATGTTTCCGGGATAATGACCATATTGATCATGAAGGCGACCGCCTGACCGCCAAGACGCAAAACTTTCCACTGGAGTGGACGGAAGAGGAGTGTAGTAGATTGATTCGGCGTCTGAACTCGTGTCTAACCTGCAACGAGTATCAGTCAACGCTCATGAAGCAAGTGTGGAGCCCACAAACGAGGTTGTAGCATCATCCCTGAGTCTGCCAGTGTAATTTTCTTCCATTCTATAATTGAAGACGAGAAGGTACTGTTGACAGTGTGAAGTCGACTGTATCGCGGATTTAGCCCCTAGTATTGATCGCTTCTTCACATGAAGTGACTACTGTTAGTCAATAGTGGGCGGCCTTCAGGTGGTCGACCGCGCGCAAAATAATGCTGGAAAACGAGGGTGTCAAGACGGCGTATACAGCAATTGAGGAGGTTCACCAGTTCCAAGCATCAATCGTCTGGCACGATCTTAGGCATGTTGGTTTGAGCACATCCACAGCGAATGTGCTGATGAAAGGGCGAGAATTGGAAATGATGAGTAACAGGCTCCCACTAAGATCACGGGGTAGTCGATCTGCATGCTTAGGTCTCAGTGGGGGCTAACCCGAGCACCAATTCCCCACAGATCCCCTCCGGGTCGCAGGATAATTGATGCAAAGCAATTAGCCTGGCAAGGAGATATAGAAGAAGCGACTGGAGGTCCTGACGTGGCTCGCTGGGCTCACTCTGCTGGTTAGCTCAACCTAGGCTGAGTTGCTCGTGTTATCAACTTGCCTGTGATGATACCCATGCCCGGGGTACATCAACTATCTCCCAAAAGGTAGGGATGCAGGACCTCTGAATCGGCCTCCTGCGTTCCACCTCCACTATTAATGTCGTGCTCAGGTAATATCTTCTAGCTTAGCCAGAAGACGGATATGATACATTATAACCTAGCTTATCAAGCGGTGGTTAGCCGCCCAGGTGGGCGAGGTATTGAAGTATATTTAGGCATGCTATGATTGGATTACTTCAGGTACAAGATCAGTAAATTATCCAAGCATTGTTGCAGGGGCATAGAACGATAGCCCACGCTTGGGACTTCCGTATGTAAAACAAGGATGCCGTGGATGTAGACCCTTAGGGATGTATTGAGAAAGATCATCGTGGGAATACTCCCCATGGATGTCCACGATCCTAGCAAATTTTCTCGAATGCTTCTTAGACAATTTCCAGCTGACACGGACCGTCTGTTCGGGGGTCCTCTGAGCCAGGATTTCTATGCGATAACCCAATAATAGGTCGAGAGAACTTTAGTATATTCGGGAGGACTTAAGACGCCAGCGCCCGATTAACGAACGCACTAATGGCCCGAAGTTCTGGGTTGCAAGAAAAAGCAATCTTTACCCTTATGGGCCACCTGATTGGAGAGTCGGTTGGCCGTCGTCCAATAACCCTTTTTGAAAATATTCCCTACCAAATGGGAGTATGAAAGTGGAAATGGTGGATGGCGCCCATGCGCGCCCCCCTTAACATATGCGAGTGATCGTCGATCGACACCGAGTCCTCTGAATATCACCCTAACCTTTTACATGTAATGCACGTTTAACGTCTTCTGGAGTCACATTCCTAGTTCTTTGATACGCCACAAACCACACTTTCCCTCACCCGGCACAAAATGCTGAGTCCTCTAAATGCCGGGTTATCCCACGCGAGGCAGACTATGCTGTCCCCATACCTAAAAACATTGGTATTCGGAATGCCTGTGCCATTGATACATCAACAAGACGATGAATATTCATGATTCGTCCGCCTCTTCAGAGGAAGGATCCAGTCGAAGTGATCACCTGTTACGGAAGACGTTATCCACCGCTCAATCCGCATGCTAGTGGCTCTGACCTGCTTCAACAGGCTAACAGTTTTATCGAAGGGATTTGCTTTGTACATGATATTTGCTCATGCAGTCCGAGGTGAACTATTTCCTTCTCCCTAGCTTGGACAAGCATACCGCTGGAACATCAACTTCAACAATTCTTGGGTAAGAGTTACAGTCATTAGACCACAGCGAATAAAGGTGCCCAACATAGAACAGCAAGCGCTTTGCATTTAGAAAATCATAGTGAAAGACATTTTTCCTGATCAGAACTTATGTCCACAGAAATCGGTAGCCCTTCTGCGGCTACATTCCAGTCTGCTGAGAGTAGTTTTCAGCACGATCATCGTTCCGTCGAGTCATGGATACGTCCTACCGGTGAGATGGGCCACCAAAGGGGAAGCATGGAAAGAATTAAGAAGCCAAAGTCTATGTTTCCGTTATGGAAGAATTGCTGGCTCGTTATGGGTTGCTGGGCGGTTCTATTTCCGTAGTACGGCGATACATAAGATCTTGTTTTAATCGCGTTTTAAATAGCTAGTTTCGTAATGAAATACCAGCATTTGTCCGTATGAACTTCGTGAGTAAGCCTGGTTCCAGTATGGGCAGCTTCCTACCAAAGGAGTTTTTGCTATCTTTGAACAATCAAATACCATGCAGGGAGGCACAGATACGTCAAGTTGCCGCATTACTAAACGTAAGTCTCCGCCGTGTCCGCTTATGCCCTAAAGCTGATCTTATTGTAGCACAACTCTCCCAGCCCCCTTATTCTCGTTATCTATGGTGGAGAAGCCACTGGAAAGAGCTTGACCATTAAAGCTATACTCGAAGCTATCCAGACCCCGTCCACGACTGTACAATCGCAAGAATGTATCACTACACGACATCTGCTAGAGCGGACGCTTGCAGGCGTCAAAGATGCATTGAAGAGACAAGACGGCGATACAGAAGCCAACGACGTCGATGGAAGATGTGAGAGCATCAGCGCTTTTGTAGTAGAGCTGCAGCGCGTGCTACAAGGACGTGGAAAGCACATACTAGTCTTTGACGGTGTTGACCATCAGCGAGAAGTGGCCCCAACCCTCCTACCCGCCATTGCTCGCCTTGGAGAGACAGTCAGTCTACTGCTGCTTGCGCTTTCTTAGAGTCAAGCTGATAAATACTAGATCCCGCATCTAATTACTATCCTCGTTGTAGGGTCCCTTCAGGCCCATCTGCTCCACCGTGCTGGTGTGCCCCACGTGCATTACCCTCCCTACACACGTGCCGAAAGTCTCTCCATCCTCTCCAAATATCCCCTCTTTATTCATGGTCCTGCAATATCCTCTCAACCTGACAGCTCCCGACCCGCTGCCAATGAAGACTCGGTATGGCTTTGGGGCCGCTTTACAGCTGCAGTTTGGGATTCCCTCGGCCAAAGCGTTGCTCGAGATGTTGTCAGCTTCCGCGAGGTCTGCTCACGTCTCTGGAAGCCCTTCATTCAGCCAGTACTGGACGGGCATTATGGTGCTCGGGAATTTTCGAAATTAATGGTCAAGAATAGAGGTCTGTTCCAGAGTGAATTGGCACTGGTCGACAGCATTGTTCCCATCAAGGCCACAGCACCCAACGCCAATGCTACGAAACGTAAGCCCTCAAGATCTTATTATGCATGATAACAGTTGCTAAGAAGATATACTATTGCAGCTCCCTACAACCTTCCGTACTACCCAAGCTATCTCCTTATCGGGTCCTACCTCGCTTCTTACAACCATCCCAAGTACGACATCACACTATTTTCCAAATCATCGCTTTCGAAACGGCGGAAGCGCGGTGGTGGCACTGCACTCACCTCCCACCGCGTCTCCAAACATCGCAGAGTCTCTCGCAAGCTACTTGGACCTCAGCCCTTCCCTCTGGAGCGTTTATTCGCGATCTTTCATGCCATACTGCCACATACATATCCCGGTGGAGCGGCGGAGATAATGTGTCAGCTGGCTACGCTAGCTGGATTACGGCTTATGATCAAGAGTGGAGGTACAGGAGACATCCTGGAAGGAGCTACGAAATGGAAGGTCAACGTGGGGTGGGACTTCATACGAGGAGTTGCAAGTGGAGTGGGATTCGATATCGAAAATTATCTTCATGAGTAGCAGGTTAGAGGGTATCTGATCAGCTCATATTGGGCTATGGCTGCGACAATCTTGAGCCGTCATGGCTCAAAGCGTCAAACTCGAGCCATTTGCAAGCAGTCATCAGCCGCATGCACTAGGCGACCCTACTCCCTAGGGACCTTGCTTGGAATAGCCGTAGAGGGCTGAAGACTATCCTGTATCTCGGCAATGGTTTCCAACCATGGACCCCACAAATCCCGCGGCATGGGAAGTGGGATCATGAGAGTAGACTAAGGTACCTGCCGGCGTCTGCTGATCCTACTGTGCATCAATCCCACGCTACATGAGCTCAATGCATAGTCATTTAATATTGATCCGCGATCGCTACTGCCCTACCTACTCGGTCTTCCGAGCATGAACATCTCGACATGTTTTCAATTCTGCTTGCTCATAAGCACGTGGTCCATCGAGGCTACAAACCCTTGCGCGCCGATAGATACTCGTTTTGGATCTCCACTGTCTCGAGATGTTCTAACTCGTCGACCCTTTATTTCCAATACGCATCGTCTGTCCGGGAGTGGCTTGGGAACGGTGTCCCCCAGACGCTTGCTTTAGCGCCCAGTTGTTAGTAATTCTTGGGCTTGAACCCGCCGAGCCATTTCTCTTAGGCCAAGTCACCAACGGCACGATAATCGATTCCAATCATACAACCCAATCTCTCGCCGAGGCACGCTGGTACAAGTGATGAAGCCAACGAGGAGGCTGTGAGTGTTGCTAATGTTGGCGCTTGAAGCGTACATCTAGCCTAGTCACCACTACTTGTCCGAATGTGTCTTCGCCGCTTCCTTACCTACCTTATCTTTCTAATGTCGATCCTTCCTGCAGATGATGAAACCACCAAAATCCTTCGCGGTAAACTATGACTGACACATAGTTCTAAGCAGGCATCTCGACAAACCATAGGCTCCAAGTGCCCGGAAGGCAGCAGTACAGCACAGCTCATCTCAGGCGCAAATTTGTGTTCAAGTAATTGGTGAGATGTTCAATTTAATGCTCAGCCTCTGAGCTTACATTCTCCATGGCATTCTGATGGGATCTCCCATCACCTATCGCACTTTTGCTTCTTTTTCGCATTCTCCTCTCCCTTCCAAACGCAAACGACTTTTCCGCAACTCAGCGACTTTCGTTAATCTGTCATGTTGTCTCGCGGTCTCTTAGCTCTCAATTGCCCGGTCATCTTGTTGACAATGTCATTTTCCACCTGCCTGTCGTCGCACCCAGAGACCTGGACTTGATTAAAGATTTCCCCTGTCTCTACTAACCACCATGGTTTTATTCCTTGTGTCAGACATCACCAATTCAACACTCAACATCACTTTGAACACCTACAGCCTCCAAGACGCGCTCACCCCGAATTGCGCCGATTCGACCGCATACACCAATGGATATATAGCGCCTTATCTGTTTCATACGGGCTGTCAATATAATGGCGTCCAAAATTGCACTGCTGCTTGTCAGGAACCTGAATCAGCTTTTAGCACCCTAGACACCTTGCACAATTGCATGATGTATCCAATCATAGCAGATCAATACGCCAAGAACAATCTGTCATAGGACATCACACAATTGGCCCAATCACTTGGGATTGAGAAGGCACAATGGCCATCAACCGTGTCTCTTAATATTACTATGACGATTGGTTCCTGTCTCGATGCATACTGCGATTCTCTACCGGGCTGTAACTACGACCTTCAGTCGTACAACGAAAGCGCTTTCGCCTCTGAGAGTACTTTTAGAAACTTTACCGGTTCTTTCTATTTCGACACTGACTATTACTCAACCGGCACATCCTTCGATCTCTGTGTATACTATTCCGCCTCGGTAAACCAAGATATTGGAGGTATAGGGGTAGGACACATTTTCAACATGGAACAGAGTTTTGCTGATAGCAGAGTAGGTATGTGTATCCTATTGGATCCAGACAGGCATCGGTCTTTTGGCATTCTTGATGGTCGTTTGGTGGAAACGGGCGGCATACTATTTCAGTCTCGGCATCTTTGCCCTGTCTCCAAAAGCCAATAGGCAAGCCAGGGCTCAAAGGATTCGGATCAAGGGCAGGACCGTCCGGCTTGATGCCCTCACATCAGCATTGGCGGAATTCCACAAAGCACAATGCTTCTTCGTACTGGCAATCAATATTGCGGCCCAGGTAGATAGGGCAAAAGGGGGTCTGCAACCGCAAAGCCTTCAGCAACTATACAACACCTGGGTCCTGATCAAAAGCATATCTATCGGCGGCTACCTTCTTGTCACTTTTACTCTATTTACCTTGCACTTGGTGAATCTAGTATCCTGGTACCTCTTGTCATTGACTATATGCACTGTTGCAGTTTCCATTGCAACACTCATCACTATTGGCAATTTCAATCCGAGCGACGCCGACATCAGCTACCTTAGCCAAGCTTCTTCCACCAATGGACCGCCAGCTTGCGGTGAACGCACTCCAGGTGCTTGGTGTTATATACCAAATTACATGTACTACACAAACGATCCAAGCAATGGCGCATATTCGATGCTCGGATTCTGCGCTTTTATTCTTTTCCTACTTATGGCGAAACAGCTTGGGGCTGACAGCTACCTTTCCAAGTTGGCTTCTCAGCGAGTATTTCGCAAAAACTGCTGAAGAAGTAAGCATGTAAAGCGGTGGCACTCCACTGGATGGGGTGCTTTTATCGCCACCTTAGAAGTCTTTCAAACAGTTCAGCAGAAGATTCTAGAGCATCGGAAAACTAAGCAATTGCGACGCTCCTTTTCCTACCACATATTATCATGGAAACCTCTATCACGGCAAATGCTGTCTTGGAGAGTATTGTCGTGGACACAATCCGAAGGCTTTACAAGAGTTGCGGAAAGTACAAATAAAGACCTCCGTCTCCGTGGAATCCTCGCAAAAGAAGCCATTATCAAGGTCTTCCGATCTACTGATTGGCGCAAAGCCTCCAAATCGGCCTTCATCGTCCTATTTTATGCCACAATAACCGGCTTCTATGTGCAATTCTTCCTAATGTTCTGCCAAGACCTTGCCTGGTTTGCCACACACGGTATCTCCAATTCCTGGAGTTTTGGTCAAATTGTCGCAATCACGGTATGGGCTGAACCGCTTTGCGAATACCTACATCTGGAAATACGTGAGTTCCAGTACTGAGCATTTCACAATGAAGAAGACACTGACCTCCGTATCAACATTTAGGTGGTATAAGACGTGGTTTCGACCATCGTCTCCCGGCACCTTACAAGGTTGTCAAGGGCGAGGTCAAAGGAAAAGAGTCGACGAGCGAGGAAAAGGGAGCAGACAAAGACAAGGCAGAAAGTGGGGAAGAGCTTGCCGTCCTTCCCACAGCGAACTCGTCCCCAGTCCAACCATACCAACGAAGTCCAACTAACAATGTTTACGAGAAAGTGAGAGATCTTGAGCCACTGGAAACCAAAAGACTGGTCGAGACGAGTGATTCGACGCATAGCGGCTATGACCAGGTAGAGCATCAGGAGGACTTCACACCGTTAGAGGTAAATTTTCCTGAGGAGGAAGACATCACGTGGCAGATGTCTGACTTCTCATCACCGGAGAGAGTACCCTTGTCTTATAGCTGAGCGCCTATCTATTGCCAATACTGTTACAGATCTGTACCCTGGCTCTCATAATCTAAAGAGGATCGTGAGCCTGGGAAGTCTGCTGTATATAGACAAAGTAAGGCGCGGACGCCTGGCTATATACCTTTCATTATATATATCTTTCGTAATATATGTATATGAGTATGTTGCATTCCACTCATGGATATCCGCCATCCATGGATGAAAGGAATATCCATGGATGGCAGGAAATCCCATAGTATCATTCCATACATCTCATCACTGGAACTTACCACTAATAGCGCCTGCCATCCATGGACGGCGATGCTATTCATGGATGGCGATGCCACTCATGGATAATAGGCACTATTCATCACCACCATTATCAGTTGTGATATGAGAATTTCACCGAAACCTTCCTTCCTCTAGGCTCGAGCGTCCCACCTCCCATTTATCCGATGCAGCTGTTTCTTTTATGCGAGTGTCCTCGGCGGAAATGAAATTGCGTCAGGGTTGATGGCGTTTCCGCTACCACTTAGATGAATCATTTAAGATTGGGAGGAGGCAGATGGGTTGCTGGTTCCCAGAAACACGACCAAAACTGCTGCATATGCGGCAGTAGCAGCCAAAACATCTTTTCCCGCCGTACTAGTGGCAAAAACAGCAAGACACAATGCGAATAATATCGTTGCAACAGATATAGTCACTAAGGAAATGACTTGCGAGGGATGTAACGTCATAATGAGCACAGGCCCGATCAGTGCGATGCCACCAAATAGTGCCATGGTGAGACGTTCAGTGAAAGCGTGTTTACGTTGCCTAGATTCTCGACCGTCTTTCTCCAGTTCTCGATACTGGAGGGACTTGTTGAGGATATAGTTCCCGCCCGCTGTTGCGGCATCGCCAGCACGTACATACTCTTGCCAATTGACGACATCATATCCAGAACTATCTCTGGTGGAGCTACTTCGTAAAATACTCCATATAGTCCTTCTAGAATGCGTCGTTCGCTCTCTTAGTTGCTCTGGTGCTCCGAAGAGCTTTGAGCCGGTTGGTATTCGGCTGAGAGTATTTTCCGCAAGCAATTCGTAATTCTTCAAAGCATTACCTGTATATCTTAGTTAACTCATCAGGGCTGTCAATGGGACGCTGCTGCGCATATACCGTAAGCATTCAAGGAAGTGTCGAGTTGCTGCAATTTCAATGTACGCTCTTCAGGCTTCATACCCCCAAGAGAGATTTGCATCTGGAAGTCAAAAAGCTCCTGTTGTAGCGTTTTAATTCGAAGTAATTGCAAGGCCTTGAAGTTAAGGACCACCACGGTTTTGGTGTTGGTTTGCGTCACATCCACTGCATCTTCGTATAAGGCCTTCGTATCAAGGTAATCTTGCTGTAGAGTTTTGCTGGCCATTTGGAAGAAATGCCCGGATTACCTGTGGATCCACTGCAGCTTCTTGGGGGGGTCGCGCGATCCATATAGGCAAAGAAAAGATAACAGCGAATGCAAAGCTTTTTGAAAGATAAGCGGTGACAGTATCATTGGATGCCTTGTTCTTTAGATAATTCAGCCTCGAAATCTTGGCGACATGTGGGGGTGCGGGGCTAGAAATCGCATAAATTCACAAGTACTTTCATCCCGCCTTCAACTCGCCAAACCCTCAAGTGCATACTGTCAAGCCGCTCATGGGGAATCTGATATCTCATTTGTCTCCAATATAGCGCTGAACCCGATATATGCGAGTATCTCTCCCAGTGTTCGCGTCTTCTTTGTAGGCTCCGTGGGGAACAATCCAATAGTGTCGAATCTCATAATATGAAGAAATTTAAAAGCGTCAAGGATGTCTTTAAAAAGAAAGATGAACTGATTGAAGGCCCAGAGGTAGTTATAGTGTAAGCATTCGATGCGGGTTTATTCAACGCTTCATTAGTAATGCGTTTGTAGGGTTGTAGGCGAAACTGGAAGTGGGAAGAGTACAGTAAGTAGTAAGACCGCCAGTCCCTTTCGTATCACTCATAATTTCGTTCGACAGCTCATCAACACTATAACTGGATCCTCTGCTGTGAAAATAGGGTCAGGGTTGGGGTCGCTTACCAAAAAGGTCGAAGCTGTCAAATGGCAACACGATGGTCGAATCTTTGTTCTTGTTGACACGCCTGGGTTTGACGATACTGAGTTGAGCGAAGAGGAGGTTTTTTCCAGAATTGCACAATTTCTGCAGCTTCTGTACGTATACTACTTAACGGCTGACCATTCTCTAACTTTAACCGCATTAATTAGATACGAACAGCGGATTTTGGTCAACGGAATAATCTATCTTCATCCTATATCAAACATAAGGATGAGAGGATCAAGCATACAGATGCTCCGCCTGTTCAAGCAGCTCTGTGGGAGTAACGGTCTGCGGAATGCCATTCTTGTCACGACAATGTGGAACCGGGTCGAGTCCAAGGAGGGCTTATCAAGGCAGAAACGGTTGGAAGAAGATTATTGGAAGCCCATGATAGAGCATGGCTCTCACACATACGCCTACCGAGGGAGCCAAGCTGAGGCTCACGAGATCATAAATCAGATTCTACTCAATCAAAGCACGGTCTTGCAGATCCAGCGAGAGCTCGTTGATCAGAAGCGCAAGTTATTGCAGACGGAAGCAGGTCAAGTCGTGGACGCCGACTTAGCAAGCAGCATTAACAGAATGCAGGAACGTCTCAAACAGCTCCACAATCTCATCGATGAAACTCACCAAGATGCCCCTGACAAGTTGGCCGAGAGTGAGATTAATGAAGATGTAAAGGAGTATTTGAGTGGGATAAAAACCATGGAAGCAAACCGAGCTCGTCTAGACGATGATTATGCAAAAGCATTGCATGCTTTGCGCGAGAAAATCAGAGCACTTTCCCAAGTACAGCAAATTAGCAATACGGATGCACTCTGGGCTGTTTTCGGAGCGCAACAAGAATCTTGATGTATCTCTAGTTGATGGAAATGCTAAAGTCCTTACGGCTATTATGTTAGAGATTACATAAAAGCCGTTCATCGTTGATCCTCAATCTTCCCTTCGAACATTTCAAAGGAAGATTTTGTGGCTAGCATTTGAATCATTTCGCAAGTTCAAAACCCCACACATTCAGCCCTTAAGCTGATAGGTTTAGAAATGGAAAAGCAGCTCCAGCCGAAAGCTGAGGATTCGCGCCTTTGCAACGCGCCTCCGTGCTCCCCCAGTGCTCCCAGTGCTCCCTCAGTGGTCCCCCTAAAGCGACCTTGCTCCCTTTCCCGATCGAAAACGGCAATCTCCAATCCTAAGTTCGAGGGTTATTGTTACAAGGGAGGAATGAGATTCTAAGGGTAAACACTGCAATGCCAGTCTGAATAATGTCTATGAGAGGAAGCTCCTATACATGTTGCTCTGCAGGGCAGATGCGCTGAAATAGGGGTAGAAGACGCTAGAATACCAAGAATATGCGGAAATGTGATAATGTTGGTGGAGGCAGCTAGCGAGGATGGAAATGGTATAGCCGTATTGCAACAGTTATATATAATACAATATAATATATATATATATACTTGCGTATCCCATATATAGTCCTCTCACATGCACCCCAACTTGGCAAAATCCCACGGAAACGTGCACCCCGTCCATATATGGCATAGACAGGAAGATACCCACCCCTCCCCATCCACTCAAATTCTCTTTCCTCCACCCACTCCATAAACCCCAGCCCTATCTCCTCTCCCCTCCCCTCCCCCAGAGATATCTAACTCGTAGAACCACCTCAACCCTCCTTACTATCTATCTATTATAGATAAACAACCCTCCTATCCTTCCTAACTTACATTAACCCCCTAACCCCCCCAATTTTACCCCCGCCCGTAGTAGGTAGGTAATAAGCCTGATTACTATGTAGATTTAGACTAAAGCTAGATAAATGTAAGCTGGTTAGGTATTTTATTAATGTGAGTTATGTTGAATAGAGGGAGGAAGGGAAGGTAAAGTAGAGTTGAATAGCTTAGGCTAGGAGATGGTGTAGAGGAGATGTAAGGGGGTAGAGGAATTTAGATAGGGATTAGGGAAGAGTAGAGTGGGGTGAGGTAAATGAATGGGAATGAGTATCGTGGCTAGAAGTCGGAGATCAATGACGGTTATCGTGGCTAGAAGACTAGGAGTACGCTGGTGTTGATAGGTAAGTGGGAGGCGTGCAGGAACGCGTGCAAGTGTTGCATTCCAGTGGTGGATTCTTCCGTCCATGGATGGTGTCGCCATTGTGGGGGAAGCTAGCGACGAGATGTATGGTGGAAACCATGGGGGTGCTTTCCACCCATGGGAATCCCTTCTATCCATGGATGGCGAATATCCATGAGTGGAATGCAACATAAGCCCTCTAAGGGATCTCATTGGCGCGGAAGTCCTCTGAGCGCCAAATCACAGATGATGTGCGATCACGTACCCATCACCTCACTCACAGAACATGCATCAAAAGGAGAGCAGCTATGGACAGATTTCGCTATCTACCTACCACACAGACAACACACACAGGCACGTTGAGCATATACACAAGATCTCTTCCTCCACCTCTCCTCGCCGCGTCCATCTCACTAAGGTTTGAAACGACCGTAAAAGAAAGGAAAACAGATTCGCTTCCATCAATGCGCGCAAGCACCAGCAGTACAGGTATCGCACGACGCAGCACACGTACTTCAAGCACAATAATGCCGCACAACAACAAGACAAACCAACAAAGCTTCGCTTTTTGGCTTGACCAGGCCAATAAAACAATGCATTGATACCGTCATCGTACATTCTCTCAATGTAAGACCCATATCACAACAAGCCAAGACCGGTAAGTTGATGTGCTGGGTGTGAGTGCTGTTGAACCATCTTCCTCCCTTGTCCCCACATCTCCTAACTCCCAAGGCAGCCGAACTGAGCTTCAAGACTAGCTAGCTTCCTTCCTAGGCCGCCACAGCTTGCGCTTTCATCAAGTCCGGCTTGCCGATTATTTCGTAAGGAGCGCGTTGGATAATGCCGCCTGTTTTTGGGAGCTGGGTGCCGACGCCCATGAGGTAGACGTCGACGTCGCGGGCGCATTGCCGACCTTCGTTGATGCCCCTATATAATCATGTCAGCAGGGAGTTCTTCGGTTGATAGGTGACTGACTGGTTATGGACGGATATTAGGGCTCAGACTTACCAAACAATAAGCGACTGTCCCCTTCTACAATCACCAGCGGCAAAGATGCCAGAAACATTCGTCTTGTACTGACCCGGCGGCGTCTTGATATTCTTCCTGGCATCCTTCTCGATATCCGGGCCTAAGACTCTATCCTCCGGACCAAGGAAACCCATGGACAAGAGGACTAGTTGCGCAGGGAAGAACTGGTCGCTGCCTTCTACGGTCTTCATGTCCCATCCGCCGCTGATGCTCTTGGTCCATTCGACGCGGTGGATATTGATGCCAGCAACATGGCCGTTGTCATCGCCGACAAATTCCTTGGACATGACGCAGTACTCGCGGGGATCTTTGCCCATGTGCGTTTTAACTTCCGTGTGACCGTAGTCGACGCGGTAAATACGCGGCCACTGTGGCCATGGATTGTCGCGAGCACGCTCTGCCGGTGGCTGGGGGAGTAATTCGAAGTTGGTGACCGATTTGGCGCCGTGGCGGACTGAAGTGCCTATGCAGTCGTTTCCGGTGTCGCCGCCTCCGATGACGATGACGTCCTTGCCTTTGGCGGAGATGTATTCTCCATCTGCAAGTTCGGAGTCGAGAAGAGATTTGGTGTTGCGGTGGAGGAATTGCATGGCAAAGTGGATGCCTTCGAGCTCTCTGTTGGGGATTTTGAGGTCTCGAGCAACGGTTGCACCAGTAGCAATGACTACTGCATCATGCTTTTCGCGGAGAGATTGCAGGCTGACCTCACTGTCAGGACCAACAGTACAGCTGGTGACGAATTTCACGCCTTCGTCGGCCATGAAGTTCACCCGGCGCTGAACAATGGTTTTATCGAGCTTCATGTTGGGAATACCGTACATGAGCAGACCACCAATGCGGTCCGAACGCTCGTAGACAGTGACTAAGTGGCCACATTTGTTGAGCTGGTCAGCAGCGGCGAGACCAGCAGGGCCTGAGCCGATGATCGCAACCGTCTTGCCAGTACGAGTCTTGGGTGGTGTTGGCACCATCCAGCCCATGTCGAAGCCACGGTCGATAATAGCGCACTCAATGGACTTGATACCAACGGGATCTTCGTTGATGCCAAGCACACAAGCACCTTCGCAAGGAGCAGGGCATACACGTCCAGTAAACTCAGGGAAGTTGTTAGTCATCAAGAGACGATTCAGCGCATCTTGCCATTGGTTCTGGAAGACCAGTTCGTTCCACTTGGGAATAATATTGGAGATTGGGCATCCAGTATCCGACTGGCAGAAAGGCACACCGCAGTCCATGCATCGAGCTGCTTGGTACTTCAGCCCATCCTCGTCCAAACGGCTAGAAAGTTCTTTCCAGTCACGGATCCTAGTCTCAGGCTTGC
The DNA here is from genome assembly GCA_018257855.2 of Cladonia borealis. NCBI lineage: Eukaryota > Fungi > Ascomycota > Lecanoromycetes > Lecanorales > Cladoniaceae > Cladonia > Cladonia borealis. The sequence goes on along the minus strand of JAFEKC020000021.1, from coordinate 184,072 downwards.
GGTACTTCTCGCTTCGCCGCTGGTACTTCATAAAACCCTTAGTTTTATCAAGGACAAGTGCAGATCGCTTCTTCTCGGCCTTGTTATCGCTCACGCTCTCTTCAATGTCGAGCATGTCCTTCTTCTTCTGTTTGGCTTCCTTATCATGCGTCTTGATCCTTGACTCTTCGTGGCTTGTCCGTACCGCGTTGCCTGGCAAGATGGGTAACGGATACTCGGCCTTCTTCGCGGCTTCTGCCTTAGCAGCCTCCTCAGCCATGACTCGCTTGTAGTCAGTCGGAAGGACTTTGATGAACCTTGGCAAGGCCCGGTTGAAGTCCAAAAGAACGCGAGCAGCAAGCTCGGAGCCTGTGTAGTGGTGGTGATCCTCAACCAAGCCGCGGACGAACGCGATCTCAGATGGGTCCTCAAGGCCAGAGATCTCTACCATCTCGGCGTTGACCTTCGATTCAAAGTCTTGATTCATATCAAGGACGTATGCAATGCCACCAGACATACCAGCGGCAAAATTACGTCCAGTACCGCCGAGAATCAGTACTCGTCCACCAGTCATGTATTCGCAGCCATGGTCACCAACACCTTCAACAACTGCTGTAGCGCCTGAATTGCGAACAGCAAATCGCTCGGCCGCCACGCCACGGAAGTAGCAAGTACCGCCTGTTGCTCCGTATAAGCACACGTTGCCAATGAGTATGTTCTCTTCTGCTTTGAAGACCGCAGATCGCGGTGGGTAGATGATGAGACGACCACCAGAGAGACCTTTGCCAACATAGTCATTTGCATCACCCTCAAGTTCCAAGGTCACGCCGCTAGCCAAGAACGCGCCAAAGGATTGGCCGGCTGAGCCCTTGATGTTTGCGTGAATGGTATCTTGGGGAAGACCCGCTTCACCGTAGCGTCTGCTGATCTGATAAGAAAGAGTGGCACCAAGAGCGCGATCAGTATTGACAATGTCACATTCAATGCGGCATGGTCGTCCTTTCTCCAATGCTAGCTCGGACTCGGCAATGAGCTTGTTGTCTAGTCTGACGTGTAGCTTGTGATCCTGCTTGCGAACGTTGTAGGTTGCAACACCAGGTCGAAGCTGATGAGCAGGTGTGAGAATGAGGCCAAAGTCAAGATTCTCGGTCTTGGGAGTCCTGAGATCTTCACGCATCCTCAAGACCTCTACGTGACCCACCATCTCGTTGACATTTCGGAAGCCGAGTTTGGCCATGATAGCACGTAGCTCGTTGGAGACGTAGTAGAAGAAGTTGATTACGTGTTCTGGCGTGCCCTGAAACTTCGCGCGCAGGGCCTTGTCCTGCGATGCAATGCCAACTGGACATGTATTCTGTTGTAAAAGGTAAAAGTCAGCAATCGCTTTTTTGAGGTCAGGATGGAATGGACGACTGGTCTCTAGAGCACGGAACACCCAGGCTAGAAAGTCCGTGGCCCTAGATACGTCCAAAGTAGGGCATTTGAGCCCGGAAAGTACGACATACCAAATGACACTTGCGCATCATAATGCATCCCATGGCGATGAGAGGAGCTGTAGCGAAGCCAAATTCCTCAGCACCGAGCAAACATGCAATCGCCACGTCTCTTCCGGTGCGCAGCTGCCCATCGGTCTGCACAATGATCCGTCCTCTCAAGTCGTTAAGCACCAAAGTCTGATGAGTCTCGGCCAGACCCAGCTCCCAAGGCAGACCAGCATACTTGATACCAGTCCATCGCGAGGCACCTGTCCCTCCATCGTGACCGGAAATCAACAAGTGGTCTGACTTAGCCTTTGCCACACCTGAAGCAACAATACCGACACCAGTTTCTGACACCAACTTTACGGAGACACGGGCTCGAGGGTTCGAGCATTTGAGGTCGTAGATCAATTGTTTCAGATCTTCGATCGAGTAGATGTCGTGATGTGGCGGCGGCGAGATGAGACCAACACCAGCCGTAGAATGTCTTGTGCGAGCGATGGGTCCCGAAACTTTGTGTCCTGGCAACTCACCACCCTCACCAGGCTTGGCGCCTTGTGCCATCTTGATTTGTAGTTCGTCTGCATCGGCCAGATAGTTGGATGTCACACCAAACCGGCCTGATGCTACTTGTTTGATCGCAGAGCGCATGGTATCTCCATTCTCTAGGATTTGGCTACGCTCGGGATCTTCACCACCCTCTCCAGTGTTCGATTTGCCACCCAACCTGTTCATGGCGACGGCTAATGTTGAATGAGATTCCATAGAGATGGATCCGTAAGACATGGCACCAGTGACAAAGCGGCGTACAATTTCTGTCCAAGGCTCTACTTGATCGATGGGTATCTCCGGTCTCTGTTCGAAGTCGAAGTCCAACAAACCACGTAGGGTACAGTTCTTGATTGCTTCATACTCGGACACAGAGTAGGCCTCATAGGACTTGTCGTTCTTCGTACGAACCGCATCCTGGATGTTGGCAATGGCGACAGGATCGTTTACGTGTGGCTCACCTCCATCTCTCCAATGGTATTCGCCCGACTCAGCTAGACCAACAACAGTCTGGATGTCGCGAGTTGGGAACCCCTTCTCATGGAACGCAAAAGCATCCTGAGCAATGAGCTCGAATGTCATACCACTGATACGCGTAGCTGTGCCAGTGAAGCAACGGTCCACAACGCTGCTATCCACGCCCAAAGCTTCGAAGATCTGTGCGCCTTTGTAGCTCTGTAGTGTAGAGATACCCATTTTGCTCATGACCTTCAGAATTCCACCGTCGCAGGAATACTTGTAATTCTCAATGACTTGCTCATCGGACAACTTCTTTCTGATAAGGCCCTCACGGTTCATCTTCAGGATACACTCCATGGCCAAATACGGGCAAATAGCGTCCACACCATAGCCAAGGAGGACACACATATGGTGTACTTCACGGGCTTCAGCAGTCTCAACGATCAATGCAGCCTGCGATCGCCACTTGTTGCGAACCATGTGGTGATGCACCATACCTGTAGCCAATAGAGCTGATACAGGAACGCGCTCAGCGTTAGTATTCCGGTCAGATAGGATGAGTATTTTGTCTTGATTCTCAATGCCTTCTGTCACGGAGTCGCAGATGCGGTCTAGAGCGTCCATGTAGCCTTGAACACCCTCACTCTTTGGGAAAGTGATATCGATGGTCTTGACAGTCCAGTCACGGTACAAGGTTGTGATTTTCTTCACGGCATTGAATTCCTCGATGGATAGTACAGGCGACGGCAGCATGAGACGGTGGCACTGAGAAGAGTCCATTTCGAGAAGGTTACCTTGAGGCCCAACATAGCATTCCAAGGACATGACGATTGCTTCTCTGATGGGGTCAATGGGAGGGTTGGTGACTTGGGCAAAGAGCTGGCGGAAATACTCATAGAGCAGTCTGGGTTGCAAAGCAAGACATGCCAATGGGGCATCATTACCCATAGAACCCAAAGCTTCCTTGGAGTCTGCTGCCATGGGGCCAAGTAAAAGGCTGACTTGCTCAAATGAGTATCCAAACGCTTTCAGGTAAGGATCAGCCTGCACATTAGTATCATTCAGCTTGAAGCTGAGATCCACCCCTTGTTCATCTAGCTGTTGATATACGCTAGGTAGCTCAATCAGCTCTTTTTGAAGCCATGACCTAAAGTCTTCGCGACTAGAAACATTGTGTTTGAGCTCAGCATCATCTACAATACGGCCTGCTACTGTATCAACCAACAACATCTTGCCAGGCTGCAGTCGACCCTTCTGCACAATCTTCTCTGGATCAATAGCAATAGTGCCGACCTCTGACGCACAAACTATGCGATCATCGTCTGTGACATAGTATCTGCACGGACGTAGACCATTTCGATCGAGGTTTGCTCCGCAGTATCTCCCATCAGCGAATGTGAAAAGAGCCGGCCCGTCCCAAGGCTCCATCAAACAAGCCGCCCATTCATAGAAAGCCGCCTTTTCCGGGTTCATTGCCGCATTATCTTGCCACGCTTCTGGAATCATGAGCATAATTGCCTCGGGCAGCGATAGAACACCATTGAGTGTCAGAAGTTCGAGTACGTTGTCGAAGGCCGCGGAGTCAGAGCCGCCATCTTCGACGATAGGGTACAGTAAGTCAAGCTCATCGTTGAAGATCTTGGACTTCATGACACCCTCTCGAGCTCGCATCCAGTTCTTGTTGCCACGGAGTGTATTGATCTCGCCTATAGGCCAATTTAGCATGTATGCTAACATTGAACCATCATCTTGACTCGCTTACCATTGTGAGCTGCCCATCGTAGGGGCTGGGCACGATCCCAACTGGGGAAGGTATTGGTGGAGAAGCGCGAGTGCACCAAAGCGAAGTGACCCTCGTAATCCACAGACACAAGATCGTGATAGTATTGGTAGACCTGTACTGGAGATAGTTGACCCTTGTAGACGATGTTTTTGTTGCTCAATGAGCACAGATAAAACCAATTGTGTAGACCGATGGTGTGAGTGGCGCGCTTGCGTAGAACGTAGAGTTGGCGCTCGAATTGGATGTCGTCGAATTGCTCAAAGTCCGTGATTTCGGGCTTGTTGCCATCGCCGTAGGCAGATCTGAGTACAACGAAAGGCTGAAGGATCAATGGCTCTCGAGAGAGTGCCGCAGGTCCCAGTAAACTGGTGTCCCTAGGCACCTCTCGCCAACCAAGCACCCTGAGGCCCAAGCTCTCGGCAATTCCTTCAAATTTGGTCGTTGACTCCTTCAGAAGTTCCGTGTCAGGTTTGAAGAAGAGGTTGCCTGCGGCGTACTGACCCTGGGGTGGCAAGTCGAAGCCTGTCTCCCTTGCGAAGTTCTTGACGAAGAATTTGTGGGGCATCGAAGTCATCACACCAGCGCCATCACCATCCCGTGCATCGGAGCCCACCGCCCCTCTGTGGGTCATGTTACATAGCAGGTTTTGTGCTGAGCGCCGAAGGCATTAGTCAAGCGGCCAAAAGAGGGCGCGCACGTGGGGGCAGCTCACCATCGCTGATAATCTTGTGGCTTGCCTGGCCCTTGATATGGCTGTGGAATTAATCAGCGACAGTCTCGCATGAACGGAACGACATTGTACTGACGCAGCAAAGCCAACACCACAGGCATCCTTCTCGTACTCAGGGTCGTACAGACCCTGCTTCACCGGCAGAGCCCCGGCCCATGACCGGTTCTCTGGGGTGTTTTGGTACTCGTATACACTGGCAGTCTGCTGTTCCTCTTCTAATTGTGGTCCATATATTTCCTCCACGAGACCCATCCTACGGACGGGCAACCGTCGAAAACACTCGTCGCGCAAGCGGGGTAAATTGGGGGTTCTGGAGGATTGTTTGACTGAAGAAGTCTAGGGCGGAAGCTGTGAGATGTTGTGCGACTTGTGAAGGAAGTGGTGTGACTTGAAGAAAAAGTCGAGTGTGGAGGTGGTATTTAGGAGAAGAGGAAGGGAAAGAGAAAGTTTTGTCCCCACGTTGCCGGGTGCGACTTCGAATCGATGATGCAGCTCCCCACCCACGTTTACTAGCAAGGAGTACTTTTATCGGGTCTTATTCCCCAGTCCAGCTAGGGAAGGTAGAGAGCGAGCTAAGGAAGGAGGGAAGAGGATGTTGTGCAGTGGTTGTGCTGTGTGACTACCTAGGCTACGCAAGACTTGTACTTTTTCTTCGATTTTCCTATGAATAATTCGACAGAGATAAGCGCGTTTGGTCCAATAGCAGATGGGCGAAATGCGGATTGCAGATTCTAGTGGCCTGGCAGTGGCCCTGACCCTACGTTAGACGACTGTTTAATGTGTTTAATGAGCAACTAGAGTATCTAGAGTACTGTTAGATCCCTTTAGTTGCCCTTAAGCTTCATGCACTCCACTTTGCCGTCCTTAACAATCCCTCCTACTCCCCATTTATATCCGCCTTTCCCAAGCCGGAATACCATTTTTACGAGATGCTGTTTGTTTTTTTGTTGTTTTCACCCACCAGAATTCGCCCCGTTTGCGTATAACTATTACTCCTTCTTGTCGAAGATGATACCAGTCAAGCAGACCCATGAAATATTGCTACCTACTTCCGACCATTACTACCTTACGTGTCACACAATTCCATCCTCCGATTCCTTCAGCCTTTCGGAAGAGTCATGGTCCCTACCCTGAAACTCATGCGCCCAGAATTACCTTAGGGTCGCATTGTCCCTCCAGGCCAGGATTACAATGGCCATTGTATCGTCCAAGTATGGTGCGCCTACCTGAGAAGCACTTGATCAACACCCATCGCTCCCTCTAGCTCTAGCGTCGCATGTCTTGTGTCTGTGTCCTGGCTGTAGAAAGCAGCCCTCTTCGGGTCCATGGGCCTCTCCCAACCGCCCACGTTGCTCCCCTGCTAAGGGTTGGAAACCATTTAGCGCAACCCCCGTAGACTGGGTTGAGCCTCATACGACGCCGTCGAATGCCAGACTGCCCCAAGCTCCCGAGGATGGATTGTGTGATACACGTCGCAGTCGAGTGCCGGTGCCAACGAGTCTGCATGAAAGCCTTCAGAGGCCGGGGGAAACCGTTCGCACAGGCCGATTGTCGGAGCCCTTTCCTTACCCTTAGCTTGCCCCCGGGACCCTTACTCCTTACTGCATTTTCTTGGTTCGCTTAGACTGTCAATTATGCACAATGAGCTACGAAGTATCTTACGCTGGTAGCCTGAGATCTTCCAATTTTGTAATCCCACGCGTCTCACAGGCCAGCCCGGTCTTACCCCGTATCTTCGGGCCACTTGACGCGGAGGTGCATAATCTTCGAAAATAAAGGTACTGCTGTACATGTAGCATACAACCGCAATATTTCGTACCGCTGCCCAAGCCTCTGTTAGCTTGGTATATGTCCACTAAGGTATTTACGTTTTGCCACTCCGACCCGGAAGGGGTTCATTCTAGACTGTTTAATTATTGGCCGTTGGAAATTTGCTTTGTTGGTGTTAAGCTTTCATACATTTGAAATTTGATAAATTTGACTGCTAGTCTCCCACATCATGACTACCGTCCATACAGTCTTACTATTGAACGAACAGGATGGAAATATTCCGATTATTCTCCTTACACCTAGGCTGAGATCCCTCACAATACGGAGATAATGCGGTGGAGTGAACCATATCCCATAGCCTATGATCAACATGTCTGCAACCCCGAGAAATCTCTTGGCGGTAGATGACTTCTACAATTCTCAATGACGAGGGTTGGTACAAAGTGTCCCCACACCAACCCGTCAACGTGTACTTCCAAAGTCAATTGTGTCTTGAAATCAGTCTACAGCGGTGTGAATTAAGAATTTCCAGTGTGAAGGTGTTCCGTATTCTTGGGGAATGGGCATAGTTTTGTTCACCCACGAGCCTGTCCGCTCACTGACCTTTCTTCATCTTCATCTTCATCTCCTCGATCCAGTCTTTCGCCCTGTTCTTCGGGACTACATTAATCCTCACAACGCCATCCACAACCTCCACACCTGCACTGCCAAGCACTTTTCCTAGGCTCACCTTCCTTCCCATTTTGACCAAGCCGCCACTGGCTGTCTCGATGTAGTACTCCACGTTAGCTATCGTATACTCCTGTCTCTCATCAAATGGTAAGGGCAACATGTATTCAAGATGTTGAGGTACAGTATCAGTCTCCGAGAAAGCTTTGATGAAATCTGATTGTAGATGAAGTGGGTAGAGGAGGACGACTGGAAACATAATAGCGCTGGTAGGCGACAAAGGGTCTGGAGCCAGGTGGATAGATGCGTCTTCCATGTCAGGCGGTTGGGCGGTAGTGCGTGTGCGTATATTGCGGGCACGTAGTGCAGTATCTAGCATAAGTTTTTCCTTCTGGAAGCGCTCTTCCCGTTCCTGCTTTTTCTTTTGACTCGCTGCAATCGCTACTTGTCGGTTTATAATTTTGGTATTGAGGTTGCTGAGGGCGGTATTAGTAGGGTCGATCGCGAAACCACGAGAGCAAGCATCCGAAGCCTCGATGATTTTGTCCAATGCGAGGAGGGCAAGGGAAGAGCGGTAGTAGGCTTTCACATTCTTAGGATTGAGGTGGAGGGCAGCTGCACAATCCATGGTAGTAGATCTGTAGTTTTCTGCAGGGTAACCGTCAGTTGGAATGCATTGACTACACCTTGAGTCTCGAAAGCACGTACTCAATTCTAGGTTGCATAGGGCTCGATTGACATAACACACCTCCTCGAGCTCTTTCTCCCTCCCCTCTTCTGCTTCTTCGTCTGCACTCGGTGTTTTCCCAGCTTCCTGCAGATTCTGTGGTTTGCGCGAAAGGACAGCGATGCCTTTAGTGTAGAATTCCTTCCCATCTTTCCATCGCTTAGCCTTAACCAGTTCATTTCCTTGTTCTTTAAAGCTTTGAGCATTTTCAGCAGGTGTGCCTTCGTATTGTAGCGCCCGAATGGCCTCAAGCTCGATATTCTCCCCGTCTAGTCTGCGGCATGAGATGAACATTTTTCTTCAATGTTTGCTGCTCTTCTGCATCATACCTTCATTTTCCTCACCCTCGAGAGAAGTCATGAACAGGGGAGTCTTGTTCATCATTTGCACGATCTCGTCTGCAGTATGAGATTTGACGGACGCCATAGGAGGCGGCATCAATGGTGCGATACCATTTTGGTCTTGATGCCTGCTTCCAATTGGAAAGGGTACTGATGCTGATGCCATCGTTGGAGGTGCAACAGGTATGGGCTCTTCGACGTTTGTCATAATGTTGCGATGGGCTACTGAGTAGTCTCCAGAAAGCTCTCTACGAGTAGAATGAAAATCAAGCTGGTCCTACAGTTAACATGTCTGTCCTCAGATAAAGAATATGCGATAAGCTAAGCGAGCTCGTTATCGTCGCTAGGCAACCATGACGTTCCAGCAAACAAAAAATTCGATGGAAAGAGCTCCTATGACACTGATGATTTGAGCTCTTCACTTGAGGTAACAATTATTGGGAAAGATTTCTTATTTTTCCCGCTGCTTCCGGGGGGTTTGCAGTCCTTCTAGTAGATGCGAGAGATGTGTGGCAGCCTCTAGAATGTCGTTTCAAGATTTGGAAACTGCAAGAACCGACTAGAATCTCCCAGCCTTTCCAGCCTTGGTAGATAAATATTTCCCTCCCACAACAATACAATTTTTCTTTTCTACAACTACACACTTGACAGCCACTCTTCACGCTTTCACGACTATAGAATTCTCAGTTCTACTATTTCACTTGTTACACTTATCACATACGAACTAATAACACAACATCACCATGGCACCAGCCATTGGAATCGACCTGGGCACGACCTACTCGTGCGTAGGTATCTTTAGAGATGACCGTATCGAGATCATTGCCAACGACCAGGGCAACCGCACTACCCCATCCTTCGTCGCATTCACAGACACAGAGCGTCTCATTGGTGACTCGGCAAAGAACCAAGTCGCTATGAACCCTGCCAACACAGTCTTCGATGCCAAGCGCCTGATAGGGCGAAAGTTCGCCGACGCTGAGGTGCAGGCCGATATGAAGCACTTTCCCTTCAAGGTCGTTGACAAAGGCGGCAAGCCAGTCATCCAAGTCGACTTCAAGGGCGAGACAAAGTCATTCACCCCTGAAGAGATCTCATCTATGGTGTTGACCAAGATGAGGGAAACCGCCGAATCATATCTCGGTGGTACCGTCAACAATGCCGTCGTCACAGTCCCCGCCTACTTCAATGACTCCCAACGCCAAGCCACCAAAGACGCTGGTCTCATTGCCGGTCTCAACGTCCTCCGAATCATCAACGAACCCACCGCCGCAGCCATTGCCTACGGTCTCGATAAAAAGGCCGAGGGCGAGCGAAATGTGTTGATCTTTGACTTGGGAGGAGGAACATTCGATGTCTCGCTCCTGACCATCGAGGAGGGGATCTTCGAAGTCAAGTCCACAGCCGGTGATACACATTTGGGTGGTGAAGACTTCGACAACCGCTTGGTCAACCACTTCGTAAATGAATTCAAAAGAAAGCACAAGAAGGACCTGAGCTCCAACTCCCGCGCCCTCCGTCGTCTTCGAACCGCTTGCGAGAGAGCCAAGCGAACCCTGTCCTCATCCGCACAAACCTCCATTGAAATTGACTCTCTCTTCGAGGGTATCGACTTCTACACCTCCATCACCCGTGCTCGTTTCGAGGAGCTCTGCCAGGATCTCTTCCGCTCTACCATGGAGCCCGTCGAGCGTGTCCTCCGTGATGCCAAGATCGACAAGTCTACCGTCCACGAGATCGTCTTGGTTGGCGGCTCAACCCGTATCCCAAAGATACAGAAGCTTGTCTCCGACTTCTTCAACGGCAAGGAGCCCAACAAGTCGATCAACCCTGATGAGGCTGTTGCCTACGGTGCAGCCGTCCAAGCAGCTATCCTCTCGGGCGATACCTCCTCAAAATCCACCAATGAAATCCTGTTGCTCGACGTTGCGCCATTATCCCTGGGTATCGAGACTGCTGGCGGTGTCATGACTGCTCTCATCAAGCGAAATACCACTATTCCCACCAAGAAATCCGAAGTCTTCTCTACATTCTCCGACAATCAGCCAGGTGTGCTTATCCAAGTGTTCGAGGGTGAGCGTGCTCGTACCAAGGACAACAACCTGCTCGGCAAATTCGAACTTTCTGGCATTCCACCTGCGCCTCGTGGTGTCCCACAAATCGAGGTTACCTTCGATGTCGACGCCAACGGTATCATGAACGTCTCAGCCCTTGAAAAGGGTACCGGCAAGACCAACAAGATCGTCATCACCAACGACAAGGGCCGTCTCTCGAAAGAGGAGATCGAGCGTATGTTGGCTGAGGCCGAGAAGTACAAGGCCGAAGATGAGGCTGAATCTGCTCGTATCTCCGCCAAGAACGCCCTCGAATCCTACGCCTACTCACTACGCAACACCATCTCTGATCCCAAGGTTGAGGAGAAGCTTGATGCTTCGGAGAAGGAGACTCTCAAGTCGGAAATCGACAAGACTGTTGCATGGCTTGATGACAACCAGACTGCCACAGTCGAGGAGTACGAATCACAACAGAAGACCCTTGAAGGTGTTGCCAACCCCATCATGGTCAAGATGTACGGCGGTGCAGGCGGTGAAGGTGGTATGCCTGGCATGGGTGGCATGGGTGGCATGCCTGGAGGAGGAATGCCAGGCGGCGCTCCTGGTGGATTCCCAGGAGCGGGTGCCCCTGGCGGTGATGATGGTCCTACAGTTGAAGAGGTGGACTAAATGTTTGGGCATAGATCCAGCGATTCCCATTTCCGTTCAGTCTCAGGCGAGCAAATGTTGCTATGACCATGCATGCATAGGAGAAAAGCCGGTGTTACTCGGTCTGTAATTAGACTCAGGGGTGGTCTTTGATAGCGAGTTTAGATACAACTTTCCAATAAATTCAATAAATTCAAGAACTTCAGAATTACTTCTATTGTGCAATTTGTGACTTGATGAACCTGAGCAGATACTAGTCATTAAGAGTATTGGAAGAACATCCACCCAGTCATATACAATAGAGTTAGTATTAAATAGTGGTCTTGGAGCCCGCAAGTCTTGGCGTAGAAGGGTTCACCCCCCAACCGTAGACACCTAGTAACATATGGCCCCCTAGAAATAACCTAGAGTTAGTGGTCTAGACGCTAAAATAAGTCCCTAAAGTAAGGTCTCTTATCCCCATATCTCATCTTCTAAGGGACCAGTTTGAGGGGTTTTTCGTACTCTCCAGGTATCAGCCCTGCAGGGCGGTACTTCTGCGGGCTCCCGGACCACTATTTAATACTAACTCTATCGTATTGCTTCAATAGAGATCCTTTGGATAAGGTGTTCTCCCCCCAACCGTACAGCCCTATAGGCTTGTACCTCCGAGCAAAAGACCCCTAAAGCTGGTCCCCTAGGAAGCAAGACATAGGGGCAAAAAGACCCGACTCCGGGGACTAATTCTGCCGCCTAAGGTAGGCGATCAACTCTAGGGTAATTCTAGGGGGCTCTACGGTTGCTAGGTGTACACGCTTGGGGGGTGAACCCTTCTACCCTTCACTCGCCCGCTCTCCCAAGCAAGAAAATACAGAATTCAGTGCAGCCTGTCTAGCCTTCGAACATCCGATTAGCAACTCCACTCTCAATCTATGAGAAAGATGTACAATATATTCAAGTGCTTGCACCAGCTATAAACCCCGAAGTACAGTCCTAGCCTGCAATATTAATCGCCCCAGCTATTCTATAAGTCCTTCAAGGAAAACGCGTGACAATAATTGAGAACGCTACCCATTCCTTCAACCGCGAGATTGGGCTTCCGGCTCCTGGGTCAAGCCAAAGAATCGATACTGGTGATGTGAGTCTTGCATATGCTGCAGCCACGGTGAGTGCAATGGATACATATTGAAAATGCGCCGCTGGTGTTGTAATTTTGGCATCTGTAACGTAGTACTACCAATGGTATTTTACGACATGCCTCCTGATAATATCTACTCCTCGCCCAGGGAAGAATGTCTTGTCGCAACCTTCGGGGCACGGAATTCTCGGCTCATCTGAATGCTCAGCTACCATGTGTCGTCGCCAATTTCTTCTTCCATCTTGCCCGTGGAAACTTTTGCCGGTACAGAGGTCGCAGGTGAGGAGTGTGGAATCCAACCAAGTATCTCGCGTCTCACACTGGACTTCAACACACTTGAAGAGCTCTAGGTCTCCTGGCTCAATCTTTTGCTGTCCAGCGTAATTATCAGTGGCTGCTTCTGTCTCATCAGTCCATCGATCAGCCTTGTTTCGACTGACTTGTGCCTGGTACTGTTTCAGCCCGCAACGCTGACTAGACCATATAAGCCACGAAGTCGATTACCTACCAGGACACTCACCACGTTTTTAAGGAGACCCGGTCCATGGCATCGACGCTCACCTCGTGTAGCTGTATATCCTCCCAGATACGGAAGCAGCCGCAGCGTGCGCAGCCCATTGTGTCCTGGCTACTTAGGATTAGAATCGCCATCTGTACCATTGTTCCAGGGAAAATGTTGTTGTCCCAGGTGCTTTTACGAATTCTACTGTGATTGAGACCAGACCTTCTCAGATAGTAGCGATTCTTGGATATATATTCCTCGCCAGGCAGACTTCTAAAGACATGCTTGAGCATTGCTGCGAAAATTTCCCAGTGCCTGAACCAGTCGTACGGCAGCTCGTGAACCCGGCCCAATACGTCTTGGAAGTAGAATAAGGTATTAGTGGGCATTCTTAGAGTTTGAGGCATTTGTCCTTGTAGCCTTAAAAGTAAGGCGTGTATCTCCAAATTAGTCTGCAACATTCTCTTCAATAATTCGAGAGCCTCAGCGGAAAACTCTTGGAATGCTCCAAGTAGGGGTTTTAGGATGTCTACAACGCGGTGGATATACACCCTTATACGTTGTGTTGCTGTTGGAATCGAGGTAAGGGTCTGGCATTGGAGCTCTTCAATTCGCTCCAAGCGTTGGTCGACACGCGGACAGTGATTCTGCATAGTACATCGGAAGTCTTTTACACCAATACTGACACCAGCACAAATCTCCACCAATCGTGATAGTTGGCCTGTAGTAGCTGCGGAGGCAGTCATATTCTGTTGAGACATCTGTTGGACGTCTCGCATAGCCTGAGCATTGGCATTTTGGCAATCACCGATTTTAGCGGACAAACCAGCCTTCGTCTCTTCGGTCGAATCCTGGATGGCTTTCAATCTGCTCTCAAGCCTCGGTAGTGTAGATCTGAACCAAGAAGATGAGACATTTTTTTTTGGCTAGTCGGAAGACTTACGCAGCTGGTAGCGCAAGTAACAAGCTCATATTAAGCAGCTTGGTAGCAATGACAGCCCGAAACCTACTGACATCCTCACGCATAGCCACAGCCCATTGCATCTTCCTAGCATTACTGGCGAAATGCATTTTCACGCTGCTTGCCCCACTCGCAATGCAACGGTACTTCTCGATCTTCATTAGGAAGTCTTTCAATGGTGTCTGCACAGTAAGCGCCATAGCTCGCACAGCATTGACATGAGCAACATCGCCACCCGCACCCCATACACCATCTTTCAGCTGTTCTAGCACAATCTGTAGTTGTTCAAGATCTTGTAAAAGTAGCAAGAATTCATCCTTTGAGCCTCCGGAGTCTTTGAGTGCTTTGCGGAAGTCGTTGATGAGTCCAATTGTAGTGATGAAGTCACTTGCGGAGAATCCGAATGCTGGTAACATGACTGCGGACAGCACCGATCAGAGTGCTAAAGATCCTAAGACTATAATGGAATAATTTCCATTTACTCTGCTTCAAGGCAAAAACACCATTGACTGATGAATCTTAGAGGGTGAGGTTAGGCAGGGACCCTGAAAGTGAGGCTGTGAATTTGGCGAAATGATTTGCCTCGTTTGCCTACAAGCCTTGATAGAAGGAATAAGCGAGAAAGAGTACATTGCGAGCATTTAGGATGGATTTCCATATTATGTATGCCACTATAATATATTCATGTGCTATAACCCCCAAAGTAGAATCCTAGCCTCTAACATCAACCACCCATGCTATCTTATGAGTCGTATAAGGGAACGTGTGAGAATCTTCTGGGGGTGTAAGAATGATGCCTATTCTTCAATCGCAAGGTTGGCTCCTAGGTCAAGCCAAAGAATCGGGAGTCGTGTGGTGGTCTTTAGGCTCAGTCACACATGTTGAAGTGACGGGAGTCGTGTATTGGTCTTTGGGCTCAGGTAGACGTTTTGAAGTGACAGGAGTCGTGTAGTGGTCTTTGGGCTCAGCTACGCTGCAACAGAACCGTGCACTGCCTCCAAAACGTGGGCCATCATAGCCAGGAGGCATCATGTCGTTTGTCAACATAACTGGCCAGCAGAACATGGTTTTATTACGAGTCGTCGGAAGGATTGCTTTGTGAGGCGGGGACGGACCGCGAGAAAGTTCGAGATATATGGTCGAGAAAGCGGGCGTGTGGGAGAGGTGAGCGGGATTGACGGAGGATGTGTGCAAGCTATGGGATCAGTTGCAATTACTCGATATTGATTAACTTAGGAATCGACTCCTTTATGTGATATTCGTGAAAGTGAGGCATTGTAAAGAAGCTTGGGGTATGCCAGCAAAGCTAGGTAGCCTCAGAAACTCAGTCCCGAACAAGCGTGGAATGCCTCTGGGAGCTTGGTGGCAACTCTAGCACTTTCGAATGAGCAATCAGAATGTCGTATGCACACATGCATCAAGATTGGGCAGGTAGGCGAAAGGTGAGGCTGCGAACTTGGCGGGTTGATCTGCCTTGTTTGCCTACAGAGCTAATTGGCGAGAAAGAGAACATTATGAGCATCTAGAATAAATGTCCATATGATGTGTGCCACGACAGACCTGATTAGCAAAATCTCAATATTAATAGTACTGCTCCATCTCATCAAAGTGACTCGGTGTGAGACTTTTCCTCGAATTCAAAGGTTTTTTTTTGACTGCACTCAAAACTTGGGATGGTAGGAAACTGTCATCTGATAATGCCCGGGATTCTTTCATTGGAAGACGCGCCGCCTAGAAACCAACCAAGCGGTCTCCAACCCCTCGGAAAGCTGGAAAGCTATCGATGATTACTCAGTCGGCAGATAAGGCCCTGCATATTAGTGCATATTGCCCCAAAGAATGCGACTTCCACATCCTCTGCCCTGGCCTTAATTTTGATCATGATCCTCAAGCACCCAAGGACGGTGGATAGCATATCCGTCGACGGATTCCTGTAAGCGTGGGTATTTTTGGGACCTCCCCCAGATTCGTAGGCCATTCAAGCTGCGACGTGATGTGTCAGAGTATATCTGACAGCGAAGCTCCGGCGATAGCACACTCAGCTGACCAAAGTCTGCATTGATTACTTTTCTGGTAAACCCCAAAAGGGACTGCAATTCGCTGAGGAAATCAAGAACACGGGCAATGATTAGAAATTCTAGGGAGTAGCGACGATCGGTAGCGAACGAGGAAGGCGGCCGGGGATGGTCTCACAAAATTGGGAGGTCTAATTGCTCGAGCTTTGCATGTCGGGAGCAGCAGCATTGTAGGTCAGGCTCATCTATATAGGGTTGCGTCTGCATTCCTTCCAAGCTAAAAGCAAGGGTTGCATGATCATATGACCATGGAAATCATGATAGTGCGGCTGTTAATTGGCTCTATTGTAGTATGTTTGCTTTAAAGAGATTTGCCCATGAACTTGCGTTTCGTAAAGCTCAACCACCACTATGAGTATATTAGCACTGATAGTACTTCATATAGATAATTGGTCTTGCCTTAGACGGTGTATTTCCATCTGCATATATCCGTGCTAACAGCCTCATTGCCAATTCCTGCCTCACCTGTGAAAGATACCTGCGTTACAATAAGCATTGATTCTACAATGAAGTGCACAAACGACTTACTGTCGTAGAGTTTCTGCATCTTGTCTGTCCCTTGGAGCTTCGAAGGCCTGGTTTAAGGGAAAGCTGGCATCTCCAGGTATAGCAAATTGATCGAGAGCGGTATTCAGCAGAGCCTAATGGATCGCGATATTGCGTGAGCATTATAGCTGCTCAAGGACGCTTGCCATACAGGTAACTTGGTACAGCCCTTAGAAGCCCAGAGGCGCACCTTTTCTGACTCTTTTTTCCCCATCGATGGCCGTAGTTTTCCTAAACACTCGCTCACAAATAGTATGCCATAAATTAGCAGTCGATCTGCTGGTCCCTTGATCTCAAAGTTTCGAAAGAATGTGTTGGCACGAAATAGAGAGAGGATTTCATCGAGAGGGTCGTAGGACTCGCTGTCTGGGTCAATTTCGAGTTCGGAGGTGCCAGGAGGAAGTGCCGGGAGAGTGTAAGCGGGGCCTCGAGTCCTTGTACGAAGAGGCAGCAGAGCAAAGTTTCCTGGCAAACTGTTAGCAAAGACTGAGGGAAGGCACTGGTGAGCAAGGTGGGGGGTTACCTATCACTCGAACATCTTGATCTTGGAGGAAAATTGAATGGTACGCCTGGTATCACATTAGTACTGAACTATGGTATTGTAGTATGCTTTACATACCGGCATTTTGAGAAGTATGGGGAGCGTCACTAGGGAATATGGAATTGGAGCTCGCAAGGCGTCCGCATTAGAGAGAGCTACAATGCCCAGACTTTTAGGGCTGTCCGAAAGGCACTTTACGCGTCTCGCGTCTCCAACTGCACATTTACTGCCTCCTTTGCAAAGAGCTCCGCCCTATCGCAAAGATGTCAGATTACGAAGATGAAATGGATGTGGATGCTCCTCCCATTAGGGAGTCTTTCATATTTAGCTCTGACAACACCAACGCCAAGGGCAAGAGGAGTGCAGCAAATCTGCCAGTAGAGGCGGAAGATAATTTGCCATGGTAATTGGAGCTTCATCTCAAGACATGCAGCAACTGATCAGTCGTAGGGTAGAAAAGTACAGACCAGATACAATGGACGATGTTTCCGGGCACCAAGACATCCTCGCTACCATTAACAAGTTTGTTGACACAAATGTGCGAAGACTCCTTTCGACTCCAGCCGAAAAAAGACTGATCTTGTGCAGCGATTACCACATCTTCTCCTCTACGGGCCCCCAGGTACAGGCAAGACATCAACCATATTAGCATTGGCACGCCGAATATATGGAAACAAGAATATGCGCCAGATGGTGCTAGAGCTCAATGCTAGTGATGATAGAGGGATTGACGTGGTTCGAGAGCAAATAAAGACATTTGCGAGTGAGTGAGATCACACTAAGGATTGCTGTTCTGCATGGCGCTAAGTTCTGGTCAGGCACGAAACAAATATTCTCTGCAGCACCGAAAGCTGGGGATACACCCTCCTTAGGAAGCTTTAAGCTCATTGTACTCGACGAAGCAGATGCAATGACAGCGGTAGCTCAGATGGCACTCCGGCGGATTATGGAGAAATACACAGCTAATACAAGGTTCTGTATAATTGCCAACTATACCCATAAGCTCTCGCCAGCATTGCTGTCCAGATGTACGAGATTCAGATTTAGCCCTCTGAAGGAACCAGACATTCGACATCTGGTGGACATTGTCATCGAGAAGGAAGATGTGAAGATACAGCCTGATGCGGTGGAAAGCTTGGTACGACTGAGCAAAGGCGATATGCGAAGAGCTTTGAACGTGCTTCAGGCTTGTCATGCCAGCAGTATGATTCGCCCGCCCATACCCTCCAGATCATATGAAACACAGATTAGCTGACGACTGCTTTTAGGTACGCCATTACACTTGAAAGGGCAACCACCGCCGAAGAATCCAAAACGAGAAATGATAACAAATGACACCATTTATGATTGTATTGCTGCTCCTCATCCGTCCGATATTAGACTCATCCGTGATACTCTTCTTGAGACATCCGACATAACTTCTTGTCTCAATACGCTTAATGTCCTCAAAGCCAATAAAGGCCTCGCCTTAGCCGACATACTAACGGCGCTAGGAGAAGAGTTAGTAAAGCTAGAAGTACCACCACAAACAAGGGTAGCCTGGTTACAAGGGCTTGCAGAAGTTGAATTTAGGCTAAGTGGAGGAGGTAGCGAAGTCGTACAAACCGGAGGCCTTGTTGGTGTTGTGAGGGGAGGTGTCGATCTGATGGAGCATGGGGGAACACAATGAAATGCACAGCCGTATTCGACAACCTTTGCTCCTGCGGTTCTGTAGTCCAATATTCGACTTGCTTGGAAGATTGTGTACTGGCTGCCAATTGATTGGATATCAATCTGGCATTCGGCTTGGCCATTCACGCGGCAATACTAATAGCGCTGAAACTCCGAACTGTCTATACAAAGGAATGTTCCAAAGATACCAATGGCAGGCCTCGACTCGGCATGGCGACCAAAGAATCATCGCACCCGTCCCGTCTCGGACTTTAGATTTGATTATCTATGAAGGATCACCGCCACGGACGGGGGAGATATACGCGACACAACATAGAAACAAATATGCCGAATAACATGATACTGATAGAAGTTACTCAGGAGGCCAAATATATTGAGTGGTGGCTTTATCCCTATTTTGAACTTGGTCTAAGCCAATATCAGCGCACCGCTGCTATACATTCGTATCGAATCCACATAGGGAGCCATCTGCGGAGTGACGACTAATTTGATGTATGTCTAACAATTGCAGCATTTTACTTGCCACACTTCGTCGAAGAAAGAAATATAAATCCGAGATTACAAGGGATCAATGGACTCTTTTTGGCCCCGAGTAGGTAAGAAGACTATTAGCATAACGTTCATATCACTAGATTGACTGACGGCGAACAGGTGAACGCAACTACTACGCGGTCCTCGTTGGGTCTCTTCATTGTTTGTTAAATGCATACAAATTGATGGAACTTTTGCCAAGCTACCTCTCCTCGTACTCCGTAATTGTTCCAACGAGGGTCAACGTCGCTCGAGGTCCAAGCACGTATCCAAGCTATTCACCGCCCTGACCGTGGGTTGGGACTTGCCATATGCATGTGCTTGCAATGAAATATCCGAAGTCCTGCCACAGGAAGCGGGTCATGGTTCGTCACTCCTCTCCTTCCAGCGACGGGACAATAGAGTATTCGACATCAGCGGTCTCCAGATCCGAGATCGAGTTTCCGCGGAACCGCACATTCTACCATGGGAGTGGCATACCGATTGATGTACAAGGTTGAGGAGGCACAGGGACATGAAGTGAAGAGAAGTGAGCCTCGCATCATCGGCGATGTAAGATGGCCGCTTCCCCCTTTCCCTGTCTTACCCGTTCTTTCCTCGCTCCTTCCCTCCCTTCTGAACATT
The DNA here is from genome assembly GCA_018257855.2 of Cladonia borealis. Classification (NCBI taxonomy): domain Eukaryota; kingdom Fungi; phylum Ascomycota; class Lecanoromycetes; order Lecanorales; family Cladoniaceae; genus Cladonia; species Cladonia borealis. Next base: position 164,317 of record JAFEKC020000021.1, on the reverse strand, counting down.
ATCTTCTACACCCAGCTCCATCACGCCCTCAACTTGGCTTTCCACTCCTCCAGGGGAACATCAAACATCCGAAGTCAGAAATATTCTCTCAATGTGCCAATATCGCTATTAAGGGCCCACTCTGGCAAATAATCCACGCAGCTCACATACGCCGACTCAGACATGGCCACTTGTTATGAACAACTCTCCCGCTGGGGCAAAGAGGCCTATCTGGACATCAGTGGGAAGATGATCACCGCTGGTATTCGCCCCGTACACTTCGAAGGCGGAGTGCTTGCACAACACGGCTTTCTAGGTCAGTGGTTAATCAAGGAGCTCGTAAGACCACCCTTCCTCCTGGCTCCCTCTTCTCTTCACCAATCCCCCGACACAGACTCCTAACTCCCAAAAGCCTTAATTCTCAAGCCCATATCGCCCGAACCTCCCTCCCCCCAAAAATCGCAAGCTAACCCTCTCTTCCCTCTAAGGATATGAAGGAAAGCCACCTCAACGTCGCTGAACGACCGGATTGCATGGTCTTTATCCAGCCAGGCGGTATCGAAATTAATACCTGGAAGCTAGTCTGGCTGGTTAAGGCGCCATCCGCAAATCCTATTCAAGGGACACCATGTACGTACACCCTAATTATTTCATTTAATACATGATGAGATGAGACGAAATACAACGAAATGGAAGCTAATGATGTACGGCTATCCGTTAGACACGCACCATTCCATCTCCAATTTCCCCGGTCCGGAACTTGTCGTGAACCCCCAGAACGGCAAGCGCTCCGTGGTCATCATCTACCTTTGATGGGTCTGTCAGATCAATACCTTACATGTTTACTGGACAGCAAGTATAAGGCATAGAGCCAATCAAAAGCAATTCTGAATTTCCTTCATTCTTTTATGTGCATGAGTGCATGAGAGGACCGCGGCGTAAGGTAATGCCATCAAATCTACCTACATTACAGAGGAACCGTGCCAAGAGATTCCCTCCTAATCCCCAGGCTGCGCCGGTATTGCAAGCATTAAATAATCACATCACACCAGAGCGAATACGAAGAAGAGTCCACCTTCTCCCTCCCTGTTCGCTTCATTTTCGTTGAAATTCGTGATTCGTCGTGGACCCATTTCCTTTTCTCTTCCCCCCAAAATATAGAGGCCAAATTTAACACGCTTCCAAACCAAGGCTAAGTAAGCTACCCTCTCCGCCTCAATTTCCTCGGACTCATCTGCCCCGCATGCTCCATTATTTCGTCCTCTTTAACCGTATTAGCAGGGCTGGTAGCCTCGCTGCTCCCCACGGATCCGACTACTCTTCCTTCATTGTTATTACTATCCGCTGCACCTAGATGTCCCCCATTCGTATTATTAGGTGGAACGCTGAAATCAAAGTCCGGTATTTCCGCGTTATTTGAGAAATCAAAGTCGCCGGGGTTTGTGCCGTCGTTGAAATACTCTCCGCTGTTGAGGAAAGATTCGAAATCTAATTCGCTGCCGTTGGGTTGATAGGATTGGTCTGTGACGCCGGGGATGGAACCGCTGGGACTTAGGGGTGCGATGACGGCGTTGATGTTGGCCATGCGTTCCTGTTGTTCTTGGAGGGAGCGGTGGATTTGGTCGAGTTGCTCTTTTGAGAGGTCGAAGTGGGCGAGATTGGCAGCGCTGGTTGAGGGGCTGTAGGAGGTTAGAGCGTTGAGGTTGTTGCCGTTTTGAGGAGAGTTTATGTTTTCGTTGGACATGAGCTCGAGCATGTTTTGTCGCTGATTCGGAGTAAGTGGAGATTGGCCGTCGGCAGTTTGGAGGTGAGAGAGTGCTTCGGGGAATTCCATGCGTTGGCCTGAGAGGTTGTTTGTGCTGTGAGCGTTCGCGGAATTGATCATGGACATGATGTCTGCTTCTGGAATTTGAGTCTCTGTGGCTTTCTCGGCTTTAAATTGAGGGCTCTGCGAAGAGCGAGCTGATGGCGTGCGATCGGAGAGTTCTTGGACTGCGGGAGAATGGTGATGTTGGGCTTTTGTACCATAATTGTAAAGATCGCCGGACCACTGGTTATCATCTTTTGGAGTCCTGCCCCATTGTTCTGGCGAATCTGCACTTCCGTCTTTGATGAGTAGAGGCTGCTTTCGGTATAGCTGCTGGTGGTCCATGGTTTGCATAGAATTCTGGTCCTTGTCGTCTCCGACATCAACAATATTACCTTGCTCTTGGTCCTTGGAAGGGAGGCTCCCCGATTTGAACATGTTGTTGAAGTCCAAACCTCCTTGCCCAAGTTGTTTGTTGTATACGGCTGCCAGAAAAGTAAGGATGGAATTGATAGAGGTCTCGTGTTTTTCGTGTAAGTCATGGAAGGCTTTTGCTTGGCCGTACAGTTGATGATGCTCCTTGCGCACTATATGTAGCATCTCGGTTATCTTGTGCTGGTTTTGACGGATCTCTGCAAGCTCTCGCTGTAAATTGACGAATTGCTCAGGCGGGAGAGAATTTGGAACATTGCCTATCATCAAGGGCTGCCGTCCGTTCCCAGTGCCTGCGCCATCGTCGATGCCACCATAATTCTGGGGCCCTGGGCTATCATGATTGAAAAGCTCGTCGCCTTCATCCTCCACGTCCTCTTGCCTCGCTTTGACTCCACCTTTCCCTGTGCCTTTTGCTGGAGCGGTTTTTGGCTTGTGGATGAGCCAGAGAAGGTTAGGTCTACCACGCTTGAAGTAGGGATTTGAGTATTCGCTGGGATTCTTGTTCTTCCTCTCGCTCGCTCGCATGGAATTATCTGACAAGCCGACCTTCTTGTGGAAGCCATACATATTCAATTGTCGTACAAAAGACGCATAGTTGTTATGCTTGAAAAGTTCCGGTATCAGGGTCTTTGCAAATTCGTCTTCATCTACTACAATGAAAGAGTCCCCACTCTCAGACCACCGTATCAAATCCGTATTTCGTGTGTTCTCGTCAAGGAAGCTATGTCCGTTAGCTTATAGTAAACCTGGGCATAGGTTTTCCTACCTGCTAAGCTTTTGTATAAAGGGTGGTATTTGTTTTCGCTTTGCTTGTGCATCTCTTTTGGCTACCAGAGCCTTCTGGTCGAGATCATCGTATTGAGTCGCTGGCCAACTATCCTCTGTAGATTGTTGTAGGCCCCCATAATCAGTCCCTAATGGATAATCGCCATTGTTGTAGTTCATCATTGGAACAATCTGATTGTCCGGCTGCCTCCTTACAACCTGGTTGCCCAAAGGTGAAGCTGGTAAATTGTTGGGTATATTGTTATTGTGGAGGTAGGAGGTAAGGTTGGCGGTACCGTAGTTGGTGGGATCATCATAGTTTTGTAGAGTATTTGATGGCGTTTGCTGGGCGAATTCTGGTGGAGCCATCGAATATTGAACGTCCTTCATATCTTGAAGCTTCTCGTGTCCAAGTGGGGAGGCTCCAGGCGCTGGACGTTTCCGTGAGCCACCTTGCGACATCCTACTTGCTTTCATTCCGGCGTGATCGAAAGAGAAGGTATGGTGGGCTCACCCTGTGGGATTTGCCGTGCTGGCGATTGCGGTGTTGACACTCTCGACCTAGCCTGGGCACCTGGTTTTCCAGTCCTGTCTCTTCGATCCGGCTGCTTATAAGCGCTCACAAGACCGAATTTATGAGTCCTAGTAATCCAAGGGCTAGCGACCGGAAGTAGGTATGATATTGCGATGGTTTGGGAGGTGTTATGAGGTAAAATTGGGAAACGGCAGCCTAGGCAAGGCTGGGGTACATGGAAAGGCGTTGTTGTTGCAGCTTGCGCCCACCGCGCTATTCTCAGCAATCACTTCAAAACTCGGTACATGGCAAAGGCTGTTTGTTGGAGAGTGACTGCAACAAAGGATTGAAGGGTTTCCCTGCAAGAGAGTTCGGGGAGGGCGGAGTATATGTAGTATTTTGAACCTGCTTGCAGGTCGTTCGCGGGAGCGATGAAAGGTGCAGCAAAGTATGGACAAGAAGTTGAAGTTTATGACGCGATGTTATTGAAGGGATCTGGAGGTTCCGGAGCAATTGCAATGCCCATGCAACGTACACCGAAATGACAAAATGGACTCTGATATCACGTTCAGCCCTACCAGCTTCGCTTGTTTTGAGTGGTCAGTTTGTCGAGACTAATATAAGCGCTTGCGTGGGGTGAGTAAGGCGTGACAAAATAACACAGGGCAACTCTACACAGAAACAAGGTCAGCCTCCTTTGATACACAATGTCGTGGATATAACGGTCGATTTAGAATGAGCTAGATTACATCTAAAATTCTGTCTTCTTTCTTCTGCCATCTTCTCGATCTCTGTCCCATGCTGTCGTGCCTCCAGTCATCCTCGCCAGTCTCTTCGCTCTCTGCTCCTCTTTGATCGTCTTCTCCTTCTCCCTGGGATCAATAACCACAAGCTCCTCCTCGTTCTTCTTCTTCCAGCTCAAGTCTTTGCCCAGTCTGTCCTTCTCAAAACTGAGAGCGTGAGACATCCATCCTGGATTGTCATCATCTTGTGTATCTGCATCAAGCCCCAGCCGTTGGTCCCACGACTGACATGATTGACAATCAGCAATGAAGTGAAGATCACAAAGAACTGCTTCATCTTCGTCATTGCCGTTTCCTATTCTTTTGTCATTGTCATGCACATCTTGCTTGCTTGCCTCAACCGCTGCAGAGGGCTCAACCTCAGGTGGTGCCTTTTCTAGTCTAGCCTTGAAAGCATTCAACAGGTTGAGTGTCTGTTTGTCTACAGGTACATCGCCATCTGCTCCATTCTTGCGTTTTCTGCCACGCATGGCAGTTTCTGGAATCATCTGTTCCAGAGCAGACTTCTTGCGTGCCTCTTTAGCAGGCGCGGGTTGAATGTTACGCTTCATTGAGGCTTTTAGGTCCGCAATCTGTGCATTAGTTTTGTCTAACAAGCTAGTCACTTTGCTGATTTGTGCTGGTTCTGGCGAGTTAGATGGTGATCGGGACGGCTCCTCGTCATTTCGCAGAGGTAATTGAAATTGCGGCTCCGGTTGTGGTAGTGGCGAAGGAGACTTCGAGCGAGATGTTCTTCGTCGTACTGGCTTCTCTGCTGTCCTTCCACTTTGTTTTGATGGCGCCTTGACATCCTTTGCATCTTCAATATCACCATTTGCGACAACAAGAGTAGGATTAAACTTCTGTTTTTTCAAGACAGGCCGTTCCATGCCCTCTTCAGCCTCGTCACCACCAAAACTCAGTAAAGTCTTCCCACCCTTCTTCTTCAGCTTCTTTTTTGCCTCCACTTTCTCCACCCTCGCTAAACTGCTCCGCTCCCTCTTGACCATATCCTCGAACGGATTCACCAGAATCTCTGCCCCCGTTATCTTTGCAGGATAGACCGGTCTCTCACTTCCCTCCAAAGGTTCCAACTCCGCTTCTCCCATTTTCATCAAATTGTAGATCGTAGCCCCCTCAATCCGTCCAAACATTGTATGCTTTCCCTGGAGCTCCGGTGTCTCCCCCAATGTCAAGAAAAATTGACTTCCATTATCATTCTTTGCCCCTCCATTCGCCATCCCCAGCAGACCCCTCCTATTGAACTTTAACCGGCTATGGAACTCATCCTCGAAGACCCCACCTTTGTCCTCATAGATGCTTTCGCCGCCATGCCCGGTACCTGTAGGGTCGCCACCTTGCAGAATGAAACCTGGGACAAGACGGTGGAATATTGTGTTCTCATAGTAGCCATCAAGGCAGTGCTGAAGGAAGTTGCGAGAGGCGAGGGGGGTTTGTTTGGCGAAGAGTTCGAGGGAGAGGTCGCCGGACGTTGTGGTGAGGAGAACTTTGGCTGTTGGTTGGGGCTCGAGGTTGTAGAGAGCCGACATGTTGGTGAAATATGAGTTAAATGCAGGGTATATACCCTTCTATAGTAAGGGCAAACAGACGTGTCTACCTACCTACCTTAGAAGAGTTCACCTCCCATAGGGCTGAGATTGACATACCAAAAGAAACCCCAGAACTAGAGTTGGTCGCCTCGGCGATAAGATCAGTAGCCCAGACCAGCTTTAGGGTTCGCTTTGGGGGTCCTTTGAGATGCTTGGCATGCGACCCCTGCTCACAGAATTTAATCAATTCAGTTGACATTCCATCACCCCAGCTATAGCCTTGGGTAGCAGGCCATATCAGACCAACCTAGCAGGATTTCTGTAAAAATTTTGGGCGGTACCTAGGCGCAGATATCACACCATGACATATGAAAATGGCGTTGATGCAGGTGTACAATGAAAATCCAGAAGACGAGCCTGTGTTTATGTTGAAAATCGAACGTGACGAGCCACCTCTACAGAAATTTCATTACAAACCTCTTAGCGACCCAAGGAACTTCAGGATTCTATATATTGAGCCCGGAGCACCAGGAAGTAGGATTTGTGGTTCCCTTCATGAGTCGCGCCTAGGTGATGGGGTCACATATCTTGCTTTGTCCTACGTCTGGGGTTCTCCTCAGATTGTAGCGTATGTGATGGTTGAGAATTGTTATTCTTTGGTGACAGAGAATCTATACGCAGCTCTACAGCATTTACGATCAGAGCAAGAGCCTCTATACATTTGGATTGATCAGATTTGCATCAATCAAGAGGATCAAGAAGAGCGAAGTCAACAGGTAATGCTGATGCAGGAAATCTTCAGCAAAAGCGTTCAAGTCTTGTGCTGGCTTGGAAAAGACACTCAACCATACGAAGAGGGCCTACTCTATATCCTCAAGCTTCTTGCACATACAAATTACCTAGATGCTCAGCTAGATGATAACCTTGTGGGTAGAGTTGTTGAGTTTACCAACTCCCATGATGTGGATGAAATACTGCCGTCCTTGTCTGCATTGTACGAAAATCGTTGGTTCTTGCGGTCTTGGACATTTCAGGAGGCCGTCTGCAACTCTGACACGGGAATAATCACCAGCTTTGTAGGGATTACTCTCGAGATACTGATCTCCTTCACGCAGCTTTTGATGGAGAATGACACTATAAGGCTACTATTACCGCTGTCATATGAGTCGTATCGTGCGACAAGGCAGCTCATGGTTATGAGTCAGTACAGAACCTCAAATCAAGATCAAAAATTGCTTCAGCTTGCCCATTCAACACGAGATCGGGGTGCCACTGATCTCAGAGACCGGCTGTATAGCTTGATAAGCATAGCGGCCAGCAATGATCAGCAAGCGTTCACGCCCCATTATGGTCATTCCACAGCAAGAGTCTACACAGAATTTGCTTCGAGTGTTATACAGGAATCTAATAGACTAGACATTTTGGAATACATTGGGTCCCCGGTAAGAGCTTTCTGCCTTTCACTTTAAGCGAGTGAACTGCATCACCTTACGCTTACAATACTTTCACCTCAAGCTTCATTTCCATTGCCGCGTATATCTCGTCAAATGCACGGCGAGATATCTTCTCATTCTTTTATCATGTATCTGTGAAACGAACTGACCAGATCTTGTCCAGGTAGGGGACCTCGGAGAATCTGATCTCAAAGACTTACCATCGTGGGTACCTGACTGGAGTCTTGGATGGTTTCCTTTGCTTTCGTCTACAGCATTGGCTAAACCCTACGCTGCGTCAAAAGTGCCTGACAAAGTTGGAGAGATCCAGGAATCAGAACTCATCGCTTACGGCATGAAAGCTGACAAGATATCAACGATAGCTTCGGAGTCCTACTGGCCCGGGCCTGATCAGTCAGAGATTGAGTGTCTAGCACAAGCCTTCCGGACAATCGAAGAAATAACAGAGATGGTATCTCTGTCCAACTTGTCCATAATTGTGTCAGAAAAGCAGCAGACGTCCAGAATAATATTGAAAGAGCAGCAAGGTTGGTGCGAGGCGCTCATCGACAGCCAGCTTCGGAAAGAGGGCTCAGATAAGGAGAAGTTGCTTGCTCAGGTTGCTCTATACATAGACGTTCTAAATCATCGCCTAGTCGGCCAAGGACGCCTGATTCCAAAAGAATGTCTGACCGATCCTGAAGTGCAAGAAAGTTTCTCCACTATCCACCGGCAGTTCGAGCGCATGACCCATGCTGGACGCAATTTCTGTACTACAAAGGCAGGCCGTCTGGGTTGGGCATCGAAACGCGCAATGGAAGGCGACATCGTGGCCCTCCTATATGGCTCCACTGTTCCAATTTTGCTTCGCCCAAGGCAAGATGGGAAGTATGAATGCTTAGAGGCTTGCTATATCCATGGTATGATGGATGGGGAGGTTGTGGAAGAAGAAATGATAGCAAATGGAATCCCGGACGATGAGATGGAAGATGAAACAAAATGGAAGCAATATGCACCTATGGAGAGATTTGTAATCGTCTAACGACTCAGCAAAGAGTCTTCTGCTGCGATCCTCAAAAGCTGTGATATGACCAGCTTGTGGGACCATGACCCTAATGGGCCTAGTCTTCTCCGTATGAGCTAATGCCTACAATCGAGAACGTCTCCTAACGAATAGAGACGATGCAGCCCACTATTTCCTGAGGCGTTCGGGACAAGAGTGTGCGATGGCCATGTGTTCTGCCTTGTTGAATTTGGCATATGCCGCATAGCAGATAGAAACCTGCAAAGCATATATGCCTTGCATCGCGGACCATGAAATCCAATCTGGTCAAAGGAGCTAGAATCCTTAGTTATTCGTGGAATTGTCGTGCTAAGTATACCGTTATCTAGCCAGACGAGCAAGCCAACCAAGGCTATAGGTATGCAGGTCACCAAGATTGCCTTTCACCTCTTGTCTCTGAAGGCCAAAGAGCCCTCTGCCGTCGAAGGCTGAGACGGATTTTGCTCATCACTATCGATGTATGCGGTCAAGGAGGCGGTCTTCCCGGACTTCACTTCGGATGGCATTGTGGTTTGCGAATTTTTCTCATCCATTTTCTGGAAGCTGTAAAGGGTTGAACAGTAGGGGAATGATCGGTTCGGCACACCCGTCGATAATAGATGTACAAAAGACGACCTGCTTCAAATGGCATTTAGCGTCTCTGAAATGTGGGCTGCGACAGGGAGCGAATAAAATTTGCGATTTCCTTGGTGCTGTAGGTCTTGACCCATTCCATGGCAGGTGTTGACCTGTGTCATGGAGTAATGAGTTTGCACCTGTCTGTATAGCTAACACTATGGAAATGGGCTGCTAACATACATGCTGGAATAACACTGTTAATGGCAAACAATAGATATAAAAGGGTCCTAAAATGGTGACGCTGAGCATGCTTCCAACATTCTCGTTACACGACTTGGCCAAGCCTTAGCATACCAGCCTACAACGCATGCCTAGCAGCAGACTTGGTATCCCTTCATCAAGAACTAGAACTTATTGTTCCTACGATTTCCACCCCCTTTGGAAGTGGCAGAGCGGACGTTTTTTTCATAATATCACAGTCGACCAACTGCTGTCTTCCCGCGAGCCAGTGAAACATGTTGCATTCCACTCATGGATATCCACCATACATGGATAGTAGGTTGATCCATGGATGGAAGGAACCCCCATCGCTGCCACCATACATCTCGTCGCTGGGGGTTCCTTCCATCCATGGATAAACCTACCATCCATGGATGGGGCCATTTTATCCATGGATGGTAGAATCCACCAATGGAATGCAACAAACATCCGATCCATCATGGATTATGCAACGTTCGAACTTGCTCCAGCGGAGCGCAAGGACATTCTGAGACTGGTACACATCTATTTCCTCGCTTATCTCCCCGACAACCTATTCAGGCTGCGTGTTTCGAACTTGACTGAATTCGAAAAGGGAATGACGAAAATTCTTGAGAACCAAGTCGGCAAACCAACATGGCGGCACGTCAAAGTCGTGAACAAGAAGACCGGCGTGCTCGCTGCGTGGGCATCTTGGAACACGCCCACTGATGCCCAGATCCGAGAGCGCGACGAAAAAGCTGCAGCGAAGATCGCGGACTCAGAAGAAGGCAAGGGCAAGGGAGAGTTAGACATTTTCCCAGCAATTTCCAACTACGTGCAGGCGGACATCGATAGATGGCACGGGCAGTGCACTAGCGGAAAACGCCACATGCTTTGTGAAGCGCTCTTCACCGAACCCTCCTTTCAGCGACAGGGCATGGGAAGTGCCTTGGTCAAATATGGCAGTCAATTGGCTGATCAGGCAAACCTGCTAATCTTTCTACAAGCCTCAGCAATTGGTTATCCGATATATGCTAAGCACGGTTCTGAGACAGACCAGTACCTGGATGTGGATTTGAGGGAGTGGGTACCAGGTGGCAAGAGCAATGATAAGGGATATGGGAATTATCGGTACCGATACATGCTGAGGCTACCATAGATGCTTTTAAAGATATCTTGATAACCTTGAAGCACTAAAGGGACTCAAGGTAGCCAGGAGCTAATCGTGTTACTGGAATATTGTATCGGAGTGGTAATAAATATCATTTCATAACACCTCATACTGTAACACTAACAGCCAATACTCAAGGACTTGACTCTGAAGAATATCCAGATCTCCTCCCCTGCGCCCATCTCCGTGCTGCGTCAAAGTCGAGGCGGCGCTTCACGTCCGAAACAGGGGTCTCTTTGACGCCGCTTTCCCCAACAATTCGGTATTCAGCATTGGTGTTCGCATTGCAAATGATCCTCATGTACGAATGCTTCGTCCCGTTCCAATTATCGTGAATTGCTATCCCGAAGAAGGTTAACAGTACGCAGTCTTTTATTATCGTAGAACTTATAAGGCAATGTAGCTGATGAAATACCGAGAGTGTCACTATGGCGTCACTCAAGTCGTTGTGTTGGACTGCGCCCAGACCATCTGGAAATCGATCGGCGTCCCCACTTCAGTGAGCATGAAGACCATCTTGCCTGGAAGGAGATCTAGCCATGCATATTCACTCTTTATGGTAGGAGTGCCTGATATACCGTTAAAGGAAATACCGCTGGGTAGGAACTTCCCGGCCTCATCTCCAGAGTCCTACTTGTCATCTTTTTCACCACATCTAAACTCTGCCCCACCACCTTCCTGATTACTGCCTCGTTTGTATTCTGTCCTGCACACTTTTATCCAAGATTCATTCCGGACAGTTGCTCCTTGATAGGGACTGGCCTAGAATCTCCTCTTGGATCACCGGTCCTGCCGCGGCTTGCAGGCCTTAGGGGTTTTCATAGGAGCGCGAGCCTTTAAGAATGCCTTGTAATCTCAATTGGTCAGAAAACTTCCAGAACACGCGGGCAAACCATCGTTGTCCTTTGGGGCTTGGCAATTCTACTCGCCAGGCAGGCCAGCATGGACCGCATCTTTCTTCCGTATGAGCTGTCCGGCGCACGCAATCTGGAGCGATCGAATATAGACTTTACCCCCTGTATTTCGTTGTTTCGTTGATGTAGGAAAAGCACGCGTTCTGCATCTCCGTCCGTTTCTCGAGCTTGTTCCGGTCTCGACACTGACGCTGCTGAACTTGACCCCGCATGCACGACGTAAAACTCCTTGACAGAGATTTCATTAGCATATCATCCTATAGGTTAGGTTACCTGTCATGCATGTTCATGCTAGATTACGGGACAGAGTTACGTTAAGGTGGCGGTGGTGAGTGAGGAGTGTGGCATGGCTGCACTGAAAATGACATGCATGCGCTATGCAGTGGAGTGGCATCGCAACTTCAGACTTTCAACGCATTGAAACCCCGCGAACCAGAATGCAATGCTTTCTGGTTCGTTGGGCACCCCCTAGCAAGATGCTAGTCATAGGAGATCTCTCTCATGATACACGTCTCGGACTGTTGCTTCTGAGGGATTTTACTTGATATGCCGTGTTCTTGCCATCTCTCACCTATCGGAAGATCGTGCTAAGTCTCCAGAATTGCTTCCTTTCGTCTTCCGCTATAGTTCTGAGAACGAACAACAGGAAAAATGTTTTATCGTTCTGCAAATCTCATCATCACTAGTAGCGTGATGGGCTGCTTGGCTATCGTCGCAGTTGCGTTGCGTCTCTGGGCTGGAGCAGTACGGAAAATGAGAAGAGGAGTCGAAGATATTCTCATTATCATTGGTCTTGTGAGGCATTTTCTCACCAGACTTGGACTAGGATTCCTGCTGACCATCGCAAGATTTTGGCACTTGGTCTGTGCATTTGCAATATTGTCGGAGCAGCGCTATTTCAACTTGGGAATGATGAGAGCTCTCTCGACAGTTTGAATCTAACTTACAATCTCAAAGTCTGCTCGTCAAGAACAACAAAAGCTAGAGATGGAGGCTGATACGGTTGCCTAGATATTCTATGTAATTCAACTTTTGCACGCTACAGCCATGCCAGTCATCAAAGCATCTTTTATGCTCTTTTTGCGTCGCATCTTCGGCCATATGAGAGCATTCCGCCTCGCTTTCTGGATTGTGGGCGTCTACGTTTTTCTTTGGTGGCTCACAACATTCTGGATGACTGTATTCCAATGCTGGCCCATCTCTGAAAGTTGGTCTGAAGAAATGGAGGGCTGCATTCCTAATTTCTGGGTGAGGAACGAGAATGTCCCAGTTGCATCAAAAGCATGGCTAACACTGCAAGACATGGTACTCTTGGGCTGCTTTATTAAACGTTGTGAGCGATGTGGCCATCATAACAATACCAATCCCTTTCGTCTGGCGTCTTCAAATGTCATTGCAGCAAAGACTCGTTACTCTTTCAGTCCTTACTACTGCGATGATGTATGTCTTTGACTGTTGTGCGCCTGTGAAAGCAACCTGACCAGTCTTCAATAGAGTCATCATTGCCGGTATCGGCCGTACAGTAACTTATTTCACGTACATTCATGACCTGTTACCATTCGGTTAGTATCATGCATTCACCTCCATCCATAACGCCGCCAACAAGTCAAACTTACTTTTGATTTTAGATGCACTCTACCATGTCTCCATCTGGACATCTATTGAACCTTGTCTGGGCGTTGTTGGTTGTTGTCTTCCGACTCTAGGACCCTTAGTCGATCTGAAGTACGGCGCAATCTACTCCAAGACCAAGAGTATACTTTCCTGGCAGTCGGTTTTGGGCAAATCAGCCTCTGAAGCAAGCGGCAGCCGTTCTGGGCAGCGCACTGCCTGGGTTGAACTCATAAACGAGAGGCACAACCAATCAGAGCCGATGGTATGATAGGCAGCAACGGTTGATGCGGAGTCTGTAGGTAATGATATACCTACTGCTCGCAAGTGCGAACTTACGAGCGCAAACCAACAGGTGTATGGCTCACGGTGCTGCAGCAGGTTCCAATTGACCTTGACCAACACTTTTGTCACCTGCTCAGACCTTTCAGACGCTGAAAGCAATCGAGCAATTTGAGCAGGTGCTCAACTGCACAGCCCACTTGAGCGATCGCGGGTATACAGATTTCGCACACGACTCTCTTATCGCGTCCTGTACAAATCTTTGTTCTTGCTCAATCTTGAACAGCAATTTAGCGTGCAGAGAATCCTATAGAATGCTTGGTATTTAGCCTTATCGAGTAACGCACCACATTTCATACTGTACTGGAGATATCAACTAGTATGAATTCTTCCTTGACTGATAAATACAATTGATTGGCTAAGAACGCTGTATGGATGAATAGTACTCAGCCTTAAGAGGCTCAGTACTTTGTACTGGTACAACGTTAGTAGAGGCTGCTTGCTGATGTCTCCTCGATCAAAAGTCTCGAGGAGTGAACTTATTGTGACACTATGCATATCCCTCAAACGCTGACTTTCTGGCAATCTACGGCATCTGCAACAGTCCGCAAAATTAGTATCGTCCTCTTCCGGATGCCGAACGGCGTGGCTGACAACGGGTACCGATAGCTTCATCGGCTTGATTGATGAACCGAAAGTGCTCAAATATCCGCATATCCCGGGTGATGAGGAAGCAGTTGCACTTCCAGGCGTTGAAACTCGAATCTTTCAAGCCATAGGACCTCACAAGCACATCATTGGCTTCAAAGGACTAACCAAACATGTCCTGCTACTTGAGCGCGCACCATTTTGGAGCCTTGAATCTCTCGGGAAGGCTTGATCTCGGATCGATCCTAATGCGGTGAGGACTTTTCTACTTTGGTACCTCTCGACAAAAATGGGGAACTAACAAGCGGGGTTTCAACGATCATACTCCCGGAATGGTTCTTTTGGCTCAGGTCACCGCCAAAGTATTGAAGAAGGAAGACATACATAGAAAGTTTTCCGAAAACGATGTATCTCCGTCGATATCCGATTGGCATCTTATCTGGCGGATAGACGACTTTGCATTGATCAGCAGAGACAATTCCTTATTCATCAGCAAATAGGATTTCTCATTTGTCAGCGAACATAATCCCTCATTTGTCAGCCAACGCAATCGCTTATTCGTCAACTTGATCAGGTGCGAGTATACCAGCTCCCTTACGAATTATCATCAAATCTGAATTACTTCCTAGCAAAGAGCCAGAATTCACAAAACCAACATTCTCCAGTCTTTTAACTCAAAACAGCGCAGAACATGTCCAAAATTCTCGCAGTCTTCGGAGCTACCGGCCAGCAAGGCAGTTCAGTCATTGATTATGTACTGCAAGATCCAGAGCTCTCCCAAGAGTATAAGATCCGTGCCATCACCCGCGACGTCAACTCGGAAAAGGCTAAGGAGCTCAAGGAGAAGGTCGAAGTCGTTTATGGTGACGTGCTCGAACGTGCCTCCCTTGAAGCAGCTTTAACTGGCGTGCACACCGTCTTCGCCATGACAACACCTACCTTCGACCTTGAAGGTGGCTTGGAGGCCGAATATAACAGTGGCAAGACGATAGCTGATGTCACCGTTGAGAAAGGTGCTGAGTATATCATCTTTAGTACTCTACCGCCAGTCAAAGAAATATCTGGCGGCAAGTATAGTAATGTCATTCACTTTGACGCTAAAGCGAAAGTTGAGCAATATATTCGAGGCCTTCCCATCAAGAGCGCCTTCTACTCCCCAGGGGGTTTCATGCAGAACTTCCAAAATACGCCCTTCCTAGCCCCCCGACAGGCTTCTGATGGCACCTGGATTGTTGCCCTCCATAACTCTCCCAAGGCCCCGTGGTATTTGATCGACGCTGTTGGGGATACAGGCAAGTTCATTGGCGCCATCCTTGCCGAGCCCGATAAATATGAAGGCAAAACGTTCTGTGCTGCTTCGACGCTATGTACCTTTGAGGAAGTGTTTGCTATTATCTCCAAGGTCACAGGCAGGACGGTCGTCTATAAACAGATCCCGGCTGAAGACTTCAAGAAGAGTCTACCATTCGCGCAGGATATCATCCCTGAAACTCTCAGCTACCTAGAAGAGTTCGGCTACTGGGGCCCAAAGTCCGAAGAGTTGGTTGCTTGGGCTGCTGAAAATGCCCGAGGTAGACTCTCCACCTTTGAAGAGTACTTGGAGGCAAATCCTCTTCACTTGGCATAGACGGAGAGCATGGGATGATGTAGACAGGGGAGATCTGGTAGTTTGATTTGGTACTCCCAGAGGAACTAGGGTGAGGTAATAAGCAAAGCGAGGGACCACTGTATCTTTATGGGTTTTCCTACTCCAGGAGATTGAGATCCCTTTCTCATATAGAAGGGTTCTCTCCCAAGCGCCCCACAACCGTATTGCCCCATAAGGCTGATGCCTAGAGGGAGCAAAAGACCCCTCAAGCTGGTCCCCTAGGAAACACTAGCCTGTTCGCCCAAGCGACCAGCTCTAGGGGGCTAGACGATTGCTAGGTGCGTACGGTTGGGGGGTGAACCCTGCTATCCTCTACAAACTATAGATACCGTAGTTGAGATACTACAGTATACGATTAATTCTAACCTCTGTAATTGACCGCTTCTGCGCATTTACTGAGGCATTCTCAGCGTATCCCTGTACTATCTAGCTACCGAAACCTCTCCAGTGGGTGCAAATATCGTTAAAGGATGGTTTAGAGATCTTCTCTTTCCAATCTCTGCTCTACGCTACTGCCAAATATATAGTTCTCAGCCCACAACGACTGCGAAATCTCAGGATTTGGGATGTTGCATGTATCTTAATCCATGCCAAGCCTATACCTCGTGGCCGGGCCCTTACGACGACAGGCAACAGGCAACAGGCAACAGGCAACAGGCTTCTCGCAGACCCAGAGCCTCTAGGTTCAGGGTCAAAGATACATGGGGCTACGCTGTTCATCAGAGGCGAGTGCGAGCAATTTGGACATAGAGTATAGCTGCACAGCTTTTGCATCGCAAATCTCGTCCATGTGGCTTCTAGATGGAGAATTTCGTCTTCTGCATGTTTAGTATGGTATTGCAGGTGGTAGTCTTTGTGGATGCAAACTCAAAGGGCCTCAAGGCGGATTAAAGCAGATGAGAAGGAGTAGGAATGATATTTGTAGGATCTAATCTTTCAACACCCTCTTTCATACCTTTGATACTGCATCTATGCTAACTACCAAAGCCTCGCCCATTGATGGATCAATCTTTACCCAGTTCCGAGAATCGACCATACGGACGTCACGTGAGCCGGCGTTGGATTGCTTGCTAGTACTTCGATGGTATCCTACTCTAGCACGGTTTGTTGATCTGGGGACAATGAATCTATCCACAAAGTTGCTGATCGCTTCTCTACCCGCTATACCGGCGACCGAGGCGAATACGATAGCCATCGTCAGCTCGATGCAGCTAAAGATATCAGGTTTCACTACCGAGCCAGTGACGTTATCGGGATCCGATCTGAGGACAAAGAATATGCGGATAAAGCTGATGATCGAAACGCTGGACGTTATGATAAGCATACTAGACTGCAAGACAAGGCTCTGCAGGGGAAGGGAATGGAGGTTGCTTACATTGCCCCGACGAACAATTGTATCCCCACCGTGATCTTGTTGTGCAAGCTCATTTTCAAATCCAGAAGCCATACAAAAGGAACGCTAAAGATCACCACATCCGTGATGAGATTCGCTATACCAGTGCCAAGCCAGCCCTGGCGTTGGTTGTGACAATTACCAAGGTTCGGCGTCCATGCCGCTGCCAGTGGCCTGCACTCAGTAAGGTAATATGTGATGGACCCGATCAAAAGCCCGGAGACAGCAGCAAAGGCGATTACTTGGATCAGTCGCGCATGTTTCATCCCAGTGTTGGCGATGAATACACGCCCGTACAAGATGATCAGGGCGAACTTGAGGAGGCAGAGCGAGGTAGTCCATGCGAGCTCCTCGACAAACAGAGCCTACAGAAAACGCGACGTGTCAGCAAGTGTCACAGATATCGATCGAATAACCTACCTTCAGAGCCCACTCGACCTGTTCTACGGTCAATTGATCGATATTCCATCCGACACCGCCAAGCACGATGGCTGCCACTGTTAGAATGATTTCTATGAGTGTCGTATCGAACCCTCTCACAAACAATACGAAAGGCACCGTTTAGATTCACCAAGACCTGAGAATTATGTCAGCCCGCTATAGGTAGAAACGAGTACGAGAAGCATACCATCGCACCAAGGACCAAGGAGTCGGTGAGTATAAAATGTCGCCATGGGAGCAACCCTTTTCTAGCTCTTGATAGGTTATTACGGAAGCGAAGCACACAGGCGGTAGTCGCAAGAGTACAGAACACAGCATTGATGCAGAGAAGAGCTATGCCTTTTCTGGAGGGTGCAATCATCTTGTGCACTAGGATTGGATGAATACGATAACCAATTGCTGGGAAAACAGATCGTTGGTGTCGAAAGGAGCTCTTACTTTCGGTCAGAGGAGTGAGAAGAACGCTGTTGTTATAGATCGCCTTGATACGTTTCACTGAAGTCTCGTCTCCAACTGCAGATTAAGAACATCACAGGTGCCAAACCATGACGGGATATTTCTCAATATGCAGACCCAATAACGTCCTTGGTTTTCAGCCTTTATGCGGTCATACGGTTAAGATTAGGGGCAATTTTGGTCGTTATGGACCAGGAGTGACGCCCACAGAGTCCAGTGGCAACAAGTCGCCTAATCTCCAGCCACAAGATGTAACTCAATTGCGGCACTAGATTGGCAGAAAACCTCCATATACGGCGAGCAAGGGCTGTGAAAAAAGCTGGTCCAATAGCTGTCATGCTTTTCCGCCACATCAGGGGGTTGATCTCTTCATCATCAGGCTTGATGTTGATTAAGCTATTATGCAATTGTAGTTGCATATTTTTCTAGCATCGAGCAAGACGTATCCTAACTATTGTAAGCCTAACAAACTTGCACGGTCAGCTGGCTTGACTCCTTTGTGCGCTAAAAGGCCAGCTGGAGGCAGCCCTAGGATTGAGTTGTTATGCTGAATCATCGCGTGCATGGTAGCTTTGCTGACTGTGCGTGAAACAAGCTTGAAATAGTAACGATCTACATTTATTTTCCTTAAGTGCGAGCATTAGTATGCTAGACCATGTAACCAGCATGAGCCCAAGTGTTACTCATCTGGTCTTAAGTCTTAATATTGCCCATAATCGGCAGTGATATTCGAGGTGCGGCCGTCTAAGGTAGAAAGTGGTGAAATTCGCGGAGCATTTTCGGCTCAACTTCGGCACGCTAATCTTGAGCAAAGTCCATCCAACCAACCTCAAGTGCTAGCTTTGAGGCCGACAAATTCCATCAATCAAGGCAGCAAGCTTTTTAGCAAGAATCATGTTTTGCTTGCGCTCTTATATACCTCTCCTCTTTCTACCATTGAAAGCTTCCCCAATGTACGTTTCCTCCCGCAACCGTCGATTGATAAGAATGTTGGGCTGACAGCTTTTGCAGATTCGTCATCTCTTTCCTCCTTTTGACCTATTTCCTCAACAGACCATGCATATACTGCTCCGCCCTCCTATTGATCCTCTTCGTCTCATCATGCTACTGGTCTGATCAATGCATCTTTGATTTTCGGGGCGATCTCTTCTCGCCAAGACATTTTACATCCCCACTGCCAAACCCTCTGCCTTCTGCAAATTGGTCTGGATTGAACGAGAGTGGATACGTGGGAGAAGGCTCGTTTCTGATGACAGCAATCAATGAGACGGCTTCGGTTCTCGCGAGTGCCGCGGTCGAGGAGATGAAGCGGAGGATGATACCCAGACCTGAATGGACGGGCGTCGGGCTGGGGTGGATAAGAAGCTGGCTTGGTGGGAGAGAATTCCGGCTTCCGTGTCTAGATGTTTATGTGCGACTATAAGATGGATGTTTGGACCCTGCGAAGCGGCATTGAAGGCGTTTCTGACTGTGATGGCTTGACTGCATTTAGCGAGTAGTGTAATTGGGACGGCCTTTACGCATGGGACAACTTGGGATGGGAGGAATGTGCTGAAAGGCACTTCATGCCTTGTAGAGCAAGAGATTATTCTACTCATAGCAGTGTACCTTAGCTTTGTACATGCCAAGGCCAACTAGCCGCTCTATTTATTAAACCGTGCCCACTCTTTCTTTGATACATATTCTCATGAGAAAATATACCAATGGCATGCTGCCAGAACTCGTAGAGTATTTAGAATATCCAGTCACCACCAGAGCGGTCAGGACTGTTAGAAAGCGGGGTAGGTACCTCGCGAGTGTCACTCTATTCTATTTCAATGACAATGCTTTCAAAGATCACCATCTTTCACATCGAGGATTAGAGTATAAATTCTTCTGCCGAGGTTCGCTACCATCTATTCGCCATTTTCTATCCCAAGCAAACATTCGTCAACACTATGGCCACCTCAGACAGGGATGTTCTGCCTGATAGGTAAGCACCGGCGGGCTTTATAGCCACTTCACTTACACCCTCCAGCGTCAAACCCATCCACTATGCACTCGATCTCTTCGATCTTGAGCTCGGCGGTGGTTTCAGCTTTGGTGGAAGGGTGAAAATTGAACTCGATGTCCTTAATCCAGTGAAGGAAATCACACTGAATGCCCATCAATTGAGTATCGTCTCAGCTGAAGTCTCTGGTGGAAAGACTGCTTCCTCAATCATGTACGATGAGAAGTCCCAAAGAGTCACCCTAACCTTCCCAGAAGAAGTTACGTCGGCGCCCCATAAGGCAGTTTTGCAGATTCAGTACAAGGGTACAATGAACAATTCTATGGCCGGTTTCTACCGGTCAAGGTATAAGCCAGTGGTTACTCCAGCTAAATCGGTAGCCACGGATGGCGAATCACACTGCATGTTTTCAACGCAATTTGAGACTGCGGACGCTCGTAGAGCGTTTCCTTGCTTCGACGAGCCCAACTTGAAAGCTACATTCGAGGTCAGTATTGAGATCCCAGAGGACCAAATCGCCCTTAGCAATACGCCCGAAAAAGCGGTCAAGACCTCCAAAAATGGTCGTAAAGTTGTTAGCTTTGAACGGACGCCGAGAATGAGCACATATCTGGTAGCATGGGCGTTCGGCGACTTCGAGTATGTCGAAGACTTCACCCGACGAACGTACAATGGCAAGAATATACCAGTCAGAGTTTACACCACTAGAGGCCTAAAAGAGCACGGACGCTTCGCGTTAGAAAATTGCCATCGAATCGTGGATTACTTCTCGAAAATATTTAAGTACGTATCTTAGATCTCGGATCACGTCTTTCCATTCTGACGAATGACGGATTTGGGAAATACATTACCATAGTGTTCAAAACATATTGTTCTGCAAGGAACGAACGCTGACATCGAAAACCGGGCAGAATCGATTATCCACTACCAAAGATAGACCTATTAGCGGTGCATGAGTTCTCACACAGTGCAACTACTTCCCATGGAATATAGAACCTACAGTAGCGCTAACGAATATAGTTAGATGCCATGGAGAACTGGGGCTTGATAACCTATCGAACTACGGCTGTACTCTTCGATGAGCAGCAATCAGACGCTAAGTACAAGAATAGAGTTGCCTACGTTGTAGCACATGGTATGACTCATCCATTTCCGTAACCTGAAACACTGAGCTGAACATTTTTGAGAGCTCGCCCATCAGTGGTTCGGAAATCTTGTTACCATGGATTGGTGGAATGAACTATGGCTCAATGAAGGATTTGCAACCTGGGTCGGATGGCTGGCGGTTGACCACCTCTATCCTGACCACCAGGTGTGGCAAACTTTTGTGCAAGAGGCTATGCAGACTGCTTTTTCCCTTGACTCTCTACGTGCATCTCATGCCGTCGAGGTGCCAGTCAAGGACGCACTTGAAGTCGAACAGATTTTCGATGCAATATCTTATCTTAAGGGTAGCTCTGCCATTCGCATGCTGAGTGGCCATATAGGTATAGATATTTTCTTGGAAGGGGTCGCAGCATACTTGGAGCTTCACAAGTACGGCAATGCGACTACCGATGACTTGTGGGCCGCGCTTTCAGAGGCCTCTGGGAAGAATGTGAAAGAGTTCATGGACCCGTGGATCAGGAAGATAGGCTTTCCAGTGCTTACGGTTGCTGAAGAGCCTGGACAAATTGGGGTTCGCCAGTCACGATTTTTGTCTACTGGTGATGTTAAGCCTGAAGATGATAAGGTCTTGTGGTGGGTCCCATTAGGTCTTAAGACAAATGTTCAGTCTACAGGAGCGGCTACAGCAGCCTTAACAGTTAAAGAAGAAACTCTACGCAACATTGATGAGACTTTCTATAAGTTCAATACTGACCAAGCTGGGTTTTATCGAACGAACTATCCACCTGCGAGACTGGAAACAATTGGCGTGGAGAGACATAAACTCAGTCCAGAAGACAAAGTTGGCCTTGTTGCAGATGCAGCCGCATTAGCTGTTGCCGGTCAAGCAACTACCGCAGGCTTCTTGAGTCTGGTTGAGAAGTTCAAAGATGAATCAAATAAAGCGTACGAAACTTCAAGTTTAGTACTAAAGAAGAGACTAACAGTGAATAGTGTCTGGAGTCAAATAATCTCTAGTCTAGAGAACATTCGGTCTATCTTTGCAGACAATAAGGCTCTTGTGACTGGGCTTCGAGTCTTTACTGTGCGTTTGGTAGCACCAGCAACTGAGAAGATTGGCTGGGAATTCGCTCCAAACGAGGACTACCTTACTGGCCAACTCCGAGCATTATTGCTCAGTACTGCAGGTAGCGCGGGACACGAGAAGTAATTCATCTTAGTCTACTTTCAATACTGCAGCTAATGACCGTCAGGACTGTTGCTGAAGCACAAGATCGCTTCGAAGCGTATCAGTCGGGAGAGCGCAGCGCGATACATCCAAGTCTACGTCGAGCAGTGTTCTCAATCGTCATTCATGAGGGTGGCGAGCCGGCGTACAAAGCTGTTCAAGAGGAATATCTGACCACCACGTCCATTGATGGCAAAGAAACATGCTTGATCGCTCTCGGCAAAGTCCAGATAACAGACTTGGTGAATAGCTTCCTCGACTTTCAGTTCTCAGATAAGGTGGCCATTCAAGATCTGCACACCGGGTCGATTTCACTAGCGGAAAACTCGAAAGTTCGCAATGAGCTTTGGAAATATATCAAGGAGAACTGGACCGCGGTTCATAAGAAGCTTTCAGCCAACATTTCGACCACAAATAACTACTTTAAGAAGACTCTATCCAAGTTCGCAAGTCACGAGATTGAGAAGGACATCGCAGCATTCTTCAAGGATAAGGATACGAAAGGGTACGACAGAGGCATTATCGAAGTACTGGACACGGTACGCGCCAATGCGAGCTACAAAGAGAGAGATGAGCAGCTTGTGCTGGAATGGTTGGAGGCTCATGGGTATACGTAGATAGCAACCGAGCCATACATGGAGGCAGTATGTAGCTCAACCCCAGCATAAGACACTATGTTGCTAAACCTCAGCTTAAAAATTGTTTACAAAGACTACTCACAAAATGTCGTACCGGGAGACCTAGTCGTAATACATCCTTGGATCTTCAATATGTTCTAAGAATACATAGTAGCTTCGACATGTGCCAGCGCGAATAGGTTATGGTAGGCATGCAAATGATCAATGGAGGGCATGTGGTTCTATCAATAGGGCTGAGCAGACTAACCGTTTCCAGCCTAGCAAAAACTGATGTGGCTGTCTGACAACGGTTCCTGATGGTCATCGCCCGGAGAGAAACGACACGTCCATCTGGCTGCACCATCCTTCTTCTACCCTTGAGTATCATCGAAATCTCTATTGAGTCCTGAACTCCTCCTACGACTACACAGCCCTTCTCAAACCACATATACTCGCCCCTCAGTATGAATCCAGAGTAGTCAGTTCAACCACCACAACGTCGAAGCCTTTGTGGTGCACTGACACTTTGCTATCTAGAGCCCATCTTCTCAGCCTGTTGCCTCCATATATATGTGGGACATTGAGGGAATGCCATTATCCTCCATAACCCAAGTCTGAGGGTCTGTTGTACTGCTGCTAATCGCCGCCTCTCCGCAGATACGACTACCTTTTCAAGCTCCTCCTCATTGGTGACTCGGGTGTAGGGAAATCTTGCTTGCTGTTACGATTTGCAGATGACACATACACCGAAAGCTACATCTCGACTATTGGGGTTGACTTTGTATGTCCACTTTGCCCGCCGTCGCCGCAAGCCTGGATCTGGCCAGCTGACTTCTTCGATTAGAAAATCCGAACTATTGAGCTAGATGGGAAGACAGTTAAGCTCCAGATCGTACGCCTAACGCGAAATATGCGACTGATGTTCGAGGGCTAACATCACAGCTAGTGGGACACTGCAGGCCAAGAGCGATTCCGAACCATCACCTCCTCTTACTATCGCGGTGCACACGGCATTTGTGTTGTCTACGATGTGACAGATATGGACTCGTTCAATAACGTCAAGCAGTGGCTTCAAGAGATCGATCGCTACGCTACAGAGGGCGTAAACAAGCTGCTTGTAGGAAACAAGAGCGATATGTCGGACAAGAAGGTCGTGGACTACACGGTTGCAAAGGTGCGTCATTGTGTCTTGAAAACCGGGTGCCTTCAAAACATATCGAGTGTCTGACTGAAACCTTGATTCAGGAGTTCGCCGACAGCCTGGGCATCCCGTTCCTAGAAACCTCGGCCAAGAATGCCTCCAATGTTGAACAAGCCTTCCTAACCATGGCTCGACAAATTAAAGAAAGGATGGGAACCACTACCGTTAATAATAAACCCACAGTCCAGGTGGGACAAGGTCAAGGCGTGCAGTCTGGCTCTGCGGGCGGGTGTTGCTAGATCGTACTGTTCAGGATTTGGGGAGCGAGAAAGACTGCATTAGGGAATAGAAACGAGCAGTTTCATCGAGATCCCCTCCGTATACAAGTTGCGTCTGCCTGCAATCATGGATGGCTTGGCGAGCGTTAGAGGCTTAGGGCGATGCGAATCTGATCGAAACTGGTCGGTGGACATGGATATTTCTAATGGTGTGGTATGTCGGGGATAGAATCCGCTGTTTCCTACAGGTTTGGCATTGTCTCATAGGTGTTTGTACTCAGCAAATCAGATTTTTCTTTCATTTGTCTCTACATTCGACGATAGTGTTACCACAAGCTTGGCTCTCCTGATAGTATAAACAAGGTGAGACTGCAAGGGCAAAGAATATAGCTGCGTTGCCCGGAATTCATTTGTCAGCTACGTTCTTCCGTTTCGTACTGTTTCTTAGTATGCTTCTGGTGCTGGTTGAAGGGAGTTTAAGAGAACAATGCCCGGTAAGCTTGAAGGATAAGTTGAAGGATAATTGGAGTATGCCATGTCTTACGCTGACATTATGTGCTCGCAGACAGAAGTTCCAGCATGATTAGTTTTTCAACAGTATCTGTCCTTACTCCCCAATCCAACGGCACCACAACCTCCACACTTCCCCCTACAAAGCTTTCCAGCTATCCAACGCCTCTTCATCCAAAACATCATCCTTACCCACTCACCTACAACATTTGCCGCATATACCAGGATAACAAGAATAACGCTCCCCGCTATCCACCCTACATAACGAGAACCTCTCCTCCTCACTAGGCCTATACCCACGAGGTTTATATTTCGATGGCAATTGTCCACGGGGGTCGGACCTATACTGCTCACTCGTACGAGCAAATTGTTGCATAGACACCGGATCGAAACTTTGATTCCGAGAACCGCACACGCTTGAGCCCGTCGAAGCTGCTATATATCTGATCAACAACATCCCTCCTCATCCCCTCCTTCCCTCCCTAGAAAACTCACCTGCCTCCCCATCCCCCTTCCTTTCCCACCACCCCCCCTCCCCACGCTCTCCCCTTCTCCCCTCCTCCCTCCAAAAAGGCAACCCCCTCTCCCTCCCCTCCTCCTCCCTCCTCCTCCTCATTTCTAGCCTCTTCCTCCACCACACCCACGCCCATATCAGCGTCATAACGAAATAAAAAGAAAGTAGCACGAATTGGATGTGCGTATCGTATTTATGAGGAAAGCGTTGGCGGAGGATGCGCCGGTTGCAGGGGTAGAGGGGGAGGAGGGCGCCGAGGCGCATGGCGTGTGTTGTGCCGTGCATTGCGGGGGGTGGTGGGGGAGGTGGGGGAGCGTGGATGGTGGGGGGTGGGGGGAAGATGGGGGGAGGGGGGGGAGGGAGGGGAGGGAGGTTGCGCATGTGAAAATTGCAGTTTCGTTGAGGTGGCTCTCATCATCTTTTGTTCTCGTGAATATGCTTTTGAAAGTTTAATAGCTACCCTAGGAACCAGTGTATTATCCTTTCATACTTACTCTTCTCGGAAATGTGATTCTACTACCCATCGTTGAGAATAAGGCTATCATTATTCATTCTCCGCGACATCCGGCATGTGGGAGACCTACAGCCTTAGCATTTAGCGAAGGGGATAATTTGTAGTGGGTATATACTTTATTAGTCTCTTGGTGGCTTAGTTGTTAAGTCTATAGAGTTTAGAGTTCTTGTCAGGGACTACCTTTAGGCAAGGGGGCTACCTGACAGTTTTCCATTAGCTGTTTCTCTGGACAATAGTGTTCCCGGAGGAAGGAGGAAGGTGCGTTGCAGGGCTTAGCGTAGCATAGTACTTAGTGGGGCTTCGGCCACTACCATCCAATCTATATCCTCCTCCTACCCACTAGATCCTGGTACCCTACTGTTTTGGTAAACGTGTATAGGACTTGTATGGCCCTAGAGTGATCGTTTGTATGAGTACTATTAATAATTGGCTGTCTTGTTTTTTTAGTAGTCTACAGCCTATAGCCCTAATACCTTAATTACTTTCTATTAATCTAGCTACTTAAAACCTTTTAGAAGAATTTATTAAGTACTACTAACTAACTAACCCTAATTTAAATAGGCTATTAAGGCTATTAAATCTTTATAGTACCTTATTATTACCTATACTAGTTATACTACCTATACTAGCTATATTACTTATATTACCTATATTATCTATACTAGCTATACTATCTATATTAACTATATTATTAGTACTAGTTATTAATATACTATATAAAATTAATAGACTAATATATATATTCTATAGAATCTTCTTAGGAAAAGATTCTACTATATATTAGCTAAGAAAACTTAAATATAAGTTATTAGGATATAAATAAGCTAATAGATAAATACTCTCTAAAAAGTATATAGATACCTTTAGTATACTTCTTATAGATAAAGTTAGAGATTAGATAGATAGTTATTTAGAAACTATATACCTACTTAATATAAAAGAACCTATAAAAGCTATAGTTAATAATTTTAAAGTTTTATTAAATAAATACTTCTCTTTAAAAGCTATTAAACTCTTACTAATACTATTTAATATAGAACTTACTAAGCTATATTAAAAGCTAAATAAGTCTCTAGCTAATTACTATAAATATATCCTAAATCTTATTATTAGATTTAAAGGTTATAATAAACTTAATAATACTCTAATTAGTTCTTAGGAAGAGATAACCCTAGATACTATATTATAAGCTTTTATTAGAGGTATCTCTAACCTTAATATATATTATAATATAATAAAGAGCTTATCCTATTATATAAGGTTATTAAAGTTAATCTATATTTTAGTAAAAGAAGTTTATTATATTAATCTAGATATCTAGAAGATATTAAAAAAGAAACTTAAGTTTAATAAGTTAGTATTCTATAAAATCTTAGCTAAGAAAAACCTTTTAAAGTATAAGATTAAGACCCTCTTTATCTTATACTAAAATATAAAGATAGTTATATTATTTTACTATACTATCCTATTCTAATAATCCCTAAATTCTTTAAGATTTAAGGAATAATTTATATAGTAATATTTCTTACTACTAAATAATATTATAATAATATAGAAGCTATATCTAAATATAATAGCTAGGCCTAAATCTTTTTACTTCCTTAATTAAGGTAATTAAAATAATAATAATAACTTTTAGAGATATACTAGATCTAAACTAAAACTACTAAATTATATTTTATCTAAGAATTTATAGATTAATAGTACTTTCTTATAGTTCTTTACTAAAAATAGTTAACTTTATATTAAATATAGTATAAAGGGATATAATATTAAGGGGTATAATAAAACCTCTCTATTATCCTAGAAGAGGGTATATCTTAGAATAATTATATTTAGGGATAACCTATAAGTTAATTTTATCTTAGTAGGATATAACTAATATAATAGTAATCTATAATTATATAGGCCTTCTTTACTATCTTAAGATTTATTAAGTACTTTAAATAGAAATAATATTTATACTTTATTAAGCTCTTCTATTAACTCTTATATAGCGTTAAGAGTAAATTTAATCTATATTAATATTATAGGTTTAGAGAGAGATTACTAGTTAGAAGCTAAGGCTATAGAGGCTAACTATAATAAGGGCTTTAATCTAAATAAATACCCTTATACTAAGGAGGCCTAATCTTTTTTAAAGAGATAGTAAATACTTTAATAATAATCTTAATAACCTTATTAATTTTAAGGTACTAATAATAGAATGAGATATAAAGAATAAAAAAAGATTAAAAAAAAGATAGAATTATAACTACTAGTTAATATATTTAATAATATATTAAGGAAATATAATTTATTAATATCTATTTAAGAAGTACTCTAAAAGAATAAAGTAGATATTATATAGATAAACCTTATTACGTAGTTACTATAGATTTATAAGGAACTTAAGAGATTATATATATAAGTTCTTAAAAAGAAGATTAAATTAAAGGAAGCTAAATAAAACCTATTTATATAATTTAATTTATAATTTATATAATAGTTCTCTTAATAAATCCCTTAGTAGTTCTCTTAGCTAGTATTCTAGTAGTTTCTAATATAACTATAATAATAAATACCTTAGTAGTACCCTATATAACTATAATAGATATTATAGGCTCTCTAGCCTACTATATAAATACTATAACTAATAATATAGCTACCTAATATAATTAGTTAGATACTAGTAAACCTAGTATTAAATATAATAATTATAGAGATAGAAAAATATATATATAACCTAAATAGTATAAAGAATATAGATAAGGCGTTTTATATACTAACTACTATAATAAAGCTAGATAGTACTAATTTTTAGTTAAAGAAAACCTATATTTAAGCTAACTAAGGCTCTAATATTAATATTATCTTCTATAGTCTAGTATAGATATTAAAACTAGATCTTTATCTACTCTTAGAAATTAAGTTTAAAGGCTTATTAATATATATAGTAGATTACTAAGATATAGTACTCTATTACTATATCTAATTATATCTTTCTATTTAAGGTATATAATAGGATATTTACTATTTTATTATACTAGAAGTTATAATATATACTTTTAAGAGAGAATTAGAATATCTAAGCTTAATTCTAGGGATATTTTAGCTCTAGATAGTAGATGCTTATATATCTATATAAGGTTCTAAGATTTTTATTAGGGATATATTAGCTAAGAAAACCCCTAGGGTAGTTTAAGGCTCTAAGCTAGTATTTTATAAATAGTATAACCTTCTAATATACCCTAAAGAGGTAGTAACCCTAACTAATAGGTTTAAAAGAGTTATAAAAGTAGATAATAATAATAAGAAGGAAAATAATAATAATAAAGAGAATAACCTCTTAGATATTAAGGAACTAGAGGGGGATTTTTAATAAGTCCCTAGTATAACTCTAAACTATAAGAGTATCTACTATATTTTACTAAGAATACCCTTTAACTAAGCGTTTTTATAAATATCTTTAGTTTATCTAGTACTCTAGTATCTTTATCTCTATAAATACTATTAAGGAAGGCCTTCTTTAATAAATAAGTTATATAAATAGTATCTAGCTACTATTTATCCCTAGAGAATCTTAAAGCTTAGATATTATATTTAGGTTTAGAACTAGTCTTTAAACCTCTTATACCTATAGAGGCTAATTAGTTAAAGGTACTATAACTTCTCTATTAATACTATTATTTAAATTAAGAGGATTTAATTAACCTTCTATATATTAATTTAATAACTTACTATATTTATATATAACTAGATATTAAACTAGCCTTAGTTAAGTTATAGAAATAATAGCCGCCCTATATAAAATAGTAGTTATATAAGCTAGTATAGAATAGTTTAGAGGGAGATATCTATAAGCTTATAAAATTTATTAATAGTTATTTTTTTAGTAGAATATTTAGACTATTATAGTAGATAAAATTAAAAACTTAAAACCCTTAGATAAACCTTATATAACTTTTAACTATTCTAGAATTATAGAATTATTACTAGGCTTCTATATAAAACTTTCCTCTAAAATATATAATTATTTATTAAACTTTTATTATAGCTACCTATTTATAGTGAATCTAAAGTATATATACCTTACTATCCCTCTTTACCCTAATAATAAGTATTTCTTTATATTTATTATTTTAAAGATTAATTAATACTAATTATATAGAATATAATAAGGATTAAAGTTAGTGAGATTTACTATAACTAAGCTAGTATATTATATCTTTAGCTTTATATTATCTTTAAGACTAGAACTATCTCTCCTATACTTATTAAGCCTAGATATACCTCTACTATTTACCTTCTATATAGATAATTTCTTTAGAGGTTTTAAAGATTTTAAGAAATAATTTATTTTCTTAAAAAATTACTTCTTTCTAAGAGTAGAGTAGATAAAGCTATTATTATTATTTAAAAAGCTATATCTATTTACTAATTAGATTAAGGTACTTAATATAATATATATAGTAGGGGGTCTTATATATATATTAGAGGAAAGAGTTAGTAAGGTAGCTAAGTAGCTTATTTTAACTAACTAAACTAAAGTATAGGCCTTCTTAGGAATAGTAGGGATTATAAGAAGATAGATTAAAAATTTTATAGAGCTAGCTAAACTACTATTAAGACTTATAAAGAAGATAAACTAGAAATAAATTAAGTTAAAATAGTTATTCTTTAATATTCTAAAAATTAAGTATACTACCTAAATAATAATATATAGTATTAACGTAAATTTAGTAATCTACTTTTATATAGATATATCTAGATTTACTACTAGTATAGTTATAATATAGTTCTAGGAATCTATAGTAGTAGATTTATCTAATACTAAAGTAGTTAAAGTACCTATTATATATAATTTATTTATCTTTACTACTACTCACTATAAGTATCTAATCTATAAGCGAGAGCTATATACTATAATAACCTTTATTATTAAATATAACTATCTTTATAAGTATTCGTATTATTCTATAGTAGTATATATAAATTATAAACTATTAATATACTTCCTACTATCTAATCTATATAAGGGAATCTATAGGTATTAAGCTAATTAGTTATAGCGCCTTAATATTTTAATTATATATATATTAGAATATAGAAATAAGGTAACTAATACTTTATTAAGAACTCTCTTTAAAAGCTTAGATTATTTTAAGAATATTATAACTTATAATATATAAGCTAAATTAAAATAGTAAGAAAACTAATAGATTTAGAAAAATAAAAAGAGAGATTTTAAAGAGTTCCTTATATTATTAAATAAACTATAATATATAGAGATCCTAGAGTAGGATATAATAAATTAGGTGTTTATATTTACTACTATTATAAATACTAGTAAATTATAGTATAACGCCTATATAGCTTTAAAATAATTTAGAGAGATTTATAAATTCTTAAAGGATAAGCTATTAAATTCTAATTCTATACTATTAAAAAAGGCCTTTAACTACTAAGTTATTAGGGATATACTATAGATTTATAGATAGAATATATACCTATTATATATACTAAAGAGTAAGGTATTATAAGTTATATAGGAAGTATATAATAAAGATAGCTACTAAGCTAAAATAGGTACTATAGTATATCTTAAAAGTAATAGGTACTACTAGTCTAACTAGTCTTAAGATATAGAGCGATATATAGCTAGATATTTAGAGTATATAAGGTATAGCCCTACTATAAGATTATAGCCTCTATACTCTATATATATTATATTCCCTTTTTAACTTATAGGAATAAACTTTATTAGATTACTTAATATATATAAATCTAGGACTAGGTATATACTTAATATAGTATACTACTTTAGTAGGTTTATTATACTATTTATTACTAGGGATATAAATATTAAGAGTATACTCTAATACTTAAAGCTAGTTTTCGCTATATATCGGAAACTATATATAATCTACTATAATTATAAATAGTACTTCCTTAATAATATATTATAAGACTTTTTATAACTAGAGGGTATTAATATTATCTATAGTCCCTTAAGTAGTTCTAAAAGTACTAGGATAGTTAAAATATTAAATTAATTAGTTAAGGATATTCTATAAAAGAGTCCCTAAAATAATAGTCTTAAATAGAACTAAAGATTATCTAAGATAATAAAGACTATTAATAATTAGATAATTCTATATCTTAGATTATTATCTATATTAATACTATTTAAATAAGCTAAGAAGATATTAATTATAATAATAACTCTCTTAATATTATTAGGAAGAAGTATTAAAGAATAAATAATAGAACTTAAAAATTAAATAAAGTACCTTTATAGGGTATATAAGTATACTAGGTATTAAATAGAAATATATAACTTAATAATATAAATATCGCGATAGTAGAAGGAGGTAGAAGTTATATAATATAATAAAGGGATTTCCTAATTTATATATTATATTAATAATTTAGTAATAGTCTATTAAAAGAGAGTTAGAAAATTATAATTTAGGTAAAGAGATCTATTTAAAATAATAGGTTATAGTAGATTCTATTAAGCTTTTTTTATACTATAGTAAGTTAATAGCTAAAAAATTAAAGATATATTCTATAGTAATTACCTTAAGGTATATTATCCTTAAATAAGCTATCTTATAAAGGGAGATTAATAGCCTTTATTACTATCTTTATATACCCTAAGAGCTCCTTAAAAAAGATTTAAGTAATTTTTTTAGAAGTAAAATAATAATCTTCTTAAAATAAAGTAGCGAAATTTTTATTAAGATAACTATAAATTAAAAATAAATATTACTAATTAATTTATTATCTTATATATTATTTTTATAATATAGTACCTTACTTAAAATACTTATAAAAGCCTTATTTTATATAAAATATATACTTAGTATATTAGATAGTATTTTTAATACTTCTATATCTTCTAAAAATACTATAGAATTAAATATCTTACCTTATATTATTTTATATAATAAACTAGATTATAATTTAATATTAGATTTAAATATATAACTACCTATTAATTTTAATATAGACTTATTAAGTTTCTAGGTTATAAAGATAACTATCGCGGAGTTTATCTTATAGAAGATATAATATATAAGATAGTTATAAATATTCTATTTAAAGCTTCTTATTAGGAAGAGCTAAATAAATAAAAAAAGAGTAGTAAAGAAATAGAATATTAATAGAGATTAGGTATACTATATAGTATTTAAAAAATATTATATAGTAGGCTATAAAGGAAAAGATACGCTACTTTTTAACCCTACTAAGAGAATTAGTAATCTTAAATATTAGATTATAGAAGGGCCCCTTTATATTATCTAAGGTACTAACTATATATAAGATCCTAGGTTTATACTTTAAAGATCTCTATTACCTTCTAGTAGTTCTAAAAGGAAGATATCTTAAGCTTAAAGTATAAGATATATTTATATAATCACTATTAGCGAGGATAAAGATAATAACCTAGTTATTTACTATTCTATAATAGAGGACCTTATTAATAATATATTTATTATATCCCCCCCCCTAAAGAGAAGATATATTATAAAGGTACCTACCTAGCCTATTATTATTAAGTAAGCTAAACCTATAATAAAATCTATAATAACTAAGCCTATATTAGTTAAATTAGAACCTACTAAGTTATCTATATCTTAATCTACTAATTTATAGGAGATAACTATTATCTCTTTTAATTAGATAGGTATACTAATTATACCTACCCCTCTAATATATTTAAATTTAAGTTATTAGTAGCTTTTAGAAGTATAAATAAGCTCCTTAAAAATAAAAAAAAATAAGCTTTCTTATAAGATTAGTATATACTAGGAGCGGAATTATATACTTTAAGAGTAGTTAGGGAGAGCTCTAAATAGAAATAGCGATACTTAGATATAGTACTAAGGGAAAGAAGGCTTTAGTAGATACGCGCACGCTTTTATAAGGCATTATTTCTTTCTTTGCTTTAGTTCCTTTTTCTTTCTTATCTTTAAGCTATAACTAGTAGACAGTACTTATAGAGGTATACTACATCGCACAGAGCTACTAAGCTACTGAGCTACTGAGCTACTAAGCTACTGAATTGCTGGCCTACAGGGCTTCAGGGAGCCTATCCTGTTTCATGGGGAGTTGTTCCCAGAGGAAGGAGGAAGGTGCATTGCAGGGCTTAGCGTAGCATAGTACTTAGTAGGGCTTCGGCCACCACCATCCAATCTACATCCTCCTCCTACCCACTAGATCCTGGTACCCTGCTGTTTTAATAGACGAGATCCTGTTTTGAATAGGCTGGAGCACTGCTAAATGTTGCAAGCGAAATCTAAAGCTCATGACTACTCATTATTGCTCTGTAAAATATCTTGTCCTCGTGAGTACGGATCTTTGTCACCGGGTGAGTGGGAAGAAAAGGGCTATAGTTGATTTGTTTGTTTCAGATTCTGGTTGATAGGAATCTTTGATAGAATTGCATGCTATGCTTTTGCTGTAATCAAAAAGTACGGCACAGAATCATTCCAATTTAATCAGCATCGGGACTGGGTTTGCTTCGACCCAGGCGTCCTCATGGATCACGGCAATACCAACACGCTGAGCCTGATCTCCATCTCGCTGAATAAGCATTACATTAAGAAAACACCAGTTCCTAGAGGGGAAAATATGATCACAATCTGATCGTTTTTGAGTACAAAAACCCCGTGAAAGAAGCATGAATTCAAATGTGCGGCTGTCGCCTTTTGTATTGTCTTTCCAACCCTGGCCCATAAAAACGGAACCTGCCCAGCGTCCAACGTTGTCTAGGACTGGCAAACGCTCTCCTAACCTCCAGATGGTCCCCAAATTTTCGTCTCGAATACCAAATGAAGCAATGCAAGTCCAGCATGCTAAGAACCGGGGTAACTCCCGCTTTTTCGATTCTAATATACCTGCTTGATGCTGCACCGTTTTAAGGAAATCATCCGGTAGACCCGCTGGAGGGCGAACACTCTTATTATCTGATGTAATTTTCGGGTGACCCAAATGGCTAGGGTTATGAGTGACAACCTGTATTGCTTCTCCGCTCTGACTAATCACAAACCATTCCACCTCTGGGTAAGTATAACCATCAAAATAAAGGGTCTCAAGCGCAACTGCTGTGTCCCATCCAGCCCATGACCAACTAGGGAATGTCAATTCCGACGAAGAATTGATAGAAATATTTCATCGTAAACTGGGACCAGTCGCTGTCCACAGAAGAGTCTCGTCCAGATATTTCCCAGGTAATCCGAACCAGAAATCTGTTTTAAGAGATTCTCGGAGGATCGACAGAATCCCCTCGAAGCTCGAAATAACATCTCTGGGATTAGACATCTGCCTGCCCGAAAATTGAGCTAACAAACGTGCATATGCGACTAAGGCTTGCTCGGGATCGTCAATGGGGGTTCGAGTGAGCCAGGTCGCCGAAATTTTTCGGAGGCCCGAGAACGAGGAGTATAGTCCGCTTGAGTTCCACAGATTCGAATTCGGGCAGATAAATGCAGATAGATCTATTCCTTCCCCGACTGAATCCTCACAAAATACAGCGCATGAGCACTGGAAGTACATTTGCGCCTGGGTGAAGTATAATCTTCTCCTCGACAGCCTTTCTTCTTGGTACGTCCAAACTCGACTGGTCCACCGGCTTTTCTCAATCATAAAATTCACACTAGCCAACGGAATCAAGAGCTCCATTCCTTGTACTTGATAGGTTTCCTGTTTCGTTATTCGAGACCCTTTGCGATAACCGACAAAGCCTTTGTACCCCTCAACACAGTCTATCAGGTTAGGTGGAGCATGGATGAGGGTTAAGAGGGAACATGAATACACCTCACCCATCTGCTGTATTTGAGAGCTTTTGTGTTGCTCGTCATCTTGGATAATACACAATGCATCGACCCACAGGTACCTCTCGCCAAGCTCGATTACGCACTGAATAGCATCTTGAATAGCTGGAATCATTCTCCCGTCGTTATCTCTTAGTGCACCAGGAACGTGCAGTTCTGTCACATTTGATTTTGTCGTAACAAAAGTGTTCACCTTGGGCCAACAATAGCTTAATGTTATATACCTCGACCCGTGAGGCATTCGACAAAGATTCATGAGCAGGACATCCACCACCAGAAGATCTTGAGGACCAGCCGGAGAAGCAGATCCTCCAATTGCCATATCTGGAAGCGCACACCTTTGCTTGTGATGAGTCTCACATTCACTTAGCCAATCCCTGGCCATACCCATATCTATGCGCTCAGAATTGAAAACCCTGCCATGACAGAGTCTAGGCATGCCATATTGTGCTGCACTGATAGCCGAGAGCTGAATATCTCCCGCATGATCCAAACGTCGCTCCCCTTCATCCGTTGAAGCCAGGAGCCCAATTCCAATTCTATACACTCGCTGCAAATCTCCCCCTTCGCACAGTGAGTCTACGAACGTAGTATTTGACCCTCGATAGTCGGCGTAAACGTAGCTGAAAAGGAAGCATTCGCTCTTCATACCCTCCGCTCGCTCCCTATCGAGCAGTTCTTGTCGCGTGGCCCAGGTGGATGGATCCCATCTCTTGCAAAGGGCATCTATAGTAAGCCGACAAAAGGAGCAGGACTCGCATCGTTTCTCAATATCTTCCAAGTACCCAAGTCGGAGAGCATCCTGATCTGGGCTAAAATGTCTAGTGCCTATCCGCTGTACATGAATTTCACGTCGAAAGTATTCTTTGAGGTCGATACCTGCACACACGGAGCACAAGCCGTCGGAATTGGTAGCCATGCTTCTGTTACAGATTGAGGCTGATGAGTAGCATAATGATCAACAATCAAGGCTAACATCCAATAGGCTGCAGACCTTGGCGGGATGCTCAGCTCAGCAGATTTCGGTACGTACCGTCTCCCGATGCTCAGCCAATTGGAGCTCAGGCTATCTTTCATTGCATTCGGCGATGGGTTTTATAGTACTTCTCTGTAATCTTCCCCATTTACATTCGCGTAGATAAATTGGCTAAGCATAGTCGTACCATACGTAACATTCAGCATGAGTCTCACTATAGCACACCAAGCTCATTTGAGCAAGATCCTCGCCATTCTCCATAACTTTACGTGTCACATCAATAGAAGATAATGTCCTGATTGCTCTCCATGAGATGAACCAGCTACAAGTTAAGCACCTGACACCGTCACTTAGCTACTACCAATTTGCACCTTCCTTTCTAGAATCAAGACAAATAGACCTCGCCTGTATTCATATCAAACATCCCTCCCTCCTCACCATCGCCGAGCTAATGTCAAAGGATGCATCTCTCGGCAAGCCAGGGATGTTCGAAAGTCACGAGCACCACATCATCTATATGATAAAGATATGTTGTCCCGGCCTGCTGGACTGAAAAGCGGAATTTTTTCACACAGCCATGTACTGCCGAGTGACTTCATACGAATATCGACTCCAAGATCATAAGAATGTAAGGACCAGGACCCGTGGGTCATACTCCCGTGAGGCGCTTGATTTGGTGGTTGTGGCTGACATGAGGAACTTTAATGAAAGCAAGCGAAAGCCAAGATGGGAAGCTGCGCACAGTAGACTCTTACTACTGACTATAAGAAGGGTCGCTTCTTCGCCTCCAGACCGCATCGACAACTTCTGGCAATCGATATCATTCTCCAGCACATACAAAGAGTATCCATACGGTATAAGAATTTCATGTCCATCAACACCACCGTACCAGCGACAATGTCGCCATCCGATTCGGTGCCGAATCTGTATCTATCTGTGATAAAGCACACCTTTAGCAGTTTCGGCAGTATATTCAACAGCATTGGTCTCTGGGTGGTACATGGACTTGTACTCGCACTATGCTTCTGTGGACTCGTATTCGCAGTGTTCCTTCTATTTTTACCCATCAAGCTCATAGCCGAACGTATATTCGAAAACACCTCCGCGACAGCTCCCAGCAATGAGCATCCCAACAGTCAGCATCAGCAGCAAGATTTGGAAGCCAATATGGGCTCTTTGGAGGGTGCGCGTATTCCAGAGGTTGAACGAGCGCCAGACAACACTACCAAGGGGCAAGCTCACCACATCTTCAACGAATCGTCACATGCAACGGATACATAGATGACCTCGCAAGCCCCAAATGATTCGAGTGATGGCGAAATTGTGGATGATAGTGCGTCTGATTATGCATTGGAGGAACCGCTGGTGTGGCCGGTCAGCGATCGAAAGGATACTAGTGGGTGGTAGGATATATGGACATCTTCGCGTTAGACAGAACATTATCTCAATGTTATTGGGTCATCGTCAGTTGTAATTCGACCTGTATGAAATCAAACTCGCCAACAATGTATCCACTTTTCCAGATTGACAATTGGGACCAAAAGCCTTAAAAGGCGCCACTTGTGGCCAATTTTACATTAAGGACAGGTGTGATTTTCTGTTACATTGACCTGACCCCTTGTGGAGTGAGAGTTAGAGTCCGGATCCGTAGGAACAAGAGGGCATACAACCTTAACGTAGAACTTGTCCTTTAAAGTTTCCCTCAGCAAATGCCAGTCTTGTCAGCCACATGACGCAAGAAAGCCCAAGGAGGGCGTATATAAATCAACCAGCTTCTGTAGCAATCCGAAGGACCTGAAGTGCTCTCCGACTTTAGATAACAGTCACAGAGCATCATCATCGGAGCATCTCCAGCACTTAGCCATAGATTCTCAACATTACAAGCAGCATCGCCTTATTCTACCACAACACCAGAGCATTTTCAACATCACAAGCAGCATTGCCTTATCCTACCACAACCCAAGCACCTCAAAACCCAGTTGCCATGTCGATCATACTAGAGCGAGAAACCGAGGATGGCTGGCCCGAGTATGGGGAAACGTTTATGAGTGGGCTGAGAATCGTGGTGATCATGCTCGAAGGCATTTCGGTAGTGATTTTGACCATTCTCGCTGTGGTGTTATTGATTTTTGGAATAATACGGATCGTGGGATGGATCAGCGCCTTGTACGAGCGAGGGTATGATAGAAAGCAGGCCAAGCGGAGGAGTGACGAGGAAGTGATGATGGGAACGATAGCCTCGGGTGGCAATGAGCAGGATGTGGAATACGGCGTTGTGGCGACGGGTAACGCAGTAGAGGAGGTGGATGAACGTAAGGAATAAATGGATGGAACACGGCGGATAATCTAGTGTATTAGCGGGGCGGGGCGGAGATTATTCAGGTCGGTGGCGACCAAGCCAAGGGCGGACTCGCTCGGGTTTCTGCATCTCGGCCGAACTGAATTGCTCGGTACTGAATATGATGTCTTTTTCAGGCAACCAACTTCATCCTTTCTCATAACCCCACAATCAACGAGTTCATTCCAGCTGTCTCACGCTAGCCCTCATATTATATTGCAAAACTGACTAACGTTCTGTGGAATGCCGACATTTCTTTGTTGAAAGCTTCACTCACTGCTACCTTTGCTGGAGCAGAGAAACGATAAATTGATCGCTGAGAAACGCTCACGCTGGTCGAATTGAATACGCGCCAGAATCTCAACATGGGACCGGCTATCACTACGTTCGTGAAATGGTTGGTCATGGTCATCACGTGCCTTGTTTGTTTGACCAGCTTCACCGTGGCCATTGCACTGGCGATGCTTTACCTCTGTTCTGGACGGCCTGTTGGCGCGCCTTATACCTTCAGACCGCTCTCTTCTACAGTACCAGTAATCATCAGTGATGAGGAATCACAACAAGAAGCCTTCAGGTCCGAGGATGGGAACGAGACTAAAGGGTCTTGAAGTGCGTGTCAGTGCACGTATTGCCACACGACCGGAGTGAAAAGAGGCCAATATTGGCTATGGTAGCAATCGCAGTCTCATCTCAATTCGATTCCGCACGATAATATCAACAATCAGTGTCGACGTCCGCGACAAGCAGCGACACCAACACCAAGACCCCCGGGGAGCCGCTAGCCTACCCGAGCGCAAGTGCCTTGGCCCCAAAGCGTGACCGACGAAGCTCAATAAGCATACCTAGTCCACCATCTTACCTACCTCAAGACAAGAATGCCATGTCATGTTCGCAGTTTAACTTCGAGAGAAAGGTTGATACCTGGAACTCCCGCTCCAGCAACATGATTTAGACGGAATCGCGAACCGCTCATACGCAACTTCTCCTGGCATGCCATACGGCCCCTCTCATTACCTACCCCCTCGCGGTTCAGAACAAAATGCAAAAATCGTCTACTGCTTGCCCAGAAAGTACAAGCCCAGACCTGCAGAGATAATTATGGCTCATATTGTTATTATGTAAGTAGTCAATCTGATCCGTATTCATTGATCACATCACTAACACTCAAAGGCTCAATTAGCCACTGCGTTTCCAGCTTGCTCGTAGGCCAGTAGACCTTCAAGCTCGGCGTGAGGACCCAATCAATCTGGCTTCTTAGTAGGCTTATCCGTTTCAACGTGCGATGCAGTCTCTCAAAATAGGTTTAATTTTCCGCCCATGGGTCCAAGCTAAAACATAGCGAGCTGTCAACTTGCTCAAAATCTGCAAGAAAAGGACAGGTGCAAATGGGAATTGACAACAAGCAATGGCACTGGCAGATGTATTGGTACTACTTTTCATACGTCGTGTATATCGACGCATATATCGAGGATGGTTATGGCGCCTGGAGCGTTTGATGATAAATAATATCTATTCGTCCGCAAAAGTTGGTACAGTTGTGCTCCTAAAATTAGCCCGTCACTTATGTTGCAGCTCTATGTGAACTAACGACCAGATGGGATAATCGCCAACGGATCATTGCGCGTTGGATAAGCAATTAGCCCACGTCAGTGGGTCCGGGCCAAAGATGGCTCCAAAGGCTTCGCGTGACTACAGCGAGGATCCCGTGTACTCGGAAAACGCTTACTGATGGGGTACAGCTAGTGGAATAACATGTGATCTTTGCCTCTCATCATTAGACTACTCTGGTGAGGTGTTTTTTGGCCACTGGGAGGCAACTTCCTCGGCAAATTTCAGGTTCAGCCCTACTGAAATTAAAGGTACAAATACAGTGCTACCTAGTCCACAACCCATAACCTGCACTTCCTTTATGCAATAAGTAGGATCTGAAGCCTACTTAACCCTTTGCTACCTCGCCCTTTATCCCAAGGTGACGTCTCGAAGTGATTCATGATCAATCGCGTCTTGAAGAATAAGATCTGTACCACGACTTGAGCAGGAAACAATGGAAAGAGCGAACGTGACACTGGAAAAACGCGGTCATGGAGTCGTATGAGCTCTCCTGGCTGGATGTATATTATTCAAAGTATGTTGCAAAGATTCGCACGTTTCTGTCGATTATTTTACCGTCAGTAGCACTGTCATGTTTGTGATTGATCTGTTTGGGAGGTGGTAGACTCCTATAAGCAGCACTCTGATACGATTTGACACAAATCACAATCCTGTTAATGTCATGATAACCTGCACGCATGCTCGTTAAATGGATATGATACCGGCGATGTTGTTCAAGGCTTTAGTACGCGCAGTCAGCTCTCCAGATTCGTCACTTTCCTGAGGCGGGTCTCGCTAAACTTGATGATCAATCTCCAAAAAAACAAGAAAAAAGAGGGGGAAAATGTTGAGTCAAAGACACATTTAAGGAGGAAGAGAGACTGTGCTGCCGCCAGTCTGGGCACTTCTGATCTTTGCAACATTTGCGAAGAGAGTGAAAAGCGATTGTACCCGAACAGCAAGAAAACCCACCATTGCACGTACAATATATTCCGTTATTTTCACATATCACGATTTACTTCGCCAGATCGGCAATCGGGCCAGTCCTGGCATAATTCAATAGCAGTTATCATAATGGTTGTGGAGGCTTCATTGGTTCAAGGTTACCAGCAACCTCCCTGGGAAACGTAGACTTCGGCGGTAGCTTTCAAAAGCCACTACACGCTTTAACTGTCAGTACAACTTACCATGTGATGAACAAGACTGATGTCAATCAGTGACGCAAACCGTATGTGTTGCTTATCTAGCGCATGGGATGCCGGCTATGGTGGTCCTGCATGGCGCTCCGTCCATCTTGCGACTATCTCGCAAAGAGACGAAAAGAGACGAGAATGCTGGCGCGTTGTCCCTGGATTGGTCAGAAACGGAAAATCCCGATCGTCGACCCCCACTTTCCTTTACGCATTGGGAAGGGTTTGGCAATCTCTCCTGCGCCTCGGGTTGATCATCAGGGCCGAGATCGCGCCATCCAATTCCTCGCATTGTTAAATGTTCGCGGTGCCTCCAGTATAATGTGGGAATGAAATGCTTCGCAAGCTCAACGACACGCAGTCGAATTCTACCATCTTTCCGTGCGCGCAGCCTACAACAGATTGAATCTGCCCTGTATGCTAGCGAATCTCACTGGGCCATTAGCCGCCAGGCTGTGCTGGTCACCAGAATCGGGCGTCGGGCCCCCTACCCTGGAGGACCTCTCACGCAGCCGAGTCTCGTACCAGAGCAGCCTGGCAGCTGTTTCAGCCGGAGGGGAGGTCACGTCTTGTAGCACAGGGCAAAATTTTGCTACAGTCCATGATTTACTTTCCCCGCGCTCCGAGTCTCATCGTGACACTGATCTACACTTTTGAGCACTGAGAAATCGCAAACCAGCCTCGGTGTACACCGCCGGGGGGAACTCGTAACCCATTGGTCGCTACCACCTGGCTCGTCCCCATCACTGGCCCGTTAAAGCGCGATTTTACGAGGACTGTGATCGTCGGCTACTGTTTGTTTGGCTGGTTGTTTACTTCTATTGCGTTCCTGCATACGATTGACAATGGAGTGCATAGCATAAATGCCGTTGCGAACCCTGGTTCCTGATGACGCACATGGACGTGATGCTACCTACTTTGGGTGAGCGACAGCAATCAAAATGTTACCCGAGGCATCTGGGTCGTCCAGTACGCAGCTACATGCACTTACTCGGCTCAAATAACACGATGCTACAAAAGAGTCAACACCGTTCATTTCGCCTCGGTCGATACTTTAAAGATTTCGAGATTAACAGACGACAATTAAAGTTTCAAATGTGGATCTCGCCAGCGGCGTGATCACTGGCTGTTTGCTGACTCCATGAACCCAAGTGCACAGCCGCTATTCGGCCAGGGGTTGGCGGCCAACAGCTTTATTCACCCCTTGGTGCAAATTCTATGATCACAACAATATAATTTGGCATACAGCATCTCTTACAATAGCTGTCATTATTAATGACCAAATGCGTCAGCCTTGGACATAGGTGATGCCGG
Source organism: Cladonia borealis (assembly GCA_018257855.2). NCBI lineage: Eukaryota > Fungi > Ascomycota > Lecanoromycetes > Lecanorales > Cladoniaceae > Cladonia > Cladonia borealis. The sequence goes on along the minus strand of JAFEKC020000021.1, from coordinate 121,499 downwards.
CTTCTTGACCCAGCTAGTCTAAGCAACTAGTCGGTTACCACCATTATTCCGACCTCGAATACACCGTTTCCCAAATGCACCACAGGATCCTCATATAATCTTCTATCAACCCTCCACTTGACTTCTGCCATTTCCTCAATTCCCAGCTGGCCCTGACTTAATATTCTTCCCTTTGGGGATTGTGCACAGTAGTGTGCTATCCACAGACCACTCCACCTACAGGCTCCACGACGTGGTCACCATCACTGGAACGCGAGAATATCATTTGTATGAGCCTGGATGCAACTACCCAGCCTGGTGTCACCCGTGGGATTTCCACAAGTGGTCACTATTAAGATTTAATAACAGCCTGCGTGCATTAAACATGATGGACTAGACTTGTAAGTGCCCGACCGAGCATCAGGAGCGAGTGCCACTAATATTGATGATCAAAATATAGTCCTAGTACTGCAATCCTGTCATCGTCAAGAATTCCGACACTATTACCTGCAGCCAGAGCCCACACTGAAGCCAAGCCGCCAACCTAAAGCACCCTAATAAAGTCGTGAACAACGACTCTAGAGATCATTTCAATAATCTTTGCTCTGCAAACCAGCCTCCTGGAACGCCCTCACGCCCTATTCAGACTATGGAAAACCATCAGGAAAATATGGATTGGTCCAATAACATGCATATGGCGGAGGATCTTCATGAAAGTACACAAGGCTCTGGTCACCGCGAGGCGTTGCGCAACACGGTACGATACCCTTCATCGTCGGAGTTGACGGAGGTTTTCGACCAGGATGCACGCCATCTCGGTGCTCAATTCCACCCGCAATCGTCAAAAGCATCTTTGTCATCTCCTGCTCATCAACCCGGCAGCTCCGAGGCTACAACAACTGCAAACCTCCGGGTTTCATTGCAGTACACTGGCCCCGACATTCAAGGACAGAATCTAGGCTCTAGCGGGCGTTACATGGATCAAGCTGCGTGGTCCCAGTGGCACAATCGGGACTTATATCTTCCCAATGGTCAACGCCCGGGTATTGTCGTTCGCAATCCCAGTGGTCTCATCACAACTCCAGTAGCTGATGATCTTCATACTCTTCGACTTGGTGAGGAATTCACGAAGACCATATCATCTAGGGAACTTACCATGCGACTTTGCCAAGGAGTGCTTAATTTGAATAAGGAATGGATGCAGAAACTTGTTCCACGGCCTGACTTGTATGAATACTGCTCGAATCTGTCAACATGGGAGCTCTTCAACGCAGGGATTCGGACTTTGCAGAAGGTGTATAGTGGTGAATTACCGAAGTCGTTCACGGACATCTTCGGCTTCATGCATATCGCCTTTGCTTTCTCGCGGGTGATCAATGAGGACGGCGACTCTTATTACTGGGATGGGTTCTGCTCGGACCTCTATCTTTGGCATCATACCCTGTCCAATACTGAAGACCTTGTTCTATTTGCCCGGGTTTGGGATCTTTTGTTGCCCCGACCAGCTGCTCAGGCTCTAATTCGGGCGGATAAATTATTCTACACCTCCTTGACTACACCGCCTTGCGAACTCTTCTCGATCTCAAATGTTCAGAGACACAGCTTGGCCCCAGAGAGCCGTGATAGCTTGACCTACCCGTCCTTCATTGGTGGCACACGCGATGCATTGCGGAACATCCTGATGGAAGGAATGGCTTTCAGAGGATGCTCGAATTTTCTCAATGGTAGATAGAACTCCAAACCCTTCACGATTTCGCATGCTAATCCAGCCTCAGCTCTCGAGTTCGCAGCAATGGCGGAGAGAAATGCAGGATGCCTTGCCTACTCGCCTAGCCATGAACCTTGGAAGGGGTCCCTTGATGACCTCGTGGATAGTGTAACATTACCATTAGAGCGATGTCCCGCCAGCGCACCGTTCGCGAAGCACGTAATTGATACCCAGAGAAAAGTGCAAAATGGTCTTATACGTCACGCGCACGAGCTTGAGTTGACATTGATATCTAGCAACGATGTGAGATTGAGAACACCTCCCCTGGGTTGAGTCTGCTATTAATCATCGCCAGTGGTCTGTTGTCGATAGCCAAGCGCATCGCAGGTTCGTGGAACGAGTTGCTTCTCAGTGCAACGAAGCGATAGGAAACCCATACTGGCGTAACGGTTACTACATCGCACAACTTCTTTTGGTCCTCGTATTGACGGCAGAACTACCTACGGAGCTGCGCCAACAGTCCGTATCTGAAGTTTCCTCTGAGCCTACAGTCTTCAGCGAACCTTCCACAATTGACGTACAAGCATCATTACCGGTTCTGCCTTATTCCCAAAGACTTGCATATAATAACGACCCCGAGCCGTCCTTTCCATGGAATCAATCCGCCATAAGCGTTCACGGCCTGGACACCACCGTTCCCCCCACTTCACCATACACATCCCCAGCATCAATACCTACAAACCTGTCAACATACGCGACCACCATCCCTGACTTAATGCCCGTGGAGTCTCGCTCTCCTTCCGAATCTTCCTCATTGGCTTCGTCTGATCTAACCGGCGATGTCTTGACCTGCGACTTCTGTCACGGCAAAAGTTTCCGCGGGCAATATCGAAGAAGAAGTTGGCGACGACACATGGTAGCTGAACATTCAGACGGGCCGAGAATTCCGTGCCCTGAAGGTTGCGACAAGACATTCGTCCCTGGGCGAGTAGATAATGTCAAGAGGCATGTTGATAAATACCACCGGTAGTGCTGCCGTACAACTGCAGTGCTACTTCAGGAGCAGACGGAAGAGGAGGATAAGATGCGGTTCACTGCTGTATTTGCCAGTACCTACAATGATGACGAAGTGATGTCTTACCTGTCATGATACAAGGGAATTATGTCAAGCGATTTCTGGGAAGAGATGATTTCTGGGAAGAGACGGGTTTGGATATGTGTACCCCTTCGGCCTCCGTGGGGCTCTGTTCATAGAAGTCGGGTTATTCTTGGCGCGAGGTTTCCGGCTTTGCAACGACTTGTCCCCTGCGCACATAGGTTCTTTTGGCAGACTTTTACAAATCCTGTTGTCTATCATAGCAAGGAGTCTGGGACATCAAAAAGGGATACCAACGCGGGAACATGTTCATAGTGCAAGACAAAGGTACTACCGAAAGCCTTGCAGGTGTTGAGCTGCAAGATGGAATGTGACTGCATTGCCTAGCCATGAGGAGCTAGAATCTATAGGAGGGAGCTCCTAATATACATCATAGAATAACACCTATGGGTGGCAATGGATAGGGGTAGAAGACCCTAGAGTAGTGACGCTAATACCAACATGGTGATTGGTGCAAATATTCCAACAGGTACTTGGTACTTGGGCTTGGCTGATGTTGCAATAAAAAGGCAGGCCCGCCCTACAGCTGCGTGAGGCTGGGTTTTGATGAGAATGCAATTCTCATCCGCTCCACGACTGCCCTTCCGTCAAACTGTGTCTTCCATGCCATGGAGCCATCAGAACTTGTCTATATGACGCTTACAAGCCTTAAGGCAGCTATATTATGCCTGGATGAGCGGCCACCTGATGTTGACAAATCCGAATCTCCAAAAAGTAAGGAATGGAACGATTCTCCTCTGAATCCACACTCTGGCAACTGCTATTCATTCAACAGCACTCATACAATGGAAAATGTATGGGAGCTCTGGTAACGGCAGTCAGTTCTATGCGTATCCCCAGTTTGCCATTGGCCGTCAACCTCTCCATATCGACGTTTACATTCCAGACCAAACTCAGCACCCTCCTGCGCTGCGTCTACTTCTCCAATCTAGCGCGACCATGACATGCCCACCAAATCATATCGCCAAGCTTGGCATCTCTCGCCATATCCTGCATGCCCTGGCGGTGTGGTCCTCACAAGATCCCGAATTCGAGACGAAATACCTTAGCCTCCCGTTCAGATCGCGCATCGTGGTCCAGAACATCGCCAGCCATGTGAAAAATATCCAGATTGGCCTAGTTCCGAACCAAGAGCTTGACGACGAGTTATTGTCATTAGAGCAGCTGCACGAGTTCTGGCAGTCGTCAGCGGATCAGAAAATAGATCTAGCTGTCAGATCGATACAGCTCTCAAGCCTTAAGCTAGTCGAACATAAGAATGAAGCCATCAGCATCGTATCGATCCCACTTCTCCACGACCCAATCACTCCCTTCGTACTCAAGATTATTCAGCCAGACCGTTTCGCCTCCAACACCACGGAAATGTACCACGAGCTGAAACTTCTGCTCTCCATGACTCCGCATGAGAATATCTCCGCTTGGCCGCTGTACATTGTCACAGCACCTCCCAAACTCGGTATCTGCGGTTTCATCCTTCCTTACTATCATGGTGGATCACTTCTTGATGCGCTGAGCTTCAGGAGCACCATCCCATTTCTCGACCGCGTCCGTTGGTCTCGCCAGATAACCATTGCCCTACTCCACATTCATACGAGTACGGTAGCCAAGTATCATGCCGACTTGAAGCCCGACAACGTCATGTTGACCGCCGGTGGCGATGTCAAACTCGTCGATTTCGAGCAACGTGGAGGCTGGGCCTCATGGATTGCGCCCGAGGTTGCCTACATCTGGTATTTAGCTGTGATAGCGAAGTCTACCACTATTCCGAATGAGGTCACTGAACATTACAAAAGCGCCCTTCAGCGGCTTGTGGATACTTCTCCTGAGGCGGCATCTTCCCGTGATGTCGCTTGGACGCGACTCTCACCTTGTGAGCGCGAGTCTTCCATGGTTTTTGCGCTGGGCAAAACGCTCTGGTGTATCTTCGAGCAACAGCCTACTATATACACGGATGCTGGTCAGGGAATGACGCGAGAAGCAGCTACTTGGGTTGATGACGAGCGCTCGTGGCGGTTTCCAGAATTTCGAAGGACGCCAGAGGAAATAAAGGGCTTGATTAAAAAGTGCACAGCTGGGGCGGACGAGTGGTGTGGCTCGAGAGGTAGGAGTGTATGCATTGATTTCGGAAGGGACATCTTCGTCCCCGCTGGTGATGCTGGAAGTACAGTTGAAGGGAGTCAATTAAAGACTCAGAAAGCAGCGCAGAAGTGGTGGAAGAACCGAGTTGATGAAGCAGAGGCTTTCCTAGAGGCGAGATTATGTGGAGAGGACTATAACGGCATCCAAGCTGCAGCAAACAGTCGACCTACCCTCTGGGATATACTTAACGAACTTGAACAGCTTGAGGCGAGGTGAGTTATAAGAGGAGGTTTAGTATACGGCCCTACAGGCATGACATTTCATAGCGCAGCCACGCTGCCCTGATTATTTCTCTGTATATCTACATGTTTCTAGAAGTTTCAATTACTCTTTTAGTACTTAATTAGTACCTCTCTCGCTACTCTTTTGACAGCGGCCCTACTCCTTTTCCTCATCGAAAACGGTAATTACTAATCCCAAGTTCGGAGGATTTTTTAAAATATATATTATATTTCTCAAATTTAGAATGGAGAGCTTCTAATTTGGATCAAGAAAGCGAGAAGAGCTTTCAAAAGGGAGGATGAAAGCTCTATAAGTACCTTGTCGTTCTTAATATATTAATTTAACCATCAAGAACTCATCTCCCAAATCTACTTAACGTTTGAAGGCGCCGTCGGGAAGTCATTTGGGTAACGACGACACGATTCTCTCGGCGTTTTCGTTAGATGCTCCTTCTTGTGGCAAGAAACCGTTCGTGACTGTGTCCACAGCGAGAGTATGGTATCAGATAGAGACTACTATAGGTATATATTTTTGCGCGTTAAAAAATAGTATAGCTATGCAGTGAGTATGAAGAAAGCAGAAAACATACAAGGAGGGAGAAGCCTGTCATCGCCGAGTCTGACTCGTTCTTCTGTAGACGAAATTCACAAACGTAAAGCAGGCCCAACTCTACCTAACGCATGAATTTAGCGACCATCTCCGAAATTATTGAGAACTACATTGAGAGACATAGAAACAGAGTCCTTTAGGCGAAAACAATGCAAGGTCGACTTATAGATGTGCCTAAGTACCAAACAATCACCGCTGGACTACGCTCTATACCTTCTGCAGATCTGTATGTATGAGATAGCTTTGACCTCGTGGGTTCACTCTGGATGTGCCTCAAGCCCTGTTACTATACCCCTCTGCCTTTCCTAATGTAAAATCGTAGTTCTTGCACCACTATGTCGTCCTCTCCCGCGAGCTTCTCGAAGCTCTTTCACCTTTGATTGTGGTTGTGCATCTGCCAATGGTTCCAGCACAGGGTTACGCCATGTTCTTTCAAACAATATCTCGCCTGCGTTCCGGTCAAGTTTTCGAACCAAACATGGCTTGGTCTCGAAAGCCTCAACGTCCACAAGACCGACACTTTCCCACATTTCCGGTACTGAATCTATAGACTCTACCCGGCCGACAGTCCATAATAGAGGAACCCAAAGCAACGTTCCCGCATGGGACATAAGTTGCAGACCGATCTGTCCGTGCTCCACCGGGATATCCGCAACTATACTGCCACCTGGGACAAGGAACTCTCTCCAATGCTCAAGCGCTTTAAAGGTGTCGAGATACATCAAACCACCTACACATAAGATGTGCTCGAAGCTCAGTGTCTCCTCAGGTCTGAGATTTTCCAAGTCCATAACGTCGTGTTTTCAGAACTCGATGTGCACTCCATTCTGACGGTTTGGCTGGCGAGCAATCGCAAGGATGTTTTCGGAAATATCGACCCCAACGACACGTCCTCGGGCACCGACGGCATACTTTAGCTCGAACGTCAGGAAATCTGTACCGCAACAGAGATCGAAGAAGGTGAGCCCCTCTTCGATGTTTATAAAGCTTGGGTATTCGGCTGCCAATGGGTCGCGGCCAGCTTGCGATTCATCATATGAGGCGACTAGATCGTCGTAGATTTTCGCTATTGTGGACGCGACGCCCACATCCATTGCGTTTGGCGGTCTCTGAAGGACTCTGGAGATGAGACAGAGTGACCTAGGCGACTTCTTTAGCTTCAACGTAATTGAGTAAAATGATTGCCGTCTCTGATATGTTACCATGGCAGAGATTCACCCGTGATCTTTTTAAAACATTGAACTTGCATCTATGATGCGTGGGCGATTCTTCCAGAATCGATCTCGCTTAACAGCAAACATTACACTAGAGAGAATCAATATTGTAGATGGTAAGCTTCAGCACAACAGGAACATTTGACGCTTGCCTGCTACCACCCAGTACTCCGGAGGTAGAACCGTTTTCACCGTGGCCGTACTATTTACTTCCCCAGTCCAACCTTGTTTATTCTTCTACAGATTCCTAATGTCTACCCGCACAATCATTACTACCCTGAGCAGAATGTTTAAGTATCGCGAGGTGTAGGTGACACATTGTGGTACGGATGGAGGGCCTTCCTTAGCACGGCAAGGCACTAGGATTGAGGCACCATCGCACGCATCAGGTTTCACAAGTTGAATCCTCAAAACCTGACTCAGCGTTGCATCATGGCTACTCCCACTCCCGCCAGTCTCGTTCGCAAACTTGGGCACCGCTGTCACCCATTTTTCTTGACAATGACGGTCTTCTGGGGAGAGAATCTTGAGTTGATAGAGGTTGGAAGTCTGAAAATGACTATACTGTTGAATGGTGGAGAAAACTGAGGGAGAATTACTGCGATAAGATCTTCAAGATCAATCTTAGAACCTAAAGATATCGAGGAAAAGTCTCTAGATGAAAGATCACCCATGCTGGCGCATAGCGGTAACTGATCTCAGACTGCTGAAAGCCGCTCGTCCCAAACACTTCGCGGCACCAGGAGCGAGTCGCATGTGTAAGCTTCTGCCAGCCATTTTACTCGAGAACTTCCGTGCACGAGTATTAACCCGAGAAAAAGCTCGTCACCTCCATCTTGCGAGACCAATTTTAGAGCGTTGTGAACGGAGCCATCGAGAAGTTGGAGGCCAGGCCTCGGTTTTGGAGTCATTCTATGCATTGGGAATAAATATGAGCGAGCCAAGCAAGCATATACGGCCGAAGCTGATTAAAGGTGGTCTGCTCATGAACAGAAAACAGAGAAGCTATGATATTGAACATTGCCAATAGACTTGACGAATGGCCAGTGGCGCGAATAATTAAAGTGGCGGATGCGGATGATCGTCATTGCCGCAGCTAGCGGCTCCATGTCTGCCGGGGTATAACCGGACCGCAGATCCCGATTCACTAAGGTAGGAACAATGGTGGATTTGGTTGACTCATGGATGCGCTCACCTTGCGCTCACCTACAACAGTACTTCACCACGCTCTTGGGCTCTACCTCGTCTACTGTTCTCAGAACAGACATGGCTCTCTCTTCCTGCTAGATACATCTATAAGCTATGCCCGGCACTGCGCTTCGTCCGCGCACCTCCCGACCGAGGACGAAGCCTTTGCGGACCCGGCATGCGCGCAAACCAATTTCATACAGGGAAGAGAGTTCAGACAGTGACGACTTCAAAGAAAATGTCAGTGAGGATGAGTATGGCTCGGGGCCATCGGCGCCGCAGCAGCGGCATCACCAGCGCCGTGTACAGCCTCCACCGCAGAGGGGACGAAGGAAGCGCAGATCGTCTGGGCGACACTCCTTGGGCAATGTGAAAAGAGTAAAGACAAGTCATACGACTCCAAGGAATGGAGAAAGGCAGGGATCTGCTACTACACATTTACCTGGGAAGGCAATGCCATGGCAAACTCTACCATACCACGTCTGGCTCTCCGTCTTCGACTACGCTTCCAGACCCTTGATTAGCGACATGTTTCAACCCATGCCATCCATTAATTGGCTTGTTCAGATCGCCCTTTGCTGTAGGGCATTCGCTGAACCGGCTCTATCTGTGCTCTACTACTCACCACCACTGTCTCCTCCAGCTCGAGCCTATCGCCTGCTTGAACAACTTGCCACACAGCCAGAGCACTCCACCTACAACTACAGAGCGAAGATCAAATACCTTGAGCCCGAGGCCTCTGGTGCGTTGCTCTACAAATTCTCTGGACACGACCCAATCGATCTCGGAGCATTCGCAGCTTTCACCCCTCAGCTACGCGGCATTGGCGTACATCTATTCTCCGATAATCCTAAATTGCGGAAGGGTTTTAATCTCTCGCGAAGTACAAGCGGAAAAGAAGTGTACCAGCAATCCCTGTTTGTCGCCCTCGAAGATCATAAGGTAGCGCTCCAAGAATGGACTTGGAATCAATCACTGGGAAAGCAAACCAGTTCGCTGTCTGGGCTGAAGGAAATTCATATGATGAGTCCGTTCCGGACTCTGAGAGATATCTGCTTCATCAACTATGACGGTAGCTTGCTCGGTAAAGCCAGCTCTCGGGAAGACAAGTTTGCAGAGGCCCTCAGCATACTACCGAACCTAAAAAGTCTTTCGTTCAAAATGTGTTCGATCATTGGCGACCGATTGATGCCTATTCTACCTGCCAATCTTCAGGCCTTACACATATATGATTGTGCTTTGCTGAGGTCCTCCGCATTGAACGGATTCCTTTCTATTAAGGGGAATAACTTAAGACAGCTGAACCTGGACCACAATATCGCACTCAATCTGTCTTTCCTCGCCGACTTAGCGAAGAACTGCCCGAATTTGAGACACTTCAGGGTGGACCTAGTCTACTTCAACACATATGCCACCGTCAGAGACTCCGACCCGAAATACAACGTGCTCTTTGATGAGACGGAAAGACCCTCTTGGCCAACAAGCCTTGAAACTCTGGAGCTTTATCACCTGCGAAAATGGAGCCTTCCACTTGCAGAGACTCTTTTTTCATCCTTGACAAATGCCGCCAGCTCTTTACCACACCTTCGTCAACTGAGAATAAAAGCCAGCCTTGAAGCGAGTGGATGGCGGGATAGGGTTGAATTTCGTGATAGATATACCCACCGACTGCGACACGTGTTCTTGAGAAGATCACCACCGCCAAATCCCCATCTTAGATCCATCTCGGCCTTCGAAGCCTCCAAAAAGGAGCGGAGCAACAATCGTGGAGACGGCCGTAGAGGAAGGCGCTCGCTGACCTCGCATCCGGCTGCTCATAAAGAAAAGCCAATTGCACAGCTCTCGTACATCAAAACTATTGAAAGAGCGAAGAAAGAAGACGATAGCGACAGCGATCTTCCACTCATCAGAACATCTCGGACCGACCCAGCTGCGAGTGACAGCGACGCGCCCCTCCTCAAACTACGTCGAAGCACCCGCCCTAAGTTGCTGAAGGAGGATATGTACACTTTGTCTGAAAGTTCACCCCAAAGTGGAAAGACATCTCGTCGCCGAAGACGTCGAAAGGGCTCTGCTGACTCTTCAAGTGAAGACTCGGCACTTGACGAAGATGTTGTAGAGCCAATATCTCGAGGCCAGTCCGACAACGAGGATGATCTGTATGTTCAGGGTATGTGTGACGTTGTTGACGTTTGGTTAGACAACCAGCGTCCTGCAGAAGAGCAGCTCAAAGAGGATGACTTTATCGATGATGAGGCTAGTGGAGACGAAGACTGGAATGGCGATGATGATATGCCGGGCGAGGGGGGCTACGCATGGTAACTTTAACAACCTATTTGTACAGAAACTTGGGTGGTTCAGAATGTGTACATGGAAAGTGTGCTTCCAGTCGGCACGGCTGGATTATTGACACATTACTTCTCCGGCGTTGAGGGCTATTGATACCCAGGGTTGAAAGACCAGTACTTTGTATAGCACCACTAGACTACCGTACATATAAATCATCAACGTTAAACCTACATGTGTCAGCTTTTCACGCGCTTGCCAAAGTCGCCGACAGTAATGTAAGAGAATGGAGCATAAGTCATGCATATAACGAGGGAATTTAAGTTGAGTTCAATACTCGTCAAGCTCCTTTAGAGCAGCAAAGATCTTTATATCACACTTATTAAGTTCAAAAAAGGTATGATAAAGGGGTAGAAACGCTTAGAACCACAATTTCTACGGGTGTTAATTACGATCGACTTATCAAGTGTTAGCTCTATATGCATGACTTATGCCCCATTCTCTTAGTAGTCAAGCAAGAGCCACCAGTATCACTGTGGCGATGCCCGCACTTGCCGCAAATAATGAATCTAGTTACACACATTAACACCGAGATTATACTTGACACAACATAGCTTGCTACAAGTTTTGAGTAAGTTGCCGGACTTGGACTGAGTCGCGTCTGCTAACGCTTTGCATCAGACTATCAAATCAAGATGCCCGGCCTCATGGACATGCCATCAGAAATTCGCTACCAGATCCTGGAGCTCTGCCTTCTCGTTGAAGGGACCATCAACCCTTACCCAGCTCTTCATGAAGACAAGGACCAGTTCGCCAAATGCAACCGTAAACCGGATCTCGCCCTGCTGAAAGTTAATAAGGTCCTCAACTTCGTGGCTACCAGGATCTTCTACAAGAGAAACACTTGGCAACTTGGCTCACCCCGGCCCTTAGAACTTCCACCATTCCAAAATCAGAAAGACTTGATGTGGGAGTTTCATCGTGACCGCATCCTTCGTTTGCGCATTCGCATGGATATGTATGACCTTCCACCCAACACTGTTCTAGAGGCGGCCAGAAAGGCGAACGAGAGATCTTTGGGGGGTCAGCAACGGACGACCTTTGTCCATGATGATAGTCTGAAGGACACTCGGGCAACAATTTTTTGGAAGATGGTGATGATTTATTACATTAAGCCTTTGACAGTTGAAGTCGACATGAAGGATATGTTTTGCCCGGTAGGCTGCTGTCGTAACGACCTCATCCAGGATTCGGGCCGTAAAATAAGAAGCTTGATACATTTCAGCAACGAACTGCCTCAATCCTCCACGCGTCGCAGGGGTCAGACGACTGACTTGAGTGTCGTCGGCCTCGCGAAGGGAGAAGAACAAACCTTGATTCGTGAGATCTGGAAGCAAGAGTCGGAGGATGGGCCAGACGAAGTGTCATTTAGTGCAGCCCCAAAAGTGACTATACAGTGGTGAGAGACAAGCAAAAGCGGTAGATCATGGGTGACATTGGGCCATCCAGGTATTACTGCTGGGGAAGAGCCGGCAATGAGCCCAGAACCACGGCTTATGCTCAAGCCTCGGTAGTTGAGACTCGAAGTTGCGGGCGGAGAACTTCAGGGTAGAAGTCCATGTAGATTAGTCTTGACTGATAATGCATAGATGGGAACAACTTCGAAGGTTCATTACATTATCGAGGTTGAGCCACGACTACCAAGATGACCAACCCGGGCCAATTATCCTCTTCTTCTAGCCCTAGGCCCACTGCTACTCCCAGTTCCAGTTCCCTCATCTTGGCTCTGCTCCGCGCTCCCAGCTGTCTTCCCAGCCATCCATGCAGCCATGTCGAAATTCTGTAGTGGATTCGGCGTGCTAGTCCCACCGCTCAATATGCTCTTCTTTTGCTGTTCTTCGAACTCTGCCTTCATTTCTGGGTCCACTAATTACCCAGCAAGTCAGTTACAACGCGCTTATTGTCCAAAGAAGGGAGATTGAGGGGGGTAAGGGCGTACTATTTTCCAATAGATACGGCATCCCAAAGACAAACGCCAGCCCCACAATCGCCATCAATATCATCGGGTTCTTAAGCAAACTCAGCGGCGAGACTAAATCCCCACACAACAAATTAGCATCCCCTACACACATCCTAAGCAGAAGCGCGACGACTTACACCCACTCCTCGCCTCATAATACTCCCTAGCTCTCAGCACCCTAACCTCCACCCCCCCCTCCCCAACTCTAACCCGTTCCCCCATCTCCATACCCCCCCTACCAACCCTATACACCTCCACCACTACCGGCCTATCCACCTCCTCCCCGTCCCCTTTCTTATCCACCACTACATCAACCCCATACCCCAAAAAATCATAATCCTTACACACAATATCCAACAAATAACTCCCCGCCTCCGCACGGGTAATGTTCCTGAACACGAATATGTTTTTGCGCGTAACGGGTGCTTTCAGGATAAGGCCGGAGGTGCGTAGGTAGGCGGTTGTGGTGGAGGGGAGGGCGGGGATGTGGGTGGGGACTTGGAGGGTGAGGGTTAGGGCGGATACGAATGTTGTGAGGGCGAGGAGGGGGAGGAGGAAGAGGAGGGAGAGGAATGGTGGCATTGTTGCGTGGGAGGTTGGTGGTGTAGATGGTTGGGGGGTTGGAGAAGGGATTTGAGGTTGTTTGATGGGGAGGGGCGCTAGTGGGGTTTTGAAACGGGTAGAGGGAAAAGTTACTGAATTTAAAGAATATTTCGTGCTGTTGTCACCATTTGAACAGATCTACCGCTAGCATGGACTTCTACCTGACTCAAACGTATCACCAATTTGAGATAGGGCTCTTCAAGTACCTTGGTCACGGAATGGTTTCGTGTGCCTCATATATACTCTCGTGAAACCGAAACAGCCGTCAGGATCCTTTAAAGTCCGTGCCTATTTTCCCTCCTACAAGTAGACGTGCGGGATTAACCATCCTGATCTTTCCATTGGCGATTTAATTATGGATCTGCCTAACAGCCAGAGTAGTAACCTGGTCTTGTCCCCGTATGTTTAATTCGACCAGGTCGGCAATGCTGCATCTTGAGGACACTCAACCATCGTAAGCGATAACAGCTAACATCCATCAGTTTCCTGGCCATCTTCGCGAGTCCAAAGTGTACGTAGATAGTGTTTGTAATTGCTATCTCGGAGGACAGTACTTCCGCCACCTCCTTGCTGGTGATTTCGAGCGCACTGGTCATAATTTAATGATGCGTTCGGTATTAATAGCTTGGGAATCTTTCCGTGGGGACTTCCTAAATGAATGACGAGGAAGCTGGATATGTGTATACATGGCGGAGATGGCACCGACTCCGACACATGATTTTGAACTGCTTATTCGGCCTAGCCAGGTTAGTCCTAACTTTCCTGAGCGTCTCAGTATGGTTCGGGGTAGAGACGCAACTGCGAGTGCTTTGCTTTGGTGCAATTAATAGCTTTCTAGTGTCATCTTTGCCAATACAAATTTCAATGGCGAAACAAGTAATAAGGTAGCTGAGGTAGAAGCGAATGGTACATCAAACGTTGATGAACATTCGTCACTAAGATGGGGCGACATCTCGACATTGTTAATGAGACTTGTTATCTTCGTCGAAATGATCATGCACATTCAACTTGAAAGAGTCATGTACAAAACTAAAGATGCGGCTGCATCTCATGCTATATTGAGGCGCAACAGTACAGGATACGAGTCGCAAAAGATACTCAATTAGACGTGCACAGAGAGGCGAGAAAAACGCGGACTCGTTCCGACCTACATACCTTGGATATTGTGAGATGTTAACATGCCCAGCATGACTGGCGATTTACATAAAAGATCATACATAATCCTGAATGAACAAGATGCATTATAATGTAATCTCCTGGAAGATGACATTTTGGTAGGGGTACCTTAGGGGCTATTCAGTTGAATTTCCTTCCAGCGCTAGAAGCGGCTCGGATTGTTAGCTTGGCTCTATCTATATCAAAGTTTGTTTGCGCTTTCAGACTGTGTCAGTGGTCTTTATCTTTAGCTGATGATTATTATACGGACTAAGATTGCTCATCTGCTGGATACTTGGATATATGCCCTAACCTGCTATTGAACGTTCTTAGCTCTGAGTATAAAGTCTGTCTTCGAAGGGTCTCCTTTCAGATCGATCTTAGGTACCTAAGAATGTTGCTCTTTTCACGGTTATTCCAATCGTTGTCTACGAGTGTCCCTTTTTGGACCACAGAATCTGCAGCCTCTGCAACCTCTGCAACCAAGTGGCGAGCCTCAGGACAGCAACTTTGTTCAACTCCGCGTGGTATGGTCACACTGATTGTCATACATTCTTTGGGTGGCATTCCATTGGTAACTTCAGGATTACATGCTGGAGACGCACTCATTGATTTGTCTGGATTAGACGTAGAGCTAGAGAGTGATGAAGCATTGTTTGCGCTATCCGTTAATTCAGGCTTGCCTATCGTCTACTTACTGAGAAAAAGGCACGGCGATTCCGCTGGAGGATAATGTTCCAAGGATGCGTATAGAAAACACACAGTTAACTAATACACGGTGGGAACCATTTGCTGGGTTTCAATACAGCGCGAAAAGTTGTAAAAACCTTCGCTGACTGCTAGCCGATTAGTAGCAATCACCTTTTAGAAAGGTTGAAGCAAAGCAACTCCCACTACACAGTGCTTGAATTTTCATTTTGGACAAGAAAAAGTTGAGAGACGATAGAAGTGTTACCTCCTGATATACCTGTCCCATGCATGGAAGCGCATGCCAATTGCGCCTAACCAATCGGCATGTCGATGGAGAGTACGAGCACGGGTGGGGCTGCTATGCCAGCCAAATGCATCTCGGAGATGATTCGATAAGGACGCCCGCATGGCTCTAAGCGCAAGCTGCTTCTCTAGCAAAACGTCATTGCCTTCGCCCAGTTCGCAACCTCATTCCTAGTCCTTTAACCTCTGCTATCGGCCCCCAAAATGTTGCTGGGCCTCTGTAGGAATATCCTTTCAAGCAAGATGTCCGTTGACACGGTGGATCGTTCGAACCCTTCATATCCGCACAGCCTCAAGCGTCTGGCCTTTGGTCTCTGTCATCAAGGATCCACCCCAATCTCTAAATATCCTGCCACCCTCATGGCAAATTTCATCTGTTCTCTGGTCATACTTTGTTACTATCTTGCGCGCGGTCAGTCATCAGGGAACGCTGATAGCTTTGCAAAGCGATATGCCTTCGCAGGACATCCCGATCGAATATCGTAGGCAGGGAGAGGACTACAGATACTTCGGCTTCAACCATCTGTTCGACAAAGACATGCCCTATACAGCGGGCACTTTTAAGCAGACCCCAGAGAAGAACCACCGCCATGGCCTTCACAAGACAACGGCGTTCATTGCAGGAACATTCGCCTTGGTCTTGGTGCTGGCCATCATCGCGGCAAGCTTTGCGGCTTCGCAGACCGCCAAGGGAAAGAAGGCGGAGGTTCAGTGCATGAAAGACAAGGAGTTGGTGCCTCACAACTTTTCGTAGCATCGCTGACAACGAAAACAGAGCCTTGGCTCTACAGATACAGAGCCATTCCTCTCAAACCTGCAAAGATCCCTGCACTGCTACTGTGCCCCAAACATCGCTCCCGACGGTTGCACGCCCGTCAGCCATCACTGAGTCAATTACTTTGCAATCGGAGACTACAGTCTTCTCTTGTGTGTCAAGCACCTCACCCTCGACGACCACAATCACCACATGTCCATTCTCTTGTGCGTCAAGCGCCTCACCCTCGACGACCACAATCACCACATGTCCATCAAATGCAGCTTCGGCGCAAACCAGCAGCCTCCCATCCCCAGTCAATGATTGCAGCTCTTTGAACTCCCCATACGTTGTTGGCAACCCCGGAGGTCAATCAATATTCCAGATAAACTGCACCACCGATTCACCTACTCCCTCCGATCTGCTCGAAGTATACGTCTACACTTTCGAAGATTGCATTAAGGGCTGCGCGAGTTATAATTGGAACTCGCCGGAACATCACGGTTCCGCTTGCTACGCCGTGACGTGGCAACCTTCTGCCAGGGAAGCGTCGGGTGGGAACTGTAATTTCAAATACCAGAATAATTTAACTCTTGTACAGAGTGATAGTCTTGATCTTGCGTTGTTGCTCGAGGACTAAGCACGACGGTACGAGAACAATCCCTGCCCTTATATCTTGCCGGTTCCGACTGGATCTAGGATCTTGGGAACCCACTGGAAGCCTGCTGGCAGTACTCAGCCAGGGCTGGTCGGCATACCTTTGGTCCAACAGCCAGCAAGAAAGGTCACACGCCCTACGCCCAGTTGCCTCGGGTCTAGAGGATCACTCGCTGCTATTGCTATGACCCACAGTCGAAGTTACGGTATATCGTGCTTGTATTGAAGAGGCATGTAAAGTTGGTAGAAGCATGCACGGTGTTAATAGAGTTGGCGAAGGTGTCTCAAACTTGATGTGAATGTGATGCAATCTTGTTGGGCTGAAGATACTGTTGTTCAACAAGCTATGTCTCCATGTAACTTGTCTTCGGCAGCCTGATTCCCTTGTTACATCTTCAATTCATGGTTGCGGCTAATGCCATCATTCTCCTGCGATAAACTTTGGTGATCTGAGAGTTCCTGTGCCATATGCGGAGAGAGTTACAAATTGCCTTGGGGGGGCCAAGCAACGTTCCGGCCACTTGGTTCTTCGCGAACGAAAAGGCCAACTAGGTCAAAAGTGTGACTGTATTCGGGGTGACTGGAGTCCCACTGCTAAAAGTTATGACAATATCTCTCTATCCTTCATTAACCGCCTTGTGCCTATTCTGAAAGACACGCATTGTCGCTTTTTAAGAGAGTCATGAGCGATGTGGACAAAGTAGGAACGCTAATCTCACTCTATGTCCTTTGTAAACCAAGCAGCGGAGATCGAACGCTACGAAGTTTGCCCATTATATGAGACTGCTTGCACAAAGTATTTTTGGGGTGAACTCAGCAATACATTGTAATGTCAGTCTCGCTCCCCCTCACATTTCTGTCCTCGAACCTTCTGATGGCGCTGTAACTTACACGGTACCGTAACAATGACAGTTACCTGTTGAGGGTCCGTCTATAAGATAGATAATATCGTCTGAAGTGCGCAGTCCGTGAGAAATTCTGGCTTTCTGTACGGCACTAATTCTGGAGCTAATTCTAGCTTCCGGTACCTTACGAGAAAGCAACAAGGCAAGACCCCATTGGTCTATCAATTCTACATAGATAGATTCCCTTCGAGATAACAACCGGTGTTGTATATTCCAGTCTTATCCTCATGTTTTATATCCTAGTCTTCAGGGTCTTGAGCTCTCTCGGACCGGTATCCTAGGTAGGATTCTTCTTCCACCTGGGTCTTGAATCGGTTAGACAGCATGCCTCCAGAGTCCCGGACACAGAGCCCAACATCGTCTACTCGCCAGTTCGAAACAAGATCGACAGCCCGCATGCTTGACGAACATATATAAGGGTGTCGACCACAGCACGCACTTTTCTTGGCCCACCCGAAACACTGGCAAATCCATGGAACAACATCAGTCATACCTTCACCCGCCACCTAGCCCTTGCTATGCACCATCAGACAGTTCGGCCGCTGACCAGTCATCTGAAGCCCCTCGAGTGCTCTATATACACCATGTTGGCATAACCAGCCGGCGTGCTCATATCCTGGACTCAGACAAGAAAACGGTACTTTACAGGATCCGTGCCAACAAGGGTGGGCTGTTTAGCTCGAAACCACACATCACAGTACACGCTGGGGCCAGCCACCGTGTGGTTGGCACAGTCACCTTTCATCGGATGTCCACTGTCATTGACTTGGAAATCCATCACCAAACCATCCCTCTGCTGAGGTTAGGATTGTTCACGTCCGCCCATAGATTTGAAAGTCCCGCTAGTAGAAGCTTACTCAAATGGAAGCGCGATGGCCTGTTAAGTGGGGGCGACATGGTTTGCGTTGATAGACAGCAAGTGCTGATAGCCCGATTCGAGCGAAGCAAGAAGCCAAGGGGGAAAACCGGAAAATTCATGATCGCACCTGGCGTGGAAGGAAGATGGATTGATGAGGTAGTGGTTAGCGGGCTTGCCATGGTGCAGTATCATAAGCGGCAAAAGAAAAGAGCTGCTGCTCTTAGCCGTGGTCATGTTGGTGACATGGTGAGCTAGAGATCCGTACCATACAAGAGACCCTTTATTCCTCATCCTCCTCACTTCCCTTCGTTAGCTTCAGTTGGTCCTTTTCGTGCATGGGCTTCGCATGCAATTCGAGAATATCATGTGTATCATTGCGTGCATTTGAGCGTGTATTGTGTTGCGAAAACCCTCTACAGCACCGCATTTTTACTGTTGAATATACATTTTACGCCCAAGGTTATTCAAATTTGGCTTGGCAAAGGGCTTTCGCCGTCGTCTTTGAAGGTAGGTCTACCTCTTCCTACCGCGTCTGAAATAAATCAAACTTCGGACGACCTACATGTCTCAACAACCCAATGCTACACCATGGAGACACTGTGGACACGTCTGCTTGCGAGTGTCTTCAATTGCCTTTCAGACCTTCGGCGGACTGCACAAAACGCACTGAGAGATTCCGATCTGTTAAAAGAGACACTGAAGAATATTCTACAACGCTCTCAACGTCTTGAGTGACTGACACTGGCTTATGTTGATCGGTCGAAATTTATTATGATTACCTTGTGAACCATCCATTGAATTGGAAACATTTCGAGGCTATGCTCACCTCGAGAGTCTTCGGCAACTTGTCTCAGGCCAACTTTTTGACTGAGGAACAACAACCGGTCAGATATCTTCATTACGTCTTCAAGATATTGGAGTCCACCGACTTGGGTACTATTGCCATTGATGATGGATTGTGGATGTCTGGATTTAAATAGATGAAGGGCCAAATGCAGACTAAATTTCCTGGGACTTCTACTTTGCAGCCTGCTTGATACTGACATTGATGCCGATGACGACGACAAATCCAATTGTTCGTCTGTTTGCCAGTTCGTGGTGGGGCTTACTAAGGGGACACAGCCTTGACCGTTGGTGCATTGGCCGGGATGACGAAACATTTCAGGGGGTGCAGGTGAAGATGGTGGAAGCGCTGAAATGCATGAATACATTGAAAAGGTTTGTAGAAGCCCTCATAATTCGCCTCTTTCGGGTTCCATAACTAGCCCATCTTACGACATAGATCATGGTAAGTCATCGTCTCGGAGTCAAGTCCGGAGTGGCGCATTCAGACATCACGCACCAAGGAAAGCGGTCTGGGATGCGGCGAATGGCGCTTGTTGATGAGAAATGGTCTCTGGCTGCTACATGTTCACTCATTATTCCCGATAGCCGCTTTCGGAGGTAAAGTTAACAGTGTCCGCATATGCGACGGCTACCTAATATATCACATACAACTCCACGATGTTCGTCGTGCGAGCGAATCTTGCACTAGGTCCACAGTATAGTGTGCTCGGTCATCAGCTGTGCAAGATACCATACCCAAATTTGCACAATTGAGCAGGGTCATCGAACAAATATGAGCCGCCATTTTTCCTATTCGTATATCCTATATGTACTATTATCTGTTTTATACGTCAACTCAGAACCTAGTTCCGACCCCCTCGAGGTTCTAACATCAAACTCTACGTCCATCGGAAGTTCAAACTCAACAAACGATATCGAGTTGCGATGCTTCACACCGGCCTCAGCAAGGTTCCCTCTCAATCCTGCAGACTGTTCCGTAGCCTTCATGCAAATCGTTCTCACTCCTGGTTTCAGAGTTGTCTACAGGTTTAGCAAGAATCTCAGAAGATTAGATGCTGTCAAGTTGCCAAAGGGGTGGACCCAGGGAGACTGTATCATCATGGTCAGCTGTGCGAATGATCGGGACACATCGGCATTTAGGCTGTCAGATGTTGCACATGCGGCCAGGGCAATCATAAATCAATGTGTAGTGGGCCGTGATCTTTCTTATGGGGGGATTGTTGGGGTAAGCGACGTACCAAGTTTTTATGTCAGTGTTGCCGGAAATGCCGAAAATCGTCCTCAAGGGAATAGCACCACAATCAACGATACGTGGCTTGGAGGTAATAATACCACGTTATTTGACACGGAGCTTGGAGGTATCACCACGTTACCTGACACGGAGCTTGGAGGTAACACCACGTTACTTGACACGGAATGAGTTCACGAGAGACGCACCAAGGGGCACGTTAGTTCAACAGTCTGCTGCGGATAGAAACGAGACGAATTTTTGAAGAAGACACCATTTGGGCCATGAATGGCTGGACACTGTTCCTGGGGAGGGACGAGACTGGTAGAATTTCTCAGAGAATGGAACAAATTCCAAAAGTCAAACAGCCCGCAGACTCCTCAATCGTATTCGTAGCTTCTCTGGTCTTGACGATATGCGATCAAAAGCCTGTACTGGAAGCAGAATCCATGATTAGACAACAAGCCAACCAGAAGCGTAATCATGCCTATAAGGTATTATAGCTAGCGTCTTCGATTCCAAAGTGGCACCTAGAACTAAACAATCTTTTTAGGCTGACTCAGAAGAGTACGCCTAGAATTGACCCTAAATAGGACATCCAACAAGTAAAGAACTCTTGACATGGTCCAAGTTGGCGGCTTGTCCTTTTGCCTGGACCATTGATTTCCGAGATGACGCGTCTCATACTGAAAAGGGTATGGCAAATGCCTGCTTCTGTGTTGATAGAAGCATGCCTCTGCCGGGGCGTGGGGCAGGTACCAAGGCATTCTTGGGGCAGTCACGGGCGATTCTTTTGTTGATTAGGGTGCTGCTAGATAATTGGCTTTTCACTACCCTTTGACAGCATAATCTTTGTAACAGTAATCGTTCCGAACTTCTTGTCGCGAGTGGGTGCCTCGCTACACAGAGATTTATGCTACCTTACGGGGCCTCTGCGCCTCAGCGCTAGCCCGATAATGGTCCCTACCTAAAGAGGTGCCCAAGTCAGCCGTAGCGAGGCGCTGGGATAAGTGCTCTCCATAAGATTCGCGTCGACTTTACGGAGAGGACGCCTTCGGCTCACCTTGATGATCAACGTAATGGCCACGTTGTACTTCTATCTGTTGTAACCAAAGTCCTTTCGCACAGCATTGGATCTGCATTTGTTTGCACTTGTTTTAGCCCCTCAGCTCAAGCACTAAGGATCTAAGGCCCTGTTTGAGAAGTTTAGATCCTACCCTGGAGGGCCATTTCTCTCCATCTGTCAAACTCTTACCGTGTAAGCGCCCAATTACCCACGCTACCAAGTCTGAGGCGTTGAAACTTCCACTATTGGCGTTCATACCACCTCACACATCTCTGCGGTCTTACGACCTCCAAGTTCCACAAGTTCCACAGGGTGGTATTCTTCTCGGCCCGTGTGGGTATAAAGTACGCCGAAGCATGCGCAGCACAGACGTAAAATTCGATAAAAGTAGGGGACCGAGAGGTGTTTTGCTGTCATTGGGGGCACAGCAGTGCTATCTTGCAGGCCCATGCGAAAATCCCACCCAAGATGAAGCACTCAGTGTTCATCATGCGCATGAGTGTGCCGATCTCCCTGACTATAGCTGCTCTGATAGGTCGACTTTGGGGAAGAGCGGACCACATACACGTCTTGCACTAATCGAGAATTCCGGTTGCATTGCATACATATTCTATGACTAGAGGGCTGAGATTTCCAATCCCCACCAATTTCAAATCTTCCCAGCAGCACCAAGATAAGTAAGGTAACAGTGGAATCAGCTCGCTGGCATTCCCACCAATAGATTATTTCATTCATTATCATTGATTCCTTGCAACGCCAAACTGGCTGATTGCAGGGGCGAGCAGAGGAATCATGTGCGGTGTTGGTCAGGGCACCCGCCCGCGCCGCAACTGCGCAGTGACATGAAAGGTTGGGCGGAGACCGTTAAAATTGACTGGGTGAATCCTACGAAGGGCGCCTCCAATCAAGTGTCGCCCTCATATGCAGGTCGAGCAAATAACCGAGACCTGGATCGAGGCGGGGTTGTGAGGCTGAGGGCTCCGCACTGGAGATAACTCCCGTGATCGCCATCTTATGTCTGCCTTCACAATTGCTTTGCTCGACCGAGCATTGTCATATTTTGGCATTTAGACACCATCAATATGGATCATGACAAGCAATCCTTCGGATTGACGAGTAGGATATATGTTAGTCACCTCTTCTCGAGAGCGCAATGTTCCGCAAGGCTAAGGCTGACCTTTTCTTACACAGAGATCGCGATCAACCGAAGATGGCCTTGCACATGTGGATTTGAATCGTAACGTGGACGCACTGTATGTCAAGAACGTTCATTGACCACCTATACGACAGTTTCGCTAACCTTTTTGCCCTTCCAGCATTGAGAATCCCCTCGGCCATCTCACTCCAGAGCAACTGCTACGAGATGTTCGCGATTTCGCTCGGTCCAAGAACCTTGAACAGCACCTCGACCTACTCAAGAAGGGAGCTCAGATTGCGAAAGACCCTCGATTCTATGAGGCTGTACGGGGAATTACAGAGGAGGAGAAAAGAGCATTGCGCGATGAAGAATACCACCGTTTCCGGCAGCCGGTAGCGCTCTACTTCACAGTCGTAATCTGTTCTGTTGGAGCTGCCGTACAGTGAGCGGGCAGTCTGGAGATACTTTGTCGATTGCAAACGGCTGATGGTGACATTGCACCTAGGGGTTGGGATCAGACAGGCTCGAACGCCGCGAATCTCAATTGGCCAGACCAATTCGGTGTCGATACTAAGAGCGGCGCCAGCGGCACTTGGATTCTGGGACTCGTGAATGCTGCTCCGTACTTTGCGTCGGCTTTTATGTGAGGTCTCTGATCTTATTACATGCGCTAAGCTAACCATTTTCCCTATGCAGAGGTTGTTGGTTATCACATCCATTGAATCATCGCTTTGGACGACGCGGAACCATCTTCTTTTCGGCTATTTTCTGTTGTCTGTCTGTTCTAGGCTCTGCTTTTACTCAATCATGGCCACAGCTATTCGCTTGTCGCCTGCTTCTCGGGATTGGGATGGGGACTAAAGCATCTACGATACCCGTGTTTGCAGCCGAAAATTGTCCTGCCTCTATCCGTGGGGGTTTAGTCATGGGTTGGCAGCTATGGGTCGCTTTTGGAATTTTTATGTGAGTAGTTGGTAATGCTTCTTACCGGGTTGTTGCTGACGTGCTGATGCACAGGGGCTTCTCCGCGAACCTTGCGTTGTACCAGACTGGAAGAATTGCTTGGCGTTTACAGCTTGGATCTGCGTTCATACCAGCTGTCCCGTTGATAATTGGGATTTATTGTTGTCCTGGTAAGTTGCATTGCGAGAAGATCGAAATTAAGGCTAACGTCATATAGAATCGCCTCGTTGGTATATCAAGAAGCATCGCTATCAAGATGCGTTCAACTCGCTTAGACGCCTTCGCAATACACCTCTTCAAGCAGCCCGTGATCTCTACTATATCCACGCCCAGGTAAGACTTGAAGAGATCATGCTTGGGGACGGAGATATACAAAAAATGGACGGCAAGCAACACTTTACTAGCAAAGGGAGGTATCTTGCACGGTTCATTCAGCTTTTCACTATTCCTCGTGTACGGCGTGCAACACTGGCAGCATTTGTGGTCATGATAGCTCAGCAAATGTGCGGCAGTAAGCGGCTCTGATTTTACTATAGACAAGCAGCAGCTTGTGCTAACGGACTGCTAGTCAACATCATGGCGTTTTATTCCTCCACGCTCTTCACACAGGCAGATGCGAGCGTCAGGGTCTCTCTCTTCGCGTCGTGGGGCTTTGGGCTTATCAATTTTGTGTAAGCACCAACGACCAACACATATTTGAATCTCGCTTAACATGTGCACAGATTCGCTTGGCCTGCCGTCCGCACCATCGACACATTTGGGCGCCGCGCTTTACTACTTTTTACATTCCCGCATATGGCTTGGACGCTGCTGGCAGCAGGTGCATGTTTTTACATTCCTCAAAACAGCCACGCCCACGTACCAGTTATTGCACTTTTCGTATATCTGTTCGCGGCATTTTATTCGCCGGGTGAAGGGCCAGTTCCGTTTACCTATTCTGCAGAAGCGTTTCCTCTTTTTCACCGCGGTATGATAATCCTCAACTTGTTTTGGCTGCATCACTGACTTTCAATAGAAGTAGGAATGAGTCTGGCCGTTGCTGTGAATCTGTTTTTTGCCGGGGTGCTGACTCTCACGTTCCCAAGAATGACGGCTGTATTTGGCCCTACAGGTGCTTTAGGATTCTTTGCGTGAGCATAACCTCGTCCTAATGCTTACCATGACAATCTACTAACCACTGCTCTACTTCAGAGGACTGAACGTTATGGCGTTCGTGATGATATTCCTATGGGTGCCAGAGACGAAACAACGAACTCTTGAAGAACTTGATTATATATGTAAGTGGACCTCACAAAAACTCCGACTAGCACTAAGTACTGATTTGGGATACATAGTTGGTGTTCCAACTCGTCGACACATGCAGTATCAAGTCACTGAGGTCCTACCTTACATTTTCCGTCGCTATTTCTTACGCAAAGATGCCGAGTTGCGTCCGCTATACAAGTTTCAAAATTCGTACTGATATTTAGCATCCCGGGGCGCCACGGAAGGGTATATAATTATATCGTATCGACTTGCAATGGTGGGCGTTGTCAACAGTGCAATACTTGTGTCCATATCCAATAATGAACGAAAAGAACTTGGCCAAGTCTGCGGTAACCCTATTGTAGACTGTAATCATCGCTGCCATGAAACCTGTTGTGCCCCCAAGCGTTTGAAACATGACCTGGTGGCAGTGTATGATTGAGGAATCGTAGCTTATATTCCCTTTTATGGGCTTAGCAGTTGGTCTAATCTTCATGGAGAGTCTCCAACAAGTCAGGCGGACGCCATGTGGCACCTGGATCGGCAGGGTCTAGGCCGTGCCCAGCGAGGGATTTTGGGTGAGGCCAGAAAGTGCTTGGTAGCGCGAGTGAGCAGCTAAAGAGGCTGGACGTGGGTCCATACTGAGAATCTTACAAAATCAAAAATATCATACAATACATGATATATGCCATCATGATAGAGACTTGTGGTTCTCTGCCTAATAAGCCAGGCTGAAGGGTGCAGCATTTCAAGTGAGGAAAGTGGCTTGCTGTCGGGCGACGTAGCCGCCTGCAAGCCCCATCGTCAAGTCCGCCTACAGCTGCCCAACTATGACTGTTCCCTGACAGCTCCTGCTCTTCATCACTTCACTTCACTTCAATCATCATCTATGTTTATCATTCAAGATGGCGGCAGCACCTACAGTAGGCAGTCCGACACCGCGCATTGCGCATCTATGCGACGTAGTCCTCGAGAACCTGCGGAGTCTCGCAGACACGTCAGTCAGTGCGGACGATACAGTCAAAGTCTTCCGAAGCGAGATCCAAACCTTTCGTAAATTCCTAGATCTCATTGAAAGGGTTCGACGTGCAAACCCACCTCGGATGGCTTTTGAGGATGATCATTTCAACGATGTGAAAGCATTGCTAGATAGATGCCGGTCTACGCTTTCGCGACTTTGTGAGCTACTAGCGGCCATGAGAGGGAAAAATTACGAGGCTGCCTCGCCTGACCCGTCACGCGAGCTTCGGTGGGACTTGAATGCGCCCGAAATTGCCGCCCTGAGAACCAGTATGGGCTTCTATACACAGACTCTACAGATGTCATTGCAGACTGTCAAATTGTGTGCCTTTAATCCTAATTGATTCAAATCACTCTGGCTGACTGAGTCCTCTAGGGTGTATCAGTGGAAAAGCCAACTTCCACAGGACGGCATCTACTTCCAACACAAAGGCCTGTCGCAGGCAATTCAGACTCTTAGGGACTCAATGGCCAATAGGGAAGGCATCCCTGCTAGAGATCCACAACAGAGTCCACTTGAGGAAGGCACTTTTATGTACGATATAGAAAAGTGTATTTTCTCAGCGGAGGCCATCATGAGTATAACCACCACTACAGTCTACGATGATCTCGCTTCACCTTCTTCACCCTATCGACCTGAACCGCTGAGGACTGGAACCACTCGTGATGCTTCGTCCGATAGTAGATCTCCAATAAGTCCTTTGAATCAAGAAGACATGCCTTCTCCGCTTAGGCTAGCTCCACCGCAACATCGTGCAGATCGAAGTAGAAATTCTACATCAGAAGACGGTACGAGTCCAACAGTCTACGAGCTGGATGCCTCCCCGTCCCTTCGGCCATCGAGACCTCGTGAACAAGATTGCGTCCTACGAGATCGAAGAGCAAAACCAGGTCAGACCAATAGTCCAAACGTTGTTGAAGAAACATATTCTTCTCATCGAAGCCATCAGCCAGATACGCAATCGCCAGGCCGAACAGAAGAATTGGTCCCAAGGCGGCAAAGGAAAGCAGAAGCCTCTGGTGCTTTCCAGAAGAGGTCCGACGTTGCAAAAGACTCTCAAATCCTATTCCGTATCAGTGACATCCAGAACGAGCGAAGTGGCAATTCTGACTCTGATGGTGATTCATTTGTTGACCCTGAGCCCGACTTTGTAGATGGCTTTTCTGCCATCGTGTATCTTGAACTCATCACTGCCGCTCAGCAGGATTTGCAGAATGAGCTTGACGCAGGTAAATACGACAAGGCGGAGCAAATCCACCGAAAAGCTATGAAATATTACACAGACAGAGAAAAGAAATTGAACATACCATTCGAGAATCAGACCGAGATGCACGAGATTCTTGCGGATATATATCATAAACAGGGTCAGCTAGATAAGGCAAAGCGGGTTCTAAACCGTCTCTTAATGCAGGAAAAGACGGAAACAGACCGGAAGTGGAGATTGTATCATACCTTAGCTGAGATTTTCAAAGCGCAAAACAGGCTTCCTGAAGCCGAGAAGTACGCTAAGCGTGCCTACATAGGAAGAGAGAAATCTTTGGAAAAAGGCAACAGGCTGATCCTCCAATCTGTCAGCTTACTTATCAGTATATACGAGCAACAAGGAGAGACAGAGACTGCGGAAGCTTTCAAGAAGGTCTACCGTTCAGAAAGCGCTCTGTCTCAGCAGCCACATTTCTCGAGAGATCGAACGGATGTCGTTTCATATCGCTCAGGCAGCATCATCTCTCACCAGTCTCAACCGGGTTCCACCTCCACCAATCGAGAGGATGCAATCCTGAACAAGAATCGGGTTCGCTGGGCCCCAGATGCCTGGGGGGATGCGTCAAGCATTAATGCACATACGAAATCTGGGGAGACTCCTATGATAGCCGCTATTGTGACGGGGGATGATGAGCTCGTACGGCTTATGCTGCAGAGAGGAGCAGATGTCGAAGCTAGATGCGCGGATCAAATGACGCCGTTGATGCACGCAATAAGTCATGGCTACAACTCTATTGCCGAGCTACTTCTGAGCCACGGAGCACAAGTTGATGCACCAACATCAGGATGGACACCTTTGCACAGAGCATCTGATCTAGTCAACATCAGTATGGTAACCACCCTGCTAGCACATGATGCAGACATCGAAGCCAAGAGCCCAAAAGACTTCTCACGCAAAAAGCATCCCTTAGGTGTGCTGAAGTCATCGAAGGTGGATGATTCAGACGATGATCACTCCTCATCCACTGATCGGGGGTGGACACCTCTTCTGCGGGCTGCTTGCAATGGTGAAGATAAAATGGTGCAATTACTGCTCGACAAATCAGCAGACATCGAGGCCAGGAATCCGACCAATGGCACTCCGCTTATCGTTGCTTGCGAGAGACACCACGATGCGGTCGTTGATATGTTATTGATCAATGGCGCGGACGTGCATGCTGAGGATGACTTTGGCTGGAAGCCTATACATAGAGCACTAGTCAACAAGGGCGGAGAACTAATTGCTGGCCTCCTCCTCAGCCGGGACGCTAACGTCAACGCACATGATACCTACAGAAAGACACCACTACACCATGCCATTGAGAAGGGTGATGATCAGATGGTACGTTTCTTGCTGAACGCAGGCGCTGACATCGAAGCGAGAGACATAGCAGAAAGAACGCCGCTCCATACAGCCATCGAAGCAAGGCTGGAGATCATGGTACACATCCTTCTCGACAACGGGGCTGATGCAGATGCTATGGACAAAGGCGGGCGGAATGCTTTAGTGGCGGCAACTCATGCACCAAGAAAATCCCCGGAGATTATTGCTCTCCTCTCGAAGGAGAGGAAAAGAAGGAAGAGCACTAATATCCCTAAGCGTGGGAGTATTGGTGGGAGTATTGAAAGAGATCCTAGCAGGAAGGCTTCTGTTAGCGCGTCTTCGGTCTCGAGAACGTCTTCTTCGAGTTCTTGGTGGTCTATTCGATCGAATAAGCAGAAGAGGTAAATGTTCTGGAAGATGTAAGTTGATCCTAAGCATTCCCGATTATGAGAACTTATCGGAATTAGGCAGATCCTTCGTCTACGGCCCTTGAATCGTCCCCTGCATTCGTTTGATGCGCTGTTGTTTTTTGATTCAATGTTTCCTTTCCTGCAACTATACCCAATCTCACCGAATGATATGAGCGGACCGGAAGTTACCATCATTTTCTGGCGTGTTGAAGGTTTTGTCGATGAATCTGGTGAAATTCATGAATGGAATTTTCCTCGTTCAATTTTCCCATGTTAATATAGTGTTCTTGAAAAACCACTTATTATTCACGACGTAAGGTAGCTATCTATATGATACTTTAATGGCAGATATCAACTCGTCCTCGGATATCTTTAAAACCATCGAGAGCTCGTCGTCTTGCGCTAATGAATCAAACGATCTTTGTGCTTGTTTATTCTTTCCATCTCTAGCCTCAATAAGACCAATTTTATCTTCCTGATCTTAGCCAACATCGCTCTTATACACTGCGTATTGCCGGGCAATATACAGCCTGAGTCTTATAGCATCTCTTTAAGGCGGCCCTCATCTTTCTCCAGCTCTTGCTCTCCTGGAATATCCTAGGCCAGGTTTCACATTGTCTTCTTTCCTCGGTCCCCCTTTCATACATCTTGACTGCGAGCAGGGTCAGGTTGATTATTAGGACGAAGTTGGTGAGGATTGCAAGGGGCGGACATGATCTGTCGCATTAGAAATGTACAACATGCACTTGCTTTATCCTTGCGACAGTCGGCAGCAATCCAATCTGCTCACGACTTCCTGGCGTACCATATGACTGCTTGTCCTCATCTCCAAGTCGAGGTGGCTTTTCTATGTACCCTGTACGACCCAGATTGACCATCCAGCTTATAGATGAAAATCGCTGGGATCATCTCAAGGGTTGGTAGCATTGCTTTAAAGTTATAAAGAGGCCTCAGTAGGGCATTTGATGTAGAAGGCGAAGCATTGCAACTTCTAGATTCTTTATTGTGGATATCAAGTCATCTTTCCCAGATAGAAGCTGACATGGCGCAACATAAGTGGACATGCTGGTATCATGCACCATTGAATCGTTGCACTGTCGAGCACCTCCTCACACGCAGACCGCTCTGGTGACTGCGCATGCAGATATTGGGAAGGTGATCTCCTACTGTCCTCCGCGTAGTTGTGCTTAGCTTGTTAGGGTAGGACTGAAAGTGTCTTCAATAATTCCACGCCGAGAATAATTTATTTTACAACTTCACCAATTGGTTTACTCATTACCACTCGTTGGCCACAGATTTATAGACGTCGCTGCGATTTGGGTATAAGGGATCAAAAGTAGCAGCGCTACGAAGTCGCCGTCATGAATCCTCAAATGTACGTCAACCCGAGCACAAGCTCAGCAAGCACGAGACCCGCTGCCTTCTCATTGAAGCCGTACTGACTGTCTGATTTTCATAGCACCAACCTGATCATCATCTTGGGCATGATGCAGGTATCCAAGAAGATCCCTTTTGAGGACCCACAAGTCCTGATGGGCGTCCGTGCCCTATACATTGTATCGAACTTGATAATTGTCGGCATCTACCTATACATGCAGCAGAAAATCAATGCGAAAAAAGGTAGTCCTGCATTGCCCTTGGCTCATATTTACATTGCGCTGATGACAACCTTCAAAGACCTTACCACCCTAAAATACGTTGAGCCACCGCCCATGGGTAGCTCCGAAGAGCCCAAGCTCATAACTACAACTGTCCACTCGTACGACCTGCAACAGCTTCGTGGGTTGTTCAAGTCGCAGCTCATGGGTGTTGGGATGATGGCTGTCATGCACCTATATTTCAAATACACCAACCCACTCCTCATCCAATCGATCATTCCTCTCAAAGGCGCCTTCGAGGGCAATCTTGTCAAGATCCATCTCTTTGGGCAACCCGCTGTTGGGGATTTGAAAAGACCATGGAAGGCTGCTGGAGGTCTCATGGGCATGGGAGGGGCAGGGGACCCCAAGGCTGACAAGAAGAGCATCGAGCAGGCAGAGAGAGCCGGTAGTGGGGGCGTTAAAGAGGAGTAAAAGACTTGCATGGACTTAGAAAAGGGACACATGCTAGCCTTTACGCGTGTTGCACTCTGTAAATTTAGTGATGTGAATAGATCTAGGCGTAGGCCTTGCCGCGCCATTCTGAGTCTTGTCCCTGCACATGCGCACTTACGTCGAAGCGGGTTCGGTTTTGTATGGAGAGTCTTGCGCTGCTCCTTTTGAGTTGCATGTTGCTATTGTAAGCTAAAGACGTAGAATATCATTAGTGCTAAGCACATAAGATATGACTCTTTCCATCTGATATAGTGCCACTACATGCTTTGAGCAAAAACAGCACCAAAAGTTATCTGCTAACAGGGAAGTCCCAACGGTATGAAATACTAAATCCTACTATACACCATCTCTATGTTACCATGAGTGAACGACCATCTACACCTCCGCCTGCAGCGGCGTCAAACCCCAGCATACCCCAAAGATCCCCTCTTACGCCCGAACAAGTCAAAAAGATAGTTCGTCCACGACCGATACGATAATCTGCCTCGCTGACAACCTGCTTAGGAGATAAATCGACTGAAGGCCAAAGCTCTCCGAGATCAACGCGAAGCCGAAGCTCGTAAAAAGAACCCACCAACCCTCAACCGCACGTCCAACAACCTTGCAGCGGGCCAGAAGCGTCCCTACTCCGCAACCACATCAAATGTCCCTTCAACTCTACGAGATGGCCGAAGTACAGAGACCCAGAAGCCTGGTGGTTTCCGTCCGCTGGACGAGATCCAGCCAGCGCGAAACTTTACGAAATACGTGGAGTATGACTTCAGTAAGATGACAGACACTAAGGGCGGCTTCTTGACTGTCGAAGATGATCCGCATAATAAGGCCTTGCATGCGAAGAACCCAGAGGAGAAACCGGCGCATATGACAATGAAGGAATGGGAACGTCACCAACTGCTACGGTCTTTGCGGGAGCAGAAAGCTGGACCCTTCGAGCCTGGGTTAAGCGTACTGAAGAAAGAGGATAATAAAGTGTGCCGGGAATGTGAGAGCCTGGAAATAGATTGGAAATGGGAGGAGATATTTGGATGCGCTGTGTGTAACACGTGCAAAGAGAAGCTGCCCGACAAATATAGTCTCCTAACGAAGACGGAGGCAAAGGAGGACTACCTGCTTACAGACCCCGAGCTTAAGGACGAGGAGCTGCTACCGCATCTGGAACGGCCAAATCCGCACAAGTCTACGTGGAATAACATGATGCTTTATCTACGGTATCAAGTTGAGGAGTACGCGTTCGAGAAGAAGTGGGGGTCAGCAGAGAAGTTGGATGAAGAGTTTGTAAAGAGGGAGGGAGAGAAGAAGAGGCGGAAGGAGGTTAAGTTTAAAAGCAAACTTGACGAGTTGAAAAAGAGGACGAGAGTGGAGGCGTACAGGAGGAATAGGCGGGGTGAAGAGGGGGGGAAATTTGGGGACGATGTTGGGAAAGGTGGGAAGCATACTCATGTCTGGGGCAGAGCAGTGGAGGGTGAAGATGGTGTGAGTGTGAAGGCATGCGTGGACTGTGGTATGGAGGTCGAGGAGTTAGAATTCTAGATATGTTGATGGCACGTGCTGTATCTGGAGAGAGCTTTGCCCAATGTACGCTCCTGTTGTAGCCCAACCCTTAAACTCGGAGAAATTACAACGAGCCTTGCGTATGACAGCGCCCTCTGGATATGGAAAATGTATACTTTTGCTTGCGTTTTCTGAAAGAATAATTGTTCATGTTCATGGTATTTGGGGGCGTGGTGCACAGCGGAATTCCACTCAGCCCTATGAACACTAGCGCGTAAACCAAACTTGAATCCATTGAGCTCAGCGTCAATACCCTTACCCGTCAACACCAGAAATTGATCTGCCTGTATACGGAGCTGCTTCTTGCGACGAAACCCCTCGCCAAATCTGACTCTATTCTAGGGGTCCACCTGCTACCTGTGTCCTCGCTCTCGGTTGCAGGCGACTCTTTAAACCATAGTCTGGACCTCTACTGCAACCCGCGCCAAATACCCCGAAAAAAAACGCTCGTGCAGCTGTGCGAATAGCGTTCCGCGAGCCGATCATCATAAGCGGGGGATCTACTCATGGTTTTGCAGCTGTAAGAGTCGAGGCGATCAATGGCATGGCAGAACTCCGCTGGCATGGGGGGCAGCGGAGGGAGTGCCGGAGGGGGGAGCGAGGCAGGTAATGGTGGAGGTCAGCTGCAGGGGACGGAGTATACACTACAAGGTGAGGAGCTCATAGTGGTTTAGTGCCACGAGTCGAATCATTGGCAGAATGCTTTACCCGTGCATTGACTAACAATCTACTGCTGGAAGGTGTAATGCGCTTCCTACAGACCGAATGGCATCGACATGAACGGGACCGAAACGCTTGGCAGATTGAACGAGCAGAAATGAAGTCACGGATAGGGAAGCTAGAGGGAGACGGGCGAACGAACAAGCGGCTGCGGGAGTCAATGGACAAACATATTAGGATACTGGAACACGCATTAAAGAAGGAAAGGGAGAAGACGAAGACTCTGCAGAATGGAGGGCAAACGGAGGATCAAAAAGAAGACAAACAAGATGTAAAGCAAGACGTAAAAGTGGAGACAAAACGTAGGTGTATCGGCAGGCCTTCAGTCCCTTCCATCTTCGCTAACAAATGACACTAGCTAAACCTCTTAAACCCCATAACTCCTTTCTAGACCTCGAGAAAGAAGAGTCGACCTCGCCGAATATCAGACACGAGCAAGAGAGAGACAGATCGCGCTTATACCTTGGAAAATGCATTGAGGAGGTCTCGTACCATGTTTTATCTTACAATCCACAACAACAATATAACGAAGAGCAAGAACTGGTGCTACAAAATCATCAATACGCAAATAATCAGCAATCACAACAACAACCACAACCGCAACAACAGCAACAACAGTCACTGGAGGACGTCTATGTCCAGCAAAGGCAAAAACAGCAACCGAACAATATCGGTATATTAGGACCCTCACCTCTACCCCATCATCAACCGCCACCTATACCCCGAGTCTCCGACATACCAGCACTCTCGCGTGGCTCACAACAATCAGAGCAGTCGACTTACATGACCCGGAGCCTCCCTGAACGACATGCGCAGTCGCAGAATCCTCCTCTAACTGCTATTGACAGGTCTAATCAACCTCGTTCAAGCTATGGTTTTCCGGATCAAGAATCGCAAGCAGAAAAGGTGACACATAGCTATGATGCTTATGGCCGGCCGGTACCCGCAAGAGACGAAGAGGAACATCAACGAATATCCGAGGAGCCAGACGTTGCAGATACTGACGGCTGGATTTTTAACGATCCCCAAGAACCCTCTGCCAAAGATGACAGGCCGGCGCCTGATCTATCTGTTCCCAAACGTCCTGACACAGACCCGTTCCCTAACGCGAATGAAATATCTCTCAAATCTCCTCCCCGTGCTGGACTAGGTTCACACAGGAGAAAAACATCATTGACTAGGAGACGGCAGAGCGATGGATCACATGAGTTGAGGGATCTGTCGACATCGCAAGGTGGAGGCAGCTTTAATGATGGCCCCGGAGAATTCAAGCCCCGCTTTGCCCTTCGAGGGCACCTTGACGTCGTACGTTCAGTGATCTTCACTGGCGGAGGAAGCCCAGCGCAACCGGAGATCTGCACTGCTGGAGACGATGGTATGATAAAGAGGTGGACAGCTGGAAGCGCACCACACAAAGTCGAGGATATGGACCTTAAATGCGACCATACTCATCGAGGTCATGTTGGTGCTGTGCTTTCACTAGCTGCCTCACCCGCGTACCAGCCGTTTTCGAACGGAGGCAGAGCTCAAGGAGACGGTTGGGTATTTTCGGGCGGACAAGATGCCACTGTACGGGTGTGGGAGAGAGGGAGGGTCGATCCTAAAGCTACAATGGATGGACATACGGATGCTGTTTGGACAGTGTGTGTGCTGCCCGGCACCGCCGCATCAATACTCGGAGACCAGTCACACCACCATGGTGGGCCAGATCGGACCATACTTGCTTCGGGCGCTGCCGATGGGACAATACTCATTTGGGCCGTGAGCTCACCGCCGCAGCTCTCATCACCACAAACAGGATCAAGAAGAGGGCCAGGGGCTAGTCGAAGAGCGAACTCCGTATCCTCGGGCTCAAATTTCCCATCATCGCCACAACCAAATACCGCTACCACAAGACCGTTCCAACATTCCCTTGTCCATAGAATCGAGCGGGCAGATCGCCCATCCCCAACATGCATAAGTCCTCTTTCAATGAACGGCGACAACTTTGTTGTCTCCTTCGCCGACGCTTCGGTCCTAATATATGGTACACGTACCGGCGAAGAGATGGTCGGAATGGCAAGTCTTGAAACCTTCGACGGAACTCCTGCCACAGGCGTCAATGCGGTAGCGGCTACAACAGTCGGTGTTGAGGGTACGATGAGCTTTGACAGCGGAAGAGCGGTGTCGGAAGACGATAACGTGGTCCATGGCGCAACGGGCTCGAGCAGTGGCGTGGAGGGTACGATCATAAGCGGACATGAAGATCGCTATATCCGCTTCTTCGACGCCAATAGCGGTAAGTCATCTCCATTCATCCAACACTAAAATTTTTATGTCGTGCTAATCTGCAAATAGGTCAATGCACCTACAACATGGTCGCGCACTCATCCGCCATCTCCTCCATCTCCCTCTCGCCCTCGGGCGCCGAACTCGTCTCCGCCGGCCACGACGCCAGTCTCCGTTTCTGGTCACTCGAGAAACGCACCTGCTACCAACAAATACCCAGTAACCGCCTGATGCGCGGCGAAGGTGTCTGCAGTGTCGTATGGAGCCAAGACGGTCGCTGGGTCGTCAGTGGCGGCGGAGACGGAGTCGTCAAGGTCTTCTCTCGAGAAGCGCACAGGTAACGACGATTCGTCCTCAAAAAGGCCATTCAACTCCACGTGTTGTAGATATCTAAGCGGTGGTGGTTTTATTATCTTCTTCTTGTACTATTCCTTTTTTCCTTTTTTTGGGCCTAACTCATTCATTCGCATGAAACTTCTTTGCAGAGAAACAGCGCGCATAACCTTAACGCATACGCATACGCATTTGATACCACGGGATGCTCTTATTGAGAGAGCAGAGAGAGCTAGCAGTGTAGGTGTAGGCTCGCTCCATGGGCCGGAAAAATATTTCATTACCGGGGGCAGGGGAAGGGGGGGAGGGGGGAGGGGGGAGGGTGTTCGATTCTTGTTACTAGTGTTTTTGTGTGATATTGATATGTAGTAGACAGAGATGCATGACATGGAATGGAGTCTGATATATCCGCTCAAACGAAAGGGGTGCCTTGATTGTTTGAATGTCTGGCTTTGTGAGAGATATTGTAGAGACGAGAGACAAATCGTTTATCATTATCTTATTTACACTGACTGGGGAAATTCGACTTTTAGCTCCCTCCCGCAAACAAGATGTCGATGATTCTCCATCATAACCACACTCTCCAGTATTGTTTTACCTCTACCCTCAAGCCTTTGGCGTCACCGTCTCGCCAGTTGCAGCTCCACCACCCACTCTATTTTTCTTGGCCAACCTCAACCCCGCAACAAGCATAATCAACGCCTCCACGCCCAAAATAACTGCCAACGTAACCATCGCCCCAATAACACCCGCAACAGCCTTACTGATCCCACCACTTCCACTTCCGATTTCTCCCGTAACGGGCCCAGGATTACTGTCCGGACTGGCACAAACGCCTGTACTGTTTCCACACGCTTGACACCACTGGCTCTGGCTCCCCACCGCAAACGAATTCATGCCGTTCACGAAATCGTTCCATGAGAGGGTGGTGTTTGATTGGCCAAAGAGGGGGTAGGCGACGGGTACGGAATTATTCCCCGTGGTACCATTGTGGAAGAGGAAGCGGACACTCAGATCTTCAACAGCGGGGAAAGGTTCTGGTGCTGCGGTGGTGAAGAGTTCGAACGTCATCGTCGACGCATAATCCGGAATGCCGTAGAAATCGGAATTCGCGCTGGTGAGGTTCGCAAGGCCGAAGAAAGATTGAAAGCCGCCGTAGGCACCGAATTGGATGTTCAAGGGGGCTTTCCCGCCGGTAGTGATGGTGTTGTTGAGGGCTTGGACGAATTGAGCGGCGAGGGTTGCACCTGTAATGGCGCGGATGGGGTCGGAGGCATTGTAGGCGAGGTTGAATTCGTGGGTGTCGGCTAGAGTGCGGATTTGAAAGAGGGTTGAGTTTGTGAGGAGGTTGGAGGATGGGATGGTGGAATTGTGGATTTCTGCTACGTTGATGTAGTCGAATACTAGGAGACTTGAGTTAGTGGGGGTCGAAAAAGAGGGTAGGAGGAGGCTTAGGGGGCGTACTTGAGTAGGCATTCTTGAAGCTGGTTTGGTTCGCCGCAAATGTAGAGTTGATGACAGGTTCCAGAGAGGTGTAGAAGCCCATTGTGCTGTTCTCCAAAGCCATGTACTCGGGAGAGTCAAAGTAGTCGTTCGAGCTGACGATTGCTTTTGCGCAATTGTCAGAGCCTTGAAGCCATGCACTGTCTTCACTGCCGGTCCCCGATGTAACGGTTGCCACGGGTATGATTTGAAAGCCATTCAATGGCACCTGCACAACTGTCCCATTGCCCAATGTTTGGGATCCCAGCGTAGGGCCGACTGGTGGATATAGACCTTGCAGGAAGCCCAAGCAGGAGGGCATGAGGACGTCGTCAAGCGGAGCGGAGGCAACGATTTGGGCTTGTTTGACAATATCTGGTGCAATGCCGTGGATCTGGGAGGTGGATCCATTGGCGATGTACTGGTCACGGAACCAGGTGCCCGAGGAGAAGACTTCGCTATAGCCTAGATCGGTAAGCAAGGTGGGTGGAGTAGCTTTAGCTGTTCGGTCGCCATGGCGGGAGAAAATATAGAGACCTAAGATGGTTTCTGCTGCGGAGGAAAGAGAAGGAAGGAGAGTCAACGGTAACAGTGCTTGAGGACGCATGTTGGCGAAGGGAACCCTACACAGGTGTGAGTGTGAGAGAATCACAGAAGAATAGCAACAGCTGGAAGAGAAGGGGAAGAGTGAGTAGGGTCTCTGGTCGTGAAGATATACAGTTGCAATTAGTCTTATCAGTTACTCGAAGGCCACATTAAGTGGCCGTCAATTTCAATGGTGGGATGGTGGGGCTGGCGGCGAGAGCGGAGAATCCAGGCCTCACTAAGAAGGTGCCCAAGAGGTACCACTCAATTGCTAGTACTCTCATGGTTAGCTGGAACGGACGTCAAAACACTACCAGCAAGGAAATAGCAAACAGGAGAGATGTAGCTTTATATTGTAAATCTCTTGCTTGTTGCCGCATAGTGAAGTCGGTAAAGAGTGTGCTGATGAGGAATGGTAAGATTTTGTAACGAAACAGTTTACGCTAAATTAGCGCGTAACACAGCCCACAGCCTCTGTTATTATTGCTTTTATTATTGCTTCCAAACACAGAGACGCCGTCATGATTCGAATATATTCCACTCCTATGAGTCGAGTGGCAAGTATAGAGCCGCTATATGAATTGGAGGCATATTAGCCTTCAATGGAAGAAGTGTCCAGAGGTACGATGGCTCTGCACTGCAGTGCAACTCACATGGATCAGTCACTTATCCGCACGGGGTATCCGTACTTCACTGCACTCCAGGTAAGTTTTGTGAAAGACATGGCATATCGTTGCTGCCTATTATGCTTTTGGCCATAGGCTCTTCTACACAGCAATACATCAGCGTCAGCAAGAATCCAAGATGGCTACCTATCCAGAACCCCTGGTCATCAATCCCCAGTCAGAGCATACACAAACCATAATCCTCCTGCACGACCGCGCCGGATCAAATCGACACTTTGCTCTTGAGCTTCTTGAAGCTACTGACTCCGCTGGTAACACGCTGCAGCAAGCCCTTCCTGGCATGAAGTTCATATTCCCTACAGCGTTAAAGCGACCTTCTGCTGTGCTGGATGGCTACCCCATTGCTTCCTGGTTCGACTGCTGTTTACCTATTGATCCTCACGAGCTGTCAAAAAGTCAAATTGAGGGACTCAAAGCAGCGTCCCTGATTATTCATCGTCTCCTTGATGCTGAAGTACCAGTGGTTGAAATTGGAAATGTCTTTCTCGGTGGACACGGTCAGGGTTGTGCAATGGCACTGTATGCGCTACTCACATACAAACCAAGCGTTGGAGGGATTCTGGGTGGTGTCATAGGACTCAATGGCTGGCTGCCAATGCAGAAGACTTTGAATGATTTTGCACTTGAAATGAAACGCATGAACGACACGCCGCCCAACAATGGGGAAGATGAGCAAAAGATCATTTCGGTTGAAGCACATCGAGCTCGAGCTATTGAATTTTCAAGAGGCCTAATCGCACTTCCGCGACCCCACTTTATCATCACTAACGACAACTACCTATCCTTCTTTCTAGCCCACGGGCACGCGGATGAAGAAGTCCCCATCAGTCATGCTAGAGAAGCTGCCATCACTCTAGCTCAAATGGCTATGAAGGTCAATCTCAAGGTGTATGAGGGCTTGGGGCACGGTTGGAGAAATGGTGATGAGATTGATGATATTGTGCGATTCATCAAGCGTGAGTCCGGCTTGGTTGGGCTGCTGTATGATTCCGACTAATAAGACTTCTGATTATTTAATGACACTCAACTCGTGCTTGTGTCAAGTTCACTGGGGCCGCCAAGAAAGGTTAGGCTAGAAGCGTTGCCTAGTTGTACAGATAGCGACGTTGAACTTTGATTGGGACTCAAGACCTTCAAGCCTGTAGGGTACAGGAAAATACCCAGATACTTGTGGGTCCCTGTCATACAATTCTACTCATGAGCATATAAACCTCAAATTGCAGAAAAAGCTCCGTGCAGGTCCCACCATACAAGAAGAAAACTTCAACTTTTATCAGAAATCTTACTCACCTGCGGGGATCCAACCAGGCATTTTCGATGACAGCAAGCAATCCTCTTCCAGTGCTCGCGCAGCCTGCCATAATGATTTGAAACTTGCCGTATCAGCGTCCGCCCAAGGTTTATATTCACCACCCGGCAGCACCCTGGGCCCGAAGTCTTTCAGAGTTAAAATCGTGAGTGAGCATGTATCTGCGTATGTCGTGAGCCAACTTCGGCCCCTTTCGTATATAGATCCATTGATCCAATGGACCAAGCCTTGGATAATAGGGCTCTCTTACTGACGGTATACAAAATCGGAACTTGCATCCACGGGCTCTTCGTCTTTGCCGGTGTGTTCCGTGGACGGAATTCGTACACTTTGTCCGGTTCGGTTATTACGTGGTCAATGTACAAGGCTTGCACAGTGGCGAAGCAGTCTTCCACTAGGAATTGGCTTCGGATTCGTTGTTCGCATCGCAGTCCTGCTGTCAGATTCGGGGTGAGTGGTGGCTCGGGGAGTGTCACGTTTGCGGGAAATGCTTCTGAATATGTGACATTGAGAGGGGAAGCAGAGCTGAGGGTCAGAAGGGCGAGGGCAAAGAACAACATCTATATTCACGGCTTCTTAAGGTCTTATCATGCTTGGAAACTTTGTGAGTGCTGTGAGACTTCCGATGCCGCTTTGATTGCATGTCCGAACAAACCGGGAGCGTCCTCCTTTATGTTCCTGACTGTGTTTTGCGGCCCCGAGCTGACCTGCCTGAGCCAAACATGTTGTCTGACAGATTGCATGCGATGCGTTACAGATCTCTAATGAGATCATCCGAGGGTTCAAGGGTCCAATTATTCTACGGTTTTCACGCAGGTGATCAGACCCCATACCCCAGATTCTCCAGCGCGCATCTGCGCATGCGCTTGGACTCACCACCTGGTCCTATCGCAAGATTAAGATCCCCCGTCGCATCGGGATATATACCTCATTTGACGCTTGGGTCCGGGATAGGAAGCGCGAAGATTCTGGGGATCTCGGGTGGATAAATGTGTTACAGATTGACAACGGCATTTGAGGACCGCATAAAAATTTGACACAAAACAATCATGGAGGTTGTGTTATGGCATTGTTGTGGAATTCCTCGCAGTATTACCTCTGTCTCTTAGGACAGAGCGAGTCGTTTGCATAATTATGAAGATGTCAGCTATGGTTATTTTGCTGTAGCTGTCCTTCGAGGCTGGAATGTGGTGTTGAAATCAAGCTGTTTCACAAACCACGCATTGTGCAATTTCCACTCTTTCGTCGGGTCAGCGAGCTGCACCTGTTGCGAATGTCTATCAGCAATCTCGTCTTCATCAGGGATCAAGAACAAGTCCAAGCGAAGACTCACCTGAAACCTTCTCAAGAAACTAGGTATCAACTTATAAATCTCCAACAAACTAATATTCCTCCCAATACATGTCCTCGCCCCCATCCCAAACTGCAACATACACCCCTCCATCTTCTTCCTCGCCTCCGGATTCGCCTCCAGCCATCTCTCCGGCCTATAAGCTTCCACATCATCCCCATAAATCTCCGCCCGTCGATGTATAACCCACGCATTACACCCCACAATCGTCCCCCCCGGAATCATCTCCCCACAAATCTCAACACCCTGTTTCGGAACGACTCG
This sequence comes from Cladonia borealis, assembly GCA_018257855.2. Classification (NCBI taxonomy): domain Eukaryota; kingdom Fungi; phylum Ascomycota; class Lecanoromycetes; order Lecanorales; family Cladoniaceae; genus Cladonia; species Cladonia borealis. The sequence continues at coordinate 79,927 of JAFEKC020000021.1, read as the reverse complement.
CTCAATGACCAGTCCCGGCGCAGGATGCAATCGGAACGCTTCTTTGATACAAGCATCTAGATACGGTAGCTTCTGACTCTCAGCCCACGTCGTAGTAACGCGATCTTCTATCGTGCCGTTCTCAATTGCTTGATCCAATTCCTCCATTAGTTTGGCGTAAGCACGCGGGTTCTTGCACAAGAAGTAGAATACTGCTGCGAGACTAATGGCAGTGGTTTCACTCCCTGCAAACGCCATGCTAACGGCCATCGTCAGCACCCTTCCATCATGGAAGAAGTCGGGGCGTTCCTCCTTGGCTTTGAGGAACATAGAGAGGAGATCACCACGGCGGTTTCCTGCGATGGGTCCATTAGCTGCTGCGGTGTTGCCTTTGGATTTTTCGTGCTCGATTTCAGAGAGCCGCTCGGCCATGCGGGCTTTGGCGAATGTGACGACGGGGAAGGTGAAGGACATTATGTTGTGTTTGTCTAGGAAGCGGAGGATGGGGTTTTTGAGAAGTAGGCGGTCGAGGAGGGGGAGTTGGCCGACCTGTGAGACCCAAGTTTAGCCGAGTAGCTGGGTTTGTTAGAGGAAAAGGGTGGTGTTCGTACAGGTGCAACGTAGCTGAATAGCTTTCCTAGATATCCCACCATTCCATCGACATCCTTACCGCTGTCAATGAAGCCGTGTCGTTTGCTGTAAGTGATTTCCCCAATGACATCAAAAGCATAATATTGCAACCACTCCGCGAAATCGCAGACTTTGTTCTTAGAAGCGAACAAAGCTTCTGTCTGTTCTAGGTACTTCGCTGTTGTGATATCTACAGAGGGTTCGTATTGGACGAGCGAGGACATTGAGAAAGCGCTGTTGACGCAACGGCGGAGCTCGGCGTGGTATTGTTCATCTGTTGTTGAGAAGAGGGAGGGAAGGCGCTCGCCTTTTGACATGGCTTGTTGGACGGGGTAAAAATCGGACTTTATAGCGATTCAGCAGCTACGTAGGCATCGTGATCATTGGGAACACTGACCTTTATAAATCCCTTGTTCAACCCATAGATCGTTTTCAAGGCGTGCGGATTGGCAAATGATAAAGCGTTAGGGCCATATCGTATGATATCACCGTGCTTTCTGTGTAGGTCAATGTGTGTGATATCCGGCCTCCTGCCTAGGACGTCGAAGAAACGCCACCAGTCTGTTAAAGAGGCTAGGACTGGGCCTGGGTATTTCTGGAGGCCATTGTGGTAGCGGTTCTTAGCAAGGTATGCGATAGTGAGGATTAGGATTGCAGTTGGCCAATGCCGCAGTAGCGTGGATAGGATTTCTTCAATCATTGTGTGAAATGAAATAAATACAGTGAATCTCACACGGAAAACAGGTAGCAAGAGGAAGCTATTAGTGTCTAAAAGTGTTGTAGTCAAACAATTAAATCGTGTAACCCTTGGCCGTGAACCATCTCCATGGACATGATTCTCAATTGAATGCCTTCCAGCCACTGATATTTATACTCACACAGATCACTACGGACGGGTGTTTTTGCCATCTCTCTGTTTCGGCACATCCAATTTACGACCTCCCGATGCGCATTGTGGCTCCTTCTGGTGGTACACATTATTCCCCATGCTCGATGATTGGTCTCGGCTGTTGGGATCCTCTTGACATAGCGGTCTGCCGGGAAACTTAAGGCGTTCCTTCCTCTGGCATATCTGCTACTGTCCGTGGGCCAGAGGACGGATCTGGCTATCAACGATTGGATCTCGATGGACGGCGGCAAGCAGAACGGCAATCGAAACATAGATGAAAGCCGTGTATGAAATAAGGTACTTGCATGACAGCAGAGCCAGCATGTTAGCCAGTTATAATTGACACCGGTTGGCTTGGTTGGTTGCTGGGGCTGCTGGGGCAGATGCGGTCGAGAGGGGGTCGAGATTGCCGGCATCTGAGACCCCTCAACTGCCGTCAGAGTTTCTTCCTTGGTCTGCGGAGCCTCCGACACTCCAGCTTTCCACTTGCGAGCGACCTCTGTTACCATCCTTGGGCTCGAGAAGGACATCGTGAGCCTTAGATTGCCCTGGTCTTATAGCAGGGACGTCTAATGATGGATGGAAGTCGTTGGTCCAAAGCTCATGGAATTGCGAGGTCGTTGTTGAGGGGAATAGGATGAAAGCTGAATATCCGCATCTAGAAATATACATCGAAGCTCTCTACCTTGGTATCATACGCAACGAAGTATAGTAGAGCATGGCCTCTATGATACGGAATAACATGATCGTTCATGAATGATTGCTCTGTGCAACCGAAAAGGGAAACTACGCCGAGATTATTCACCATGTCCAAACCTCCACGAGGTTCCCTTTCTGAAGTCATGTACAGGAGTCAATCTCCCAACATTGTCCCGCCTAATCCAGGTGGCGTCCGAGTTGCCCCCTCATCTGAAGATCTCAGCGTTTTCCCCAGAGGTCCCAGACCCCTTCGCTGCCCACAGCAACCCTCGATAATGCACCCAGTCCGAAAATTCTCTACCTTCCAAACCTGCAAAGAGAAAGCGCAAGCAGCGTCAATCAAAGGCGAAAAAGCTGGAACATGCTCTACCACCTGCTCAGTCTATTCGGAGGAGCACATACGACATGCGTTGGGGGTCATATAACTGGAATCATTTCCTCAGCAGGCTACAAGGGGAAGATGAGCGTTTCTTCTGCAGCATCATGATACAGAATTGGGTGATGTAAAAGCAGAAAGTGGCGTGTCGGGATATTAGAGCGATAGACTAGGCAAGATAATCTTCACTCAAAGACATCGGAGTCTACATATATCGAGCGGACTGGGCAGGTTCAGCGCGTTAGGAGCGCTTCTGCCCAAGGAGCTTTATCGATGCTGTTATTGCTCTAGCTCCATCGTACCTCCCAACGAGCCCATCTTTTCCTTTCTTGAAGAGCTGACGCTAATCTTTGGTGCCTTGCTTATCGTCTGCAGCACCACGCAATATCTTTCAGTCAACTGAACTAGCTTGTCCACTTTCTTCTGCTCTGCATCCGTGTCCAACACAAATCGCAATCGAATTTCAACGAATCCCACAGGTGCATTCCTATCCACCCCCATCGTCCCACGAAAGTCCAGATCTCCCTCCGCGCTTACTTCTCCACTCCTTAGCTCAATCTCCAACGCTGTGGCCACAGCCTTCAACGTCACGCCAGCGCATGCCACGAGCGCTTCAAGCAGCATATCCCCGGAACAAAGCTCCCCTGAGATAGCTGCATCGGGCCCTCCAGCGGCAGGGTGTAAGCCGGCAACCTTCTGTTTTGCAGCTGAGACCGCAGGTCCAGAGGAGAGGGAGCAGGCGATTGAAGTAGAAGAGAGAGTGCCGCTTGACTTGAGTGTGAGCAGGGCGGAAGATGGGTCAGATCTATACTGGGCTTTGAGAGGTGCTTGAGCTGCTCTGAGGGTGGTTGCGTCCATTGGAATAGAAGAGTCGGCAGACCTTGGGAGTCGAGATAAGTATGAGGCTCTGGTCTGAGGTTGCTTCTTGTTCAAGGGGTTGACCAGGTTGGTTAAGGCTCGGAGCTTGCTTTGGCATTGTTCCCCGCATTTTTGTTTCTTATACTTTACTCGGCAAATCTGCTGAGCGACAAGGTACAGCCGCTTGAGGTTCTGTCACTGTTCACACCAACACACAATATACAATGTCGCTGGGTGAACGGAGAGCAGCTGTTCAACGTAGCATTAAAGCCGAATCAAAGGTTGGAATCAGCCTAAAGGCTGTACCAAAAAGCCATGGCTTCCTTATGATATCATATTGCGGCTTAAACATCCAATGAGGCGACTCGCTTCCACAGCATCAATAAGCAGCGCGAACCCTTACCACAAGTGGTAGGGCGTGCAGCCTTATAATGTACAGCCCGAGAAAGAATTTTAAGAGACGGATGCCTGGTAAATGACAAGACGTTCGTAGAGAGGGCGAAAGCCAGGAACGTGACGCCAGCAGGGATTCCTAGCACTCACAGTGCCTCCCGCTCGTTCGTGATGACGGATCCGCTCTCACTTATCACTGCCGTCGTTACTCTCCTGGGTGCTGGAGGGCAAATAGGCAAGGGTTTGAAAAAGCTAGTCGACCTCAAAAATGCACCAGGCATCCTGCTAGCTGTGAACAACGAAGTCACGGATCTTCGCGCGGTGGTTCAGATATTCGATGACCTCTTGCAAAGACAGTACAATACAGGGGATGCAGCACCGTACAGCCAACTAAGTGTATCTCTTGAGAAAGTCAAGCAGACTTTATTAAGACTCGAGCAACTTATCTCGTATGAGTTAACAGTGATTGTGGGTGACGATCATCATCTACGCCTTGATAAGTCTGCATGGCTTCTAGCAGAGCCGAAGTTTCGTGCCATAAAGGATCAGATACGTGATGATAAGACCGCTCTATATAGAGGGTTGGCGCTCTTGACACAGTAAGAGTTCACGCGAGAGCCCTCTTACTTTCCTGCTAAGGCCAACACCAATAGCTTCATGATTGAATATCTGTCCCGGAGACTTTACCTATCCGTAGAAACCTTGGAAGAGCGGATGCTGCAGGCCCGCGATCATGTCGTTGAAGAATTACATGATTTGAAATATGCCGTCGGAAACGTGTTGGACCAGCAAAAACAACAAGATCATTCTCTTCGCCGAATCCAAAAAAATACAGCAACCATATGCCAGGATGGTTTTCCAGTTGATGGTCTCATGTTCGCTGGTAGGAATCTAATCCGTATTTCGGAGCCAGATTATGCGCACCAGCAACTTCAGCACAATATTGAGCGTAACAGAACCCTCTACCACAAATCAGGCGGCATGGCCTTTGAAGTGTCCCCTATTGAATCGGGGCCCCTTGTCTCGAATGCGGATCAGCACTTTCATCAAGCACAACTTCCAGGAAGCATAGAGCGAAAATTGTCCCATCGTAATACGGAAAAGATGCTTCATCCAGCCACCAAGTCATCCTCCAGAAGATTTAACACGTTTCCCCTTTCGCCAAATCACATTGAGCCGAAAGATTCAAACTTACCATCAGGCCAAACACAAAGTTTGATGGCAACACTCGAGTTGACAACAGACCATTGTGGGTCTGATTGCTGCTGCGGCTGTCATCGAAGAAGCCTCTTCAGAAGCCCCAGTCTCTTTGACAAAGTACTTGGTTCGCTTTCTGTCGGATATCATACGTCACCCTGGGCTGCCCCAACGTGTAACAGTCCATCTTGCCGACATCGTTCTAGGAAGTTTACATACATCCATGCTTTCCCGCAATGGTTTTGGAACCGAATTGTGCTTGCGCACCTGGTCTATAGCCAAAGCAAAGGCCCGGAGCTGTGTTTTAGAATGCTGAGAGTCCGTTCGATGGACTCGGATATCTTCCGATTGTTCCGTGGACCCCGGGAGGCCGATGAGATAATTATGACTGGAGTAAAGCGTTTGTTCGACAACGGGGAGGCGTCAGTGCTGGATGTTGATGAAGAAGGTGGTAGTGTACTTCGCGTAAGACTCCATTCTTGCAAGTGCTTTACAATGCGGCAGCTAAGTTCGGTGACAGTGGGCAGTCATGAAGCGTTGTTACCAAACTATAAAGCTACTAACCGAATACGGCGCGGATCCCCACGTTGAGGACTCTTTTGGCCTGTAAGTCTCACTCACATTTTTATACGGTTATTTACTCAACTGAACAAGGTCTCCTTTCAAGTATGCATGGACTCTTATATTTAGTAACGCCGTAAGCCCAGAGTCTGCTGCACTCTTGCGACAACTGTTTTGGGATCAGTCTCGGTTTGACATCTTTCAATTTCCACAGCTGCATAAAGCCTACCTTGGGATTGCCAGTGTTACATTTGACATGGCCTTAGCCAAAATCCAAAGGTCTGACGTGGACGAAATAGATGCCACGGGTAGGGCGATCTTATCTTGGGCTTGCCAACGAGGCGACTCCTTGGCCGTTGCTCGGCTCCTAAAATACGGTGCAGATCCTAACTTGTCCGACTCGAGAGGTAGAACTCCGCTACATTGGGCAACCCAATCCTCTAGTATTGAGAGCATAAGCCTTCTACTCGCTCACAGAGCCGATACGGAATTACAAGATAGGGACGGAAGGACTCCACTAGCACTTTGTTCGATCATATGCAAGGTTGGTTTTGTGAAACTGCTTTTGGACGCAAAGGCGAATATAGAAACACAGGATCTGTGCTTGCGTAGGCCCTTGCACCATGCAGCAGTACTGAACCGGCCGCAGATTGCAGAACTGTTGATCGAGCGGGGGGCTGATATCGATGCTGAAAGCGAGGACGGATTCAGTGCCTTCGAATACGCAATATCGCGCCAAAGCCGGACAACGATCAAGATATCGCTTTGTCCTATTGACGATGTCGTAAGGGCCGCCCTAGGCAAAGACATACTCCTTCTCGCAGCACTATATGGGGACGAAAAAGCGCTAAAATTCCTATCCTCTATGATATTAGTAGATGTAGACCTTGGAGCAAAGGATGACCAAGGCTGGACAGCACTCGAAATAGCTAAGTGGCGCAGAGACTACACTTCCACGTGTTCAATTGATTCCATTCAACGCCCCAGCAGGACTCTGATAGCGTGGTTCGAGACTTTCAAAGCACTTTGGGAAGACATTGAGACAAGGCAAGAACGAATGTTGAGCAACTGTTTCAAACACAATATACCAGGGCAAGCTGTCTATGCACAACAAGCAGCAAATGAAAGTGGCAAATTTGGTGAAGATGAAGATGATGAGGTGTGGGAAGATGCCACCGAATCATAGAGTCTAGTTCCTGCTTGAGATGTTCTAGGGCTCAAAATTGATTGGCCTGGCAGGATCGAACGCGACAATGCATCCGACTGGACAAATAGAATGGAAGAGATCGCCGTGGGATTTATGACTCTCGAACCTGCCTTACTCGGTCTGATTAGGAAATGTCTCTCCATTTCTGAGCTTGTCAAACTGTCTAACCCCATCACATTAAAACACAGCTTCATCTCAAAGACCTAGTACATTCCAGGAAACCCCTCTCTGCCGCTGATATATATGCGCAATCTACACCAATGATGGCACACTAGCAACGGATATCAGCATCAAATTTCTGATCGAGTGGGTTGGGAGAGGTCTTTCTAATATAAAGTATCATTGCAGATAGTTCCTTTTCTTAAGGAGGCTGCGATTCATTACGAATACAGTTATAAGCGGAGTAAAGAAGTAAAGAACTAGAATTGAGGGTTAGAGGTCAGAGGATAGGAGGCCTGTGGGACAGGCTGAAGAGACTGGAACCACTCATGACGCAATGCTTAGATGCATGATCAACCCTTCAAGATTCCTTCGATAGTTCATCCACGGAACAGTGAGCGAGGCGTACGCGTATATGTAACAAGGAAGAATGAGGAAATAATAGTCGACATTGATACTACCTGACATCTAAGTATGGTAATGGCTGCCCCACCATCCCTTTTCCTACATCGTTGTATTCGTATCCGCGTTTATGCGTCCTACTCGCATACCTCGCCACATAGAAGCCCAAATCTTCATATTTGACAGGTAGTGTCGCACAACCCATGCGTACATGCCATGTGCTTTTGGACTCCGATGGTTGGGGTACTGAGTTGGATCTGAGCGGAATGCGAGCGCAAGCAGCGACTTCCTTTTCTGGCTAGGGTTGCTCCGGGCTGGGATCCTACATCCTATCGGTGTGGTACGGTATTCATCACACCGCTTTCACACGCATCTCACTATTCAATACTACATCGATAAAACTCTACATCCACACACACAAATCTGGTCCAATCAGCCTTGAACTACAAAATAGTCATCCGGGGGCACTGCTCCCCGCCACGGTATTGCAGTTCTTGCGCACCTCTCGAAAGCCCATACATATTCTCAATCCATCCAACCCTTACACTTCTCGGTATACCCATGGAAAATTCTGAGATGGGCTATGCCAAAATTGCTATCAATTCGGCCGCTTACCACAGCCCACCATCAGTGTCAACGGACAGGTAGCGAGTGCATCTTCATTGATGTTCCGCCCCGCATCTGCAGTCATTGACGGAAATGCACCTGTATTACACGCAGCTGGCAACATAATCTGAAGGTCTTTGCAGTCTCCAAATGCCCGTTTCACGGATTGCCGATGATATAGACGCGAAGGCACCATCTGTTTCCCCATGGTCTTCCCATCTTCTCTGGCACACATCCTTCAGTTCGATCGCAATAGCTCTCTAGGCGCTGTTGTCTGCTTTGATCACAACGATGGACCCGCTTTCTGACCCTTCTGGAGATCATCGGAACAGAGGGTCGGCCTTCTTAAGCGTGTCGATAACATTTTGCGCGCTTGCATTCGTGTTGGCACTGTTGCGGTTCTATACTCGGCTTACCATTATCCATCTGATAGGCATGGACGATCTTGCTGTATTTCTTGCAATGGTGAGTCTTCAGAGGTGATCAACCGGACTGTAACCTCATTGAATAGGCACTGTCAATTCTCACAACAGTATTCAACGTAATATCCACAAGGGCTGGCTTTGGTCGACATGTCTACGACCTTTCGTCGCCTCAATGGAGTCTAGCCGTGAAGTACATCATTCTCTCTGAGACCGCATTCACCCTTAGCCTGGCCTTCAGCAAGATCTCAATCTGTTTGTTCCTTTTGGTGATCCTCGGTAATTCATCCGCAAAGAAAAGACAATGGTTCCTCTATCTCACAATATGTCTTCTTCTCGTCACTGCAGCTGTTTGTGTGGGCCAACAACTGGGTCAATGCCAGCCTGCCAGCAAGCTATGGCGTCCGGAAGTGCCTGGGACCTGTGAAAATCCTGACGTCCAGACGAAGCTCAGCTATTTCAACGGTGGTATGTGCACATCTCAGTATGACCTCCAAATGTTGAAGATCACTTAACTAAGTCTTCCCAGTCATCGCAGCTTGGGTCGATTATACCCTTGCCGCGTTCCCAGCGACTTTCATAATAGCCTTACAGATGAGCACTAAAAGAAAGATAGTCTTGATGTGTCTTATGTCATGCGGTGTCTTGTAAGTGTCTTAATGCATCGCTATCAGCTACGTGCGGAAAATGACACCATTTTAGTGCTGGTGTCTGTGCAATCGTTAGAACAGTGTTGGAGTCCAGTCTGTCGAGCAGGTCAGACCTTACGTGTGAGCCTCAACCACTCATTGGTGCTGAAGATACTTATAGTCTTACAGGGGATATAGTGGATGCTTCTATTTGGGCTCTGTCAGTATTGCATGGCCTACATTTGCTTCAGGAATGCTGCTATTTACTAATTTTTAAAACATACAGTATAGAGGCGAACGTATCTATCATGATCGCTTGTGTACCAACGATACAACCGCTGCTCAGTCTCGTAGCCCAACGATTTGGGAAGAGACCAGGAGGCTATAGTACTCCGATACATGGCTACCAGCGACACACTGACATTAAAGATTCAGATACGCCAGTATCCCCAGATTCTGCAGTAAAGCTCAGCTGTGCAAGCCGTGGTGGTGGACAGTGGGTGGAGATGACAAGTCAAGAAGCAACGAAAAAGGTAGAAACGCTTGAAGACAGGAAGTGGAATCAGCAGATACAAGTATGAACTCCCGAAACCGGGAAAACTCCACTTTGTAGTGGGTCTCCGAAAAGAAGGCTCTCTGTACGATTCCCCACTCACACATGGACACCGAATCCGGTAATGTTCGTAGCGGCACGCAACTGTTGGCAGGATGGTGCATGTCCGCAATTCAAGCATCAAGCAAGGCCGTATATTTTCCGGGTGCTATTATATGAGTACATCCAATCAAATAACGGATGTACTGTCGATCAGGCAATTGCAGAGCACCCTAAATATTCCATGAATCTCGTGCAGAAACTCGAGCGTATCTTGGCAAAGCAAATCCAGTAATATCCCTCGTTGGGAGCTGTTGGTCGTGAGTCAATTATTTTAGACCACTGATATCTGTTCTCGCAACCGTGCCACACCTCTTAAATGCGAGGTAATTAATCCGGCTTTACGGAACGCTACGGTGACATATTGATAGGACTTGGAACGCAATTCGTTATTAAGCCGCCTGCAGATCCCCTTTACAAGTTTACGCTATCTCAGCGGTGGAACTCATTTAAGGGCCTCGATAGGTTCATGCATCCTTGAAGACTTGAGAAGCAGAGGATAAGGACCTTAAACTCTCTATAGGTACCTAATGCCAAGCTGAAAGTTCGAGATGCCTGCCCCCGATCTGAAGCCAATCATCGTCTGCGTCCACGGCGCCTGGCAGGACACTTCCTGCTTCGACATAATCCGCGCTCAGCTTTCTACATATGATTATCGATCCACCGCTGTTCCCCTGCCTAGTACAGGCGCCTCTAACCCTTCCCAACAGACACATCTCGAGGATGTCATTGCAATTCGAAACACGCTCGAACAGCTGATTCTCGTGGGAGAGAAAGATGTTCTGTTGGTTTTACATTCATATGGTGGAGTCCCCGGATGCGGTGCGATCAAAGGTCTTGAGAAGTCGACAAGGAAGAGCATAGGGGGAAGGGGAGGTATTATCGGATGTGTTTTTATTGCCGCCATACTGCCTCTGAAAAGGCAAAGTCTGTCTGATGTGTTGAAAGATTGGGAGTTCCCGTATATGACAGTAGAGGTAAGCCAATATCAGCTAGACTCACTCGGCCGACGAGGCATTTGATATACTGCTCAACCAAAAATCGGTCGATTTCTTGTCATTCCGGAACCATCACTGACTTTAGTTCACCTAGGGTGATTATGTCAAAATCAGCTCCCCAGAATACCACTTTTACAACGACCTTCCTCCCGCAATGGCAGACCACTACTCAAGCAAAATCCGTAGCCAATCCAAATTCAGCTTCGCCTCCAAAGCTGAGAGCGTTCCATGGGATCTCACTTTACCGCTGACCTACCTGGTTTGTAACAATGACCGCATCCTACCGATCGACATACAAGATGCTATGATTGATAGAGTGGGTCGAGCTAGATTCGCAGTTACACGTTGCGATTGTGGCCACTTTCCCTTCTTAAGCAGACCGGAATCTCTGATGGAAGTCCTGAAGATCGCCGCTGGAGAGGACGGTGAGTAGTTGCTGAGCAAAGACTCTTTCCTTTCAGAAAAGTAGATACCATCTATATTCAAAGTTTATGGGGGGGGGGGAAATAACTCATTGGAACGCACTTTGAAAGGGTGCAGGTTTGCGAAAAAACAGAGACATAGATTCAGAGAGAAACTCTTCTTCTGAGCATGAAGTTGTACTCCTGTGTAAGTAAACCATTGTGATTATGTTTCTAATATGTAGCGGGAGGAGGCAGAGACCTTTCTGTCTTACACAACGCCATCACTAGGATTACAGGTAGGTATAGTCCCGGATTCAAGGCTTAACAACCACAGCCTTTATAATAACAAACTGCACGAAGTCTACGCAACCATTTTAGCAAAAAACCTCTCAACTATAGCCTATTACGAATTTCTCATTTTTCCTGCTCTTCAGAACGTTATGGGCTTCAAAGGTCCGAGTGCAATGCAAGAAATCGTATATAGATCCATTCGCTATGGTTTTCTTTTGCAATCTTTAACCCTCCACGGCTTTTTTATACGAATTTTAGTGTAGCTTCATGGCTTCCAGACTGCGGTGTCGTGCTTTCATGGGCTTGCGCAGGATATGTTGGCCGGAGGCCTGACGGCGAGATTAGAGAAGTCACAGCTGTACGAAATCCCCTTCTCATGTGTGGCAATCATCTCAATGGTTACTTCCTGTCTCACGAATAGAGGCCATACTGTTGTGGCCCAGTCAAGGGTGGGACGATGAAGGTGAGATATTAGAGTCTTCAAAATGCTCGGAAGCCATTAGAGGGTAGTAATTTGGAACCCTGGTACATAACAAGTCGGGCTTAGGCAGCGCGAAACATGAGGTTTCCTACGAATGACTCATTTCCAGTCTTTGTGCTATGCAAGCTCGTCCATTCCTACCTCAGCATACCCTTTTCTGCACCCACGTATCCACCTTCGAATTATGCGTCTTATCAACAAAAACCGCAATAACTCTGACCGTCCCATCCGCTCTCACATGCTCCATCCACATTCTAGCGTCCTTCTCCCTTCCGAATTCGAGTTCTATAACCTCTCTCGCCGCTTGATTAGCGCCTGCAAGGTCCTTATCAGACTCAACGCGATGAGCTCCTGCCGTAATTGCTCTTCCGAATCCACCATCATAGGCGCCCATAGCGTCCGTAAAGTTGGCCCAGATTTCGATCACCACTTCGTATTTATCCTCCACACACACACACTCTCGAGATGCTCCAATCCGGCATTTGGGAAGCTTCACCTGGTCTTCGTAGGTCCGAATGGGCAGCACCCCTCTCGAAAGGCTCAGGATTTCGCAGATGGGTCCGCGGGCGTGATTTGCTAGCCAGTCGTCTATCAAGGTCTCGAGGTGAGCAATGCATTCACGCCATGCTGGCGCATTTAGGATACGATCATCCCTTTGGAAGGGTGTTCCCAGCCTCTCCTTATCTTGATACGCCCGAGTCGTATCATTACGGTCAAGTAACGTCAAAATCTGTTGCTTCATCGCCGAAGTCTGGAAACGGTAGGATGGGGGCCAAGAGATTCGACGATACATATCGGACGGAGTCCACGTGTGTATTAGCACCTCCAGTATCAGCACCCTTGCGAAGTAGTCCAAGGCTTCGAGTTTGCTGTCGAGGTCTAGATTTTGAACAGACTCCTTCTCAAAGCCTTCCACAGGCAACTCTGGAGGTCCATTGACAAGTCGGTCATTGATAACAGCCGTTAACCACCATAGTATGGGATTTGTGCGAGGTGAAGGTTTGGGATCCGTGACAGCTAGTATGAAAAAGTCCTTCGCAGTTTCTTCTATCCGCTTGCGATTCCCACCGAGCTCATCCCAAATGCTCACATTTTCAACGTGAACTTTCATATCCTCACTCAAGAACAGTCCCATTTTCTCCAGATCGCTGCAAGAGATGTCCCAATAAGCGGCGATGAAGCATAACATGTTCGCCCAGACGGACATTGCTTGTTGCCGTCTCTTCAAGTCCCCTTGGCGCGCCGCGGTCTCAAAAGGTTCGTCTGATTTATAGCGATCTTGATTGAGCAAGATTCGAACCTGCAGTGGCCAGCGTTGGGCCTTTGCGTGGAGGAAGTCGAGCATAGTCATGACTGAGTGAAAGGCCCGTGGTGGTTCACGTTGCAGGTAAGAGAGCATGTTTTGATTTATGGCTGCGGAGGCTATGGTGTCTGGCCCGAAGCCTGAAGCGAAGGCCCAGTGAGCAGAGACAGCGAACTTTGGCTTTCTTAATGTTGATTTACATATTGGTACTGGAGCGCCCATAGCAACGTTGGAGTAGTAGTGTAGCCCCTCTGTATAGTGGATATGAGATCGTCGCTAGATGCTTCGATTCATAAATCTTGAATGCTGATAATTTTGGGGCTGAGAAGTGGATGTTCGTAGTAATGAAGTAAAATCTAGCACCTAATGATTAGTATATTAGTAGTAGTCGGAGTGTATGAAGTAGTAGCTTACCCACATGGGCAAAAGCGCTACTTAAGTGAATACTTATACTGTGAGAGGAGGAGGTGGACAGGAAGTTGGCAAGGCTCCAATAATTTCTACAGGAAGGGAAGTCACGCCCGACGCGAGATAAGAAGGCGCTACCCGAGGAAGCCTTGCACTAAATCTAACTTTGCTGAGCTTGATATTACCCATGCTTCATTGTTTTACAGTCTTAGAGTCCGTCAGTATGATTTCGGATACAAGTCAAAGTATTGGATGCATATCATTGAGTGGTAATCTCGAGCCTGGACTGTTTTCGTGGAGTACCGGTTGATTTAAGTGCATTCACAACTGGAGAGGAAGCCGCTCAATTTCTTCTTGCTTGACCTCTGTATCCCAAATGGCCAAAGTGCATCGCCTTTGGAACGTCCGGAATATTGTGTACGCTAGAGACGTGTACAAGGAAGACATCTGTGGCAAGGCAAACCCAGGTAGATGTTATTTGACAAGTGGAGCAAGATTGTCGATCTATCAGGCAAATGGCGATTTGTACCAAAAGCGGCACATATTTTGGGTAGAAAACATTTAGCTACTGTGAATTCCCAACCGTGATGCCCTCCTACGGCGGAGCCTGAATGACAGATGAATTGACAGTTGTGTCGTTTGCGCGTTAATAATAGCCTACTGGAGGGCAAACAATGACCTTCACGCCTCGACAAATTTCAGTCATCAGCGATCTGTGCTGTCCAAGGTGCGCATCTTAAACTGGACGGTAGAGATCCATGGGTTCAGGGAGGACCGCAAAGTCATGGCGTACATGAATACTATCTGGCGGGATGATTGTATCTTCTGAAAATGTGCGGGAGGATCCTTCACGAAGAACACATGCTTCATGATGAGCATTGATGATCGCGCAAGTGTCTTCTGGACCCCGCAGTGGAACCCGGTGCCATTCGGTTCGATGGAAGTTGGGCTTCCTCGTGGTTCTGTCTTAAAATTGAGCACGATTGAGGCGTGCATTGTGTGTGTATAATGCCCGGAAGGATGCGAGGCAGGCGACAATGATGGCTAAGGAGGAAAAGTAGGTTAGCTTCAGAGGACTGTCTTCCTCCTGTCTCGTTCTGGGAAGCGGTTACCAATGGCAATTTCCACTCCACCCAATGATATGTAGATGGCATCATCAAGGCGGCCGCCGCTTGACCCAAGGGAAATTCGAATGGCAGAGATACATATGATGACCGCCGTTAGAGAGCAAATTCCTGCCAATGCTAGCTTCTTTCGTGTACTGATTTGGACTTTCCACAAGATGTTCGTGGAAACAATGATTACTAAAAGGATGTCAATTACAGTGTAACAAGACTGCAAACAGTACTGTCTTCCTTACTCAGAGCATCGGTAATGATATCAAGGGCGGTAGTGACTTTTAACCGAAGGTCCCATGCCGTGAATTCCCCGGAGAAGCCAGTGCAATGGACTGTGACTATGAAAGTCAGTGATTATGGACAGCTGAGTAGGTATCATCGAGTACTTAGAGCATTCGGGTCCGCCGTGATTGAGCAATTGGAAGCCCCCAGGCTTATACAAACCACATATGACGCCGACGTGAATCCTAAAACTGCCCACCAAAGTATCTTTTGTCTCCTCACATGGTCTCCAAGCTTGCGGAAGAACAAGAGGAACGAAAATTTGACCAGCCAAAGGGCGGTGAGGCTTAGAATCCAGGTCCCAATTTGTAAGTGCAGAGAATCATTTGCTCGCTCTATAAAATCCGGTGAGAGCTGCTCTTGCCCATTGCTGGCTGCATCCATTATAATCCACATTGAGTTGATCTGTGTTTGGAAAATGATCCCGAGTGCAAGGTAGAATAGCCATGCTGCACCAACAAAACCGTCATCAGGGAATAGACGGCGGAAGAGGCGTAGTCGTCCATAGACACGAAAGATAATAAAGCTGAGGCTCAGAACCACTCCCGTCCACTGGATAGCCTTCAAAGCTGTCAGTATAGCTCCAGGGCTACGTATGAGGCACTTTACTAGAAACACTCCTTTACTAAACTTCGGTTGCGCGATTTCGGTGGTGAGCGGCGATGGAACGCTGTTTGTTGACGCCATAACACAGGAAGGTCATCCACGTAGGCAATCTTGATGCAAGCTGCCAACGTCCTTTAGACAGCGGACCGTCAAGATGTTAATGTCAATACTATACTGTCATCATTTTCAGTTGTAGTTGACACTACTGCCTGATCTTCTTAGTAAGATGTAAGACGGACCTTGGCACTCACGTCAGAGCCAAAACCCTCGAACCACCCAATTCATCGAGCCCGCCGAAACTGCACGCCTGGGAGCATGTCGTGCATTTCAGCTGAGCGGAGCTGATCCTGATCATCTCCATGCTGAAAGTGGTAAGCCCTTCTGCTGCAAACTTTGCACGTGTTGTGCATTGCCCGCACTCATGTCAAAGCGAACGCTACATGGTCACTTATCGATGGCGAGTTTACCTGACCGTTTATTAGTGGTTCGTCGGTCAAAAAATAGCAAGGGCATCTCCAATAATTGACTTGACATTTCCCTGCAATGTTGAATTTGAAGATCTTTGCAACATTGGTTGTAGTCTCGAACCCGTCGTTATGGTCTCCACGTGTGTAGGGTATGTTCGAGGATCGTCAATGCAGGCACTTGCATGCGCTTTCAGCTCTGGCGGCAATACATAGCCGATCCCAAAAATGCTCATCTTGGGACACATGGATGTAGCTGCATGTTTCTAGGCCTCTGGCATCAGAAACCCGAGCTTGTCCAGTCACAGCGGCTCCCACCCATCCATTTTCAAGCTGTCTGCTGAAACAGCGGCTAAGCTTGGGAGATGGCTTTGATGGCTAGCAGTGCGCCTTCTCCTCGTGCTGCCTCTTGTACCTGGAAGTTGCCAAGGTGAAAGACTGGCTTATGTGGCACGATGTTTGGGCTGACGGCCATCAGCGCGAAAGCTGTTGGAATGGCGATAACTCCGGAAAGCTCTTCACATAATATTACACGACGAGGACGCCTTTGATATCAGGACTGCCACTTTTCCATTTTCGCTGTTGCTGAGAATATCATCATGCTTGCCTGTTTCATAATCAGAACACTTGGGGAAGCAGACCTTTTGCGGACTAAGAAACTGCTGAGGTAATTTGATAGGCGGTGAAACTGTCTCCATGCCGCAGACTTCGACCTGCAAGGAGCCTTCGCTAGATGCTGCCATGATGCTGTTGAGTTGATGGAGGTTGGCTTCGGAAACGGGACCACGGACGAAGGAGCGCTTGTCTCGGAAACACACCACGAATTGGTTTGGCTGACTAGCGCTCAAAGCAATGTTCTGTTGAGTGCATACGCTGAGGTCAGTCCTGGATGTATCACAGATTTAGGCTTAGGCCCAAAATAGGGAGCATTTCATACATCAACACCAGTTTTACCATGTTTCCTCAGCAACAACTCCAATTTGGGGTATTCATCTCCCAACTTACAGCTACTGTTTTCATCAGGCCACAAGGCAAACCATGTATCTTTCACGCCCAGGGATACATGAGTCGGCACTCGTGCCGGTTGTTGTGGATTGAACAGCGACTCGAAGCTATCCGGCAATCGGTCCCAAGTCACGCCACCGGCAGGAGAGCTGGCGAAGTAACTTGCATTTGGACCTAGACTCACTCTGGTCTGCGGCATATCGATTGCTGTTCCGGCGTACGTCCTCAGCCATCTTTCAAGCCGATCGTAGGATGCTTGCCGCTGCGACCCTGAAACCGGTGTCAGTCATCCACTGTGGATATGTGATACATCGAGTGGGTTTGTGAAGAGAATATCCGAGGCTTACACCTGTTATACACTACACCGCGCCTCGATTTGGGACTGTTCTCCCGACTGCTGATCCACTTCAGCTGCCCATTGGTGGCCTGATAGCCGAAGAACCAATCCAGACTCGGAGCCAAGGCAACGCAGAGAGGCCGGTAGATGTCTGCAGTTGGTCCCAAGCTTGTATTCGCCGTTGGCCAACTGTGTGGAAATCCATCAATTAGGGATTGGAGACTCAATCAATCTCACTGGATGGTAGGCCTTACTATGAGGAAGATATCCGATACTGCGGAGAATAGAAGTAGAAAGCTCCATTGGCACCAAAGGAGAATGTAAGATCCGAGGCGATAAGGGAGGCGTGATATCCCTCTTCAGGGTGGTGGATGAAACAAGGAATATACCTTCCACCTGATGCCAATGAAGCCTTGCGCAATACACAGCCTTGGCAGACGGATGTTGTCAAGTTCGTGCTCGCATTAGAACTACTCATGGCTGGCGAGGCCATTTTATGGGTATTGCATTCCCTGCCTTCTTCAACTCACGCATGTTAAAATGATCCTCGATGAAATTAAGGGCCCCCAAACCCCTGCATAGTCCAGAACTAGGCATCTTAGGATGATGATGGAGCGACAATCATCTTATCTCTCGGCAGGTCATAATTCGCAATTCCAACCAATGTCGCGTCCCCTACACCTAGAAGTAGTTCAAAGTGTAGTTCTAAGGTAGCGCATTCTTCAACGGGCGGGTAAGGTAGTTCCAAGTGCTTCCCCCCCCCCCCCTACGGTACTGCCGAGGCACCCCTTTCCCTTTCCCTTTCCCTTTCCCACCCAACTGCACTGCTCAGCGCTTCAGTGTCCACCACGTCGCCGCATCCGTTGTCTCGTCGCGTTCACAGTCACTCCTTGCTACTCTCGTTCATGTTCCCATAGCCTCGCTCATTACCGTCAGTGCAACGATACTGCACAGTCACTCTTTACTAGAACAAATGACAGCAAAAATGTCACTCATTTTATACCTCGTGCTCCTCACAGCCCTCACAACACCAGTCCCAGTTGCAGCGCAGACCTGGACTGCGTGTAATCCGTTAAACCAAACCAATTGCCCCCCTGACACCGCACTCGGAATCAGCAATGCGACATACGACTTCGCTACCTCGTCGGCCGGCTCGACGTGGAACACCACCAACGGCAACATCGTCTATGGCAATCAAGGCGCCGAGTTCACCATCAACCAAAAAGGCGACGCGCCTACTATTCAATCGAACTTCTACATTTTCTTCGGCGAGGTGGAGGTGTGGATGAAGGCGGCACCAGGCCAGGGTGTTGTGTCGACTATTGTGCTCGAGTCTGATGATTTAGATGAGGTGGATCTCGAGATCGTGGGAAGCAATACTACGCATATCGAGAATAATTACTACGGGAAGGGCAATACCACAGGCGAAGCACAGAGGGCAATCTGGTATCCCATCGCCACGCCCGCCCAGACTGCTTTCCACAATTACACCACACGATGGACGAACGAGTCTCTCGAATGGTACGTTGACGGCACAGTCGTCCGCACACTCAACTCCGCAGACGCGAACGGAGGAGCCAATTACCCACAAACACCAATGAATGTCCGAATCGGCGTCTGGGCCGCCGGAGATCCTAGTAATAGCAATTGGACCGTCGCGTGGGCTGGAGGAGAGATCGACTACAACAAGGGTCCTTACACCATGTATGTACAGAGCGCAAGGATCACGGATTTCTCAAGCGGCGCGGAATACAAATACGGTGATAAATCTGGCAAATGGCAAAGCATTGACGTCGTCGCGTAAGTCTCCTTCCCCCTCCTTTCGCCCTTCCTCTACCCCACCACCCTTTTCTCTACGAGCACCCACTAACATCCCTCAGCGGCAATTCCACAGCCGCCAAAACCCTCTCCGCCCCGCCCCCTGAATCCGTTGCCCATCGTTTCAACGCCCTTCCTACTGGTGCCAAAATCGGCATCTACGCCGGTATCGGCGGACTCATCGCCGCTGTCATTGGATCTTGGGCGATCTGCTGCATTAAGCATCGCAGGTTAGGGAGGAAGGAAGGTGCGGAGGCGGATGCGGCGTTTGAGAAGGATACGGCAGAGTTGTTGGCTTATAGGGCGGAGATGGGAGGAGCGAGGAGGGGGTTTTGAGGGGGGGAAGGATGCATGCAATTGGATTGAGAAGGATTGACGGCGAAGGGGTGAAGGGAGTGTTTTGTGAAGGGGAAGAGGGACTAGGGCAGAGGGACTAGGGCAGAGGGAGCGGGGAGGATGTGTTGATAAAGTGGGAGTGTTAGGCTTCGAATTGCTGGCATATGAGGCTACTTGCAATGGAGAGATAGATGTATCATCTTAGAGGAATGATATCAATGGATTTTTTGGGTCAGCACACAATGTATCAGCTGCCTGCTCGCACAATAGCAACAAGGATCGTTTCTGCTAATGCTATGCAGGGATTTCAACTGCATAATGGTTTTGTAGACTTCTGCCTGCACTGGCGTATATCAATGAAATCGGGTGTCACTCTTGGCTCTTTGCTGCAGAGGCTTCAGTGGGCAATTCTGGTTATGCTGGGGTTCTCCGGATGACGGGACGCTTTTATGTGCTCAGCAGCATAATCTTCAGCAAGGCGCCTGCCCATGCTGCATATTCAAACAGAAGGATTTCCTTGGGTCCACTCTCGTTACTACCGTACTAAAGCCTATGCTAGGGCGTGTCTCTTGTTCTGAAACGGGGGTTGGTTTTCAATGCAGAATCTGGGTAAAGATTCTTATCGAAGGGCAAATGACCGCTAGTAATTGCGCGTTTGAGACCTCTGCGGCATATATTTTTGAATAATGAAGATCAAGCAGACAGGATTATCTGGTGTGGGTCAAAGTGCCTCGCAAGGCAACGATCGAAATAGGTGGGGTGGTATGTTGCTTGTTGCGGAAGACTGTTAATGCTAAACCCTGAGGAATCAGTGGGGGTCTGCATGCCGAGTCCTGAGGCATCTAGGATGAGCATACAGGAATCCCGTGTTTAACAGCGTTGTCTGGATCTTCAACCCTTATTGCTACTGATGTGGTGGCGGAGTGTGTTGGACAGCATAATTAGACATCTTAGGTCAGCTTTAGGGCCTGTGTTAGGTGTGATCTCCCAAGCTCCGCTTCATCCCGCGCAATCCTGATTGGCGCCCTCGGCCCCCATGCCTACTTCTACCTTAAGGCAGTGAAACTCCCTGCATCGCCACCTTCGAGCCTAGGAGGTCCACCGAATACTACCCACACCCTTTGGAGCTTCAGGAAAGACACTGCTAAGCGCAGCGAGGTCCAATCATCATGGCTGTAAAGGCAGAGAACCAACAATGATATTTCTGGCTTTCTACGATAGTGTGGTTGTTCCTCTAATAGAGGAGTCCATAGATAGAGAATGCCTCTCGTGGTGTTCCACTTTCCTCTTTCTTCCTTCAGGTCGTCGCACGTATTTGTTATTACCATCTAACATCCGGAGTTCCCTCTATTGATCTCTCTATTAGCATTGTCTCCCGGATTCCTCTTTATGACTGGCGCGAACATGCGCAGGTTGTCTGTTACATGTCTCGTCTCTTCATCGATTGCCCTCGTCTCTGCATCCACTCCATATCAAGTAGCATGGAATAGCACACACTCATATGGTCCTGACGGCCCATGGCCGGTCGTAACAATCCGAGTCGGCACTGATGCGCACGGCGATGGCTTGGACACTGTTGACCTTCACCCAGGTGGGATATGGCAACACATGATCCCTATAGGCAAATTCTGCAACGGACAGCCCGTTGACAAATGCCCGGCTGCGGCTGCTGGCCTTTACGATGTTGATGCTTCGCATAACGTCATTAGGAATGTGACGCCTGGGGAAAGTGGACTGGTATGGCAATGGGGAAGTGAGATCGCTCAAAATCTCAGTGGGCTCGCGTACAACGTGGTAGATGTGATTAGCCTGAACGGTGCGCAGGGGCCCGACTCCAATTTCCAAGTCGGCAACTCAAGCATAACCGCTGTTGAGTCGTGGACGATCGAGCTTCCTGATGGCACCAACTATTCTACCCAAGTAGGTACACTCGCTCTCGGGGCACCAGGGAAGGGTAACCAGCCGTTCTCAAACGTGCCGAACTTTGGCAATGTCAACGGTCAGACTATCCCTGGTTATGGCAATCTAAACAAAAATATCCCATCGAATTCATTCGGCCTCCATTACGGCTCTGTGCCTTTAAATCAGACCGGTTCCTTGGTGTTTGGTGGCTACGACCAAAGTAGAGTCCTTGGGGATGCTGCGGCGTTTGATTTGGTAGGCGGGAACAACCAGATGATTGGTCAGTTGCTGGATATCGAAATTGGCGTTGAGACAGGATCAACGCCGTTTACCAATAATACAATTCATTATCCAGGTCCATCATCTTGGACCAACATCACCTATATCAGTGGCCTTCTTCAACAAAATGGGTCCTTTCCGAACGGTCAACCGACGGTCATCAATCCAATTGTACCTTACTTCTTCATGTCTCCACAAACATGCGCAAATATTGCCCAGAACCTTCCAGTAACGTTCCAGCCCGACATTGGGCTGTACACGTGGGACACCAACGGCTCCGCAGCCGCTCAGTACCAGCAGATCATAAAATCACCCGCCTATCTTGCTTTTGTATTTGACAGTCCTGGCGCCAGCAACATCACCATAAAAGTGCCTTTTGCACTGCTTAACTTGACGCTTGATGCCCCAATAGTGTCAACCCCACAGCAATATTTTCCATGTCGTCCATTCTACGCGAACGATGGATCAGGGTATTACGAGTTCGGCAAAGCCTTCCTTCAAGCCGCTTTCATCGGTATGAATTGGGAACAAAATAAATGGTTCATGGCTCAAGCACCAGGGCCAGGCGTAGGAGCCTCAAATGTGCAACCAATAGGAGATGCTGATATTTCCATCAACTCAGACCCCATCAGCAACTTTGCTACCACTTGGAAAAAGGATTGGACAGTGCTCTCGCAGTCAGGAAGCGGTACGACGGGCGAAAAGACTTCTGGGGGAGGATCATCCAACGCAGGCCTCTCCACTGGGGCCAAGGCTGGTATCGGGGTTGGTGTAACTTTCGTAGGCTTTGCACTCATTGCAACTCTAGTCACTCTCGTCTTTCGCTCGTCCAGGCTGGGCAGACAGGAACACCATAACATGAGTCGCCTGACTGAGCCGCTGCCTATGCAGCAATACGATCCTTCTAATGAGTATGAGCATCTGGCCGTGCAAGAGAAGGATGCGGAGCCAGTCCCACCACACATGGGTTATGATATACCACACGAAGTGAGTGACCAGAGTGAGGTGCAGCCAATTTTCGAATTGGGTGATAGAGATGGCGAATCATTCCATGTTAGATAGACCATATAATGACCTTCAACCATATAAGGGAGACTTTGAATCGCAATGGCTCTTAGACGCCCGGAGTATAGAGTAACGCGTCGTGTCACCACTAAACGCAATAATCAAAATCAGGTCCAAGCATGCTGTAAGACATCTCTAGTACGGTCTACCGAGTTCAGCCATTCCAAGAAAGCTGGCTCTTCTTCTGGCGGTAGAATGGAGGAGATGACAAGTTCAGGTTGGGCAGGATCAGGCAGACTGTTCTCTTGGGGGCACCGGATCTGCGGTGAAAGCTCGAGCGCTTGATCTAGGATGCGCTTGAATACCTTGTTCGTGCGTATGCATAGCGTGTAATTCCCTGCTCGTTTAGTCATCATGTACTCCTCCCTATAACGAGGGGTCGAAGCTCACCTTCAGTCGGTCGAACCCACTCCAGGTCCACACTGAGTGTTGCAGCTTCCGGGATACCGCTGAGAGTGATATTGAGACTCGATTAAGGTCATATTACAGCTGTTGGTGTGGATGGGACATCCACCGCCTATACAACTCCCACAGGAAGACTCGTTAGTTCATCTCGATTGGGGACCAGCACTAGAATCGCGTCAAGTATCTTCCTCGACGTCTCCATTCAGATACCATGAATCAAGGCGATGCAGTCGACATAGGATGGTACGTGGGTTCGATCCCTCTGTCGAGACCCAATGCGGTGATCGCGCTGTGATTGCAGGTCTCTGAGCAACTCCCGCAGAGTGAGTAAAGGTTACATACGTGGCCAGACCGCCGTGCCGTCGCCATAACTGTTGAACTTTGCGTATTTAGTGCTATTAGACGCAAGATGGCCGTATCGGGGCAGTGGGATCAGTCCTACTGGCATCTCCATCATAAAAAACTGGCAAAGCGTAAGCACTAGATGCTAAATAGACGACAAGGTCATTTATAGCACCAACATCAACACACAATGCTAAGCATGCCTCGGCACATTCTCTCATCCGCCCTTCATAATCTCTCTTGTTATAAGGAGCATCATTCTTTGTAGTGACAAAGAGTGGATATCAATCTGAAATTATCATTGCGGAAAACCCAAAAATGGCGGGGAAATTCCCCACAACTTCCCAGCGAAGGCGATGGCCCGAAAATGAATCCATCCACTCCTGGGTGTTGGAAGCAGGGGCCAAAGGTGACATGGCCGTTTTGCAAAGCTCACGGGACATTTGAAAGAGCTGCTCGGATTGCCTTGGGTGACTCAAGGCACTCCCGTAGGTGAACCATATCGACTCATGACAGTAATAGATTACCTGCGCCGGAATCGTGACATGGGCAACATCGAAATACTGTTTTATAAGCCTTTCACATAGCACTCGGTGGGGCCAGAATGCGTAGACCCTGGTCTATGCTCTTGGGAATCGAGATTGCATCTTCCATACGTGGCAGACCTCGCGATCACGTCGTATTTCGATAGATCTCATTCATAGTTTGCCGAGCAAGCTCTTCTTGGGTGAAACTTGATCTCTTTTCTCGGAGAATGGCAGAATAGCTTGTTGGGCTAGGCAATTGTAAGAAGGAGGGTCAAAAAGTGCTGCCATGAGCAGTTGCGGAAGTATTCCGCCCACCACTAAACCAACCACCTCAACTGCCCGGGAGATCTTCGGCATTTACTGGCATAAATTTGTAACTTACTCTCAATTACACTCCTGCTAAGGCCTCACCCTCGTAGCTCTTCCATTTCTGGACCAATGGCACCACAGAGTAGGGGCCGAGCGACGGTGACCCCACTCCATCCCTTTAATCTGGGAGAGCCCACTACGCCAGAGGAGCGAACGCCAAGAGCATTGCCTTCGGATCATCCTCTGGCAAGCTCTTCCTCGGCAGATGGCGACGAAGAGAAAGAGGACTATGATGAAGACGACATTGGTATCGACTCTCAGTACACTTTGGATGATGGCTCATCTGCGGAATCCGTGGGGTCGGGCTCGGACGAAGAGGATGACGCTTCAGGACAAGCACCCTTCCTCCAGCATTCGAATTCATCCTTCCTCACCAATGCCTTCGCTCCTCCATATTACAACCGACCGCCAACGCCGCTACCAGCTTCCCCATCCTTAACGTCACTCCTTAGACCCTCCTTCTCTACGACAACATCTCGGCCTACCACCCCAGACAGTTCCGAAGGCGACACTCCCAATGATACAGAAGCTGCTGTAGCAAAATCTGCTCGCACAGCTACTACGGTACCCAGAGCAAGTCCAAAAGTTCCTACGTACGAGTACTACGGCTTTGTGTTATACCTTTTGTCTTCTCTGGGCTTCTGTGAGTCCCTCACTGTCTTTGTGTTTTGATTGCTGACGAGTTCAGTGATGTACCTGCTTTTGTCCTATCTCCCTTCCCCCTTCCTCCACCAGCTCGGTATCTACTACTACCCAAACCGCTGGTGGTCCCTCGCAATTCCTTCATTCCTCGTGATGACAATCATCTATATTTACGTGGCCCTGGCATCATATAATACCGGCTACCTCACTCTACCTATGAGTAGCATCGAGAACATTGTCGACCAAGCAGCGCATGTCGCAGTGCTAGATAGTAATGGGCGTATCCAGAGAAAGAGTAAACAAGGTGATGCGGCTATAGGAATCAAAGACGCGAAGGATATTGATTGGAAAACATTGTGGAACGAGGGCACTGATGCAGTAATGGACGTTCCTGTAGGAGGCGTATGTGAGATACTCTATGGTTGATAACGGACTGCAGCCGTCGCCTTTAACGAACAGGAGCATCGGTTATGCCAAAAGAGTTCCACAGTTCAGACTGGTCAAGAATGATGAGTAAACTTCACCGCGAGCACTAGGAGAATGTTGGTGATTTCAAAGTTACAGGTAAGAATTTACGGATTGTGATGCATATGTTTTTCTATTTACAGAATGATTTCGCTGACCTTATCTCCTGATTCAGTGATATGTCGGAAAACCTGGCAAGTTAGAAGGAACGACCTGAATGAACGTGGACCATGGTAGAAAAAGCATCAAGCTACTGCACATGAGTACGAGAAGCACGCCATTTTTTAGCTCTACGCGTTCTTCGAAGCCCCCAACGAAGACGTCACCACCGCAAACCTATCGTCAACTTCTTTTTCGCTAGCTGGATGCTGAAGAACCTTTACGCAAGGTCTCTGAGGGGTTAAAGAGGAGGAGTTCCCCTGCTCCGTGCAAGTTGGAGTTAAAATTGTTCAAGCCCCGAAGTGGGTCAAAGGATTTCGCATTTATTCTCTGGCGTCAGACCTAATTAATCCCTTGAAGCTTTCCGTCTCCATCTTCTTCCTTCGGCGAGAAATGGTTTGGCGACGGGTACTCAGTAGGCGTTAATACGGGGTTTAAGTATTTCTGGGCAAAGGTTTAAAACTACTCGTATTTAACTTCCCTTCTGTTGCCAGAGTTTTAACGGAGTTGGTAAGCAGATGGTCATTGTGAGCTTGAAAGAATGCTCGTAACCGCTTCTGCGAATGCAGGAACGTGTAGATAAGTACCTATCGGAGTTAGCAGGTCGAGATCGATCTAGAAATAAGGTTGATGGAAGAGGCGCGAATGGTGCTGCACAGATTGTTCTCGAAGCGTTGTGCATTGCATATACGATTGACAAACTTTGAGTGCTCTCGGAGTAGTCTAGACCACAGTGCCAATCTCAATCAGGCCGATGTTTTCGCCAGGACGCTGGTGGATGTCGTCGGTCTAGGCAATGATTGCTGAAGCAGCGGGAATGCACCGTGGCGAGCAGAGGGCCTCGGACCGTAAGGTAACAGCAGACCCCTGGAAGCAAGCGAATCGTATGAAAAGCGCCCCAACAGATAAGAGTCGATGACTGGTATAAATTGGATATCAACGTGGGTTTTGTGCGCCGAAAGGTCGGCCAATTAGTACTATGGAGTACTTCCTCTCATAACCAATGTCAGTATTGGAATTAGCTGGGCAATCATTTGCTGTCACTAGCCGCCAGGGGGAAGTGTTGTGTCCTGTTTTGTACTCAAAAGGTGCCTCCCTATCCTTCCAAGATTTCGAATACATTCCATCTGTAGAAATAACCGTTCATAGGGTGTACTCTGTCACCTTGATTGCTGTACTGCGGCAATGATGCATCAATGTGACAATGCCCGAGTCGCCCCACGGGTGTCTATAGGCGCCGGCAACCTTGATGTATGCACCGAGCTGGTTACTGTACTTCAGTGGGTCTTTTCGCGAAGTTCACCACAGACTCTTTGCACCGAAAGCGATTTCTCGTACTCACATGAGTCGGGGACCTCCCACCCACAGCCGAGGCGCAGGGTTGAGGGTCAATCCCGGCGCATATACCAAAGAGAGGATTGCCCTTCCAGCTTCCTTTTACCACGCGCATCAACTATCAACTGGGAGTCGCGCGTTTGCAGAGCAGGATGCATCGATCTCCAGGCGTTAAGATGGATACTTCGTGACTTATACCATGCCTGGGGCCTCTTCCAACCCCATCGGGCAACTTTCTGGTTCTATTTGACTCCTGGTCACCTGCAGGGTCGAGTGCAGACATCGTACAGCATGCCGGCACCAAAGTGGGTACGGAGGGGCACCTTCTCGCATCTCGCATCGCGATGTCTCTGCACCAAGGGCAAGGATTACCGGCTTGCACACGCGCTCTGTTTGGTCATTTCACGTGCTTACAGGGACAGGGTTCAGTACTTAGTAGTGATTCCCAGTGTCGTCAGAGTCACTTAAGTTTAACATGGCATCAAGGATGGTGTTAACGCCTCGTTTCGCTAGGTGTGCGGTGTGTTTACGCCATATCACGGCCCTGTCAAGTATCAGGATGATTGTGATTATGATTATGATATGCTACTATAGTACATAAGGTTCTGACACCGTTTCCTTTATCCTTTAGCGATGACGATCATCAACGTTAGAAAGTACCTCTACAATCTCCTGGGCTGTGCCTTTCCAAGCGCACTCGCTAGTATCTCCCGCCCCCAGGACTTCACCCCAGGAATTCAATTGGACGCACGAACAATTCCAAATTATTGTCAAGCTTGTACCATTCTGGCCAGAAACCTCACCCCCGCTGCAAACTGTAGTCGTGACAGGTTGGTAATCTGCTTTGGGATCGATGATGGGCTGGCAAATGTTTTGCTTGGATTTACGGCTCGTCGTCGATTGTACGCCATCACCTCGGCCTTCTAAGTGGTCAGTGGTCAGTGCTTAGGTCGGTCCAGGGGACCGCTGTCATCTCTTGACTTCACTCTAAAGTACCCAGAAACCTACACATAGGAGCATTTTAGTTATGCATAATGTTTGGGCTATTGGTCGCATGCTGTTACTCTGGTGCCACAGCCCAGTGTGGAAGATCCCCTCCTCTGGCGACCAATTACACAGTCGGGATTCGCTGCCTGCATATGATAAGGCCTGCCAGCACCGACATGCTTTTCGAGTTAGGCATGCAATCGCGAGTCGCAAGACTGATCAGTCAAATGCTGGCATTTTGACCTTTTGGGACGGGTACCTGCTTAGACAAGAACAGACTCCTGACGGAATGACGATTAACACCCGTGGTCTCAAGTTTGATTTATTGAATATTTGCCAATTACATAACACTCTTTGAACCCCTCCTACTTCGCACCAGGTCTGGGCTTCGCTCATTCTCGGACTCCTTCTAAACTGACTCTTTATTTTGTATTGCCTAATAGTCCTTATCCCACCATGTCTGACCAGTCCAGAGCAGATTCTGTGAACCGTGTTGCGGTTGCATGTGGCGTAATTGAAACCATCGCCGTATGCTTGAGGCTGCTGGCACGGTGGAAGACCAAAGCACAGTTCGCTATTGATGACTGGCTCATTGTTGCTACTCTAATCCCCTCCTATGCTATGCTTGTCCTGGGTTCATTCAGTACGCCCCCAAGCAAAATTCTCACGAAGATACTGACATAAGCAGTGGTGACCGCTGGTAAAGGCGGCCAACATGAAGACACCCTGACAAGATCGGATCTGGTGGTATTCCTAAAAGTAAGAATCTTCATGTCTGTTGAGTTACTCCCTCTCAGACGCTGACTGTTTTCTACGAAGACTCTCAATGCCACCCTGATTACCTACTCGCTCACAGTTACAATGGCAAAAATTTCGATACTGCTACTGTATCGTCGGATATTTGCAACGGCGGCTTTCAGAAAGGCGACTCATATAATAATGGCTGCCTGTATCGCGTGGGGTCTTATCGCAATTCTGTGCCTGATCTTCCAGTGCCATCCCATTTCAGGAATCTGGAATCCCGACGACACTTTCACAGACAAGTGCTTCAACCTGCAAGCCTACTATAGAGGAGTATCCGGCGCTCACATGGGACTTGACATCATAATCCTTTGCATGCCTCTACTTATGATTCAACGACTTAGCCTTCCTACGATGCAAAAGATTGTATTATGCGGCATCTTCATGTTGGGTGGCCTGTAAGTTGGCTTGGCTATCGACCATTACAGCTATATTATCTAACATGTTTTCAGAGTCTGCGTTGCAAGCTTGATGCGCATCATTACGATCAACATGATCAAGTCAACGGATATCACTTGTGAGTATAATACTTCTAGACGTTTAGATTGCTCTGTTTTAATCGTTCTGCAGACTCTGTCATAACCCCTTATCTATGGAGTCAAATCGAAGCAAGTATGGCCATCATCTGCGCTTGCCTAACCACCTACCGGCCCTTACTTATGGTTCTGGATTTCAATGTTCTGAGTAATCGGCGCTGGAGCAGAAAAAGCTTCTCAAGAATGCGAGGACAGTCGGAGAATGCTACTACTGATAGCGAAGGGCCAATGAAATGGCCGAGGCAAGCATACTCAGCAAGCGACAAACAGCTACTTCGGTATGAGGAAGTCAATGGGACAGCTGTACATGGAAACCTTCATGTCCTCGAACTCGGCGTTCTTCCCCCCAGCTCGACGCCTCCGAGAACTGCGGATAATGACCATATCGCTGTTGGCACATTGAGAAAGGAGGATTCATGGGTGTAATGATGTTATAATAACTTGTACTTAAACCAAAAGCTCTGTACAGGAAAATTGGCGACGGCTTGGTCAGTTACATATGGGGAATTCAAGGAGTGTTATCAGCCTTCGGAATGGTTGGCATTGGATAGGAAAAATACATACGGGACAGGACGTATGATAGAACTTGGAAGCACACGCTTGCGTTAGGGTAGTATATCTTGGATACTCAATATCACTATTATGTGTTGAGCGCTGTTCGCCACAAGAAACAGTTACAACAGGCTCCACTTGCTTGCATATCAATTGCATCTCTCCGCATCCTGTATTCCCTTTCTCAATTTAACTCGTTCTTGCTTTCATCATTTTCATTGGCCAGTGTATCTTTCCGAAGTGTCGTGCCGCGCCGTGCCAAAGCCACGGAGCGATGCCTGGCTGTCATGGCCGCCTTCTCCGCACCTTCATCCCTATTAATCTCCCTTATCTCGAATCGTGAAGCGGGGTGTACAGATGGTCTGAGTGGTCAGGTGCAACCGAGGACATGATGGCTGAGGCACTTTTTTTTGGGGCGCGTCCGCCACTTCGAAGGCGTGACTTTCCATTACCGACACTCTGGAATCGGTCCGTCCATGGTCTTCGATGATGGTTGGATACGGTACGGTACGGTAGGTTTACAAACATGGGTACGCGACATCACATTCGACGCTAAGGGACATCCCAATATGACTCGTGGGAGCTATGCGCTAAATACTGGATTGGAGGGCATCAAAACATGATGTAGATGTTGGAGAGCAGTATTTGAAATAAGAGAGCCGAGGGAACATAGAATGTACATTCAAGGTAAAATGTATAAGGGAGATAAGGTAAGGGTTATGTTTAGCAACTGCTTTACCCGACGAGTGTTGTTTCCCGGACTGAAGCTCGCTTGTGTGCACTGGATCCGGCCACGAGGCTTTGAAAATCAGCCTGGGGGCAAGCTGAATGATGCTTGGTCGAAGCGCAGAGCGTTTCGAAAAAGCAAGGATTCGATGGTGGCACCCTGCCTCAGCCATGATATTGTTACCCCTGCTCTCTTGCATAATTCCATGATTTAGTAGGTGTATGCGGCGAACTGATTTATGACTTCTCGTTAGGGTGCTGAACGGGTCAAAATAATACATAACACCGTCCGATCCCCAGTCAGCATAATTTATGACGTTGCAGAGACAAGCTCAGTGGGGGCGATGAAACAGGTGGCAGCTAAGCCAGCCCCCAGCTACGTTTTAAGGTATTGCTGGTCGCCTTTGGGCGAGCTTATAAGGGCGGCCCCGAAGCAAGCTCCGGGGCGGTCGCGGGGTAGCATTAGCCCGGGTGATCATCCTTCGGCACCTAATAAAGTGCCTCAAAGCGCTTGAGATAGTACCCTAAGGTAACTTCCTAAACGGAAGCGAGAATGACACACAAAACTCTTTATTTCAGCCCTACCAGAGCCCCCCAAAAAGGGTGCCTAGGTATGGACAATTGCCGCTCAGGCCTAGATAATAGCGGGCCCCAAGCCCATTGAATGAAGCTTTTTAAGTCCAGTTCTCCTAGAAAAAGCCGTCAACTAGGCCCTTTAAGCCCCCTAAGTCAGCATACTCCACGGGACCTAACAATGGCTTAGCGTTAATCAAGACTTTTGGTGTCATTCTCCGTACCTCATCTCGCGGTGAGCTACCGCCTGATTACTAAGCTTTTCTTGTCTCATCAAGAAATACTCCGTAGAAGCTATGGTTACGTTACCATGCGATTGAAAATCACGACTTAGATGCTTGGTACGGTGACACGCCTTTACTGCCTGTTTAAAGAATCGAAAGATTCCAGATGGCCAACTTCCTACACCTGGCTCCCTTAATGCGAGTCCGCAAGAAAGAAGTGGCGACGATTACGTTTCCCTGTCGCCCTACCTTTCAATTTACTTCGCTCCTTCCTTCACGATTATTCTTCTTTGGCCTACAGCCCAGATTGGCAACCTCCGCTCAGCTACTTATCTATCGCTGCCTCTCTAGCCTATTGTCACCGCTATTTGGGTCGCGATGGCTATAACAATATCCTACTCAGCTTCGGTGCAGGCTCGCTCCACGCTCGGCCGTTCAATCTCCCAAACGTGACTTTCGCAGGTCAAACCCCCTCCTCCCACTACAAACCTTCAGCAGCCCCTTGAGTTCCCAGTGGGCCCTCCTTAGATTTGTGGCAGCGGTCTTGGGGTCTCGCGAATCAGTGTACGACTACCGTCTAATCGAGGGCCAGGTCGCTGAGACGGGCCTCAGCGACTAGAAAGACCACGATGGATTAAGTCTGGCCTGAAGATACTACACGTGTGCCAAAGGAACAGCCAAGATATCCCATACTGTGCGCTTTTGGGCTTCGCTTTGCTGCGCCACCGTCAAAGAATGAGGTCTTTATAAGGCTTGCAGGTCAATTGACCTCTCGAGTGGGTCTGGTGGGTGCGGAGGGTGCGGTGGCCGGGCACCTTAGGTCCAGGGCCGGTCAGCTCAGATTTGAAGCATCAGTCATTACAGACGCGGTGGAGATTTGCTCGCGAAGACATGCATATCCACGGTAAGCTTCCCTTGAAGGTCCGGCCGCTGCAGCTAGTATCCGAGACGGTCTGGAGCCCTGCGAGGAGGAGCTGTAATAATCCAGCCGCATATATCGGCTGAATATGAGGCCTTAGTGGCTATAATGCGCGGAGACCTGCCTCCTGAGGGGCTAAGATTACCTAAAGATCGGTTCTGTAGAGTGGCTGGCAAGAGCCGGGATCTCGTGTCTATGCACGAAGGATTGCAGCGGATTGCCTGTTGGCTCTAGTGTTCATATGACCCGCCTTTCGCCGCCTCGATGGCCTCAAACTTCTTTCTAACCCTTGGCCCAACAACTCAACCGATGCGCGAGACCCTCTTCCAATCACCATGGCCGCCTATAATAGTCTATATCCATGTGGATTCTCTTTGTCATCATCTTCGACAGTCTCATGCTCTACGAGCCGGATTGTTAAGGGTCGTTCGGTAGGGTGGAACCGCAGTCCATCCAAGGTTCACCACAAGCACAACAATTTTACTACCGGAAAGCCCGGACGCTATGCTGATAAATAGTGTTATTAAGTCAAGCCCCTTCGCATATGGACTGGCGCGCCCTTTGGGATCGTAATCACTATATCGTTCGAGGGGGCCTGTTGCCCTTGGTAGGAGAGGAGCTCTATACATCATAAGGGTTATTACTACTGATCCTCTAATACCTTCCGCTAATACCTTTGGACCGACGGCTTCTCCCCCGATTAAAAAGAGCACTATTTCCGAACATGTCGCCCACTGTCTTAGCCATTAAGGCCCCGGTCGAACTGAGCTCACGTCCCCCAAATCCCGCGCGTAAGTGATATATGTACTACGTCAGTGTCTTCGACACCGATATCGACGCTGCAGCCAAGCAGCCTACACATTTCTATTCCTCTAAGGCCATCAATTAGTCAGCCGATGGAAGCGTTATCGAAGGCGCAAAAGCAATTTGGGAAGATTATCTCTTTCTATGGGGCAGCTTCACCAAGCTCACGCGCGAACTTCGAACGATCATATTCGTATCCGATGAGGAAAAGGGAACGCATACGGTGCATGCCGAAGCCGTGACTGTTTGCCATCTATTGGGTGGTAAAGGCACAGTCGCCGTGCCGACAAGCTTTGTCTACACTCTTGCAAAGGCCGAAGAGGGCGATGGTGAGGGGGGGGGCTGCAAATCCGGGAGATTCGCAATTATCTTAATCTTGCGACGCTTGAGAAGGCCAAGTCAATGCAAGAGTAGAAGAGTTATAAATCAAGCGAGCACGAAGATGAATAAGACAAGAGTATCGAGGAGCACGTACTTTGAACGCAGCTCGCTCTTCGAATATACATAGCTTTCGCTCTATATACGTGACCATTGTTGGATATTGAGCAATGGCGGAAATTTAGTTGGCCCAGTCAGCGCCTAGCTAAAACATATTCGGCCATACCAACTTTGTGGAGTCTTTTCGTTAGAATGCAATTGGGATCTAACACCCGAACGTTGACCGAAAATATTTACTAGCCCTCGGCTAGAACGCGGAGTTAATAGCAAAGTCGCGCTCAAACTCTGCCCACCCCTTAGCAGGCTGCAGCATGACTAAGGAAAGGATTGTTATACCCCTCTCGAGAGCGCTCGGGCGTTACATATGCCTGCCCTGGTGCATTCATACGGATCTTAGCTCGACCGGGTATTCAGAATCTGCTTGTCAGCGCCCTCAAAGATGCGGCCGCAGTGCCGTTCTAGTGAGGCGATTTCGAGACGAGGATCTTAATTTTGGCCATAGATTAGAGAGGGAGCAGGTGGGGATTGGATAAAGAGGGTGATGAGAATATTGCAAAATTTATCGAGATCTACGTGAAGCAGCCTTAGGAGGTGGATTGCTACACATCTAAATCTCATTCAAAAATGATAGGACAAGAAATATAGTCAGAGATACTCGCAAGTTCCGGCTCCCAACCTCCTAAAAAGTGCTCAAACCACCAGTTTTATACTTGGGCTGAAAGAGCTTTCACGACTCTAGAAATTCAAGCAAGTCCTGATTCACCCTATCGGCCTCTGTGTTTGGCAAACCATGTGCCCCTCCGTGATAAACTTTTAAGGTTCCCTTGGGCACAAGCTTGCTTGACATCTGAGCACTCGCCCCTATCGGAACAACCTGGTCGTCGTCTCCATGCAGAACCAATACTGGAATATCCATCTTTTTCAGATCCTCAGTAAAATCTGTCTCCGAAAGGGCTTTGACGCAATCATAGGCGCCATTGAATCCGCACGTCATCCCTTGCAGCCACCAGCTTTGTATCATACCCTGGCTTACCTGGGCGCCCTCTCGATTGAACCCGAAGAACGGACCACTGGGGATGTCCAAGAAAAATTGTGCTCGATCTTTCAACAGGCCTGCTCGGAATCCATCAAAGACTTCTATCGGAAGCCCACCAGGGTTTGTGGCTGTCTTGACCATAAGCGGAGGGACTGAGCTGATCAAGACAGCCTTGGATACTCTGCTCGTTCCATGGCGACCAACAAATCTGGCCACCTCGCCACCACCAGTTGAATGGCCAACCATCATTGCATCCTTGAGATCGAGGTGTTCAAAAAGCTGAAACAGATCATCTGAGTAAGTGTCCATTTCATTACCACTCCAGGGCTGGCTCGATCGGCCGTGGCCCCGACGGTCGTGGGCAATGCAGCGATAGCCTTTGGCAGAGAGGAAAAACATTTGATGTTCCCAATTATCGGAGCTCAATGGCCAGCCATGAGAGAAGGTAACGACAGGGCCGGACTTCAGACCCCAGTCCTTGTAGTAGATGTCTGTGCCATCTCTGGTTGTGATGAACGGCATAATTGGGGTTTGAACGGTAAGGGTGAAGGTCTATGGGTAATAGTCTTGCTTAACAATGCTTCAAAAAGAATATGATTTATGGACGAGGGCTTAAAAAGGCAGCAGGTGGACTTTAAAGGCGCGAAGTGAAGTGCCCCGCCAATGCATGAATTTGGATCTAAACGAGTTTTGCTTAGCGCTAAGATGCACATTGCTGAGTCAAGAACATTAATAAGGTGGCTTTGTGCCGGTGATGAATCTACGGATGGGATCGAATCCGAGGTACAGGATCCAGACAGAAATGGTTCCATATCTCTAGCAACAAACCTTTGACTCTAATAGGAGCTAAAGTACTATGCTGACATGGCAGATCCCCTCTTATTTCTAGCTTGTTGCGCCCATTGCTAAGCTCATTGCTTAAGCTTACCTCACGCACTACTGGCTTTCTGTAAGCCTTCGCATTAGCCCAAGTTCGATGCAACTGGCAGAGACAGGGGTCCCTTCTCGCTTAACGTCTTAATGCTTTCAACCGTCCTACGCTCTTAAATCACCGCCGGCGCATTTCTCACTGCTCTTTCCTCTACGCTTTTATCTCAATACCAGTTTAACGACATCATGACAGCACCTGAAACTACGACAGTTTGGCATGCGTTCTACGACCTTCTTCGCTTATACGACATGAGAACAATATTCGGAAATCCAGGCTCTACGGAGCAGCCGATGCTGAAGAATTTTCCGGCCGACTTTGTATACATCCTCGGTCTGCAAGAAGCATCCGTCGTGGCAATGGCGGATGGCTTCTCGCAAGCTAACCGCAAGCCCGTCGTAGTCAGCCTGCACACGTCCGCTGGGACCGGTAACGGCATGGGTAACATAATGAGCGCGTTCCTCAACAAGACGCCCCTGATCGTCATTGCCGGTCAGCAGACGAGAGAAATGCTCATAGGTGAGCCGATGCTGTCGAATCGCGATGCGGAAATGATGCCCAGACCATGGGTGAAGTGGGCATACCAGCCGGTCCGCGCAAAGGACGTTCCAGCGGCACTGGTAAGGGCCATTGCAACAGCAACAATGCCGCCTGCAGGCCCCGTATACTTGTCAATCCCACTGGATGACTGGGATGTAGAGATTACAACCACGCCAGTACCACGAAATGTCAGTACTAGAGTTGCGCCTGACCCCGAACAGCTCTCGTCCTTTGCCTCTCGCATAACAAAGGCCAAGAACTTTGCTCTGGTTCTAGGCCAAGAGGTCGACAAGAGCTTGGGCTGGGAAGCGGCTGTTAAATTTGCGGAATTGCTCCAAGCGCCTGTCTTTCAAGCCCCACTGGCCGAGCGCGCCGTATTCCCGGAACGCCATGCGTTGTTCAAGGGAATGCTGCCTATAGCCCGTGGGCCTTTGAGTAATAAGCTTGAGGGATTTGACCTGGTGCTCGTCGTTGGAGCGGAGGTTTGGAGATATTACCCATACGTCTCTGGTACAGTTATACCGCCTAATCTGGAACTACTGCAGATCACAAATGATCCTCATGATGCGGCAACTGCACTTGTCGGTGACAGCTTGCTCTCTGACGCACGACTGGCACTTGAAGGGCTCTACCAGATGCTCCACTCTACTCCAGAGCGGCCTTCATCGATAACAAACGGTTCTAAATCGGCTGCTGCGACTGGCCCGAGTCCCACGACTCGAAAGAGTGAAACTTCGCCCATGACTGCGATGGATGCCTGGACTGCTTTAGCTCAGCTTCGCCCGAAAGATGCAATCCTTGTGCAAGAGTCACCATCTAACGGCGCAGATCTCTTGCAAGTATGGTCGGCGGAGCAACCAGAGGCTTACTTCACTTTCGCAAGCGGCGGTCTAGGCTGGAACGCACCTGCAGCCGTAGGTATTGCTCTAGCACAGAAGCGTAGTAAAACCTCTCGACCGACAATCCTCGCGATCGGCGATGGAAGCCTACAATATTCTGTCCAAAGCATTTATACCGCTGTTCAACACAAGGTGAAGCTTATATACTTGGTACCGCTTAATGAGGAATATGCTATACTGAAAGAGTTCGCTATCCTAGAGCAGACTCCGAATGTGCCCGCATTGGACTTGCCGGTGTTAGATGCTAAGGCAATAGCACAGTCGTACGGATGTCCCGCCTTCCGTGCGGAGAATACAACGGAGCTACGCAAATGCTTCGAGGATGTGCTGAAGATGGACGGTCCAGCATTGATCGAGTTTCCTATAGATCGACAATTACGGCCCTTAGTCGCACAGACTGCCGCAACGGGGTAAATATTAGCGAGAATGGGTCTTTAAGATAATGTTCTGTGACCAGACTGTGGCGAGGATCCCCTAGTCATCAAGTCGAGGATAGGAGTGGAGCCGCAAGGTCTGTTAAGCTGCGGAATGTATATATGAATCACCATACTTAACCTCAATATATACGTCTTACTCATGACATGTTAAAGAAATATAAGGAAATAGAATATAAGTTATGTATATGAAGCTAACATCTAATAAGCTAATCTTAACAAATATTCCCATTATATGCATAGCTTATGCTCCGTTCTCTTACCTACTCTGAATTCCACGTAGGAATTCTTTATTAGACTTGCATGGATGACCTTCAGTAATTTCCTGTCAAACCATAAAGTGATGGGGTTAGCTTAGAGTACAAGAGCAAAGAGCCAATGCCAGAGGCTACAAACTGTTCGAGTACGAAGCGTGAGAGACTGGTGATGATGGAAGAAAGAAGAACGAGGATGGGAGATAGACGAATAATTATGGAAGATAGAGGAAGGAAGAAGATGAATAGGAAATGAGTGAGTTAAATACTCACTGCGGCCTTAACAACATCCGGCCACAACTACATCGGGGCATAACAACGCCGAAGCCGGAAGCAATGCAAATTGAAGGAAATTATGCCGAGTGTTGCAAGGCGGAGAAATGCATTTTCATTTCGATATATGCCATTGATTGTCTGCTTCACTGTCTCTATTCGAGCTTTCTCACCAGAGCAAGAATCTTCATTAGACAAAGCGCTTCAATTCCATCCATATTTATACTGTTGCCAATGCTAATGCTATCACTGAGATTATAGCCGATCTCGTGCAGACCAACGCCACATTCAACAACGTGATGCGCGTAATTGAGCAGATTCAGCACAAGTCGGAATATTGTAAATCTTAACTGAACTTAGTTCTGGGCAACCAACAAGAAACATATTGACCCAGTTGCTCCTCGGCACACGGCTATCTGCATAGAGCATATAGTCAAAGCTACTGTGAAGGGTGCTCGAGTGGGACCATACACGGAAGACAAATCGAAGCATGGAACAAATACTGGGCTTGGTACAAAAAAAAATTGCTTATAGCACCGAAATTATGATAGAGCAGGCGGATGAACAAAATTTCGCCGAAGACGAAGAGATCACTCTCATGAGCTGGGAAAATTTCCCACTCACTGAACCCCCTAAGCCTCAAGATGGTGATAGATCTGGAGCTGAAACTTCATCTACAAGGAGATGTGAAAACTACCAAGCAAAATGTCACCTGGTCTATCTCAAAAAGGCCAAGAGCTAATCCCTGTTGTGCTTGTAGATTTTGACTATCTGATCTCGAAGACATTCTCGAGGAGGGAGACGAGCTTGAAGACTTCCTCAATTCAAAAACGGAAGTTTGCTCTGAGGCTCTTGCGGACTGCAATGTGGTTGATTTGAGCGATGGGCGTTGGGTGGTGGGAGAAATGAGGGGGCGGATGGTAAGGGATTTTGTTTACGTTGTGTTTTGTTGCAAATTACTGTCAGTTGAGTTGGACGAACGTTTTTCAGTTTCCAGTCATCACGACGCTATAGCACAAAAACAGGTGGAAAATGCGAATGATTTGGATAGCCACTGAAAAGTAGTAGGATGTCTGGACACGTAGAAACTAGGGGGATATCCGATAGGCGTGACTATAGACCCCTAGTTTTCTGGCCCAGCCCCCGCCCCCATCTCTTGGGGCAAGCCGTCCCCACTATCCAGCTCATGTTCCACCCTTTTACCATCTTTCTCCACAGGCGGTATATATTGAAAATGATCTTTTGTTGTAGCCTCGCCTTCTTGTCTAGAGCTCTCGGGGAGCTCACTCAGACTTGGCGTCCCAGTCTTTCCTCTTCTCCGCCTCCGCAAGAAAAGAAGTATCACCAGCCCAGCAATCGCCGAAACACCCAAAGTGACACCTACTCCTATTCCAGCTTTTGCACTGCCCGAAAGGCCAGATCCACCATTCAGAGGAGTACTAGTATTGGAGCTCCTATTGGAATTCGCAGCAGACGCCCCTATCGGTGTCCATGTCTGATCCCAGCTGGCATCAAAATTCGAGATCTGGTCTGATTCGATAGTCGTAGCATCCGAAGCGATAGCTTGAATGTTTGGTGCAGCGGCACCAGGCCCTGGAGCCTGGGCGAGGAAGAATTGGCTCTTTTCCCAATTCATGCCCAGAAAAGCAGCTTGAAGGAAGGCCTTGCCGAAGAAGTAATGGATGCTACCATCTGTCGCGTTGAAAGGCTTGCAAGGGAAGTACGGAAGAGGTGGCGTTGCGATCGAGTTATCTAAAGTAAGATTCAGAAGCTGGAAGGGTATTTTGATGGTGACATTATTGGCGCCTGAGGTACTGAAGACGAATGCTAGGTAGGCGGGGGACTCGATAATGCTGTTGTATAAGGGATCGGTAGTATTCCAGATGTATAGACCAGAGTAGGCTTGGAGGGATATTGGAAGATGCTGAGCTATTGCTGCGCAAGTCTCTGGAGCCATAAACATGTACGGCAAGGTAGGGTTGATGTTAGCGGGCTGCGCGCCATTGAAGCCATACGACGCGTTTATCTGAAGTAGGTTTGTGAAAGATGGCGCGTTGAAAGGTGAATTTCCTTTTCCTACACCGATCTGGATGTCAAGTAGTAATGCAATCATATCGTCCTGGATTTCATCCTCGAGGTTGTAAGATGCCACATCACCCAAAACTCGGCTTTGATCGTAGCCGCCCCAGCTACCAAAGAATTCGAGTCAGTATGGTTTCTCCCAGAAGAGATTAAAAATGCGATAGAATTGCTAAAGAAATCTGCCTTACGTTAGGAATCCGACAGTTTTCAGGGAGGCCGAGCCATAGTGAAGGCCGCAAGAATTGGAGGGAATAGTCCCGTTAACGGCAAGGACAGCAGGAAATTTTTGCCCTAAGAATCCCGGCGCGAGAGTGACTGAGCCATTACCGGGTCCACCGAGTGCAAGATGGCTCACTTCAGTCATGTACGAAAACCCTCCCGGTAGTTTTATTTCCAGTGTCCATAGTAGCTATGGTGGTATTCGGAATCATAAAGGTGCCTGCCGATGTATCCATAGTCAAGGTGTCCAAGAAAGTCCTTGCGCTTACAGATCATGGCTGTGCTTCTTCTCCACTTTCATCCCAGTCCGAAAGATTCGTTGAGGCATTTCCGACGTAAATCGCAGAGTAGGAGGGGCCATAGATTCCTCCGATGTTGGCAAGACAAGTAGCCGGTGCAATTTTTTGCATTGAACCGCATAGTCCGTTCGAATTAATCTGGGATGCCCAAGTGCCTGCCTCCCGGATGGGCGTCGAGTTGGGAATGAACGTGTCCAGCGGGATTCTGGCCTATGTGGATAGTGACAGCCTATCTTTCAGTCAGCTTTGTTCTGGGCATAAGAAGAATCAACACCGATGACTTACCTGCCAGGGCCCATCAGGTCCATATGATTTATTGCTCCATTGCATAGGCAGAGGCGAGCTCCCAAGCACGGCAGTCACAATAAAATAAAGAATTCGGAGACCACAAGAGACAAGGTGCATGGTGGGCAGCAATCGTGCAAGACCGAGACAAATGACACGCGAGGGGAAGTCGGAGCAGGGGCAGGGGTCGTATAGTTGACTCTAGTTGGGCCAGTGGGAGAGGTGCTAAAAGAATCGTTGTTGCTTCCTTGCGGACGTCTTAAGCCGATACAGTCAAAGAGCTGACGTTCGCTTTCTTTAAGATTCCTCACAGATCGGCAGCACCAAAGCCTTGCGCAGCTTTCAGCTTCACACCTGGTGGGTGTAGTCCAGTGATCGGGTCCAATTTGATATGTCATTTCCAGCCCTTCTTGTCCACCAAGACTGTAGGTAGGAAAGGATAAGTCCATCGTTGTTGGCTTTATTGAATTTCAGCCTTTATCGTGCTATCTAGTATTGGGTCATCGGGCTGAGCTACAGCGCTATTTGACGAGCTGAAGAGAGAGTCTGAAGACTAACTTTGCTGCGGAACCAGGGATCGGTGTCTGGTGAGATCGGAGGGCGGTTAAGAACGAGAATACGTACTGTCTCCTGATGAGATGAAGAAATTGGCATATGGGCGGACAAATTTTAGAATCTGTAACGTGGTATCTTGCGACCAACAGATTGCGCGACAGACAACGATTCGCTACCAAACTAACACATTACTGATGTTTCTTTTCCATTTACTGGACGGAAAATAAGGAAGTCATGTACCAGGCTCACCCCGCCCAGCCTAGCTTCCCGATACCGAGGTTGATAATCCCACCAGTCATCTTCGATTACAAGTTATCGGGAATGAAATGCATTGGACAAGAGCAGGGATGTAGGATCAATTGCCATTGGCTCTGTGCACAGCTGACTTCGCCGGATCTGCAATCATTTCCCTCCACTCAACACCCAGCCTGATTGCGGCTGTGTCCTTCAACCCTTCTACACAGTTGTTAGGACCAGATTGTGTCAGAAGTTATTATGTCAAAACCGGATATTGAAGACAGCATGGCGCACGAAAGCAAGCCCAATAATGAGGAAATTAATCATGGACGTATGCTGATCATAGCTGGCAATTTTCAACGCTCTTTCGAGTGAGGCTCCTTTCCTCCAAGTTCAAGTGATTTACAATATTCCAAACGCTAACGCTTAGGCATATGAAAAGTGTAGTAGCCGTCCATGGTATCTACGGCGACCGCAAAAATACATGGATGACGGATGAAATAGATGAACAGCCGGGGACAAGTTGGCTTGAGCAGATACATAAGGATAATCCTAGCTCTCGGGTTATGACTTTTGGCTATGATGCAACTCATACCGAAACAGGGCTGTATACGATGGGCCGCATTAGGGATAGGGCTTTGCAGCTGTTGGATGACCTCATTAAGCTTAGAGGAGGAAAGACTCTGGTCCCCGTATGCACTCTGTTGACCATAGATCCGAGTGTCAGAGTCAAACAGCGAGCTAACTTGTCCTATCGCAGGATACCGGTCGCCCGCTATTGTTCATCAGTCACGATCTGGGAGGCATTATTGTCAAAGTGGTAAGATATTGGAAGCCGCCATTTCATGCTCATACCTCCACAGAGCAAACCGAGCTCTAACAGTCAGCTTAGGCGCTCTGGATCGCAACGCTAGAGAATAGCAAGTATAGGGACATTAAAGATTGGACTTGGAGTCTTGTACGACACCCTCTCAAGACTGCCGTAGAATGGGAGGCACACCTACTAAGGTGCTATAGATCTTCTTCGGGTGTCCGCACAGATGCGGTAGTACCCAAGATATGGAAGACAAAATTGTCGCCTTCATGCGCCCATGTGGTATTGCATACACCATCAGAGGGTTAGGGATATCGATCGTTGAGATCAATGAGGCATTTTTTGCCGCCAAAATACCTTTGGTTACCAACATCTTGGATATATACGCCGAGGAGCAAGGAAGCTCTTTAGAGGTGAGTTGTGCCTTAATTGAAAAGACTGTTATCCAAATTATGATACAAGATAGACTAAACGGAGTAGGTTTTCGACAAATACATGTCTACGCTAGACTTCCCGCTTGAGAGGCGGCTTCCGTGTCAGAGATCCCACAAGCACCTGTGCAGTATGAGTCTAGGTAGTGATTTATATGGATGTATGAATCAACACATATGCCAGACTGCTTCTCGTAGGTCATGTAGCCTATCAAAACTCTGGGGGAGGCATCTAACTTTTGACCTGTAGGCTCAGCGGCCAGCGATGAGTCCGTTCGACTCCTGCACCTCTTCTGGTCTCTCGCCGCTCCACTCCATCCAATTGGGCAATCGAACGGTTCAGAAACATGATTTGATTGGATCACGGCCCATGAAGCATACAAGACCTGGTTTGACTGTCAAGAACCAAGTATACTTCATATTCATAGCGTCAGCGGGACCACTGACGCGTCAGAATTTATCTTTCATCGTCTGAATTCGTATCGAGAGGCACAGCAGAAGAAGGAAATTCTGACATATTTCACGTTCAAGAGACACGATGATCGATACAATTCAATGATGGCCATGCTGACCACGCTCTTGATCCAGATTTTCAGCGATTGCCAAGATATCTACAATGCTCTAAGGCTACCGTTTGAGGAAATATCTCACCATTCCAGCTGGACCCAAACCGACTTGTTGCTTCTCTTTCGGAACGTGCTGTCAAGTTGGGATCATGACGGCATTTGGTGTGTGATTAACGGAATGAATGAATGCGAGGACTCATGTACGACATTCCTGTCGGACATTTGTAGTTTCGCCAAGCATACCGAGCGACGCTTCAAAATCATTATCACCAGCACTTCCGACTGTGACTCTCGACGACTGCTTGCTGGCTGGCCAAGCATCAACCTCAACAGTCACCAAGAGGGTGTAGACAGCAAGGTAGCTACTGATATTAATCTCGGAGTCCTGGAACTCGTGCAGCAGCGACCAAAGTTTTCCGAGTTTGAAAAAAGAATCGCTGAGAAGCTTTTGAATTGCGGCCAAGACACACACTGGCGCTGTCTAGTCCTCAACCAATTGAGGTTCAGCGGTTTGCCTAGGAACCTAAAAATTGAACAGCAGCTTGAGGTCCTGCCTCCCACTACACCCGAGGAGATTTTTGTCCACATTCTATCAGAAATACCGGTGGAAAAGAAACCGTGGGCTCGCAAGACACTGATCTGGACCTTGTACACCTTTCATCCTTTATCAGTGTGGGAGCTTGGTACTGCTCTCATGCTACAGGATGAGAGCCTGTCCAATGAACATGGAGATATTGGAGTAAATGTTTGCCAAGATATCATTGGGGAGCTTGACGAAGTTTTCCGGGGGATTTTTATCGTCAAACACAACGAAGTTCATTTCAGTCATCCCGACGCACGAAAATTCTTGCTTAACGTGGACGTGGACTGCGGGAGTAAGAGTGCTTGGTACGATGTGAGAGAAACAGCACATCAACAGATCACCAATACGTGCCTCTTCTACCTCTCCATACTCCAAGTGCAGAATTCCATAGCAGCGAGCTATGTCTACCCTCCAACACACCTGCTTGAATCACCAAACTACATCCCGCGGTACGGGCTTTGCTCGTATGCAATCAAATACTGGAAGAGCCACTACGAGCTAATCCCCAAAATAGGCCGCCCAACAGAAAGCGCTCTAAGATTTTGTCGGAATAAAAAGGCCTTGCGGCTTTGGGCTCAGGCATACTGGTCAATTTGGTCCCCAATTAGGCGAATAGACAGCGTCTTCTTGTCTATACTACCCATAGTAGCGGGCCTAGGGC
This sequence comes from Cladonia borealis, assembly GCA_018257855.2. NCBI lineage: Eukaryota > Fungi > Ascomycota > Lecanoromycetes > Lecanorales > Cladoniaceae > Cladonia > Cladonia borealis. Next base: position 35,271 of record JAFEKC020000021.1, on the reverse strand, counting down.
TACAGGATCCAATAGCGGAATTGCTAACGGAACTGCTTGACCTTAAGTCACAGCCAGATCGCAGGGCGGACTGTGCTATAGCCTTGGCAGAGGCAGCACGGCATGCGAATATAGAAGCCATTCGCACACTCTTTCCCCTTAGCGGATACCGTGAATCACGTTTACAAAATGTGCTCAGCGCCGCAACTTCCTGTTGCGATGAAGCAGTCTTGGATTTGCTAGTCACAAAAATTGCGGAGCGTGTCCAAACATTCCAATGGCCCCCTGTTCTTCTGTGTCGAGCAGCGCAATTCGGGCTCAAGAATGTAGTCAGAAAATTGCTCGAATCAGGAGCTTCCCTGAGAGCGGCAGTCACTTTTGATAAATGGACACCAATGCACCTCGCAGCTCGACATGGGCACGCAGAAGTTGTCAAGATTTTGCTAGATGAAGGGGCTGAGCTTACAGCTACGGACGAAGAAGGCCGGACTCCGTTGCAAATTGCGTCCAAGTACAGCCACCCAACTGTGCTGAGCCTTCTGCTGGATGCCGGTGCGGATTGTAACGTCGCGGATAACTACCACGCCACTGCACTAGACATCGCGTGCGAAGAGGGAAACCACGAAGTGGTTCGAATCCTGCTCATGAAGCCAGAGTGCGACACGGGCTCTGACCGACAAGGCACATCGGAGCCACTGTCGCCGCTATCAGTTGCTACCAGCAAAGGTTTCTTCAGCTGTGCTAAGTTCCTGCTCGACAAGAATGCAAACACAGAGGTCCAGGGTAGTGGAGGCTGGACCCCACTCTGCGATGCTGCCTTAAATGGCCGTAGTGAGCTTTGTCAACTTTTGCTCGAGCATGGTGCTAAACCAAATATATCCATCGGGGCTGATTCTATTCTCTTCAGGGCCGCCAGTGGTGGAAACCTGGAAACTGTCAGGGCACTCGTGGAGAATGGAGCAGAAATCGATGCCACCAATTCAGAAGCTAGAAACGCGCTTCAAGTAGCTTCAGCTAATGGACATATGGCGGTTGTGGCTTATCTGCTTAAAAATGGCGCCAACATCCATCATGTAAATGAAAATGGCTCGACATCGATTCTCATGGCCTCCCACCACGGCTTTGGGGATATTGTCCAACTTCTGATCGACAACGGAGCGGATCTACAATGTCGAACCTCACGAGGCTGGGCGCCCATTCATCAGTGCTACGATCATCCTGAGACGACCGATGTACTGCTTAAGAACGGTGCGGATGTGAACAGTGTCACGGAAGATGGCTTCACCCCGCTGTACCTAGCGGCATGTAACAACTGTCCTGAAGTCGTAAAATTGCTTCTATCCTATAATCCCGATCTAGGGATTACGAGTACCAACGACTATGACGCAATCGATACTTTGACCGCTGCAGTTGAGAATGGAAGTCCTGAAGTCATGCGGCTGCTCTTAGAAGCCCGAGCGGAAATCGACCACCAACCCCACAGTAACAAATTTCTCTTACATTATGCCGTTCTTTGGAACAGGGAGGATGTCCTTCGCATAATAATGGAATACAATCCCAATGTCAATCTTGTGGACAAGGATGGCGATACAGCGCTCAACTGCATAAACTCTAGTACCCCTATGACAATTGCCAAAACCCTAGTCAACGGTGGTGCAGATTGCAACATCCGCAACAAAAAACATTACGCGCCAATCTGCACAGCAGTATTGTCCGAGAATGCTGAGATAGTGAAGTATCTTGCAAAGAAAGCCAAGCTCGACATTGTAGGGGGACAACGTGGTGGCCCATTGCACATCGCTTGCTACCAGGCCAATCTCCATCTCGTAAAGATCCTCGTGGATGCAGGCGCAGATGTCAATCTCAATGATCCTATTGTCGGCACGCCCTTGCAGTCGGCATGCAGCAGCAAAAGTTCGTCAAATGAAGAGCAGGAGAGTGTCATTCTTTATCTTATCAACGAAGCTAATGTAGACCTTGACATCATTGGTGGCTGGTATGGTTGCGCAATGAACGCAGCTTGCGCGCTATCCAGTTTCGACGTTGTGAGAATGATGTTAGAGAAGGGCGTGACAATCGATGTCAAAAATGAAATGGGTATGATGGCCGTCCACTTTGCGGCGAGACGAAGCACGAAAATCTTTCGAACGATTCTCCAATGCGGGGCGGATGTTGAGGTGTCAGATAAGCTGGGTAGAACCGCACTCCATTGGGCTTCTGTTGGCGGTATGTTCCATGTTATCAATCGTGTACTATCTGAGTCGAAGAGTCTTGTAGACCAGGGTGATGTGAATGGCTGGACTCCTTTGCTCTGGGCGGCGAGGGGAACAGCCTCGGCTAGTGCAGAAGAGGAAGTCCTCAAGCTCTTATTGGATAGTGGCGCGAATCCCTGCGTTAGAGCGAGAATTTTGGATGAGGCTTGGTCTCCTGTAAAGGTCGCAAGATACCATGGACAGGACCGTAGGGTCATTGAATTATTGGAAGAAAAAGCGAAAGAGATGCTTGAGGCCACGAATGGTGAGGATACATGGAATGAGAAAGACCATGCATCAAGAAAGGCGGATAGGAAGGACGCAACATGTCACTGCTGTTATCTAGTAGGTACCTTTTCATTGATATGTCCGTCGTCTTTCTCCCAGCACAATAGTTTTCATGCTCCTTTCTACAAACGTTGCTGACGTTGGGATGGCTTAGGGGATTTGGGGGATACAGTATCACTGCGATACTTGCTTGGACTTCGATCTCTGCTATAAGTGTCATCTATCCATGGAAGTCATCCATCCCTCCACTCATCTTCTTCAGCCAATTGGGCCCGAATATGTGACAGAGACGGAAGCGACCGATTCTGAGAGTAGTGAAGAAGACGACGAGGCATCAGGGGCGAGCGAGGGTTAGGGGTAGTGGGTAGGTTCGTAGGGACTTGGTGAAGATACGATAGATCTTACCATAAGTTAGAAGAGCTTAGAGTTGATAGGCAGGAACGTGAAACTAAATCAAAATCAACACTCTGGTAAACTTATACAATTACTGAAATGTCTTGGTCCAATTTAGTTGGGGGTTAGTGCCCGATGGTATCGGTGCCGGTGGCCGGCGAGCATAAAGGGTTCCCCCGCTTACCGTACAGCCCTAGAACTATGGGGCTGATGCCTAGAGGGTACGAAAAATCTCCAATATTGGTCCCCTAGGAAACAAAGGGGTGCAAGATCTAGCTTCGGTGACCAATTGGAAAGACCACTAAATCTAAGTTATCTCCAGGGGGCTATACGGTTGCTACGTGCATACGGTCCGGTGGGGAGCCCTTCTAGGGAGCATCACCCAATTCTGCTCCTTATTCTTTTTCGTCTCCGCCGCTTTCGCCTTCCGCATCTGCTCAACATCTCAACAAGGTCAGCTAGAATTGAGTTAAACAAGCTCTCAGCTGGCCAATGCGTAAGCCACAGGATTTAGTGGGGTCGTGTGTAAGCATGGCATGCTAAAGACACTCTTTCAGCTATCTGGTGTCAAATCTCGATGAATGCTATTTGTAGGTTCCGCCCCAGATCGCTGTCGCTGTAGACACCGGCGGTTGCGTGGCACTTGGACTGCAATGAGCTTTCTAGTACACCAGAGCCAGGCTTATGGTTGTAGCAACAATAGCGCAAGCCTCAGTAGCTGATTAAGAGAGTACAAGGTGTTTTCTGCTGTGTTTTAGCTATTTTGGTGTTCGTCTTTGTAACTGTGGCTTTTGATATGCTTACAATGCAGGCAATGTCAGCATCATAGGGGCAATTTGAACCTAAAGAATGTTAGTAGAAACGAATAGAGCATTGCATAGGCTGGCGGGGAATATCTGAGCAATGATATGGAGCGTTCTGCAAGTATATGCAAGCCACTATTTGTAATCACGGCCACAAGTCTTACCTCCCGGAATAGTACATCGCGCTAAATAGTATTTAAACCAATCATCTATGGGTATTAAGTGAAATACCAAAATGAATGTATAATTGATGGGCACCCTGAGTTAGTGCATATGTTTATGTACGGTAATTACTGGAGCCTGCTTACCTTGCATTTGCTTCTTGATGCAAATATGCCAATATTTAACATTTTTGAGATTAGCCACCCTACACAGTTTGAAGCTTCCACCAAAGGCCTTGATGACTTTATAAATCTATCTGAAATTCCTTCTGCATGGGTATCACAAGGCGTAAAACGACCTGTTGCCAAATCGACATACCGGTTCCTAAAACGACTATTACCTGAGGAATTATTATGTACTCACCATCTGGTCTGGTAGCTGCGGGTATCATACTGCCACTCCTAGGCGTTTTTGCTGTGTCTCTCCGGTTTTATGTACGCTCGCAGTCCAAACATTCAGTGGGAATCGACGATTGGATGATCCTTACAGCATGCATCATGGTCTGTGGAATGGGAGCGATACAAGTCATCGGTAGGTGCCTTGAACTTGACCAGATCTCACTCCTTGATAGCCGCTAAAGCCTCTTGATGATTTAGCTGCTGAAACCGGTGAACTCGGACGAGACATGCTCCCTGTTGTTACTGCACGCGCCCGCAGAGAAGCCAAAGTTAGGCATACTGTCCTTATTCCACCATTGGCTGCTGACTGGCTACTCTCTTGTACCTCAAGTTCATATACGCTGTGACCATCATTGAAAAGTTTGCCTATGGTTGTATTAAATTGAGCGTGTGCCTGTTCTACCGAAGGATCTTCTCCGTTTCACGACGCTTCCTGATTGTCAATAATGTCGTCATGGCTCTCATTTGCTGTTGGGCTTTTGCTTTTTTTTTCGCAGAGGTATTCCTGTGCGGATTGCACCCCGGTGTCCTTTGGAGTGGTAATACGACCAATCAGGGCTGCGCAAGTCAGCTCCTGGTGCTTCTCTGGTTTGCCATCACCGACGTGCTCGGCGATATTGCTGTCCTTGCAATGCCTTATCCGTGCATAGTCAAGCTGCAGATGAACAAGAAGGAAAAGCTTGGAATCAGTGGAGTCTTCTTGCTTGGAACATTGTTCGTAATGCCGCAGGTTTTATCTAGGGAAAGGGAGAGTATATGCACTAACCTTTTAACAGAGCGTTAGCTGCTGGTATCACACGGCTGGGATTTGTCGCACAGAACTTCACCGGTAAACTCTCATTCCAAATCGTGCATAATGCTCGAGTGATGCTGATATGGTAATTCAGAACCTAGCATCTTTTACAACGCAGAAGGGCAAATTTTGAACAGTACGTTACCAATTTGACCCTCCGAAGCAATCCTCATTAATCTCGAATAGGCCCAACCACAACTGCACCATTTCTTTTCACCATAGTCGAACTCTCAGCTGGTATCGTTGCGGCGTGCCTTCCGACTCTAGCTCCGCTCCTGAGGAAGACACTAGGTCTGAGCAGTATGGTGGCCAGTTTCCGTCATACAAGGATGTTCAATCGCACTAAACAACAAACGAACTATTTGCCTTCTTATCAGGGAAACAGCTCAAGCGGCAAGAGGAGTGATTGCAACATACTAGCCGTAGAGGAAATTCATCAGGCATCAAGAGCCACATCAGGAGTATCTACGCGCCAAGAAGGTCTCGAAAGAAGTGGAGATGAAATTATATGCTAGTGTAGGCATAAATGGCCCTCAAGGTCATCAGGGTTGGTTGAGTGCCTGTTAATTTTGCTAGAAATGTATCATTAAATAACTGACCACTACTAACCTAATATTACACCTGTCAAAATCGCGGAAACACGGTCATTGAGGCTTGTTTCGCACGGGAGTGTAGGCACAAGGATATTGAGCTAGCGTTCAGCAGTACTCTCGCGGTCTTGGAGAAGGATCCGGCTGTGACGGTTGTAAGAGCTCTGAAGGTAGAGAGACCGGATGCGTTGTATGAAGGTGTCGAGGGGTTTGAGGAGAAGGAGGTGGTGAATGGCGAGGTCAATGGGACTAAGGGCGTGCTTTCGTATGAATGGGCGATTAATAATGTACGTCCAGCCTTCAATGCAGCTGATTTCTTGCGATTTGGCAAGACGATCGTGGGGCAGTTGAGTGATGTTACTAACTAGAAGGGTGTCGATTATTTGCGGAAGGCCGTGCCGGAGGGGTACTCGGTGGAACTCCACATAGATGCCACAATACTTCCGCTCAGGCAAGGATTGCTGGTATAACACCCTGAGAGGGCCTCGGAAAAGGCGTTGCGGAAGCTAAAGCTGTTCAAAGATTGGGAGTTGCATGCGTATCCTCATCAACCGTCGCCAAGAGAGAACCCGCCAAGGTACATGACCTCGGGCTGGCTGATGATGAACGTGTTGAGCTTGGATGAGAACAAAGTCATTGTCGAAGCGGGAGATGTAGAGCTTGCTGAGTACTTTAGGAAGCTGGAGATGGAGCTAATACCGTGTCCGTTCCAGCATGTGCATAGTATTGGAGGATCTTTTCACTGTGCAACCGTGGACTTGGTAAGGCAAGGAAATCGGGAGAGATTGGCTAAGCAGTAATAGTATGGGTTCCGAAGCTGGGACAAGACCATCGCTTAGAGGTAGCCTTCAAAAGTTGCACCGGCCCCCAACCGTACAGCCCTATGGGGCTGATGCCTAGAGGATGCAAAAAGTCCCCAAAACTGGTCCCTTAGCTAACGAGCTATAGGGGCTAGAGACTTAGCTCCGGTAACCAATTCGACCGCAAAGGCTACCAGCTCTAGGGCATCTCCAGGGGCTCTACGGGGTTTGAGCCCTTCTAAGGGGCATTACCCACTTCTGCTCCTTATCCTTTTTCGTCTCCGCCGCTTTCCACTGCCGCACCTACTCAGCATTTCAACAGCGTTTTGAGCTAAAAACCCTTTCCACCCACGCCTACACATATCTCACATACAGCTAGCCATCACGCCCTAGGTATCTTATCGCTTAGACGGAGGGGCTTCAGCGATGTGTCCCCCTTCCTGTCGCGGCTATTGACAGTAGTGCCAGCATAGCCGTCGAGAGGCCTAAGATTGAGTTTTTTCCGCCAACTAATGAATATTCTGAATATCTTCATTCTGCAGCTTTTCAGCTTTTCACCCTGACCAGAGGAGTAGTAACCTCCGTTCATGATCTCTTACCGAATCTACATAGTCCGTACATATCCAAGGACGCAACAAAAACCTTTCGGCTTGGTATGTCATTGGTCGGAGATAATGAGTGGGGGAGCTCTTTTCTTTTGCGCACCAAGTATCCCGGACCGTTCTGCACACGCCAAAATTTGGCACAAGAATCTGGACTTAACGAGCAAGGCAATGATCCGAGTTCTAGAACGAGCGCCTAGAATGCAATACGATGCGTGGTCGAGAATGTGTCCCCTTCAAGTCGTTGCTACTCTTCGCCCACATTGGTACTGGGAACTATGCCTCAATAAATAACCCTGCCCGTGGCTGGCTGAAGACACCCACAACTCACAGCTGCCATGCGGTTTCCTCAACAAGCCTCACTTGCTCTTCGAGCAATGTACTTGCCGAAGCCTGTGACCAGTACCAGCACCACCTATAGCGTCTAGCCTCCCCAGTTTCCTCGCACGCCACCTACCCTTTCTGTGCCACGATGTTTCTTTAAGGCTGAGCCTGACTGTGATGCCCTACCAAGCCCGAACCCACGCAGAACTTGATAGCTGGGCTTGGGCACTAACAGTATCCGACCATGGCGGAAGATACCAGCTCCACACCAACAGACCTCCCCTGTGGCATTTTTAGTCGAAACAAATGCTAGGATCAGCACGACATAAATTCTTGCGCTGCCACCAGGATGCTTACAGCTGGAAAGTGCATTGATGCCTCAACCGAATATCCTTATGGGTCCGTCCCTAGACATTCGATTATCACTTTCTATAAGTCGATATGCACAGAAAATTGGTATACAAAATGTGTCCAGGTTGTGATTCAGAGCATGTTTAGCATGGAAGCCCTCCTATCGTCTTTGATAGTGCTTAAGACATCTTGCTTTGCGCGGCTGGGGGGTTGGACATTTCAAGTTCAAGATCGTATGCATACCATCAGTAGACTTTCATTCCACGTCAAAGCACATAACAGCACGTGCTATGGTTGATCCACTGAAACAGCATTGACAGCCGAATGCGAGGAACACATTGATAAGGATTTGTTGACGTATCGTCTGTTTGTTTCTACAGACGCTTCTTACCCCATCGTCTGTGCTATATGAAATATGGGTTTTTACATACCCACCCTGCAGGGGAGAGTTCTAGGCCCCTTCCATCTAGGCATCATATACCGAATTGGGAATCCCAACAGCACGAATTATAAAAAGGAATCAACGCTTATCACAGAGTGGCTTGCAGGGGTTTTACCGAGTAGAAAATACCAGTAACAGCAGTCATCGAGATTTGACACCGAATAGATAAAAGATGTCTTTAGCATGGAACATATCCATGCTTACACGCGACCCCACTGAATCCTGTGGCTTACGCATTGGCCAGCTAAGAGCTTGTTCAACTCAGTTCTAGAATTCACGAGGCAGGATCAACCTGAGATTGGCGCCAACGTAGAGGGAAGCTGAAGCCACCACTAATCAGGAACATCCATTACTCGGTAGCTAACACTGATTCAGCTAGCTTCTATACCCTGTCCAGTCCCTCAATCTGTAGCGCTGGACGGTGAACTCTGGCTCTTGGCGGTGCGAAAAAGCAAATGTTAGTTCAAGTTTGGGATTCCCACCTAGTCCTGCTCCGTCTAATTCGCCAATTTATATTCCGCCCCAGATCGGTGTCGCGATAGACAGCGGCGGTTGCGTGGCACTTGGACTGCAATTAATTTTCTGGCGCCCCGAGCTAGGCTTGCGATGGTAGCAGCAATGGCGCAAGCCTCAGTAGCTGATTCACAGAGTACAAGGTGTTTTCTGCTGTGTTCCAGCTGAAGGGCAGAGTCTGCAGCTAAAGGCGGTACGCTGCTTGGCTCTGAATACGCTTTCCTTTTTAGTATGGAGTGGCTTGTGGCGTCCCGATGACAGCTGAAAACATGAACGTATCGAACGATGATCAATGGTCTAACACTATTGCTAATGCGCTTCTAGCCAGTAATAGTCAATTAGGAGAGTGGAGATCTCACTTGGTTTACGAGGCCAGTGCGAGATTCCTCCTGCTTCGATTTGAGGCTGCAGAGTGCTTGCGTCTAGAACCTAGGCCTGAAGAAGCGCATGTTGGAGAGCAGGCGGAACTTTTCTAGATCCATACTAGACATTATGCAAGAAACGGGCTTTGGCGACAGGGGTACGTCTCTTTTGTGGTACATGCCTTATCACCATTAAGCCCCTGGACTTACATTACCTGCAGGCTATGTGACTTTCGTCACATGTTGCAATCAGCGTAGCTCTACCGGAAATGGTATCCATAGCATAGCCCTTCCAGAACCGATACACAACGGTGTCTAGTCCAAGCTGCCTGTAAGACAAACTCCGATATGCACTATGGTGGCGCTCTACTTTGGCTTTGAAAGTTGTCGAAAGGTGTCGAAAGCTGCTGAACACATCTATTCCTCGCTTCAATAAGGTCCAGAACATCATGCAACATGCTGTGATGTTCTTGAGGCGTTCTAGACCGCATTGTATGCTCGCCTTAGACGAGCTATCGCTGGCATATAAGAAATGGATTCCCACCTTTCTTCGACTCATCCCAAGCACATCAAGAACCTCCAGCTTCCTTAGCAGCATTCTAAGTTTCCAAGTCAAATAAAAGCTTCCCACATACCTGCTTAATCCGTTACGAGATTCCTACATTCATAATGGCCGAAGTCTTCACTCGTCTCAAGGCATTCGACGCTCCCCAGAAGGATACCTTTGGCCATGCCAAACCTATTGAAATCTACCACGATGACGAGGGTATCCAGCACGCTTACGAACTCGTACACTTCTACAAGTTCCACGTCCAGGCTATTGAGGAACTCATTCATCGCCACGAAGATCTCGAACGTCGGTACAAGGAGTCGGAAAATTCTCGCAATGCTTTGGCTACAAAGCTCCACAACACCGAGATTGAATTGAAAGGTGTGAAGGCTGACCTCGAAGAGTCCAAAGAGAATCTTAAAAGAGAAAAGAAGGCCCATGAGAAGACCAAGGCCGACCTTAGGGAAGCAAAGGAAGATCTCAAGAAGGAAATTGTCTCCCATCAGAAGACCACCGTTGCTCTTGAGAAGTCCAAAGAAGAACTTCGCAAAGAACAGGTTTCTCATCAGAGGACCAAGGAGATGCTTGAAGAGTCCAAGGACGAGCTCAAACGTGAAAAGTTCCTCCACCAGACGACCAAGGATAAACTCAAGACCTCCGAAGAGCAGCTCAAGGCGACCACTTCTCAGCTCCAGGAGACAATCGACAAGTTGGAACATTCTCTTATCGAGCTCCGCCAAATCAACACTGAGCTCACAAAGGTCAGGGGCGAACTTGAAGAAAGCAAGGATATGCTCGTCCAAACCCAGTCTGAATTAGCCAAGACCAGGAACGAGCTTTGTAAAGCCCGCGAAAATTATGCTAGCGCTAATAAACGTGCCGACGAGAATCGGAGGCAGCTCGATGAGGCCATTCGCAATGAGAAAGCTGCCAACGTTAGGGCAAGGGAAGCCAACGACAGAGCGGATAACCTTGAAGAGGAGAGAGACATGCTCAATAAGGAAGTCGACAATCTGAAGAAGGCACTCGAGAAAGCCAACGCCTCGAGTAATGAATCCTGCACCGACTTGCACGTCATCCGCAAACCCAATCACACCTGTGGCAATGTCTACATTGACGAGATCATATACGGCGGTAAAGCATTCGATGATAAGAAGACTGTCGACACCTTCTTGCAGCTGTTGAAGAACAAAACCCTTTTCGAAGTTCACAACAGGCTCTTCCCTGAGGATCCTTGGCACCTTAATTTAAAGACTCTTACAGTTGTGTATAGCGTTAATGGTAAACCGTTTCAGTATCTTAACGGAAAGGAATGGGAGAAAGTGAGGTTCACCTATTAAGCGAATTAGTCTTGGGCTGGAAGTTCTTCAGGTGTTGAGGTAGCAAACATGGGGCGATTTGTGTAATTTGGGTTTTTGATTGCTGCTTATCGATTTGTGGTCATTCCTTAATGTTTGCGGATTATCTATTCAATCGCGTTAGGTTGGATTTCTGGTGGCTGGCGCTGGTACAATGGTTTAACGGCTTGGTATCTCTCTCTTTATGCCTTCCTTTCATATTGTTTTTGAATTCAAGGATGTATTGCAGTGGGGGACCTAATGCAAGAATAAATCTGCGATGACCTGACGCTGCTTACCCTGCCTGAGGATGTCTCTGCAGTCTAGAGGTTCGGAAGCGATGTATTGTTTGGACTGCAAAGTAAACCAATCAGCGTTAATTCCTATTCAACGAAAGTCGTTACTGCGATGCAGGTCTCCACTCACTATTGGACAGTTTGGGCTTAGAAAGCACCGCTCGCAGAGAGATCCCCTATTGTGATGACCAATGGTGGCCCTTTAGTGAACAAGGAACTTGACTTTGCTTTGGTAATAAGCAAATTGCAAGCTGGCTTGGTAATCCCTAACTGCCTCACATCTTGAAGGTGTATTTGAAGCTGCATTTGTGTTGCAGCACCTGACGCCCCTAGCGTAGCCTTAGCTCGCCACTCATATGTGTTATCCTGTCAGCACTCTTCATCCTGTATACAGAGGCATCCTCCATAGATTCTAGCACCTCAGGCGAGGCATCATCATCCACAAGTTGGTAGGCAACATAGAACGTCTCTGGAGAGTACAGAAGATGTTATTAGTTTGGATACAGTAACTTCGTTCGTCTGCTACGTGTAGAACGAGTTGACGAGCTTTTGAGCCGGCTGCAGAAGGCCCATCGTGCGAATCCCTTGAGGGAACCGTTTTGGATTCACAGTGGTTTCAATAATCAACAGAACTTGGCCGGGCAAACCCTGGGGCCCGGACTTCTGACGCCCTCCGGTAGTTGGCAGGGGTTCAGGTAGCTCGTGGGGGACAAAAATATTGGCACCCCCCTTAGAAGTGCCGCGCAACGGGTCCGGTTTGGGGTGGGGCTTTGGGTCGGGTTTGGGAGGTCTTTAGGCCGCCTCAACCTATTATGTAGCGTGCCCCTAGAAGAAAATTAGGTCTAGAGGGGTGCCAATATTTCTGTCCCCCCCGACGCCTTATTACCTAGCGCCGGATATGTCCAGGCCGTATGGCTTGGCATTAACCATCAAAATATGCGTAGCCGTTGACTTTGGCTCTTCCTATCTCATGGTTTTTGGGATGCAACAACTGGGAAAGCCCACCCTGGCATAGTTCAAGACTGTACATACGAATGTGCTCGGCGATACATCATGCTCTGCCGTGCTTGTAAAACGATGTTTCAGGGCGACCTGACATTTGCTGACGAGCATTCCTACATCCCAGTTGCTCATCATCTGACCGCCAAAGATCTTTGTGCAGCAGCAGAGCAGAAATGCCGAATCTGTACACGTGTATGGCGCACGTTCTCTAAGAACGGCCAAGTAGACATGTTGACTTTCCAACCCGAATCAAGCTTTACGGGCTACCTGTTCAACGACAGTGAGCATACGCTTGGCTTACGCATACCACCCGGATGCTACGAACTATACATACTCCTAGACTTAAAAGCTCTTGAACGAGAACCTTTGAAGACGGAGCGAGGGTACCCGCAGGTATGCGCGTTTGTCTTGGAACCAGCAGATGGTACATTTGAGTATTCGACATGACTTCCAACCTTCGTATCTGATCGCATGATACAGACATAACTTCACTTGTTCGCCACAACGAGATTGCACTCAATACAGGGTCTGACGACTGCTGGCGGCTTGCCCAAACTTGGTTTACGGGGTGTATAGCACAACATCAGAAGTGCAATAGGCCTGTTGGCAAGAGCTTGTTTCACCCCACTCGCCTTGTTGAGTTACTACCGACAAATTCCAGCTCTAGATTCGACTTACGAATTACCTATCAAGTCCCGCCAGATTGTCCATACATGACACTAAGCCACACCTGGGGAACGGCCAGATTCATGAAGTTGACCAAATCGACCTATCAAAGCCTACAAGATGGATTCGAGAGTAAAGACCTGCCAAAAACTTTTCGAGATGCAGTTGAGGTTGCCAGGAGATTCGGAGTTGATTACTTATGGATTGATTCGTTGTGCATTCTGCAAGACTCAGCGGACGACTGGATCCATGAAGCTGCACAAATGGGCGACGTATACTACAACTCACTTTGCAATATCGCAGCGACAGGCGCATCAGATAGTGGCCAAGGCTGCTTTTTTGATCGGGATAGGTCCCTGATCATTCCTTGCATCGTCAAGTCGGAATGGGATAACACGCCTAATCATGAGTATCACGTCATCGAGTGCCTATTCTGGCAAGAGCAAATGTCGAGTGCACCCCTCAATCGCCGAGCATGGGTGGTTCAAGAACGCCTTCTTTCCCCTCGCGTACTGCACTATGGTAAGGACCAGCTGCTTTGGGAATGTCATGAATTGGACGCATGTGAAACATACCCCCAGGGGCTACCTTCTATCCCGGCGAATGCCCACACCCTTTTCAAGGGATTGGATCCGGAGGTGGATGGCCGGCGTTTGCGAAAGTTCAGCAATAATGAAACTGATCCGGACTTAGAGCCATATCATCTGTGGACCAAAGTTGTCCAGGCCTACACATCAAGCGACTTATCGAAGCCAGGCGATAAGTTGATCGCAATATCTGGTATCGCCAAGCGATTCCAGAGCATGCTAAACGATACCTATCTAGCCGGGTTATGGTTACGAGTCCTGCCTACCCAATTACTATGGCATGTAGATGACTGCAGGCAAGCCAATGGCTTATCAGCAAGGAGGCCCGCCTCCTACCGCGCACCCTCCTGGAGCTGGGCATCTGTCGACGGCGAGGTCTCTGCTGGTGAAATAAATCGCGACGGTATCCTGATAACGGTAATTAAGACATATGTAAAGCCATTGACGAACGACGAAACAGGCCAGATTGAGGACGGTTACATTATCTTGGAAGGTAAACTCTTCCCTGCTGGACTGTACAGATGTGCGACGGTTGACGAACTTCGACTTCGAATCAACGCCAAAGAATTGGGAATAGGGTGTCTGGTCTACCCTGATACTGAACCTGATGGTATTGCTGCAATCTCTTGCTGCCTACCAATCAGAGAGTACACGTATAACCAGAAGCCATGGGTCTGGGGACTGATCCTGGTGGCTGATAAGACCGGTAGGGGTTTCTATAGACGATTCGGTGTGTTTGCGGCCCATGGGCAAGAAGCATATGAAGTACTCAAAGACTCGAACATCGTGGAAGACACTTCTGAGTTATATGTTGATTGTAACTCGCATAAGCTCTTCGTAATCTAAGCAAGAAAATCTGATATTTAAAGATTTTGGAGACAAGCGTTTGATTATGATTCATTTGATTTCAAATTCCTGGGTTTAATCAATTTAGTTAGCCCGATAAGTTACCCTATACTCCCCAGGCTCAGCTCCCGTTCCGCCGTCAGCGTTGTACCAGATGATATGACCCATTTCAACGCAAAATGCCCGGAGATTTGGACTATAGCCTTCAGCCGCGAAGAAGACCAGTGGTTCAGCCTTTAGAGATTCAGGAATGATCTATTCTCATGAACCGCTTCTATAAAGCATAAAGGTCTCACTTCCATTCAATGAATTTGTTTACTGCCGCGCGGATTATCTCTCATTATTTAACATCATAAAATCAAGAGACACTACTCGTAGAGTGACCAAAGGCGGCTCCCAAGTGGACATGTACCCTGCCTTTTCCTCAGCAATGAGCAAGTCGTGACACTAACTTGGTGACCCTTATCTACGCTATGTCTCAGACGCGCATCTGAAGCTATAGTTGGTCGGCAACATATTCCTCATCTGTAATTTGCACTAGAGATAGAGACTTCATGATGATTCCTTCGTCCAGGTCTCCGGAAGGAGCTGCGTGGATTTTAGTAAGAACGCCAGGGAAGGTAAAATTGGAGGCATTATCTCCGTCGTGCAGTTCGGAATATTGGCCTACATGCAACCCTGAGCTTAGGTCTAAATGGTCACCTTCGAGGTGTGACCTCTTCGCTCGGAGGAAAGGCATGGTCTTGGACACCAGCTTCGTCTTCGAACCCGCAAGATAAGAAGCGCATCGATCGTGCAGGGAGACAACGTTTTTCGCTTTTGCCATATGGATTCTCGAGAACGAAGCAAAGGCGGGCATGGAACTGCAGATGATGGAAACATCAATTTCAAGAACTCTGAGGTTCAATTAGTAGGGTAACCTTGCATTGTGAATGCAACGTGACTTACATGCAGATGTAGAGAATATCACTGTACCACAAGTCGGTGCTAAGGGAACTCTTGATCCGATATACTAGACCGACAACGCTGGCAGCTACGGCGCTTCCTGATGTTAGAATTGAAGTTATATTTTCACATTAATAGAAAGGAAGTATCTTACAGAATGCCCGTTAGAAAAACCGATAAGACAGCGAAACGTCTCGGAAGAGACATCTGTAGTCTCATCACGACAGGTATAGGCAAAATAAGAATGAACAAATCGAGTACGACATTGAGGGGCCCTTGAACTAGGCTTAGTATCCACATATTATGGCACCAGAGTCGAGGACAGTAGTACGCCATTAGAGGGATACTGATCCAGTAAAGGCAGAAAGCAAAGACCAGACCAATGTATATTGCATATCGAGTAGAGGTCTTGGGACCAAATATGCGAAGGTATAACAATAGGAGCGATGCTTTAGCAAAGAAGAGGCTGGGGCCTGTCAGTATCTGGGCTGTGAATTGTTTCTGTTGAAAACTCTCTGATTCAGCATAAGCCACGCACACTTTTAACTTAGACGCACACCTTTGGGAACCTGTCATTGGAAACAAAACTGAAGGGTATATCCCACGAATGGCGAAAAGTGTTCGTCACTGGGAAACGGTGTTAAGTGGGTTTATCGGTGACAGAACGCGGACTTTGCAAGCTTACGTGTTAATACCACGCTAGTAAAAGCCAACGAGAGTATCATGGCAATAACGCAGCAATCTGTCCGACTGTCAGTGAAAACGCTTTTGCCGGTTGAGACTATAATCGAAGTTAAGTACATTCATCTAGTGCAAGCTTATGGTTTGATTGGAAAGCCAGATAAACTCGGGTAGTGACGAAAATTAATGTCAGGGCCATCAGCGCCGGGCAAACGCTGAATGCTAGATGCTCGAGTGATGGGGGATTGCTGAAATTGGACGTCACGCCTGCGGGTGGGGCACCAGCTGGAATTTGGGAGTGTGCGACTCCTGGCGGAAGACCAACAAACATCATTGCTAAGAGATAGACTGTCGCAGGAGTCCTTTTGAGCGGCTCTCTTTGTACACAGAAAACGTTCACTGAAGTAGGTATTCAGACACAACAATACTTTATACGAGAAGGTTTGCTTCTACTGCATCCTCACGATGACGTAGCTGTACATCGCCGTCTACATGCACAAATCACTCGCATCTTACGCTGAAGGCGTAACTCGTCCGGCAGCTTTACGTTTAATGCGTCCACATAGCATCGACTGCATGATACGGCGTGCTTACCGTACGGAAAGCTGTCTCGTTTCGAGAAACGTGCTCGCACACTGCTGAAGTAGTCAAGCGGCCCCGGTAGAAGATACCGGTTGAGCGTATGATGCGACACTGACGGGTACTTACATACTCTCAGATCCTTCTACCTAGCCATCAGAAGCAGGTGGTCACATTGTTACTCACGCCATGAGTGTGCAAAACTACCCGAGTGGAGCTCTGCTTTCGCCCGGAGATCTTGAGAGATTGGAATAAAAGCCTCGAATTGCACTAGCCATTATCGCCAAGGCTCAAAACTGGTAGAACTTTCGGTGTGTACTCCGTACAGAGGTACATCAACTCCATTCTAGTTATGCTTGTGTACTTGCCTTACTGTTGCCCAGCAAGGGACAGGCTAAGTGCCGGTGACAATTATCAGCTAGGAACATAAGCAGTCGTCTTACCGCATCAAGTCCGTCTTACTGTATCAAGTCCGTCTTACCGCATTAATTCCGTCTCAATGCATTAAGTTCCTTATCCAGGTACCTGGGTAGTTAGGCATGGCTACCTAGCTGATAACCTTAGAAATACTCACCCACCGACAACCGTAGAAGTACTCACCCAGATACTATATTACCCTGTGGGGCGGGATTCAAGGCATGGACTGTAGCAGGGAGTCTTTTCGGGCTGCAATCGGGAGAAAGCTATTCTGATGCAGGCTTACAAACACATTGTAGCAACCTCTTGGTCCACCCGGGACAGAAGCACCGTCTCATGTAGGATCAGAAAATGCGGCGTGATCTCTAATCATCGAACTGTTTTAATTTGATTTTCCGAGGGTGTCCAGCCTTCAAGTGATATTGGGCCACCAGAAGAGTGTGGTTACAACGGGGGGGGGGCTCAGTACTCTTGGTCCGAGCGTTGGCGTGGGGGTTTCGCGTCATTAACTAGGTACAATCTACCTCACTACGTACCAAATATCGATACAAAACGTCTTGATTTGCGACAGCTGTTGTCGGCAAAGGTATGCAAAGTGCGTGGTACAGATAGTTGAGAATATTGGACGTCTGTCTTGTTGCTCCATCACGCCCTAGGTAATCTATCACTTAGATGAAGGGAGTTTTGGAAATAGGCCTTCGCTCTCTGTCGTCATTAATAAGGGCAGCGCAAACTAAAGCTAATGGTAATTAGGGGACGGCTAACTAACAGAGATTCTGACTACCTTGACATGGCCAGCTGTTCACCGTGGCCAGAAGAGCACTAAGTGGTATATCAGATCAATTTAATTGCCTTAAGGCCGTCTTAATCCTGCCGCACACTTGCATTGCTGCTGCTCTGGCAAAGGGATGTGGCAAACAGCTTCCAAACGCAATCCGTGCAATCAAGGATGCAGCGAACAACATCTTCAAGTGAAGGAGGAAAGAGCCCATTCAAGGGAAAAAGTGAAAAGGTAGTCCACATTAGAGCTCATTAACAGCCTTCGATTTACACGACGAGAAAGTAAATGGAGAACATAGCTGATTTTCGATCTGCGATATTAGGAAGTGACCACGCAGACAGAAAGTTGATCCCGCTCCCCTCACCAATTTCATCAATATACCCAACACTCGCCGTCTTTGCCTCTTCATCCACCGTTGTCGATTGACTTGAATATGCAATATGTCTACTTTTTCCCCCAATATCTTCAAACCAAGGGGACACTCGCTCCGTACAGTCCTGACTCTTTGGTGTTATCTGCTCGGAAACCTGGATCTCTCCTTGTCGCCGGCTAGTTTCATGAGAATCAGAGCCGCTGTGCTTGCTTCCCAAAAAAGGTATTTCCTAGTATTGAGCAGCAAATGGGACCAATTGAATGTGCTCTCAAGGAGTCCGCTGAACAGCGGTCGTAGGGCGGGCACTAAAGAGATGATGATTCCAATAAATTGCTCGAGGGCAGCCCAGGTTGCAGGCTTAGTGAAACCCCATGTATAGTCGTTGGCGAACACACCCTTTAGTGTGATTGCTTTAATAACGGCGCATACTGCGGTAAATATCCCTAGTCCCATAAGGGTACAAAGTGCGACCTTGGTTTGATTGTTCATCTGAAGCCGATGTATAACTAAAATGGGTATGCCAGCACAAATCAAACCAGTCACAACATCAATGGTGAAGCCGATATATCCTGCCAAGACAGTCGTATGCGTCGATAAGCATGATCCATCTATCTGCGGGTTCCAGAGAGCGGCCAGGGGTCTACAATGCAAAAAGAATAGCATTGCTAACGCGAGATGCGTGACGGCAACGAAGACGAGCAAGAACCATGAGAAGTGTGAGATCCTTCTGCGGCCTCGCTCAACGACCCGGAGAAGTGTCAAGCAGACAGAGATCTTCACGACACCAATGCCGGTAACGTTGATGGCTTCAGAGATGGCGCTAAATTCAAGCATAGAGATGACCGATTGGGGAGGTAGGCAGGAGACGTGCCGGCCCATCCCTGAAGTGACCATCTTCGTGAAGAACCCAGCCGCGATAATGCCTACCATCTGAAGGTTGGAAGAAACGATGAGCCAACGCGGAGCAATTTAGGCGGGATGCAATGGAAAGAAATGATTGGGGTGTAGAGCGAAGGTGCTTACTAGGCTTACTACAGCCGTACAATCATCCCAGCCAATATTATGGCGGAGGCCCAAGCGTACATGCAACCTCAAGCTCACCACTATGATGCCAATAGCCAAAAGAAGCCAGCTAAACACCAGGCCGGTGATACCCTGATTTTCGTCGCAGTAGGTACTAGCCGCAGAAGAAGAAGAGACTCCAGAAGACATTATAGGTTGGCTGCATTAACAGGCGATGGGATGAAGATGTTTCAATCCTCCTGATTTTTGAAAAAACATGTACTCTTGAGAGTCCCGAATGGTACATAGAACGATAAATGTTTTTATTTGAAAATGGTGGGTGGAGAGCATGGCATGCTCTGAATATCGCATCTGTTCTGATCTGACCACAGCCACTCACCGCGGCCTAGTGCATAGAACTCCACCAGTTCCGTTCGCTCTAGACCACGCCGTTATTGTACTTCCGTACGAATTGTCACCATGAGGCTGTAGATGCTCGAGATCAATCAAATCCCTCGAAAATCTCTTCGGCGAATTTTTCGACGCCTTGGCTCTGCATACCAGGGTAGACAATTGAAAGGACTACTGGTATGAAATCCAGCTATACGGGCGCAGCTGAAATGCAGGGGTAAATCAATTTATGGTGACATCCAAGATAAGGACAAGTGGGCTGAAGTCGATGACGCCACTAGATCGCGTATTGGCATGCACTGCTGCGGCGTACAGGCGAGCTTGCACGGAGAAGTTTGACCGGCTTCAACGCTCCGCCGGTCAGCTTTATCAGCCTAACTCTGAGAAAAGTCAGTAACTGTCATCGATAGATCATGAATCTAATACTCACTCTTTGGTTGTATAATTCCAGAGCCCAAGTTAAAGCTTATAAAGCAAGGTCTCAACCACGTTGCTTTAAGGGGCTGTTCCCATTGGCTAGGAAGCCTTATGCCAACTTTGGGTCCGGCCCTATAGGGTTGTACAGTTGGACGGTCGATCATTCTTCCTCCAGCAGTCCAGATCAGCCACATGGGCTTTTCGATCAGAAACAAGCATCAGTACTCCTTCCGACCCCTTAGCCATCGAGACACTGCTTCTCCTACTCGATCTCCTTGAATAAGTATATCCACTTATTCGAAGCATGTTCAAAACCAGTCGAGATCATACACGGTAGTGGCTGGGAATGCAAGGACTACATGTCCTGTGAATGTAAATATGCGAGATCTTACCAATCCGAACCCGAGTTCCAGACTGAAAACTTGAGGGGCAGTACCGCTGATCCTTAGATGAATCCAGAGTCCCTTTCGAACGGGGCTCTACTATTATCAACCCGCAAAGCTGGGCTGCTGGTTGCATATGGACGGCTATACCGCAAGAGATCCTTCTCTCCTACCACGACTTGGGCTCCCATTGGCATGTATGAGGACGTAAACAAAGCTGTCAGACTGTCTCACTATAAGTGCCTTGCTAACATACGTTAATTTGCTTTAGCAGAAGACCAGAGCATCTACAGTCTTCCTGGGCGATGCATTGAGTCAACGAGTAGGTAGAACCCCCGTCAGTCAGCTGATAATGCACGGTTTGATATAGTATAACTCAGTGCGTATACTCAACGAAGTCAGCGAAGACAATTTGTGGCCACAATTGTCTTCAAAGCGTCGATTAGTCCCGGGAAATCAAGCTTGTTCTCATTGTTGTTGGGCCCCAAGTGACTACCAACTCTAATAGAACTGATAGGACTACTCTCCCCTTCACATACTGATTCCGCACCCTCTCAGATTCGATGCATTGGTTCCCATGCCCCAGCCAATGTCCATTGTCATGATCTCACATACAATGCCCATGTTAGACGCAAAAAAGCCTGGAAAGCGGATAAGCCGGCGTTGACGTGGTCTATTGAGAGCTGCAAGAATGCGGACTACTTCAACGATTACATCCTTGATCAGCGCGGGGAATAGTTACCCGCTTGGATTCCGACCCTGCTGGGATGGCTACAAAAGAACAGAGGTAGGACGCGAATGTTTTTGTTAACATAGGCAGTAGCAAAGTTCATCACCAGACATGAAAGCGGCGAACAAGTGCGTTCATATGTTAATTACAATTCCGTAGTAGACAGCTACCTCAAGCAATTCGTTAAGGAAATCTACCCTCATCCATTGATGTCTGCCTGATGGATACTCTCAAATGTCAACACTGATCAGATCAAGCTACGAAATGCGATTAAACCTCAGGTAGATGACATCTTTTGCCACTTACGGCACACATCCTCTGACTCGGTTTCCCCACGCCGCACAAGGGGGAAATTATCGTAACCTGTATCGAAACGTTGAATTTTACCATCATAGCTGTGCCGATAGTATTCTCCCGGTCTGGGTATTGGGAAGGGATTGGTAACAATCGTGGAAGGTTCACCATTGATTGCGAGTGTCACCACGTAGTCTTGTAGAATGCGCGCTGCACCAATCGACTGAACCGGCACGAGGGGCTGGTAGAAAAGTTCCTCCATGCCCATTGCTTTCGATCGTGTTCCACCTCTGCATCCACACATCTTGATATTTCGCGACACTGACATATGTTGCGTGACAACGGAATGTGACATCGCCGATGATTCTCCCGATATCGGCAGGGTCGTCTTTTCCGCTGTCGTAGGTGTCTAGGATCCATTTTCTCTCCTCTTGGGTAACGTCTGGAAAAGCAAGGTCTACGAATTCTGATACGGTTGTTTCATGTTCCTTAAATGCTGCTGTAAATTGGCCTCCCTCGTCCTGCACATTGGACATAATGATGTCAACATCTGCTGCAAATTTTCCTTGCATCAATAATTATGAGGGTGATTCGGGAGCAAAATCGCCCCACGCCGTCGGGTTGTATAGGAATGATCCAGGTGGTGCGCTAATTATTTGGTCAAAGCTCGCGTCCATCATTTTCTCTTTTGGTACCTGGCGTAGTTGGTCCAGGGTCGAGACATAGAGTAGGTCCTTAAAGTCTTGGAATGTTCTCTCCGCTGTCTCTTTATTGGTTACTGGTTGCCAGCCTCCAGAGAGGGAAACTGCACGCTGGAATAAATTTGTTTCCTGACGGCCGTAAGCAGTGAGGTGGTGCACCACAGACCCTCCACCGGCCGAAAGACCAGCAATCGTCACACGATTCGGATCGCCTCTGAATTTTGCAATATGCTCTTGCACCCACTGCAATGCTTGTTGTTGATCTAGTAAGCCGGCATTGATATCTGCATCATCGATCTCTTTGCCGGCTGCAAAACCTAGAGCCCCCATACGATAATTCATCGCCACAAAGACCATGCCACCACTACCTTGTTTAAAGGCACGATCCATAAGCCCTCCTGGGAAGTAGAGGGACTTGCCTCCAAAATTATAGGCACCACCATAGATCCACACAAGAACGGGTAGCGGTTAGTCGCTGTCTTTTTCGTCCAAAGCGCGCTTTGGTGTGTAGACATCGAGAAACAGACAATCCTCTGAGTAGAACCTGGGATCTTTTAAGCTAAATTTTGGAACTAAACCTCCAAGCAGCCGTTCATTGGAACCCCAGAGAGGTTTACTCTCTTCGCAAGGTTCTTCGCACCAGCCGGTATCTGTTTCCTTCTTGCAGCATTGGCAGATTTTACTTGAACCACACGAATTTTCTGGGAAATTCTCTGCCCACTTGATGGTGGCTTGAAGACACTCCTTTCTCCCACTTCCATCTTCAACCTCGTCATTCTCCTCAGGGGGTTGCGGTGCTCTAAAACGCAAGTCGCCAGTAGGTGCTGCTGCATAACGGATATTCTGAAATTTGTAGAGGTTAGGATAGAGATTCGGAACAGCTTTGTGTTTCGTATAGCCTAGGTCAATCGTCGGGAGGGTTTCGTCCGCCGGCACGACTTTGGTCTCTTGCGCACACGTTTGAGTTGCCAGCGGGTTTCCAAGAGGAATCTGTTGGTAGGACTCATCGTTGTGTGGCAGTAGGGAAGCATACACCGATGTCGCCCAAAGTACTATGCATAGCAGATGCCACGCCATGATTTTGGAAGCGGTATTTCTGGAATAGGCAATATCAGTAGTAATTGCTCATCTCCAAAGGTTGCGTGCACGTTTGGTCCTCAGTGCAGATGGTAGGCAGACCAGTGAGTGTCCATGCTAAGATTGGGGTAATGCATGAGCAAATAGCAAGGGCTCTCACGACACGTCCGCTCGGGGCACTACATATGCGATTTCATGCATATCCCGTAAACGGCATTAGTATGCTCCTCGCGTTTGCAATAAGTGTCATCATTCCAGCATCTTCTAGTGTTGAAGCCGGCATGTGTATCAGCAGCCCCGCTCATAAGTTCCAGCTGCTGAGCTAGGCTATGCAATTAGCATTGCAACATTGTATTACCCTGCCAATCATAGTGGTTGTTAGAGAGAATTGGCCATGAGGAGTAGACGCATGTGGCTTGAGCGAGCCGAGCTCGCTTCGTTCATCTGCTTGTTTTCTGCAGCGAGTAGCAAAGATCGAGATGTGCTACTATAGTAATGGCGCAGCGGTTCAATACGACCGCCACCGGGTTTCAACCCCGCTCTTTAACGACCGAGCATTCCCTTCCCTGAACTAAGCTGCTGTAGCTTCCTTTCGGACTGGTTGAAGTTTGGAGTTGTTGAATAGGAACAGCACTTTCTGCAGGCATGTAAAGACTAGTCAGGCCAAGGGTGGGGTGTATTTGGGGTGCATAAACGAGGTTTCGTAGTCACCATTAACCCTTAAAACGGTCCCGGCTCGCCTATCGCAAAGCGGGCTCGGGCACCCCCGCCACAGATCGGGGCGTCGGCCCGCCCTTTCCCCTTCCCCTTTCCCCAGGCCCCACGAATACCACACTCGTCGCTTAAGACGCAAACCAGCATCTCACAGCCAAGGAAAGATCGTGTACGAAATAGATTCAAAGCCGAGCTGTTGCGGTGCCAAAAGCGGGGAATCGCGGGGCTCGCTAATCAAGGTACCTAGCATGCAGGTGCTCCGCCGTACTGACATAGAATGACTTTACTGCTCTAACGAAGACTTGGCAGGCAAATATCTAAGATTATTGAATCACAACGACGATGCTTATAGTAAGTAAGCCAAAGTCGTCACTCCAGACCGAGCCTCCAGAGTCTGATAGTAGAACTCTACGAGCCATGCCGTAACCCAAGGAACACCGAAATTTGGGAACATACCGCGCCTGATTCCAATATCGCCTGAGGTGCTCATGGAGAAGACCACATGATTGCTTGCTTAGCCAGGCGTTAGGCCTAACCCTACCGCGTAGCTACATGATCCAAGGCAGACTCAACTGAATGACATACTCGGGACGACGACTAATTTTCTTAGTGTCGTTGTTGTGGACCTGCAAGGTGCTTCAATCCGAACGGGACTGCATGGCGTAGGATTTTAGAGTCCCTCAAATGGGGCGGCAATTATACATGATTGCTCAAAGCCTGATGGTGTTGAGTGATAGGGGTGGGCGACCTTGAATTTCGACCGTAGGACGACATGGGCGAGATATGTGCAACAGTTAGCTAGGTAGTCCCTCTAACGTCACCGATTTTCTTAGCCTCCATCTCAATGTTTTTGAATCGACCGCCTATAGTCAATGAGATTTAGGGGAGAGCGCGACAGAAATGGAACACATTTCATGACTAAACAAATTTCCTCAATGAGCTCGTGAAAATGGGTCAAATGATCTGCCCACCCTGTCGTTCGCAGTTGTTGGCTTTTCCACATCCATTGAGGATATGAAGCAATTTAAGTAATTAGTACTATGGTTTTCGAGTCGAAAATATCCTTTCACACGAACATGTATCCTGACCAACGACTGGGCTGATGCCGAAGCCAGCAACTGGCCGCCAGGGGATAGTGTCGTCGAGTGGTTTATGATATCCTCGTGATATCTCGGTTTGCCCAGCATGCAGTCTGTCACTGATTTCCCATAACAGAATCAACGTATACATCGGTTACCCATGGCCGTGGTAGACAGTCATGCGAAACTTATGTCAAGACTGTGTGCACTTGAAGACAAACATATTGAGGGGAAAGAGCGTCTAAAAAGCAAGCCTGTGGAGCCCTAAAAGTCACAACTCGGACGGCTCTTAAGGATGTCCTACGTTGTTCTGATATAGGAACAAGTGCGAAGCCGCCCCGAAATAACCAGAGATGCGTGGCTGTTCTCATCGCCACAGGAATTTCCGGGTCCTGCGAGCTTGGGGGTCTTTGTATACATCCTTAAGTAATATAGCGTTGTGATCTCTAAATAACTCGCCAACAAAGGGGTTTTTACAATAAGAGATAGAATGATAAGTATAAGAGGAAGCGATTTCAGATTAAACCCTAGCCTAGGATCAGGGGTAGCATCAAGCTGTTACCAAATGCTATGGGCCTAGGGCTGGACCACTGTACTCAACTCCATAAGGGACAGAAAATCGCTTAGCACATTACTAGGAAAATCTATTCTTTAACGTTGAATCCGTATCATGTCCAAATTGTAAGGCGTCAGTCTCCACTCCCGACCGCCGAGTCAGCTGCGAATTATCTCCGATGGCAGTCACTTAGCAGTGAGCCAACTGCGCAACCACCACTAAGAGATGGTACTAGGTGGTGGTGGTAGCCCTCACAGATCTCAATACTAATAAGAAGATGCCTTACATACCATACCAATAAGATAACACCTTACTTACCAATAAGAAGATACCTTACTGACGATCAGTAGCTCGAGCCTAGTATGCAGAAGTACTGCCCCAGAGCGGGTACCGAAGGGCTCCCGGAGTTAGGCCCCCAAGTGCCCCCTGAGCACCAACGGAGTAGCTCCCTGAAGCACCCCCTAAGACAACTCTGCATCGAGTTTTTTTGGAGGCATGTAGGCGGCATATGTCAAGTATCTGAAATATAGACAATATATCCTCACCAACCGTTGGAGATGTTCTAAGAACTGTGGTTCGCTTCGCTATTATATTACTGGTGCAGTAAGACTGTGAATTCAGAGTGCATTGGGGCTTGAAACCGACATCTATCTATGTTCTCTCGAATCTCTATGCAACATTGGCGGTGATAGCGAAATCCACGCGGTTATTGGACCGCTTCATTTTACGCGTCAGGTCTAGCTCACATCAATGCTAGGTAGCTGCGGGGGCTGGCTGACTTATCGCACCTGTAAAAATTCTAGAGTAGCGCCGCGTTAGTGCCAAATTCGGTGGACCGCACACCAAAAAATGCACAAATTGACTATTTACATAGAACTCAACCATCATCCATCCGTTTGACCCCAATCGGGCAAAGTTGAAGCTATACACATATATATCCTTTTGCCCGCGCTTACCCCTAAGTAGGGGACTTCGTTGCTGCCCTGTAGCCCCATCACCACCAGAATGCCTGCCCCCGCCACCACATATGTAGTACCCTACCATCCACCTCCTATTTTATACCTAGGTAGTAGGTATCAAAGCTGTATGCTTAGATATCCTTTTGCCCCTATCTCCCACCTAATATCAGCCCCCGTTATTGCTCTGTAACCTCACTACTATAATGGTACGTCCGCCGCTTAGTAGATAGAGCTGTTTGGGTATCAAGGAGTACTTAGATAGTACCTAGGCTATCAGTTAGCTATTGGTAACAGTGTATGTAGTAGGTAAAGACTTATAAAGCGTGAACTAAGCGTTAGGGGTAGAACAGAGGTATTTTAGTGGTAGTGGGGTTATAGAGCAACGACGAGGGCTGATATTAGATAGGAGATAGGGGCAAATAGATACTTAGATATATAGCTCCAATTCTGCCTGATTTGGGGCTGAATAGATGGTGGATGGTGGAGTACTGTTCGTAGCGGGGTATTAGTCGCGGTAGTAGGGCTGTAGGTAAATAACAAGTACCGTTATCAGAGGGGACATAGGGGCAAATAGATATATATGTGTATAGCTTCAATTCCGCCTAACTTAGGGGTTAAACCAATAGTGGGTGGTAGAGCTCCATTAAAAAAGTTGAAAAATGCGATTTTTTGTATCCGCCCGCGAAAACATGCCAAGTCCTGCTAAAATATGTCAAAAAATTGAGCTCCTGAGCATAGGCTATAGCGATAGCTAATATATACAATTAGGGGGGCAAAAGCATGCTTATATATAGAGCATCAACATTGCCTAATTTAGAAGGACTTTATGCGGTTATGGTAGAGCTCTATGGTAATAGTTGACATGTGCATTTTTTGGTGTGCGGTCCACCGAATTTGGCACTAACGCGACGCTACTCTAGAATTTTTACAGGTGCGATATCCGGGCATGCTCGCTCCGGCGTTTATACCGCCTAATCAACTGAAATATAAGCATCATGATCTAAAAAAACACGTGGGGTAGCACGTTTACGTGTTGAGTGGTTCATCTATCACGCCGCCACTTCCAAGCCTACGATACACCTTTGAACACGTCTCTTAACATTGTTTGGAGGCTGTAGGTATGTACACAAACTCCTACACTTGCCTTTAATCGCCGCTCATTACACCCCAAGTGCTAGCTAGCATGGATGGCTTTCTCCAACGTCTCTCGAATCCCGCCATTGCCATACCTCTCGTCCTGTTCGTTATCTTCTCCATCTACAACCGTCTGACAAACGTGTCCAATATACCAGGAGGCGTGCCATGGGTTGGGAAAGATACGAGCAAGATGCTGGCTGGTACAAGGGCATCCATAGCAGGCTTCAACGATTTTAGAAAATGGTTGGAAGATGCATATGACAAGGTATTCTTACATATCATACTACTCCCATCTATATGCCAGCGCTAACGAGATTCCATAGTATGGCAAGAAGAATATTTCCTACATCCTGCCCGACAGTTTTGCCGAACCCAAAGTTATTCTACCTCGGTCTCAATTAGCTTGGCTTGTAGATCAGCCAGACGACATTCTCAGTGCAAGTGCCTTCCACCACGATAGCCTCGAAGGCGACTATGCGTTTACTTCCCCTGTGATTACCAAAGCGCCATACCATGAGCATGTCATCCACAAATACCTACCGCGGCGGGTCGCATCCCTGGTTCCAGAGATGTGGGAAGAAGTACAGGCAGCCATAGATCAGACATGGGGCACGAATACAAGGGAATGGAGGGACATTGGGATTTGGCAAAACATGATGAGGGTCATACCAAGCGTTACGAACCGTATGATGGTTGGACCGCAAGTCTGTCGAAACGAAGATTTTCTGGAGAATATGGGCAAGTTCGCTATGGATGTAATCACTTGCTCTACCGTCTACTTGCGATTTACGCCTCGTTTTCTCAAACCACTTGTTGGTCCCCTAGTCAGCATACCAAACACGCGTCATTGGCGGAATACAACAAAGTACACACTTCCAATCATCAAGGAGCGGCTAGCAAACTTCAAGAGGAAGCAGGAGGATCCAAGCTTCCACTGGGACGAGCCAAACGATTACATAAGTTGGCATATCAACCTTGCAATGGCGGAAGGGCGCCACGATGAGTTGACCCCTGACATGATCTCTCGCCGCCTCATGCCGATAAACTTCGCCGCGATCCACACCACTGCCCTGACGATCACGAGTGCCATCTTCGATCTCTTTTCCTCCCCTCACTCTCTAGAATGGCTGAGAGGCATACGGGAAGAAGCCGAAAGGGCATTCGCAGAGGAAGGCGGCCAGTGGACGAAAAATAGCCTTGCGAGATGCCATCGAGCGGACTCCGCCATTCGAGAAAGTATGCGCCTGAGCAACTTCATGGCACTCAACGTTGTCCGAAAAGTGATACCAGCGGAAGGGATTGAGAACAAAGTAGGAGGTTGGCGAGCTCCCCAGGGCGCACTGCTTGGCATTGACATGCACAGCGTGCAGCATGACCCTGAGATCTACCCGGATCCAAACACATATGACCCATTTCGATTTTCAAGGGTTCGAGAAACTTCAGATACATTGAACGTCCACCGCAAAGTCAATGGAACCGGAACCGGAACCACAGGCCTTATCACCACGTCGGATATCTTCCTTCCGTTCTCGCATGGACGCCATGCTTGTCCAGGGAGATTCTTTGTTGCATGTGAGATGAAGCTGATATTAGCATATATAGCGATGAACTATGAGATTGAACCTCTAGACAGTAGACCACCTAATACTTGGTTCGGTCAGAATGTGATTCCTCCAATGAAGGCTACGATTAGAGTGCGAAGAAGGGAAGACATGACGGGACAATAGCGGATTAGAACGATGCCTGATTGTGTCAGATTATGTATAAGCCGGAGCTGGTATCAAAAGGCCGTCATTAGTAAAAATTCATGGAGGGAGCTAGTAAGGATGGGATTAGTAATTAGGAACTTAAACTACTATTAGAATGGAGCCTAATGGAGGAAAGACAGACTAAAGGGATAGATAAGTATATATACTTTCCTACGAGAAGACTCAATTTGGCTCTAGGAGATGGACTAGGAAGCGGCTTCTACCAACGACTGCCTTACTTAATTGGAACAGGGTTGTGATCTTCATGAACTCGAGTAGTGAAAAATTCACGCCCAGCTCGCTGGCCATCCAGTTACGAACCTCAGCAGCCACCAAGCTATCCATCCCATACGCATCCATGTTCTTATGCAAATCAAAATCTTCCTTCGGCGTGAGCGATATCGCGGAGAGCTTGTTCACAAGGGCGTCGCACACAATACGAACAGCCTCATCGTTAGAGGCACAACTCTTAAGCGCGTTTCGAACCGAGGCCGCTTGGTTATCGTCACCGCTGTTGGCGTTTTTCTCTACAGTGGGAAGAATCTCCAACATTTTCGGATCCATGGCCCAAAATGGCAGCGGTTTTGTGGGATCCAGCTTCACGCCGGTGATGGTCTGGGTGTAATCGCACTCTGGATTCTTGTCCGCGATGGCGGCCTTGACCAGGGCATGCAACTCTCGTTCCTTGATTGGATCGTGCACAAGGGCGTCAGGGTTTATGTTCTTCGGTAGATTCCTGGAGATATAGCCTACTTCGTCAACCAAACCGACGTCGATCGACGAGGCTGGCAGTTGATGTTTACGCCTGAATTGGGCGAAAGCATCGAGGAAAGAATTACTGGCTGCGTAAGCACTTTGCCCTGGATTGCCGAGGATGCCAGAGGTAGAGGAAAGTATGACGAAGAAATCGAGCTCAGTCTCCGTGGCCAGTAGTACGTTGTGGAGATGCCAGGCACCCTGGACGCGTGGTTCTACGACCTTGCAATAGTCCTCGATTGTAGACTTCTCAAAAAGAACATCCTGTGTGATTGTGAAAATCAGTCGTCTGAAGGGGCTTCCACACATACCTGAAGCACCATCGCGCCATGGACGACGCCTCCAATAGAAGGCAGACCATGAGAATTAGGACATCTTATGAGTCGTTCAACGTCGCTCTCCAATCCAATGTCACATTTTTGCACTATAATACGAGTGCCTATACTCTCCATATCTTGCACCAGCATCTGGATCCCATCGGCGGCTTGACCGCTTCGCGATGCAAGAATGATGAACTTTGCGCCTTCTGCCGCCATCCATCGAGCCATAGATCTACCTATACCGCCAGTACCACCTGTGATCAAATAACTTACATCAGAGCGCAATCTTAGGGGCTCTGGTGATGGGGTCGCCTGAAAGCATGATGAGCCATAAGGTCGTCGCTAATTTGGTCAACAGCTTACCAATACGTGATCGTCATCCTTCGTTTCGATGACTATCTTTCCCATGTGCTTCCCACCCTGCATCATTCGCATTGCACTCTCTAGCTTGGAGGTTGGGAATGTTGTGATCGGTGTGACTGGTTTGACAGTTTCGGGATGGTCCTTCAGAGCATCGAAGACAGCCTTTAGGGTCCTCTTGATGATCGCAGGATACTCTCTTGCTAGGATCTCTAGATCGACAGCCGCAAAGGTCAAAGCCTTCGTAAAGTTGTTCATCTCCAATTGGGCGTTAAGTTCCAGGTCTCGTTTGCCAATCTCAACAAGACGTCCCAACGGGGCCAACACATTCAAAGATAACCGTCTCATCTCGGTTGACCCAGAGCTAAGGACTAAAGCGACTCCCTTGCTCTGAGTCGCTTTTAAGATGCCTTGTTCAAATATCGTCGCCCGACTAGAAAAGATACGATCTCGAGGGATCCGATACTTTTCAATTAGTAAACGCTTCTTCTCCTCAGAGCCAACAGTAACAAAAACATCAGCTCCCGCATACTGAGCTAGCATAATGGCTGCCTGCCCAACACCTCCCGCAGCCGAGTGTATAAGCACAGCTTCCCCTTTGGCAAGCCTACCAACATCGAACAGAGCGTGATAAGCTGTACAGTATACGATAGGTATGGAAGCCGCAGTTGCAAAGTCTACATCATCGGGTAATCTGATTATGCAGTCGCAAGATGCTCGTGTGAAATTAGCATAACAAGCAACACTGATGGCGCAAACTCGATCACCACTGTTAAAGCCAGCTCTCCGAGCTTCGATTCCCAATTTTGTAATGACCCCGCTACACTCAAAACCGAGTTCCTGATGTTGGATCTGTCCTAGAGCAATCATGATATCTTTGAAGTTCATGCCTGTAGTATGAACCTCGATCTCGACTTCATCGTTGCCTAAAGGTTTGGAGGTGATACTACTATCGATGAAAGTAATCGACTGGAGAAGCCCCGGCCTACTTATGCTGACTTGCAGATTTCGATCTTCCTGTTTGTACGGCTGAAGGACTTGAGCCTGGCCATATATTTGCCGCACGATATATTGATCCTTGTCTCCATCTAGAAGCAGTCGAGGTACCATCAACACTCCATCCGTCTCCGCATATTCCATATCAATAGCTGGAGAGGTTTCCTTCAATAAAACTTCTTGGAGAACCTTACAGAGTATGCCTGTCACTTTCTCATAATTCTTCATCGTGCGGGTGTCGATATCCAGAGTGGTAAGCTTGACATTCGCTATCTCACACCGAAGGCATCGAGTCCAACCAGCACTCATACTGGATGCTGGGCTCCCAGCCTGAGTCCTCGCGCCGCAAGTCACCCACAAGATGCCCACAGCCTTAGTAAAAAGTGCCTGTAGCAAAGACAGTTGCTGAGCATCTAGCTTTTGCAAAATGGGTTCTACGTGGTCAAGGAAGACGTAGTAGATACGCTGCGGGACAAGGTCCTCAAGCGCCACGAATAATGGCTTCTCATCAAGGTCTTTGAAGTTGCTCCTGATACTCCGGATTAACTCATCGCCGGGATGGCAGCTATACGTAAAGGTCACCGTCTTTGAGTCTATACAATCAGCTGCGCCAATCAGCTTTTCGTCGCGGAGAGATTCAGTCTTCTCCGAGCTGTCGATCACTTCATCTAGAGGTTTCCATGCAAGTTTGTAAGAGAGATCGCGCTTCGAGATCTGGTGACTCGAGTCGTCTCGTGGTATCGCGGCTCCTATCATATTTTCAAGCTCAAGATAAGGCATCTGATCCGTACGGCTGCCGTCAAAAACTCTAAGGGCGGCGCCCGAAAGTGTCCCGAGCTTTTGAGATGACCTGTCCCATAACAAATGTATTCCTCCGAGGGGATGTCATCGTCGTTGCTAGATATAGAGAAGCCCTCGATAAAAGTTGGAACCCATAGATTATCAGGCTCCAATGATTCGCCTGCTAACAAGGTTAGCAGGGGATGGAAGAAGGCATCTAATAGCGCTGGATGTATTATTAACTTGGTTTGATGTCCACGCGGCATGAACTCCGTTGTATCAGGCTTTCTCACATGGCCCACACACAGGCTCGGGGCAGATCGAGCTGCGCAAAGATTTTGAAATGTTGGACCGTATTCCAATCCAGCCTTTGCAACCTTTTGATAAAGATCTTTGCAGTTGACAGACGTTTTACAGGCCTGTTCTAATTCTCGATTAGCCTTTTGTATGGCCTCGTGTTCTTGAAGAATATATTCTTCATCGACACGATTGAGGCGTGAACTTTTGTTGACCAAACGGATGAGACCCTTGCAGTGTTCTGTCCACCCTTGATCCTGAGTCCAAGAGCTGATGCTGAACTCATTCCACGAGGTTGCCGAGGATCTTGTACCATCGGCTAGAGCCCTCAGAGCAATGGAGGTTTCTACATCCGAGGTTTTCGAAATTACTAAAGGTCGGCTTACCAGGATCTCCCGGAGCTCGTATCGCGAGGATGTGTCAAGATCAAAAGAGACTATCAGAGTCCATTGCCGTAGAGCTTCAAGAGCCATAGTAACAAAACCAGCGAAGGGGAACACTGCCGTACCCTGTATCTTGTGATGAAGTAGCCAAGGGAGATCTTTTATTCGAAGAACGTTGCGCCAACGCGGCTCTATGTCGTTATAATCATCTACGAGTGAGCCCAGTATATCATTTCGCGGAAAGGGTCTTAAGCGATAATTACGACTGAGCCGCGACTCGTGCCAGTATGACTCATCGTGTTTCCAAGCATATGGAGGGAGGTCACCGTGCGGTTTGAGCCCCCGGCTGCCATGTGGGAAATTTACAGCATCGAGGTTGATCGGCTGTCCCTTCGCAAACATGTTCGAGGCGAGTTGAAGCATTTGCCTGGTCGTATCTTCCCCTATCAGCAGAGACGATAGATACGTCACTTTATGGGCCCATTCATTCGATTTCACGATATCGTTTATTGCAGCTTTGAGGCTAGAGTGTGGTCCGATTTCTACAATGATTATTGAGGCATTCTCTTCTTCTGTTTGGAAGTCGAAGCACATGTCCTCAACGGCGGCAGAGAACTTGACGGGGCTTAACAAGTGTTCTACCCAGTACATTGAGCTCAGCGATTTTTTATCAAGTGCTTGGCCCTGGAGGGACGAATAGAAGGCAACTTGTGATCCGGGCGATGCCTCAATCTCTTCAAGACAATCGAGATACTCGTCTGCGATAGCATGCATATGATGAGAGTGATAAGCTACGTCGACCCGCAGCTTCTGGACAAACAGCTTCTCCGTCTTTGCAATCGTCTCCAAAGCCTGTGTGGCCGTTTCTTCACCGGAAACAACCACAAGGGAGGGCGAGTTAATGCAAGCAACCGATGCCTTTCCGTGTTGCACCTTCTTGAGCATTGTATTGACTTTCGCATGGGACGCGCCTACTGCCAACATGGCTCCGCGAAGGCCATTTTCGATCTTGCTAAGCGATGATGCAAGCCGGCCTCGGTGATATGCAACAGACAAACAGGACTGTAGTGATAAGGCGCCAACGGCATGCGCGGCCGCAAATTCACCGGAGGAGTGGCCAGTGACCTTTGCAGGGACTATACCCCATGATTTGAGCAAAGACGCTATACCAATCTGTACCGAGGTAGTAGCGGGCTGACTGATCTGCGGGTCGTTGATGTCCGAGCATGAGACCCCATGAAGTACATCTAGGTCTTTAGCATTCAGGTTGAGATAGAATGATGTGCAGATTCCTTACCTTTCAACGACCATGTGGATCCGAGCTCCTGAAGGTACATGTCTGACTCCTCAATCACTGCAGCAAATACCGGAAAATCCCGCATCAGCTCCTGACCCATGGCTTGCCATTGTGAGCCTTGGCCTGAGAAGACAAAGCCTAGCCTAGCCTGTTTGACAGGAATCTTCTTTGCCTCGAGGTTCGAAACATTTAACGCTTCGAGCAGAGCTTCCGTTGAATTCGCAGTGACGGCCGAGCGCCATTCCAGATGCGAGCGCCTAGATGCTAAAGTGTGCGCGAGGATATCGAACGCTTCCTTCGTTTGTACCTCTGCATTTTGACGTTGTATGTGGTTGACAAGATTTGCTGCCTGAGCTTTTGCAGAGCTTGGGTCAGCTGCGGAAAGAACGATGAGCTTGGGAACCGGGTCAGTGTCCGTAGTTGAGCCTCGCTCTGATGTCTCGCTTGAGGGGGTATGGTCTAAGGATATCTGATCTTGAGGCGGACCTTCCAAGATGATATGACTGTTTGCACCCCCAAATCCGAAGCTACTAACAGAGGCTCGTCTAATGCGGTCGGATGGCCAATCCTGCAGCGATGTGGCAATCTAGCTGGTCAGCCAACTTCCGCTAAACTCCAAGGAGGCTCCTTACCTGAAGATTCCAATCTTGGAGCGGTATGCGCTTATTTGGCGACTGAAAGTCGGCATTTGGAGGCACCTTCCCCTCTCTTAGAACCTAGGGTTAGGGTTAGGGTTAGGGTTAGGGTTAGGGTTAGGGTTAG